>JAUIMM010000205.1:3255000-3935000 GCA_031769625.1 Taudactylus pleione
GTCGGGATACTGATGCCGGGATTTTGGTGCTAGTATTCAGACTGTCGGTATCCCGCACGCCGGAATGCTGACTTCTTCCCTTTATACTTCTTGTACGTTTTCTTTTCTAAACTTTATTGTGTTCTGCTGGGAGACGAGCAGACACTGGAGCCAGAGGAGGGACCAAAGCACCGGAGGAAGATGCTGGGGGACCTGCACACACTGACACAGGTAAGTGTTACCTGCTATTCACCACCTCACAGTGGTATGGAATCTAAACATCTATACATTAGATGACGCTATTTAGTGTTATGAATAGTCGCACATAAAAATAAACACTTTCAGACCTTGATTGTGGTTCCAAAGCACAAAATTTATTATTCACAAAGAAAAAGGTACTGCGCACTTTGATCTAAACAATGAGTGCAAGGATTACATTCATTAAAGTACAGTCGATACATATGCCAGTGCACCGGTCCCAGTTATAGTCATCAATCTAGAAGCCTGCGGTCATCCAAGAAGAATGGCTACTAACTGGGACCAGGACACAGGCTATATACCCTAACAGATCATGATAACAGCAATGTAGACAGACAAACATAATTCCATTGGTTCTTGCTCTTGGTCTCTGCAGTACGCTGTAGCTCATAGGACAGCTCACTAGGGGTATGTCCCACTTCTCTAGATTGCATTGTCTTTCTTTAATTGATTTAAATTAACCACAGACTCAGCATACAGAGTTTTGCATTCTTAACCAATAATTCACTATGATCCATAACCCCCGAATGCATGATCCGACTCTCCTGTGTATATATGTGCACGCATTGTGGATACACAGGCGATTGTCTATGTGCATGCATGTATATACCATGAATGAATATATATATATATATATATACTTTATGCATTAATTGTCATATTTTGATATACTTCTGTCCGGACTACAAAATGACAGACAATGGGTTTTCACAGGTGGCCAAAAGATGCTTGATGAAATCACAAATGTAAATGCTAGTTTGTTTAGGCATCAGACTTAAAGACAATGATTTATTTAGGGTACAATTAATTTCTTCTTAACCACATCAGCATTAGATACCAGGCCTACAATGGCTAATGGTAGCTTAAATGTCTAACAATTGTTTCCAAATCTACCTTCATAACACTCCTTCTGAGTATATCAGTGTCTGTATTGTACTTCAATTTTCATAGGCATACTATATCTGTATGCAGAGCAATTGCTCACCATCTTTGTGTAATCTTAATTATTTGTCATAGACAAATTCAACAAGACTTGTCTTGTCATCACTGAATATTAATGTAAGGACTTTAACAGTGTGCAGTTAGAACGGCATTCGCACAACGCTAAAATAGCACCGTATACCATCTGTATGGCATCGTGCTAAAGATGCAAAATGGCATCTTCAGATATTCTTAAAGATTTGGTCTCAGCCAATCATCCAGCTTCGACAGTCCACCCTTTGATAGCAAACAATATGCTATCACATTCTGTCCTTAACCTTTTTTAACAGGGCATAACAAAGTATTATTCAAATGTCCCGAATGGTATCACACAGATTGGTTATGGAACCGTTAATAATGCGTCTCAAGGAGGGTAAAACAACGCTTATATGCCATCTGCGGATCCTTAAGGGATCATTGGCAGGCTGTGGGAACTCATCTAACCTATAAAGGAAGCTTTTGGGGACTTGGGATGACATTATCTAGGATATTGGATGGAACATATATAATACATTTTATTATGCTTGATTAGACTTGGTCACATTTTATCATTTGATGGTACTCTCTAGTTCAGGATTGTAATACAGTTCTTCCTTGACCTTAATATCCATATCACCGCTGCTTACCACCATCATCTCGATTTCTCTATTCGCCCTAGTACATTTTCCGCACTTCAACACATTAGTAATACATTGGACACAAAAGCCAATTACTAAGATGACACTTATTATAAGGATCAGAAGTTTACCCACTGTAGCAACCAATTCCGGGACCCACTCTCCTAGACCGGAGAACCATTTTACTGGGTTCAACCAAGTGAACCATTCCTCTACGTGCTTCTCAACTTTACTCAGTGAAGCATTATGGTTCTTCCAGAATTCCCATTGTAGCTGCAGGATTTCATCCATCTTCCGGTCTATCACCTCCTTGAGGTCACTAGTGTTATTAGTAATATAGATGCAACACTTTACACCGAACTGGGTGGCCAGCGTCACACAGTATCCTCCTGTGACAGCTGTTACATAATTTAACACTAGTCTATGTTGCACAAGTTCTTTCTTATAAGCTTGTAACTGCTTACCTGTTTACCTAAATGTGTCATCATACATTTCGGTGATATCATCTACTAATCGATCCTGGTGGGATCTAGTGCTACCAAAACTTGGAAACCAGTTGTCTCACTAATCATTTGTGTAGCAGTATGTATGTCACCAGGTATCATGTTTCTTTTGTCATGGTGTTCATATTGTGTATGAAGATATGCAGATGATGTGTTTTTATGGATACCAAGCATTTCACCAAGTGTAAGGGTCATAATTTCTGGAAGTATTCTTCCCAAATAACATAAACCTTCTGAATTCGGAGAGAGCCACTTATACGCTTTTCTGTCACATATAAAATATACATCATTGGGGAGAACATAAGGGATTGAAAACATCATAGTCATTAAACACATTTCACTAGCAAATAATCCTACTTCTGGTTCTCCCATCTGGTCAATACATGTTTCTGGTTGTATGACCCTGGCGCAGTACTCTTATGGTACCCTACCAAACATTTCTTTAGTATCACTGAGTGTATATCGATACCTAAAATATCTCTCATTTAACCTAATTGTGCGTAACAGTTCAAAATTTACAGGCTCATTATCAGCTCTTAGTGAGAAGGTCATCGTCTGATTATTCCCACTTACCTCCCAACTGCCTGGTTTATTTGAGTTGGTAATGTTCTATCCACTTGGTACTGGTATAGCTTAAAATGAGGTGGTTTGGACATAAGAAATTTCCCATCCAATGTTTTCCCTTTTTGTAATTCTAAAACCTCAGAGACATTTAATGGAAATGGCATTATGCTGTCCTTGAGGCACGTGAGAGCACACCCAACAGTCGGTTTGATTTAAAACTTTGCCCACCATGTTATGATAATCCTCTAGAGGATACCCACCCCAATATGGGTTATTTTTAGTCTGGCACCATTGGAAGCATTTTTCATAGACTAGGGACCCACAAAATTCACAAATACAAAATTCTTCAGACGATAAATCTTCACACTGTCTCCGAATTTCAGGTATTACAGATCTCTTAGCAATTACTGTACTGAGATTGATCAGGTACTGCCCTTGTGACTTTATTACTCCTTCTCCAGACTCCACTCCATTGATACTGCTATCAACCTCTTCCTCCATTATCTGCCCTCCAACATAGAAATGAGACATCCCGAGACACATCAGTATAAGTAGAACTCTGGGGAATAGAGGACAAAAAGACACGGTTAGCAACTCCATTTCTGGAAATGAAAACCCTGCACTTTTCCTAAACTCAGGTGCTGTCCCTGCAGCTGTTAGCTCTCCCGGAACAGTTTCTCGATTAACAGGTCTGCATTATCTGTCTCACCTCTGCCTTGCACCTCCTTCAGATGGAATTGGTATGAAATACCGCCGGCCGATTCCCGTCAGCGGCAGCCCAACAGGAGCAGAGTGCAACGCAGCAGAAGCCCAACAGCGCTGGAAATCCTGATCATGGATAGGTAAGTATCCATTAACCTAACCCCCCTAACCCTAACCATCCTTAGGGGTGCCAAACCCTAACTTCCCCCCAAGTGCCTAACCCTAATCCCCCCTCTAAGTGCCTAACCCTAACCACCCCCTTCCCCGCTGCATAAACCTAAATCCCCCAAGGGGGTGCCTAACCCTAAGTCCCCCCGGGGGTGCCTAATCCTAACCCTCCCTCCCCCTAGCCTAACCCTAACCCTCCTGAGGGGGTGCCTAACCCTAAGTCCCGCCCAGGAGCCCTAAACCTAACCCTCCCCCACGCAGCTGTCCGCTCACGGCGCCCGGCATCACTACGATCAGGATGCTGGGCGGTCTCCCGGCGTCGGGGAAATGCGGGCATCTACATCTAGACGCCCGGCATTTCACCCATGCCGGGATAAGACAGTCGGGAAGCAGGCTTCCGGTATTTAGGCAGTCGGCTTCCCGATTGCCTCCCCTTCAGATTGCTGACTTTTCTGCAGTGCGTGGAATGGACCCACGTATTTCTCTCTCCGCAACCTTTAGCGACATTGTACTTGTTATCAGCACCTGGTACGGTCCTTCCCACTGATCAGTCGAACAACCTGAACATAAGAAATTTCTTATCATTACAAAATCTCCAGGTTCTACATCATGACATTTTGCATCAGGCATGTCAGAAAATAAAATTTTCAATTTCTGTTGTTCTTACTCATCTTTGTGAGATACTGCACAGTAACCTCATTATCATATTTTCACATGAGGCTGCCTGTCAAACAGTATCTCAAAGGGGGACAGATTAAGAGGCGGTCTGGTGAGATCTTGATATTATTAATACCCATCAGCTTACGCATGTTTTGAAAGACATCACCTGTGAAATGAGTATCTCTATCACTTTCAATTACTCTAGGGATACTGTATCTGCATACAAACTCCTGTACAATTAAATCCTGTTATTAATAGCTACTGCTCAAGGTAGTGTCGTAGCCCCTGGGTTGGACAGTATCCCAAGTATTTGACCCAGGTCTGGCATGGCAGTATTCTGTCCTTTGCAACCTTGTGCCCTGTGTGTGAGAGATGAAGCACAACAGTTTAGTATCATTTAAACATGACATAAACGAATCAGAGCATAACAACAAATCATCTTCATATTGTATTACAACAGATCCATTGGAAGGTTGAAAAGATTGTAAACAGTCATGTAAGGCCTGGGAGAAGATACTGGGGCTGTCTATGAAGCCCTGGGGAAATCATGTCCATGTGGTGTGGGTCGGGGAGTGTGGTAAGAAAGAGGTTGAGGATGTGGATATGGGGGTTGTGGCTGTGTGTGATAGGTGTTCTGGTGCTGATATGTGTGGTATGGCTGTGTGATTTGTGACTGCGCAGGTTGATATGTATTGAGAACTTGTAGCTGCGCAGGTGAATAGGTGTTTGGTGGCTGTGGGTGCACTGTTTCAAGAGCTTGAATACCAACAGCCCTTAGCTTCTCACTCTGCATTCTCTCTTCTTAAGGATGTTTTTATCATGTTCAATTGCAGCTTCCCTGAGTGTGTACACAGTAATTCTCCTCCACCCAGAAAGTGAGGTCTGAACCCTGGTCTTTAGGATGTCTTTAAGACCATCCATAAGCACTGTTACTGTCATTTCCCTGTAATGGGTGTCATCTTTAATATCTTTTATGCCTGTGTATTGGGTAATAGTCTGCAGAGCTTGGTTAAAATAGTCTGCGGCAGACTCACTCTACTTCTGTTTAATTGTAAAAATTTTACTCCAATTCACTACTACAGGGAAAAATATGGCTAATTGGTTGACAATATGGGTTTTGTTATTTTGATTGCCTTCATCAGTTATTGGAATATCTCCATCCAATGCACAGGCCGTGATAAACTTTTTCACATCGGTGTTGTGTGGAAGACATGCCCATAATACCACTCGCCAATCATTGTTGGTTGGCTCATGAGCATTACTCAAATCCTTTACAAATTTTTGGCACTTTGCTAACTCTTTCCTAGGGTCTGGGAAGTCTATCATTATGGAATGTAACTCTGCTCTCGTCCATGGACAATGCATCGCTACATCCCTTGTGGTTACCACACCCTATGCATCCGGATTACCATTGGGAACAGTTATTGTCAAGATGGGGTGGATGCCTACTATTCCACTACCTGTGGCTTTATTACCTTGTGGAGGGTACAGCCTCTGACTACTACGTATGGGATTAACAGTCTCTGTAGCTGCAGGTGTTAATATTTCCTGCACTATCAATGGTAAAACCCCCTCCCTTACTGGTGCAGATGGGCTAGCTACCTGTGCTTGTTGTGGTGGTACTATTAACATTTGTGCAACATGGGAAAAAGTAGACATTACAACAGGTTCATCATCTGCATTATAAACATGTTCCTTATAGTTACTCAGAAGAGGGTACAAGTTACTTGTTATAATTTTATGATTTTTGTGATCGACTGTACCTACACCACTATCCGCATAGGGCGGAGGTGGTGCATGTGCACTAACAGTACCTTTGGCAACACTACTTTGTAGTGCATGCTTGTTCCCTGGTGTCACGTGCACAATGCTATTTTGCATTGTTTATATGCTTCCTTGTGCTGTGCGCACGCTGCTAATTTGCGTCACGTGCACTCCGCTATGTCACATGTTCCCCTCGTGCTGCCACAACTTTAAACAGTCATTAAACTTTACCCTTTTGTTTATAGACCTCACCAAACAAATACTGGGCCTGATTCAGACCCGGTCACAAGCGCTGAGCGCTCACAACCGGGTCAATGGTGGCCCACAGCGCATGCACACGATGGAGCCGGCTCCATCATGCGCATGCGGGAGACCCGGCTAGCGATGGGCAATCCATTGCTCCAGGTCTCACACCAAACGGGGCGATCTGTCGATGTTGTGTGACAGCTCGCCCCATTTGGTGGGCAGGCCAGGGGGGTGGCTGCCCAAATGGAGGCATTCCCAAGGGAACATTTGCCATTTGGGGGCGGCCCCACTGACATCACAAGTGATGTCAGTGGAGAGCTTCCGGCTCTGTTAGAGTCGGAAGCTCTCTAGGACTTGCGATGAATGAGACCCTACCACAAGGGTCTCGTCACAAGCCTGATGGTCGCGATGGTCTTGACCATTGCGACCATCATCATGGCCGCTCGCTGTAGCTGTGGAGGCCGCTCCTAAAAAAAAACAAGCGCCCGCTCTGATTCAGAGCAAGCGCTCGCTTTTTGCGAGCACCTCTGAATCAGGCCCACTGTCTCTAACATTGTTCAAGACCTCTAAACCAAAACTACCTATCCTGGGAAAATGCTTTCTATACTTCTTGATCATCTTGACCCATACGTTACAATACGCCGTAGCGTATGCACCATACTTTTTAAACATAACATACCTGGCCGACCCAATCAGCCCTTCCGACAGCAGCACATCATCGACCATTACTAGAGATTGCTTAGCACCCATCTGAGAAAACGCTATAGCAATTTCTAGACAAGTTTGATTGGTGAACGATTTTCAGAGAGCTATATTCATGCACTCCCTCCCATTAGACACAGCAAACCTGCCTGGCATTACAGTTGGCTTGCACAACGAGGAGCAGGATAACCACCTATTGTAAATTATCCTAGTTGCGGCTGTATTAACAAGCTTCAGCCGCTGGCTTCTGCATGCTATGCACCGGTTTCCCGCCCTTAGGGATCGTTTGCATAAAGAGTAAAACAACTTGCTTTGTGAGTTATTTTACTCGTGGTAAATTGACTCAAGCTTTACCACTCTGCTTCCTACTTCGAGTTTACTCCCACTGGTAGCATTTAGAAGTTCCAATAACTCCTAACCTTGCAAGCAGTTTCACTCCCACGATGACCCACTTCTCAATCACAGTTTACATAAACTATGTGGTTCGATCGTGCTGCCCAAGGAACCTAACTGATCAATGGACTTTGCGATTAATGGGTGTTCGGACCGAGAAGAACTCCTTGTTTCTCTGAACCACAATATACCTGCTTTGTACACTGGCCCAGTAGTTTGCACGGCCTCGTCAGGCACCTACTGAGTTTCACTTGAGGTTTAACCAGACAATAACCTCCACCAGGCTTAACCAGACAGTAGCCTCTGCTTTTTGGGCTTAACCAGACAGTAGCCCATACACACATTTCAATCACATACAACCCTATTCTGCGCAGAAAAATAAAACCTTTTCCCAAATACAGCAGTATAATTCAGAGGTTTGAACAGGTAATCAAACTATAAACACAATGACATTTTTGAACATGTGGCAGCAATACAGAAAACATGTAGATGCTATTGTGTGACCTACCCCCTAACACAATACTTTTACAACGAAGGAAAACACACTTTTCCTTCCTCGTCCCTGGTTCTAATCAGCGCTCCTTGACCTCACACGGTGATAGTAGCGTTCTCTCAGCAAGTGTTCTTTCCTGCTTATGGCCTTCCACCCTTTTGGTGAGAGATCGATACCGTGTGTTACCGTGTAAGTGATAGCGTGATTTCACTCGATGAGCCCCCAACTATGGAATCCTATCTAAACCTCTATACCTTAGATGATGCTATTTAGCATTATGAATAGTCGCACATAAAAATAAACACTTTCAGACCTTGATTGTGGTTCCAAAGCACAAAAGCTATTATTCACAAAGAAAAAGGTACTGCACACTGTGATCTAAACAATGAGTGCAAGGATTACATTCATTCAAGTACAGTCGATACATACGCCAGTGCACTGGTCCCATTTACAGTCATCAATCCAGAAGCTTGCAGTCATCCAAGAAGAATGGCTACTAACTGGGACCAGGACACAGGCTATATACCCTAACAGATCATAATAACAGCAATGTAGACAGACAAACATAATTCTATTGGTTCTTGCTCTTGGTCTCTGCAGTACGCTGTAGCTCATAGGACAGCTCACTAGGGGTATGTCCCACTTCTCCAGATTGCATTGTCTTTCTTTAATTGATTTAAATTAACCACAGACTCAGCATACAGAGTTTTACATTCTTAACCAATAATTCATTATGATCCGTCTCTCCTGTGTATATATGTGCACGCATTGTGGATACACATGCGATTGTCTATGTGCATGCATGTATATATCATGAATTTATATATATATATATATATATATATATCTTTATGCATTAATTGTCATATTTTGATATACTTCTGTCCGGACTACAAAATGACAGACAATGGGTTTTTACAGGTGGCCAAAAGATGCTTGATGAAATCACAAATGTAAATGCTAGTTTGTTTAGGCATCAGACTTAAAGACAATGGTTTATTTAGGGTACAATTAATTTCTTCTTAACCACATCAGCATTAGATACCAGGCCTACAATGGCTAACGATAGCTTAAACGCCTAACAATTGTTTCCAAATCCACCTTCATAACACTCCTTCTGAGTATATCAGTGTCTGTATTATACTTCAATTTTCATAGGCATACTGTATTTGTATGCGGAGCAAACTCTCACCATCCATGTGTATTCTTAATTATTTGTCACAGACAAATCCACAAGACTTGTCTTGTCATCACTGAATATTAATGTAAGGACTTTAACAGTGTGCAGTTAGTATGGCATTTGCACAATGCTAAAATAGCGCCGTGTACCATCTGTATGGCATCGTGCTAAAGACGCAAAATGGCGTTTTCAGATATTCTTAAAGATTTGGCCAATCATCCAGCTTCGACAGTGGCGAATAGTCACTCCATCAAATTCCGAAATATATAATTTTCGGAATTTAATGAATACCATAATTTCCATATCCCCATACTAATGTACTAATGTATGGGGAGTGTGGAAATTAATGCAGGAAGACTAAACCAGGAGATATCAGAGATATCTCCTGTTTTAAGTCTCTTCATGAATACTAAAATAATAGTAATTAAGGAAAATGTCCTTAAAAACGTTATTTTAGTGTTGATGAATAGGCCCCTGTGTCACTTATGAAGGACCAGGAAGGACAGCAATCTGAGAGCTAAATCATTTCTGGAGGAGAATCTCATCCTCTAAGCTCACAGATAAGTGTATATTCATCTAATTTTGGTACACGGCCAAATATTACCACCACAATATACTATTTATTGGGTTGGGTACAGGATGCCAGCTCTTGGGATTCCGGCAGTCAGAATCTCGATGCCTGCATCCCGACAGGGTTAGGATACTGACACCTGTTGGTAAGTATCCTAACCCTACCCCTAACCCTCTCTCCCCCACCGCACCCTAAACCTAACCTCTCTCCTAGTGCATAAACCTAACCCTCCCCCCAGTGCCTGACCCTAACCCTCCCCCTAGTGCCTAGCCCTAACCCCTAACTCTCCCCAATAATTACCATCGAGAAGCTGGCACCGGGATTCTGACTCAGGGGGGATCATGTGCATGAAAGCAGAAACCAGTGCTGAAGCCATCATCATTAGTATCCACCATCATTAGTATCCGTTATCATTATTATCTGCTCTTATACCAGACTGATGCTATGTGAAAGAGATACGTCAGAAATAGGCTTCACTTCTCCATACACAAAATTCAGAACTAAACAGAGATTTTTATTCACGCCAACAACACTCCCATGACACTCACAGGACACTCCCACACATCAGAGTGATTACGTGTTATTGTTTTGCCACCACCAAGTTCATGACCCGAAACACCCTATTTCATGGGAAGACAGATCCAGCCAAGTTGCGTCCGATGCAGAATAGAATGGGAATATACCCAAAAATGCATAGTCGCTACTGTGTCTGCATTGGAATGAGGTTAAAATGCAGATGGAGGGGATTCCAGTGGTCAGAATGCTGGCATTGAAATTTCCGACTGCCGGAATCCCAAAAGTAAAGAGTGGGTTCAGGGGGAGGGTTAGCGTTAGTGTTAGGGGTTAGGGATAGGCTCTAGGTGGAGGGTTAGGCACTAAGGGGGGGAGGGTTAAGTTTACTTTGCAGGGAGGGGGAGGTTAGGTTTAGGCAATGGGGAAGGGGGTTAGGGTAGGGAAAGGGGGAGGGTTAGGATACCGACTGATAAAGTGTCAATGTTCTAACCCTATCAGGATCCCGACATCAGGATTCTGACACCAGGATCCCGAACACTGGCATCCCATACCCATCTCCACGTATTATATGCAAATACTCACCCTTTACATCCATGGGATCGATGCCACTTATAATCAACCACCAATTTTTTTTCCCAAAAATTGTAGTGTATTGTGATTGCATTGCTAGAAAAAGTTGTATGTTTGAGCATCTTACAAGACCAAAAACAGTATATTAGATTGAAATTTCAAAAGTTCCACTTATAGATGTGCGGTCCAGTTTTCATGAAATATGAACACACTTCCCAGTCGAATCAAGTCCTAGTTCGGAATCACTTTGGGGTTCCGAATCAAGCCGAGTCCCGGTCTGGTTCTGCAGTCAGTTCGGTATTTGGATTTAAAAGCTGGACTTGGGCTTTGGATTGCATTTAAATAGGTCCAAAATAGCGGTTTTCTCGATTGTTATTGATTTTTATAAAATTTTCATTGATTTTTAAGGATTCCAAAACTGAATCAAAACCAAATCCGGACCAAAACACTTGAAGGTGGTTTTGCAAAAAAAAAACACGATGAATTAGAATCAAAACCAACACACAGAGGTCCGCACACATCTCTGGTTCCACTTATGATTATGAATACCCTGTATGTAAACTTCTATTAATTCAGATTTTCTACTGCAATGTTACTTATTATAAAGTTCAAGGTTGCCAACAATTTGAACATGTGACTGGGTTACAATAATTATAAAACCAAAGTTTGTGTACACATGGGCATGCTACAGAAATTGTATTCTAAAATGTTTTCATTTTCAGGCTCATACAGTATGATTTTCATTCTGTTTGGAAACAAACATCTTTGAAAATATGTCTACTGTTGCAAAAAATATGTGATAATTATCACAGTGTAAGAAGCAGGGTAATGGTGTCAAACTACAATGCAACACTTGGGAAAACTTTTATCAGTGAAGCAGCCTAGTCTGTCAGTTTTGAGTACAAAGGAATTTAGATCACTGTTAGTAACATATGGTGTTGTCAAGTCTTACAGCTGTCTCCACCTGCCGCCAGAAAAGCTATATCTGCACATGATTCTTTATTGCAATCTCCCATGGACCATTCTATAATTTGGGCGGGAGCTCAACAATGGCTGACAAACTTTCCATCACTTAGTTGCTCTATACTACTTAAGAACTTGATTTCCTCATGCCGTCTGCTTCCCTCAATACAATACCAAGAAATGTTCCTAAATATATGTCATAGAGCATATTATTCACCCCATAGGCAATACTTGGCAGGTATGTCTGCTTCTCATGAATGTCGTCGGTGCCATGCGCCAGAAGCAGACCTTTTTCACTGCTTTTGGGCATACCCTTTGATAAGACAATTCTGGCTGCAATTTCGGAATTATTCAATGGAACACTGAATGAAGTTTCTACCATTCACTGCGCATTGGGTGATCATTGGAATTGTACACGAAAGCCAGAGGGTCTCTCGAGATTATAGAAAGCTACTGTTGGCAATAAGTGCGGCAGCCTGCAAATCTATTTTGCAAGCATGGATTCTTCCCTTCCCACCTTTTCTGAAACTGTTTAAAAGGTAGATACACCACATTTTTCAAATGGATTGGGGAGGCCACCTAAGATAAAGAGAAATTAGTTTACTTTCAACATGTTTTTAATCCTGGGAAAGTTATATTGCTATCCTTCCAGTTGATTTTCAGGGTCGGATTAGCCATTCCCTTAGAAATACGGAATGATATGAAACCAGACTGCTGATGGGTGATCCTCTCATAATATTGGATAGTTAGTTTCTTTTTTTTTTCTTTGACATCTTTCCAATCTCTCAGGATACTGTATCTTACTCCTCGGGGTAAGTTTACTAAAATGGGAGTTCTATTAAGAAGTGATGTTGCCCTTAGCAACAAATCAGATTCCAGGTATTATCTTCTAAAAGGTGCTAGGTAAATAAGAACTGGAATCTGATTGGTTGCTATGGGCAACAACACTTCTTAAATAGAACTCCCATCTTAGTAAATTTACACCCTCCTGTCTCCAATAAGAGCGATATTGGGATATGGACCTGGAACTGGTATGATACTTGATATAAATCTGCTAATGTGACAGTTGTGCTTGGAGAATTGGTTGTTTTAATGACCGCATTATATATATATTCTGTATATATATATATATATATATATATATATATATATATACATATATATTTCTGTAAACGATTATAGATTTGCAAGTGTTTTATTGTTTTTCTTCTGGAATTCTGACACATTGGGACAAATGTAATAGCGTGAGAGTTTAGAAAATGTGAGCGTTTTCTCACACTTTTTAAACTCGGTCAATGTAATACAGTCCGAGAACATTCAATCGCGCATGTTTTTCAGACTAAAAATCTCTCACAATTTAAACTCTCATCCAGATGTTTTCCCATTTTGACCAATGTAATAGAGTTTACTGCTAGACTCTCACATGTTCTAAACTCTCACCCTATTACATTTGGCCCATTGTGTTTGATGTAGAGATGTGCGCCGACCCCCGTGTTTTTGTTTTGGTTTGGGATCTGTATTTTTTTTTTACAAAAATTGATAAAAACTGCTAGAATCACATAATTTGAGCTTTGTTTTACTCATTTATTCTGTTATTGTAACTGAACATGTTGAATGTCAATATTCTGCCAATGTCAACATTCTGATTGTCACAATCAGACCATATCGACATTCTGGTGTCAACATTATAAATGTATACCACAAGGAAATACATAGGCCTTGTCACACATAGGGCTCTGAGACCCTGCTACCTGACCTGGTGCTGCCATTTTCCTCCTTGAGGGTCTCCTTTGGACACCGCAGTGCTCAATTACATTTGTGTTTGTTTATCTTCTTATGTTTGGCGCCTTTTCCCAATCCCAGCGCTGCACAGACTCCGCCACATTAGTTTCAGTCAGTGACTCCATATTCCCCAATCCGATATTGCATTTCTTACAGCTGATCAGTGCACCCAAGAGGTATCCTGGGTACCCTATATAAACTCCTCAGATGCAGCCGTACATTGCAAAACAACTTCACTTGTGACCGGTTACATGGCACCAGTCTCAGCAGCTTCTAAGCTGCCTGAACTCTTTGTGGGATTCCAGTGTTACTCTGTAGCTGTCTACAAAACCTCAGCATTCCATTTGCTGAACACTCCCTTCAGGGAACACCTATGCAGCAATCAGCAAGCACCAGCAGTTCATCCAGCTAAATTTTGCAAGTGCCAGCATCTCTCCAGTGGTCACTCTCTCCTAAAGTATACTAGTACAGCCATACAGCATCCAACTAATGCTAGCGATCCATCTGCTTTACATTTCCACTATATTATCTACACTCGATGGCATAACTAGGGGTGGTCAAGTGGGGCACGTACCCTGGGCACGGTTGGACCGGTGGCGTGGAGAGGCGCCATCCACTGCCAAGCAGGTCAGTGGTTTTAGTGTGTAGTGTGGACCGCACTGAGGGCCTGATTCAGAGCCGGATGCTATTTGCGCTCGCTCGTTCAGAAAAAGGGTCCGGATATTTAAATTGACTGTTCGCTCTTTGCGGTCTGTTGACGCCTTTATGTCTGAGCGAGCGAACGAAACATGCGCTCGCTATTTTGTAAAGACGCCCCCTGGCCGCTCGCATCCTACGTCATCTCCGCTATTTATTAGATTAATCGAGTACATCGAAAGGCGTCTGAACTGCTCGCAGTGCTTGTGGTAGAATTTTCCTACCGCAATCATTCGAACAGTTCAGGCTAAGAGACAACCAAGTGACGTGGCCGATGATGCTGCTTTGTTAATTATGTACACCCTTAAAACGCCCGTTTTGACCATTTGGCACGCCAGCGTTCGGATCACCACTCCCCATTTTCAAGCACCTTCCCCTGTTACCACCCACAAACGCCTCATCCTGTCACTCAAATTAGCAGGCACTCGCTATTTTGCGAGCGCTCATTTTCCAACCGCACTGACTGGTTGGTGCATGCGCATTATGACCCATACGCATGCGCAGTTGTGCGAACATCGCTCGGAGCGAACGAGTGGCCGCTTACGAGTGGCTCTGAATCAGGCCCTGAGTGCAGTCCGCACAACACAGTAAAACATACACTGCCATCGGGTAGTACACTCAATGTCAGTGAGTGTACTACCCAGTTGCGGTGTGTTTGCTGTAGCAGCCAATAAGAGTCAGACAGACTCTCATTGGCTGCTGCACCCAGGGCTGGAGCTCACTCATGAGCTCCCCCTTCCGGCTCCCGCAGTGGGTGATGGGAGAGACGTCATGATGCGGGCACAGGGACGGGGATTTGGGTTAGTATTGTGTTTTGTGTTGTGTGTATCTGTGTGTTTTATATGTAAGGGGCACTACTGTATAAGGGGCATTGTATAAGGGCACTACTGGGGGCACTGCATAAGGGGAACTACTGGGGCCACTGTATAAGGGGCACTTCTGGGGCACTACAGGGGGCACTGTATAAGGGGCACTGCTGGGCACTGCATAAGGGACACTACTGGATGCACTGCATAAGGGGCACTATGGGGGCAGTGCATATGGGGCACTACTGGTGGCACTTCATAAGGGGCACTACTGGGGCCATTGCACAAGGGGTACTACTACTGGGGGCATTAAAGTGCATATGAATGGAAAGGAATGTTCCTACAGTGATGAGAAATGGTGGCATGTCATATCACGCCACCGATTTTCAGTGACCACGCCCCTTGTGGCATGTGGCAATGCCAACTTTTTTGGCGGGCGCATCTATGGCGCGCACACTAAGTGAGGGTGCACAATATTTCATCTTGCCCTTGGCTCTAAAAATCCTATTTATGCCAATTTCTGCACTACAGTATGTATACCAACTCACCACCTTTTGTGCACAGTTCATGTATCATCTTCCCTTCTGCAGAACATCACTCCAGCTACTCCTGTTGTTTCTGAGCCTATGTGCATGTATGCTCAATAATCCCTTTTGGCAAATTCCTCATTTCTCTACTGAATAAAGAGGAGCATTATTAGACCACCTAACTTCATAAACTCCAGCACCAGCCAGACAATCCCAATGGTACCTGACCGTTGTCCATATAAAACCTGATCTCTGACAGTTTATTCTGACCAAATGGACGGGGTACTTCTCTCCTCCTTTTGCCTACTGTACTTTTGATAAATTTGATGGTAACCCCAAACTATGCAGATTCCTTTATCAGTGTAGGGTACATTTCGATTTGCAACCAAATAACTTTCTAACAGCCAAGACCAGGGTTGCATATATTATCTCCTTGCTTTCTGATCCTGCTCTGGCATGGAAGCCTTGAGATCCTATTCTCTCTGATTATGACCAGTTCTTAGTCACTTTCTGAAAGATCTTTTTTGAACCTGGGAGAGTAGTTTCAGCTGCCAGTGACATTTTCCAAAGTTACAATTACTTCAAGGTTCACGCACAGTGTATCAGTATGTCATACAATTTTACAGATTGGCATCTGAATTAAGCTGGAATAATGAGGCCTTCCTCGCTGCTTTTTGGCAAGGACTTTTCTGACAGTGAAAGATTAGATTTACCCGCTAATCTTGATGAACTAATATCTTGGTGCAAAAAGGCGGACTTACATTTTAGAGAATGTGCTCAGGAGAAAGGAAGGAACAAATTCTTCAAGACCAAAGTTGTGCCTCCAAGTACAAAAGGACCCATGCAAATGAATGTTCCAGGCTCTCATCTGAGGAACTTCAGAGATGTCTCTGGGAAAACCTGTGCTTATACTGTACCGGTTGAGGCATGCTTTGGATAACTGCTTCAAGAGGCTAGGAAACTCCAGCACCTAACTGTATATGGAGATTCCTGTCTAGGTGTGCCAGTATACTCTTTGGGTCGACCTGATTGTATCGTTTTTGTTTCCCTAGAGACTCCTCAGGGTTCCCTGACCCTATCAGCTTTAATAGACTCTGGGGCAGCTGGGAACTTTATAACTTCAGCTATAGTTCATAATTTGTTTTTACCCACAATTCCACTGTCAGTGCCTATTTACAGAACCTCACTGCTGTTGATGGGAGTCACTTCCAAGGAGGAATCATGACACACCAAATATCTGCAACAAAATTCAAAGTGGGGGTTCTGCACTCTGAACTGATAAACTGCTCATCACCCCCAAAGCCTCTAATCTGGTAGTGCTTGGCTATCTCTGGCTTTGGTAGCACAATCCTCTCATCAACTGGTCCACTCCTCATGTTGTCTCTTGGGGCATGACTTGCAAAGGAACCTGTCTCCAATAATGTCTGCCTCATCGCACCTTGGAATCCTCCAAAGAGGTAACTCTTCCACTTCCTTATAGAGCATTTAGACATGTATTCAATAAGCAAGCAGCAATCTCCCCCTCCTCACAGGTTTTGGGATTGCCCCATCAACTTGTTTCCAGACTAGGGGGTGAGTATACCCACTTTCATTGCCAAAAACTCAGGCTATGTCAAATTATATAAAGGAAAATCTTGACAGAGGATTTATTCATCCATCCACCTCTTCAGCTGGTGCAGTCTTCTTCTTTGTAAAAAAGATCAGGAGTATCTTTGTATAGAGTATCAAGGATTAAATAGAAGATTACTATCAAGAAAGACATCTGCTTCCTCTCATCTCCAAACTTTTTGACAGAGTCAAAGGGGTAACCATTTTCTCCAAGCCAGATCTTCGAAGGCCTTATAATCTCATCTGTATATGGACCAATGATGTGTGGAAAATTGCCTTCAACACTTGCGATGGCCACTACGACTATCTGGTGATACCCTTTGGCCTAAGTAACACCCCAGCTGTAGTCCATAATTTCATTAACAACATTTTCTGAGATTTGCAGATGTGTCTTCACAGATTTAGCCTCAATACTCTATGTGGCGTGAGATGCCTGGCGTGAGTGAGCTGCCAGGTCACATGTAACTCTGCTAGAGCCTGGCATCTTATTTGCATCTTTTTTTTTGCCAAAAACACATCTTTGTAACAATACGTTGTGACTAGGATGCACCAGGAGACTGTACTGATTAATCTGATATGCAACATTATATCTATGTGCGACTGGACCGCTCATCTCTACTTCTGACAGCTCTGACTGTTTGACCCTGCTGAGTTTCGTGGTGCCTTGCAATTAAAAAATTATAATGATCATGGTGATGTTGGTCTAGTTAAAATAAGCTTTTTCTTTAAGTATCAGGTTAATTTTAAACATTTTACAAAGTTCTGTGTAAAAATATTCTTTATACACTGAAATATCTATTTGCGTGAGAACAATGACCTAACTGTCAAGAATCATGACTTACTTGTGACAACATTCATACTCCAGGCTACATGTTGTTATTATATTCAATATTTAATTCTCTGAGAATATTGTAAATCTA
This sequence comes from Taudactylus pleione, assembly GCA_031769625.1. NCBI lineage: Eukaryota > Metazoa > Chordata > Amphibia > Anura > Myobatrachidae > Taudactylus > Taudactylus pleione. Next base: position 3,273,167 of record JAUIMM010000205.1, read on the forward strand.
TCGGGGTGAGAAAGAATTCTTTTGGCATAAAGTTGACACTGTTATTATTACTTAAGTGATAAATGGAGCTCAAATATCACTCAGCACTGGAACCAGTGATATTTATTTTTCCAAAGCAATGCTATCCAATTCAAGTTACTTTACTGCTCCCTGCTGTAAAGTAAAACCATGAACCTAGACCATGAACAGTACAGTCTTCCCTGCAAAATAATTCATATTCTTCACCAAGACATTACATGTCTTTGATTTAAAAAAAAAAAAAAAAACCTTATTGATTGCTCCAATGATTAACACATTTGTCATGTTTTTACATTCAAGCTAAGGATCCCAAAAAATAAAATCTCTCTCTATGTTGGTCTCTGCGCAAAAGAAAATATTTATGTTAGAGAAACAGTTACTACTGTATATGATTTTGTCTGACTTTGGGTCTTTGCCCATTGAGAATTTAACTTTTCAGGATATTACCTACAAAGTGAAGAAATTAAGAGGCAAATTATATACGTAAATTAAACAATTGCATATGCAAATGTCTCACTCACCACACATTATTTTCCTAAATGTCTTCAAATGAGAACCGAGTAGTGTGTTAGGGAGCAAATCTATTAAAATAAACTGTTTAATATCAGACAATAATAGCACTGGACTTCACAGTGGACTGTAAGGTATAGCATAATAATGCCATGCGGTATAGATCTATATCATCACAGCACAATTATAACATTGCCTGAGACTGCTAAGGCAACTGGATCCCACAGCAACTGCGCCAAGTAGAGCTGGAGTGAATTCCAAGTATCTGAGGTCACAGGTCATTTTGTATTTTATTGCATTTAAAATCTGATTCTCAGTGGTGTGAAATCCTGTTCAGTCCAAGCTACAGTATTACTCTTGTTGGAAAGCCATAAATCTCGCCCGTTGCATAAAATAGCTTTAGCTATAGCCAGAAAAATAATTGTTAATCAAATTAACGTTCTAAAGCCAAAATGTACCAACTTAACATATGGTAAGTTGAGATTTATTGGTAATGTTGTCACTCTCGGAAATTGTATTTACAGTGGTCGATTGAAACAGTAAAGGGCAAAGAGGCTTCCATCAACATAAGCTGTGTACACACTGTAAGATATATCTTATGATGTATCGTTCTGATATGGATCGGAACAATATATCGTAAGGATTGGACGATGTGTACAGCCAATTTCACATTTACGATGATTGTTCTTTGCATTGTCCCATCTGCTGTGCTACATAGCAAATGGGATGATGCAATGAACGATGCAGTGCTGTAACATGCAGCATTGAACAATATATCGCACCATTGTACACCAGATTGTGCAGTGTGTAAGGCTCATGCGATGCTTCATTACATTGAGTTGTTCCATCGCTGGGTACACACATCATATAGTACTTTCAGTAACTTGACGATCGGTTTTGGTCGTGAATTACTTACTGGTCTCATATTTTGCCGAGTGTAGTTATGATCTGCATACTGCATGTGTAGCAGTCCCTGTCTCTATTTATGCAATAAGTTCTTTTCCCTTTCAGGGCATGTCATAGCTCCCATATGGCAATGTTGTGTATACACCTTCTTAATGTACCGATACTGTTGTTCAATGTCATGACTCCGCTCCTGTTTAGCTCCCCTGTACTGTCACCTAAAATATGTGTGTAGCAAGTGCTGGACTGTGTCTTAGACTATGTTTACCTCAACCCTTTTCTTAACCCTTCTGTGCCTTAGTCTGCACCCAAGTGTATCGAACCCTTGACTGTATCCTGGTACCCACCTGCTTTTAATTCCTGACAAGAATGTTTAACCAACCCAGTTCAAAACTTCAGTTCTTCTTCCACCGCAAACCATTGGTCTCAAATGGTACTTAAAAGAAATGGAAGAACAATAATGGTGCAGTATGTTCAGTCCCTTCCTTTTAGAATGCAAGCTCTTTCGAGCAGGGCCCTTTACCCTCTTGTGCTTCTCCCTCCTGTATTTTCATTTATCTCTTACTCCCAACTAAGGCAACTAACACATGGCTGCTTATGTGGGTGTAAAGGTCGCTAATATACAGCTATGTTTATTATCCATGTCCGTGGCCTGCATTGTATTGTATTGTATGTCGCTGGGTACTTATCTGTTTATGTACTTAGGTGCTGCGGAACACTTGTGGCGCCATATAAATAAATGATAATATAATAATAATAATAATAATAATAATAATAATAATAATGTAAACCAACTCACACGTCTGGTGAGGGAGTTGCACAGGAATCGGTATGATTTACCGCCGGACAGTGGTTGGAATTCCGACAGCGGCTGCCCGACATCGGTGAATATCTCGATCATCCCTAAGGTAAGTATTCACTAACCTAATTCCCTCCCCTAACCCTAACCCTCCTTAGGGGTACCTAACCCTAACCTTCCCCCCAGTGCCTAACCCTAATACCCCCTCTAAGTGCCTAAACCTAATCCCCCTTTCCCTGCCGCCTAAACCTAAGTCCCCCGGGGGGGTGCCTAACCCTAAGTCCCCCCAGGGGTGCCTAACCCTAACCCTCCCTCCCCCTAGCCTAACCCTAACCTCCCGGGGGGGTGCCTAACCCTAAGCCCCACCTGGGAGCCCTAAACCTAACCCTCCCCCCCGCGGCTGTCCGCACTCGGCGCCCGGCATCACTTCGATCCGGATGCCAGGCGCCGGTCTCCCGGCATCGGTAAAATGACAGGTGTCTAGATTTAGATGCCTGTCATTTAACCCTCACCGGGATAAAGCAGTCGGGAAGCTGGCTGTCGAGATTAGGTCCGCCGGCTTACCGACTGCTTACCAGTTGCACAGTATGATCAAAAAGATGAACTGGTTTTCCCATAATAGTTAAGGAAACAACACTCACTTAGGTAATTACACTTAGAATAAATAGATTAATATTCCATCTCACATCCGAGGAAGCTGCAATATTTGCACATTCCTACTGGCTCATTCACAACTGTTTCTTCAAATATACCTTGGCTCACAGATAACAGTTTCCTTAAAGAATAAAAAGATCAAATAGTGCATTCCCTTAAACTTTATTGGGCCAAAATGGTCATAGAAACACACATACAAATGTAAACACTGCATACAGATACAGACCATCGTGACCATCGGGCTTGCGACGAGACCCTTGTGGTAGGGTCTCATGGCCGCAAGCCCCAGAGAGCTTCTGGTTCAAATAGAGCCAGAAGCTCTCTCACTGACATCACTGGTGATGTCAGTGGGGCCGCCCACAAATGGCATGTGTTCGCTTGGGAATGCCACCCCCTCGCCACGCCTTCAAAACGGGGCGAGCTGTCGATAAACATCGACAGCAGCCCCTTTTGTAGTGAGTCTACGAGCGAGCACTTTTTGTGCTCGTTCCAGGGCTCGCGCACGCCGCGCGTGTGCACTGGGCCACCATCGACCCGCTTTCGAGCGGAATGCGCTTGCGAGCAGGTCTGAATCAGGCCCAGAGATCACAGTGCTGGGTTGCTGCAAGATCCAGTCCAGGTGGAGGTCATCTGGTTCTCAAGAAACACTCTGCGCTGAAGTGTTTTGTCTCCTAGACTCCAGACTGAACTATATTTATTACAATTCCATATTTTAGTCACACCTCACTAAAATGGTTGAAACAATAGTTACCACATATATTGTGACATAGTAAATGTAGAATACATCTTTTAACCAGTAATTTACAATATACAGGTATCCTGTGGCTTTGCAGGGTATGTCATCAGAGGCTGATTTTTGCTGGCAGTTTATGGAGGTGCGAGCAGAGGCCCTCATTCAGAGCCGCTCGTAAGCGGATGATCGCTCGTAGCAATCCGATGTTGTACAACCACGCAATGCGCCAGTGTAACAGTGCGCATGTGCGTACGGCTGATTGCGATAATTTTTCAGTCGTTCGTCGAACAGCGAACAGGAAGTGACATGTCAAATGTGATTGACAGAACTGTCCGTTTTGGGGGCGGTGACGGGGGTGGAGATGGGAAAACGCAGGCGTGTCAAGGCGTTTATTGGGCGTACATAAATTATCTGATGCGAGCGGCCAATGTGAACGGAACAAGTCATACGTCACTGGTTGATCCAATTTTCAGTAAGACTGCTCGCTCAGCTTGTGGTCTGATATAGTCTACCGCAATGACGATGGTCTCTTGGGCCTTCTCCGTGCTCATCAATGGTGTGGCGATGTATCATTTGCGGCCACGTAAACAATCATCTTGTAATTGTTAATCTGCTTGTAAGGTGTTTCGTTAATAGCCTTTATTTAGTTGCTAAAATCCGAATACAGGTGAACTACTCAGCTGATAATTGCGGCCTAATACAATCAATTAGCAGACTTTTTTTGGGGGGGTTTTATTTATTTTTGGGGGGGTTTGTAGTTCAAAAATATTCTACGCATGTTTTTTTGATAAGCGAATATTTTATGGCCAAAGAAACCATTTTTTGGTTTCGTATTTTTTGGGGGGGTTTTAAAACTCTTTTTTTTTTTTAAAACCCTTGATTGTTTACAATTTAAAGAATGTTTTTCTTTCCGTTGTCTTGTTTGTCATTTAGGGCCTGATTCAGACCCACTCGCGAGCGGCTGTCCGCTCGCAAGTGGGTCGATGTTATGCACTGAGCATGCGCACGACGGAGGGAGCTCCGTCGTGCGCATGCGCCAGACGCGACGAGCGAAGGAAAGTCCTTCGCTCGTTGTGTCCGATCAAAGGGGGCGTGCTGTCAATGTTGATTGACAGCACGCCCCCTTTGGTGGGCGTGCCGGGGGCGTGCCTCCCTGACGGGGGCGTTCCCACGGGAACGCCTCCCGTCAGAAGCCGGCCCACTGACATCACTAGTGATGTCAGTGGGAGTGATTTTGGCTCTGATAGAGCCAAAATCACTCCGGAGCTTGCGGTTGAAAACCTCAACCGCAGGCTCTGGCTCGCAATTTCGATGGTCGCGATGGTCTCGACCATCGTGGCCATCACAAAGCACGCTCGTATAGCCTGTGGGTGGTGACCCACAGCTATACGAGCGTCCAGGAGGACGCTCCATGAAAATGGAGCCCGGCCCTCATTCAGAGCGTGCGCTCTGCTCAGAGCGTACGGCTCTGAATGAGGGCCTTAGTTGTCTGGATTACCTTTTAACCAGTTTTGAAAGAAATAAACAAGAGAATTGATCAGTTTGTATTTTTTATTTTTTTTATTTTTACTCACAGAAATAATGTAAAAAACGTAAAAAAACATAAATTGTTTTTTTGCCCACAAAAATAAACAAAGTGGCATTTCATACACAAACCAATAAAATTATTAAAAACAATTCACAAGAAAGGAGAGGGAGGTTTTAGCCATTAAGGAATACGGGGCAAACACAGAAATGGATTGTGGGGAAATTAGCCAGTGCTGTCATCGCCTTTTAGGGCGTTTGGGCGGGGTGGGGAGTGAGCATTGAGCACTAGGCCCAGCAGCCTCTTCCATATCATCCTCCACACCTTTTGGAAAACAGAATTTTTTTGGTATAATTTATATATTTTTTTAAATTATTGTTAAACCATCATTTTCATTATAAAAACAATAATACTTACCTGGCGCCTCTTGGCCAGTACCTTGCTGCTCGGTAGTCATTTTGGACTCAACTACAGCAGACAGATTTGGGATTTCAGTGACGTTTTTATACATGTGTCAGCATTATTCGGCCGCATCATTGATTGTGCGCTCCTATTCTCATTATTCGGACGCATCATTGATTGTGCGCTCCTATTGTCCGTCCTTAATTTGTGCGGGAAAATAAAGACTATTTATGGCTTGGTGTGACTCCAGTCGAGGTGGCATGTTGATTGTTGGAGGTTTGGCGTTGTCGTGGTTTGTTGGCTGTTTTGGTAGTAGAAGGCGTATTTTTTGGTTGTGATCTTTTTTGGAATTTTGCTTACTTATTTTTTTTCTGGTCGGTTTTGTTTTCAAAGTTTTTGCTTTTGCATTTTTCAGTAAGTATTTTAAAATCCCCCCTTAAAAATTCGGAGTAAATTTTTTCAAATGTGTTTTATATTTTTTTATTTTTTTACAGTTTTTTTGGCCTTGCCCCAGTGACGTTTTCGTACTTTGGTTTATTTGTCTTTTTTTGGTAAGTGTTTGTTTAATTATTTTTCCAAATCGATGTGTTTGTCTTTGCATCTGTTTCCCAAAGTAATGTTGTTTATTTTCTTTGCCCAATCATGTGTAACCAATAAAAGTAGCGTACTATTTTGCGAACTAATGTGTCTTGTTTGAACTGTAAAAGGAGCTTACTATTTTCGAACTAATGTGGCTTGTTTGAACTGTAAAAGGAGCGTACTATTTTGCGAACAAATGTGTCTTGTTTGAACTGTAAAAGGAGCGTACTATTTAGCAAACTAATGTGTCTTGTTTGAACTGTAAAAGTAGCGTACTATTTTGCGAACTAATGTGTCTTGTTTGAACTGTAAAAGGAGCGTACTATTTTGCGAACTAATGTGTCTTGTTTGAACTGTAAAAGGAGCGTACTATTTTGTGAACTAATGTGTCTTGTTTGAACTGTAATAGTACCGTACTATTTTGCGAACTAATGTGTCTTGTTTGAACTGTAAAAGGAGCGTACTATTTTCGAACTAATGTGGCTTGTTTGAACTGTAAAAGGAGCGTACTATTTTGCGAACAAATGTGTCTTGTTTGAACTGTAAAAGGAGCGTACTATTTAGCAAACTAATGTGTCTTGTTTGAACTGTAAAAGTAGCGTACTATTTTGCGAACTAATGTGTCTTGTTTGAACTGTAAAAGGAGCGTACTATTTTGCGAACTAATGTGTCTTGTTTGAACTGTAAAAGGAGCGTACTATTTTGTGAACTAATGTGTCTTGTTTGAACTGTAATAGTACCGTACTATTTTGCGAACTAATGTGTCTTGTTTGAACTGTAAAAGGAGCGTACTATTTTGCGAACTAATATTTTTTTTGTTTTAGTTTAAAATCTTGTCTTAACACTAACATGGCGATTCAATATGGGTGCCTTAACTTTGTTTTGGCGTTAAGTTAGACATTCTGACGTCATTTTCGCAGGTTTTACTTTTACTCCCTCTTCAATCTCAAAGACATCACATTTTTAACAAGTCTTTCATCCAATACGGTGATAAGTTGTTACCATTGAATAGGTGCACAAAAAAAGAGCAGAATTGGGGTTTAGGGGTGCAGGCTTTTCTAAAATAGCCTTCGCCCCTGAGAATGTCAGTGAAAAAAGAACTGTGTCCCTCTTTTTTTTGGTTCAGCAAAAATGGATAGGCCAAAAATAAAAATAAAAAATGGTGATCCAAAATTAATTTTTAAATACAATTTTCTTAACAATAGGGAAATAGGTTCAGGGCTATTCTGCAAGTATGCGGCAGTTGTTTTTTAGAAAATAATTATAGCGGCAGGTGCCCAAATATTGATGTTAACACAAATTAATTGAGGGACCTCAAAATATGGTAATCCCCATTTTTAGTTTCTCCAAATTTGATGGGCCCACTTTAAAAATGTGCAAAAATAACCTAAGTGCTCTTCTTCATCACTTCTTCAATGTGGGTAACAAAACACATGCTGCGGCTCTTTTAAACCACACCTTTCAAATAAAGGCTAAAACGGGGGTACCCATAGTGTTCAACAATGTTTTTCAGACTTTAGGGGTGCTCTTACCTTTTTAAATTGGATAAACGAGAAACTTTACGCCAATCTTTACGCCAATCCCAAATCCAAATAAAAACGGGCATAATGACGTCTTACCTCCAAAAATAATGCCAAAAAAATGTTAACGCTACCATATAGAATAGCCCTGGAAATGTGGCGTAATATTTTCACAAATAATGTGTCCTACCTTCTCTATTTTTCACCCCAGAAATGTGTTTACAATCATAGTTTATTAAATTAATCTTAAATATAATTTCTACTTTTTAAATGTAGGTGGTTCAGCACATGACCCGTCCCAGGCCTGTAAGCATCTTTGGAATTCTTAGAAAAGATAAGTATATTTTTCTGTACACATTTGTCTAAAAATATAACTACCTGGCTTACCATTTCAGGTTGATGTTGATCGAATTATATTGGCCCTGGTTCCAGAACCCGACCAACGTCAACTTCGTCCTAGGCATATGCCTCATAGGCGTGCAAGGCCCCAGATATATATAGAACATGTTTCACCCTTTTTGGAATGCCAGATGATGAGGTATTAAGATGATGCCATCTTTCTCCACAAATCATCCTAGACACTCTCTCATTAATAGAGAGTGATCTTGAACGGCAAATTGTCAGTCCTACAGCAATACCACCACTTACGCAATTAATGTCGGTGTTACATTTCTGTGCCTCAGGATCCTTTCAAACCATGGTGGGAATAGTTGCCAGAATATCCCAATCCTCCTTTTCAAGGATCCTGAGGGCAGTGATGGAGGCCAGTTTTAAACACCTCCATCATTTTATTAACATGCCATTGGATATGGGTTCCCTTAGTGTGGTGAATGCCAATTTTTACCAAATAGCTGGCTTCCCACACATCATAGGGGTTGTGGATGGCAATCACATACCACTTCAGCCTCCAGCAAGGCTGGAGGCTATTTTTAGGAACCAAAAACACTTTCATTCACTGAATGTAATGGTGGTATGTGATGCCTCCCTCCAGATCTTGTCCCTGAATGCCAAATTCCCCGGGAGTGCACATGATTCCTTCGTCATCCGGCAATCAGGGATTTGGCACAAATTAGACAACCTACAAGCTGGTGATGCATGGCTTCTGGGTAAGTTGACACCTTCTGTGGCAACCAATGCAAAGCTTGTTACACAATGGTCCTGATGTTTTTTTTTATTTTCACAGGAGACAGTGGTTACCCTTGCACACCCTGAATGCTCACTCCTTATTTGGCACCCACACCAGGGCCACAAAGTGAGTATAATTCCGCACTTACAGCCACCAGGCAGGTGGTGGAGCACTGTATCGGCCTTTTAAAAGGCTGATTCAGATGCCTCCACTGCTCTGGTGGCGAGCTCATGTATTTGCCAGATATGGTTTCGAAAATTGTGGTCCTGTGTGGGATATTTCACAACATTGCCATAAGGAGTGGTGTCCCAATGCAGCCAGGGGATGCCTTGCCTGAGGATGGCCCCCCCGAGGTTGGTCGGAGGTCAGTATGTGGGGGGCCATACGCGATGATGTGGTGGCCAGATATTTTAGGTAATTTTTGTTAATAGTTTAGTTAATTTACACAATGTAGACATGCAAGATTTCAATGACCAATTGTAATTTTTTTTTCTTTTTTTTTGGGTGTCTTTTATTCCATTAAATTACCCGAACAAACGATGCCTACTACCTGATCCCAAAAAATGTCTTCATGTGTCCACATTGGCTATAACTTCTGGAACAATTATTTATTCGCCTCATTTGGGGATTCATGTTGGCCTGCTACTTCTTCAAACAGTTCTTGATTGTTGTTGTTGCTGTTTTGTTATTTTTGGTGTTGGCTGTTTTTTGGAGTGTGTTTTCACTGTGTTAATTGCTTGACAAAATTCACTTTGTTTATTTTTTTTGTGTGGATTAAATTTTTGGATAACCTTTTAAAGACTTTTCCTTGGTAAATTACAAGCAAGTGTAACCTGGTCCAAAAAAGGCAAACTTGCTTAATGGCTAATCCTGTCATGTGTTAAATTGTAAAGTATTTCACCATGCTTTGTGGCTAAAAAAAAACACCAAAGGTATTATGGTGAATCAGTATGTTTTCTAATCAAGGCCTAAGCAGGTTTTAGAGAATATTTACATTACCCACCCCAAAATTTAATAAAACTCTGGAAATTCGACAAGCCTATTGGTATTGTTAGGTGTTTAATGTGCCAGCTTACATACTTACTTGAGCTATCTACAAACACATTTACATTACTTAAAAAAAACATGCTCCAATAGTCGACTTATGTAAGGTTAAAGAATCTAATATTTACAGACAAGGAATGAGACTTTAATAAATCCAAATATATTTTATTGGTCACAACATTTTCAGGGTGTTCAACAAAAAAAAAATTAGTGCCGCAGGACCGCCACCATGTGATCAATGACCACAAGCATCCCGACGAGATGGGCCCTCAAGGTTTGCAATCCGTCCAGCATTGTTTGCAAACGCCTCTGGTCCTCTGTGGTTTTTTTAAAAAAAAGGGATTACTAAACTGACACCTTAATTTATATGTTACCAAACAACTTACAAATCAGACTATAGTTTCAACAAAGATCTACATTTTTCAATAAAAATAAAGTAATGGCAAACACAAAGATTATTTAAATACTAACTTTAAAAATTAGACCTAAAAAAAAAAAAAAAAAGCCGAAGTAGGCAAAAACAATACATTTGTTGGTACTGTAAAATAGATAGACACAAGCATGAGTGTTTGGACATGTGTGATATGTGTAAGGGGAAAACATCCTAGACATTGTTTTGCCAAGATATATATCCTAAACATTAGAAATACTTAACAAATTGGAAATGCACAGGCAAATGGACAACATCAACCAAAAAGCCAAAAAAAAACATAGTTAAAAAGGCAAACATACCGGTCATATTGATGCCTGGTCCTGTAGGCACCACATCGTCCTCCTCAGAGGTGGGCCAGTGCTGGTCCGATTGAGGAGGGGATATTTGACTCTGGGTGGAGGGAGAGGAAAAGAGAGGGGGGGAGGGGAGGGTGATGAAAAGAGAGGGGGGGAGGGGAGGGTGAATTGGGATGGATGGGAATAATAGGACAGGGATGGGCCTCAGGCACTGGGCGGTCTGGGGTGGAGGGGGAATTTGGTGAAGGTTGGGGAGAGGAGGATTGGGTGGGAGTGGGGGATAGGGGATGAGGGCGACAACGTTGTCTTCTTCTACGTCATACTCTGCGCTCAGCCCCTAAATGATGGTTAAAAAATGTTACTGTTTGTTTTTTGGGGGGTTTTGTTATCAATTTACACAGTCCAAAATTTAAATAGCAAAAAAAAAAAACATGCACACGCAGGTATGTTCCAAAAAAACAAACAGGGATAGATGGAAAACATGCACACGCAGGGATGTACAAAACAAACAAACAGGGATAGATGGAAAACATGCACACGCAGGGATGTACAAAAAAAATCAAACAGGGATAGAGGGAAAACATGCACACGCATGGAGGCTTACATTTAAAAACAAAAAAAAAATACTTACTGTCGCGTATTTCCACACGCAAATTCGCCAAAAGGTGGGGGGACCTGCGGTGGAGATCAGACCACCGCGTTTCCAGCTGCCCGATATTGCGGTGGTAGCCCAAAGATCGCAGGCGGCGCATCACCTCCGCATAGGCGAGCCGCTTGTGTTGGTTTGTGATGTGGGCCTGAAGAACAGTGATCCTCCAGTCCATCACATCTGTGAGGACCAGGAGTTCTCTTCTTGTAAAGGCTGCGGCTCTCATGATGGCAATGATTTTTTACAAAAAAAAAAGTTTTAATAAAGGGCCCAGAAAAAATATGATTGGCTAATGTACTTTGAAATATAACAGAACGCATTGGATTGGTTATTGTATGAGACATGTGACTTACACCCTCACAAATATAATGTGAATTATTATAGGCTTGAGGCAGTGACATGCATTAGCTAATTTAAATATTATTAATAAAGATGCAAAATCTGCATATAAACTTACGCCAAACAACAGTAGCTTTCAAAACAACTTTGAATTTTGAAAAACCATCCCCTTGGTACAAACGAACGTACTCAGCGGAAGTTATGACACACCCGAACAATAATAAAGTTTATTGACATTGTAAAAAAAAACGGATTGCAAAGATGTGAATAACAATTAAGCTAATTAATATACTGATTGCTAGGAATCGATTCCAGTATGTGGGCAGAATGAAATAGCAAGCAAACGATAAATGACAGGCCCATTTCCGGTTTGGACTTGTGCGAGCGTTCCCTGCAACCAAAATAGGAGATGGACGGTCGCTATTTTGATCGTTCGTTAGCTAGAGGAGGGGTTGGGAGACTTTGGGGCGAAAGATTAGCTACGAGCGAACTTACGAGCAAGCGCTTGAATTTACATTTTCTCGCTCGTACGCCGAACGAGCGAACTTCCACTTGCGTCCGCCTCTGAATCAGGCCCAGAGATCAGCCTACCATAATTGCTCTTATAAGCCAGCGGCAACTCACGTGTAATTGAATCGACCCCTAGAGCTTAAATAATATGCTATTTTGAAAGTTTGAATTTATGACTTTCAATGTCGAAGAGTAATTAGTCAGCAAATCTGATTGTGCTCTTGCTGTCACCGGGTCTGTACATACCATAACAGCAATATTTAAATAAGTGATTACCTGCTGACAAGAGAATTACATTCAAATGAGTAAACGTATCCTGAACATTCAGATACAACAAAACAATAAAACATTAAAATGCTAATTTTTGTCTTTCAATTGGATTATGCTATGTTATCATCAAATAGTAATAGTCTGCTTCACAGTTTCAAGACTCCTCTTAAGTACATTAATAATATATTAGAAGAAACAACTTCTTATATATATTTTATAAATGGTAATCAGGCAATATTGCAAAGGTTTAAGTCTGTATACTGCAGATTTTTTTTTTAATACACATGTAACGCTAATACAGACATTCCTCACTTAACAACCTACTCGTTTAACAACCGTTAGGACTTAGGACCAGCTGGAACCCATAGTACAATGACTAAAATGTTATTCTGAATGTCTTTTTTATGACTTTAATTGTACTGTACAGTATGTAAGAGTTATGCAAAGTAAAACAGTTACAGTATCACGTTTGATTTTCCTTTAAACCTTTTTTTTATTCAGAATAAATAAAAATGATTACCTGTATTAAGTATACTGTATATGGCTAATCATTTAGTGACCAATTCGACTTGGTGCCGTATTCAAGTAGACGCAAAAAGCCGTTTTCAGCTAAAAAGTTTTGCAGATGATGTCATTTTGCCAGGCAGAAAAGTATCGCCGTATTCAATTCCAAATCCCGTTGTCCTGTTGTATCCAAGCGCCTGCAAACCACACCGTCAACTCCCTCCTCGTCAATTTCCTCCTTAGTCAGGATCGGAAGTAGTCCTGCAGGCCATGTCACTGGCATGACTGACTCTCCTATCCAGGATTCCTCCGGCAGATCCTGCATTGCTGCGCCCACTTCTGCCGCTGCTGCTGTTTCTGCTGCTGGGAGTCGTTCATCATCCCAGAGAGGAAGTAGGAACACCACTACTTTTACTAAACAATTGACCTTCCAACAGTCCTTAGCGAGGAGGATGAAGTACGACAGCAGTCATCCTGAAGCAAAACATATAACTGAGGCCTTGACTGCTATGTTGGTGTTAGACGTGCATCCGGTATCCGCCATTAGTGCAGTGGGATTTAGACAATTGATGGAGGTAGTGTGTCTCTGGTTCCAAATCCCGTCTAGATTCCACTTCACTAGGCAGGCGATACCGAGACTGTACTGAAACGTCAGAAAAAGTGTCCTCAGCGTCCTGAAAAATGCGGTTGTACCCAATGTCCACTTAACCACGGACATGTGGACAAGTGGAACAGGGCAAACTAAGGACTATATGACTGTGACAGCCCTGGGGTAGATGTATCACCTTACGCAACAACAACAGCAGCGTCACCAGTAGCAGCATCTCAGAAACGCCAGCTCGTTCCAAGGCAGGCTACGCTGTGTATCACCGGTTTCAGTAAGGGGCACACTGCCGACAACCTCTTAGAGAAACTGAGGGAAATCATTGCCCAGTGGCTTACCCCACTTAGACTCTCCTGGGATTTGTGATATCTGACAACACCACCAATATTGTGCGGGTATTACATCTGGGCAAATTCCAGCATGTCCCATGTTTTGCTCACACAATAAACTTGGTGGTGCAGAATTTTCTGAAAAGCGACAGGGACGTGCAGGAGATGCTTTGGGTGGCCCGAAAAATTTCTCGCTACTTTCACCATTCAGCGACTGCGTGCCGAAGACTGGAGCGCCAGCAAACACTCTTGGACCTGCCCCACCATCACCTGAAGCAAGAGGTTGTGACGCAGTGGAACTCAACTCTCTATATGCTTCAGAGGATGGAAGAGCAGCAAAAAGCCATGACATAGGCAAAGGAGGGGGTATGCACCTGACTCAAGTGCAGTGGAGATTGATTTCCATGTTGTGCAAGGTTCTCCAGCCCTTCGAACTTGCCACACATGAAGTCATTGCAGACACTGCCAGATTGAGTCAGGTCATTCCCCTCATCTGGCTTTTGCAGAAGCAGCTGGAGAAAGTGAAGGAGAAGCTAAGATGGAGCGATTCCGCTCGGCATGTGGGACTTGTGGATGAAGCCCTTCATTCGCTTTGCCAGGATTCCAGGGTGGTCAATCTGTTGAAATCAGACCACTACATTTTGGCCACCGTGCTCGATCCTAGGTTTAAAGCCTATGTGGTATCTCTCTTTCCGGCCAACACAAGCCTGCAGAGGTGCAAAGACCTGCTGGTGAAAACACTGTCAGCTGAAGCGGAACATGACATGTCAACAGCTCCTTTTTCATTTTCTCCCGCAACTGGGGCTGCCAGTAAAAAACTCAGGTATCCTAAGCAACCCGCTGGCGGTGATGCAGGGCAGGCAGGACCAAGTTTGGACATCTGGTCCGGACTGAAGGACCTGGCAACAATTTCTGACATGTCTACTGTCACTGCATATAATACTGTCACCATTGACAGAATGGTGGAGGATTACATCGGTGACAGCATCCAAGTAGGCATGTCAGACAGTCCATACCTGTACTGGCAGGAAAAAGAGGCAATTTGGAGGCCCCTGTACAAACTGGCTATATTTTACCTGAGTTACCCCCTCTCCAGTGTGTACTCTGAAAGAGTGTTTAGTGCAGCCGGGAACCTTGTCAGTGAAAGGCGTAGGAGGTTGCTTCCACAAAATGTGGAGAAGATAATGTTCATAAAAATTAATTATCAACTCTTCCAGGGAGACCAGCCTCCAGAACGTACAGAGGGACCTGTGGTGGTGGATTCCAGAGGGGACGAATTAATACTCTGTGAGGATGAGGATGTACACAACACTGAAGAGGGTGAGGAATCGGTGGATGAGGAGCATGATGACGCCATCTTGCCTCCGTAGAGCCAGTTTGTGCAGGGACAGATTAATTACCAGTTTGTTTTGTGGGGGCCCAAACGAACCAATCATTTCAGCCACAGTCGTGTGGCAGACCCTGGCGCTGAAATGATTGGTTTGTTAACGTGTGCATGTCCTATTTATAGTACAACATAAGGGTGGGTGGGAGGGCCCAAGGACAATTCCATCTTGCACCTCTTTTTTTTCTTTGCATTATGTACTGTTTGGGGCCTAGTTTTTCAAACTGCCATCCTGTCTGCCACTACAGTGTCACTCCTAGATGGGCCACGTGTTTGTGCCGCCCACTCGTGTCGCTTAGTATAGTCATCCAGCTACCTCGGTGCAACCTTTTGACATAAAAACACTATTGTGAGGTGTTCAGAATAGACTGGAAATGAGTGGAAATTAAGGTTATTGAGGTTAATAATAGCATAGGAGCAGAAAACCCCACAAATTCTGTGATTTTAGTTGTTTTTCTATTTTTTTTTTTTTTAAATTACAGATCCAAAACACAAAACCCAGAACCCAAAACACGGAAGGGTGGTTTTGGCAAAACCAATCCAGATCCAAAACATGAAGAAAGATCCAGATCCAAAACCAAAACACAAAACACGAAAAGTGGCCGGTGCACACCCCTAGTTGCTATTAGGGCTGTGCACCGACCCCCGTGTTTTAGTTTTGGATCTGTATCTCCTTCAAGGTTTTGGATCTGGATTTGGTTTTGCAAACCACCCTCAAGTGTTTTGGTTTTGGTTTTGGATTTTTTATAAAAAGATACAGAGTTTTAAAAACAGCTAAAATCATGTAATTTATGCAATCCAAAACTCGAAATTCGGTTTTAAAATCTGAACTCCGAACCGCAAAAAGATCAGAACCGCGACCTGGATTTACCCAGATTCACGAAATTCGGGTGGATTCAAATTTCTGGAGAACTGAACCACACATCTCTAGTTGCTATGCAATGCAGTGCTCCGGTCACAGTGTCAGGGAAGCCGCAGCCCGTGAATCAGTTTGGGGGTGGGAAGACTGTACGTTTCCGAAAATGGGGGCGTGCAAGCCCGATTTTCTGTGCTTGAAGTGGCTAGTATCTGCGTTTTCTGACACAAATCTACTGGCATTGGCAGTGGAGTTTAGACGGCCAATCTGAGTAGGCTGATGTTGATCCGATTCTGCGTCTTTGGATGCAGCCCTCGGATCTGCAATTCCGACAGTGGGAGTCCTCTGCCTTCAGACGCCACTTGCGGCACTACCATATTTTCGCATTGTCCAAAGAAACAGCAGCTATGCATATAGCTTGCAACTCTGAATCAGGCCCTAAAAGTCCTCGTTTATGTATTCATGGGAAAATATCTGTATTACAAGGAGTGACACACAGTGCCATAACTAGTGGGCCCAGAAACTGGTGCAGGCCACGCCCCCTCGATGCATCATATGGAGGGGGAGTGGCCCAGGGCTGCCGACAACTCTGTCGGGCCCAGGTACATGGAGGGGGCATGGTAAACTAGGGAGGTGTGGCCAGACCCCCTCCTTCCAAAAATAAAATAAAAATGACTATGTTCTCACCCGTGCGCACTGCATAGGGGGCGCAGGTGTCAGGGGGTGGGGGTGCAATCACTCCCCTCTTCCATATATAATGCAGGGAGAGAGGTCTCTCCATAGCTCGGCACACAGTGTGATAGCAGCGTGTGTGCTAGGCTTGGGAGAGAGGCTGCTGCAGCAGCAGTTAGTACTCTCTCCCTGCTGCTTGAACTTGATGGCAACTGTGGCGGCTAGGATGGGGTGGGGGCGAATTGCGGAACCCAGGCCCGGGTAAATAGTATCCGCTCCCTTCCTTGGAGGGGCCACTATTGCCGGGAATTACAGCCATGGACGGAGCGTCTTGAAGATGCTCCATCGAGCTGTGAGGGTAGCAGTCGGCACTGTTGCATAGATTCTGGCTGCTAACCAGATGCAGTGGGTGTGTGGTGGTGCCACCCACAGACCTCTGGGCTCTATGCAGCACTGCTGGCACACCCCTAGTTTTGCCCTGGTCACACAACCCTTACGATTTTAGAAAAATCCTTTGAGATCCATTATCTGTAAAAAAAAAGACTTCGTCAATGGTTTTTATGGAGGCAATCCACTACAAGATTTTAGCAGGCGATTGAACGATAACGACGTCGTTATCGTTCAGTTGTTTAAAAATCGTTTATAAATCGTGCAGTGTTTGGTCATTAACGATCAACGATGCGCGCTCCCGCTGGTTGTTTGCTCGTCTTGTCAGTCGACTGAACATTCAGGTCAATTTCACTTGATCTATTAAAGATAGTTTGCAAATCGTTTGTAAATCGTTTGCAAATCGTTCAGACTGAAAGATAAAATTTCAAGGGAAAAAATCAAGAGAAAATCGTTTAGAGATTGGACAGGGAGTAGATCGTGTAGTGGATGTGCCCCATTACACTTTTTCTATGGTTACAGAACTCCAAGATGACTTATAAATTATAATATCCTTATCATTAGGTGGCACATCATCTCAATTACAGCACATGTACTGTATGGTGTTTATCTCTTTAATAAAATGTGCACCTTTTCGTTTTGAGTAATCATGTGTTATTGTTACAATGACTTATGGAGCGTACACACGGTCAGATTTGTCAGACTTGTCAGATTTGTCAGATGAACGACTGAACGATTAAACGATTTGGACGATTTGACCAAAGTTTTGAACGATTTGAACGATTTGAACGATTGAACGATTTTTGACTGCATTAAAATGAATGGAATCGTCCAAGTCTGACTGCAAACCCATCAGATGTCAGATATCGTTATCTGACAAACGGGAACGCGCATCGTTGATCGTCCATCGTTCAGGCATGTCAGATATGAACGATTTTCCTTCAGATATGAACGACTGAACGATTTTTAAATCGTTATCGTCCATATCTGAAGAAAAAATCTGATCGTGTGTATGCACCATAAAGCTGTTATTTTTATGTTTTAGCTGTTATTTTGAACATTTATAAGCTGCAATTTAAGTTAATGTTGTTAGCAGCTGTGAAATTACAAAAACTATTATTAAAATAAATTGAAGTTGTGCATTATTGTTAAATTGCTGTAATGGCATCTTCTAACATCACTGTGTATTCAAATGTTAGAGTCAGAGGAAGAGTGTATCATCGATTGTTTAACCATGCTTATTGCATTTATGAAATTGACCATAAAAACAGATATTGGAAAACTGATTGCACATACTGTACAGGGGCTGATTCTTATTCGCAAGCAGGTCCGAAGCAGTCGCGTTTGTACTGCGGATACTTTGTGTCTTAATGAATGTGCAATACGCTGCCCGACTGTTTTCCTTCCACCAGAGCGGCCGCCATCACTAGTGTCGGTGCTTACACCTTCTCTATGCTGGGTGCATGGAGACCCGTCTGAAAAAAGGCATCCCTTGAGATAGAGATATGTGGTTTGGTTCTCCAGAAATCTGACTACACTAGAATTTCATGAATCTGGACAGATCCAAGGCATGGTTCTGATCTTCCTGCGGTTTGGAATTCGGATTTTAAACCCGAATTTTGGGTTTTAGATTGCAAAAATTACATAATTTTAGCTGTTTTTATTTTCATTTTTTTTTACAAAACATCCAGATCCAAAACCAAAACACTTGAGTGTGTATTGCCTGTCTACCAGTTGGTGTCCACCTAGACACTTTCGTCCTTTTTTTTAATATAGATGTTTTAATACACACTAGGAATGTGTTTTGGTTTTGGATCTGTATCTCCTTTGTGTTTTAGATCTGAATCTGGTTTTGGCAAAACTGCCCTTGCATGTTTTGGTTTTGGATCTGTATTGTACAGGTTTTGTACAGATGGCTTGACAATTGTTGTCCAGATTTGGGTAGCAATAATTCCACACATAAGAAGAAGTGGATTTTTTTGGCTTATGCCCAGACATGACAATGGGCTTTTCCTTATCATGGGCAACAACTGTTTCTTTTACTGGTGCCTGATTTACACTAACATCATCATCATCAACATCCTCATCATCAATATCCTTATTAGCATCAGCTACACAAATATCCTCCTCATCCTGGTGCACTTCCACAGAAGCATCCTCGATTTCTATGTCAGCATGTTCACTTGTGCTTAAATCATCATAAGAGGCAGAACCACCAGTCATAAATAAAGGCCAAGGCCCTAGCCTTTCCTTGCCACTTCATGTGGTGAAAGGTATATTGCCAATTTTAAATCTTTCTGCAGCTAACTTTCCCTTTGATGGTTTTTTTACCACTGCAAAAGATTGGTTCTTTGATTTTAGATGCCATGACTTAAGCCCTATATGCCCTTGGGCATCGGCTTTAGTAGATGATGTAGATGGACTAGTATCATCATGACTGGTGGCACTGGCAACAACTCCAGCACTAGTATGTGGTTCCTGTTCTCCTCTCAACTGTTTGTTCACAATATCAACAAACGTGAACAAAGTGGGGTACTGCACAAAAGTCAATTTACACCAATGTTATATATTACACTGCAGTTTCAATGACCTAGAGCAGAGGTTCTCAAACTCGGTCCTCAGGACCCCACCCAGTTCACATCTTCGAGGTCACCCAGCAGGTGCACAGGTGTAATCATTACTCAAAGACACATTTTAAATGATTCACAGCTGGAAATAATTATTTCATTTGTGAGTCTGTGAAGACACCTGGAAAACATGCACTGTTTGGGGTCCTGAGGACCGAGTTTGAGAACCTGTGACCCTGTGACCCACATTATTTTTTATGAATAAGAAAAGAATAACACAGTGCGCTAACTCTTACAGTGTCATAAGATTTATTATGAGTAAAACACTGCGCTACCACTTACATTGTCACAAGATTTTTATGAGTAAAACACTGCACTACCACTTACAGTGTCACAATATTTTTTATGAATAAAAAAATAATAACACACTGCACTACCACTTGCAGTGTCACAATATTTTTTATGAATAAAAAAAGAATAACACACTGCACTACCACTTACAGTGTCTCAAGATTTTTTATGAGCAAAACACTGCACTACACTTAGTGTCACAAGATTTTTTATGAATAAGAAAAGAATAACACACTGCACTACAACTTGTAGTGTCGCAAAACATGGATGATAAACTGCGGTCTGGCCAGCAGTGTCACCGAACAATAATAGCGTAGCTAGCACACACAAATAAAATACTATTTTTTGTGGAATGCTAATTTTATTTAACTTTTATTTTTTTTTACTCTGGGGAAGAGCACCCCCCTTGATGAAAAACACAGCACCCCTTTATGGACAATAAAGCACCCCTGCGGAGTCCGGACGGACTACCTAAGAGTATCAAATATGTGGATGATCAACTGCGGTCTGGCCAGTGTCACCAAACAATAATAGCGTAGCTAGCACACACACACACAAAAAGAAAAGATGTTATTTTTTTGTGGAATGATAATTATTGATTTTAATTAACTTTTTATTTGTTTTACACTGGGGAAGAGCACCCCAGGATTGACAGAACCCTTGATGGACAGTACGATACAGCAGCCCCCCTTCATGTACTGCAGCCCCAGGTCCTTTACAGACAACACAGCAGCAGTCCATTATGTACTGCAGCTTGATTGACAGGACAACAGTGACACAGCAGAACCCACCCCTTTATGTACTGCAGCCTCAGCCCGATAGCACTGAACCCTTGAACCAACAAAGCAGCACAGAGCACGTCTGTTCTCTGTACACTATCCACAGCTGGAGTGAAAATGGCGCTGATCACCGGGACCTTTATAGAAACCAAAACCAGCGAGAATCTGACAGCGGGATGATGGCGTTTTGCCTCATTTTGGACTCCGAGATAGGTAGGAAAACCCAAGCCGTACTCGGATCCTACCCGGATCCTCTATGTTCGGATGGGTTCGGTTCTCAGAGAACCACCCGCTCATCTCTAATCCACATCCGTTAAATACAAATAGTCATGTATAGAACTAGCATTCTGTCATTTTAATTCAGAGTGCATGCTAAAGTACTGTAGCCATTTAGAATACAAAATGTCCCAGGGTTATTTGCTATATTGGCAAATATATTACAGATATATTTATTGTTTGTAATGTGAGGTCACTGCTGCCATGTTTTCTTCTAGTGAGCCCAATTTACCAGTTCTGCTTAGGAACAATCTAGTTGCATTATTCCTTCTGTGGGCCACAGCTAGAGATGTGAAACCTAGAGATGAGTTTTTCTCTAATAACGATTATTTTTAAATCGAAAATTTATGGAGATAAAAAATAAAATAAAAACATCTATTTTCTCTGCAATGAGAAACATAATTTTAATATGTTGCTTACAGATGTGTCCCTCACTCATCCTTGTTGCCACTGTGACTTGCTGTGGCACTTATGCCACGAGTCAATAAATGGTTGTGTGCTTCTTTTTCGCTCCCACGATCCATAGGATCTGTATTGTACATGTGCGCAGCAAATTTGGTGTAAATTTAAGTCTCCTGCATGCTTGTGTGATCCGCAGCTGGAACCCAGGACGCAGCCATCGGAACACTTGCGATACCATCGACCATCTGACTAACCCTCAGGATACTCAGATGGACATCTCAGAACCGTAGAAGATCCTGGCCTTGGCACTGCCTGAAAATGGTGTGACACCCCCCTGTTTTCAGGAAACCAGGTCAGCCTTGCCTATTCCCCATCCCTAAACATCCACAGCCTTATAAGCAGGCCGTGGCTTTTGGGAACTGCGTACAGATCCTGCATATGTGCCGATCTTCTAACTTAGGAGTAGTACACAATCCATTGGGTTTGTGTATTAATCTGATTCAGGTCCCATGTTCAGTAATAGAAAAACTTTGCAGGGATACTGAACTCAAACTGGAGTGAGCAGATCAGGTCCACTGGACAATCCATCACCTAGTGACCTGTGAAGGCCAGCAAGACCAGGGATTCACTCCAGAGACAAGGGTGAACTCCAAGACTCAGAACAATATAGTACTGGTAGATTGGAACTCAGAACTCAGGCCATGAATCATAGTCTAATGTAGTCAGAGTACAACTTGAAGAAGCTGTAACTCTGGTACTGCTATGATTCAAGACCTGGAACTGGAATCCAGTGAGGAACTCAGAAACTAAGAGTCAAGATAAGCAATACAGCTTACTGGACACCTCAGTGTACAGACCATATACTGCACAATGAACCCTAACCCTGGAACCAGCACCCTTCTCTGAACCAGCCCAAGACAATACCACACAGTAAATCAATACAGGGTCAGTTTGGAGGGACAGTATTTCCCTTTCGTACAAGTTTTTCCTAGAGCCATATTAGCATTGGGATGGATGGGACTTCAGCCCAAGGCCTCCACTTAAAATTAGGCCCATCTTCATGATAGCATGATAATTATCCACCACCCAGCTGGCCCGATGATAGACAATAAATAGTAAGTTTTCAAATTGTATTTCTATTTTCCTCACAAAATTATACAATTTTCTTATTTTTCCTTTTTAAGGAGACATTGGGGCTGATAGTGTAGAGGGTGTACATGCCTACGTGGCACTGGTCACACCGACACTGCACTGGTAACACCTCCTCTGCTTCTCAGAGTAGGTCTTCCTCTGCTTCTCAGAGTAGGTCCTTGATCATTTTCAGCCCGAGGCCCATATCCTTAACCTGGACCTGGTTATTCTAAAATCTTACCACCAGGGTGGTTGTGGATATCATCAAAGTGGAGTAGATGCGGCAACAGCAATGGCAGTTAAACTTGACGGGGTCAATAGGCTTAAATGAGGTGGTTATCCACAAGATAGTCTAAACAACCTTATCTATGGTGTGATGACTCCATGACAATAAATGATCATTTCACAAAGTCTTCACAACATTTTTAAACATTTTTATGTATGTGAGATGATTATGTTCGACATAGAGAACAGGTCGATCTTGAACTAATCTCGAATGCACTTCATCTTTTGCTCATCCATTTGATGTCTTGTGATCACCCACCTCGCTTGTATTTTCTTTTTATATATTTTTTTCTTTTTTACAATTTCTATTCATGTACAAAAAAAAAAAAAACGAATTTAGGATTTGGAAATAATTTCAAAACTTCTGCAGAGGTATTATTACAGTACTGAATTTGTAAAAAGTGAATCTAGCTTATCCAATCCACCTAAGAACTATTGATACATGTACAATATAATAGCATGAAAAGAAAATTGGAAAAGGAAGTTAAATCTGAGGCTACGAGTTAGAATAGCACAGGCACACAATGGAATGCCAAGTTATGATCATGTTTAATTATACCTTATGTGGAAATGCTTTAAATGTCAAAATGGAGCATGATTAGAACAAGTAGAACTAACAATTACTAGAAGCAAAGGAAAAAGTAATGATTGGCCATTGAAACTGCAGTATTGATTCTCAGAAATTGAGCACATTTAGTCTAAAGCTCTAGTAGTAAGGTCATGATGTACAAACTAATAGTTTGTCAGTGACCTCAATAAAAAGCTAAATTATCTTGTCCCAGAGACACAGAAATTAGTTATTAAATAAAATTGCACGAGAGACTGTAACTATCAAGTAATGATTTTTACTATAAATACAGTGCCAATAGAAATACATGAAAATGTCTCAAGTAAAATTCTTTAAAACGATTGAAAATCGTACCAGCCGTTAAAGCAGACCTCTCACATGTACACCGCTGTTCATTAAACAGAGAAAATACATCTTGACATTATATTTTTGCTGCATATTAAAGGTGCACAAAGATGTGTGGTGCAATACGAGATCATTCATGGGAGCTATAAATATACAGAAGTAGAAAGTTCTGAGAACCTCTGCAATTTCAGTTCAGTGATAAAAATTGAATGCTATCTAAACAAACTATCTGCAGTATCCGGCTCCGCTCGGGAGGTAGTCGGTGATCTGTCTCTCCTTATGCAGCCGCTACCATCCCTCAGTGGGCTGCTCTCTGGTGATTTCTGCCACTTGGACACCAGCTCCCTTGTACTGAGTCACGCCTCCTGCAAAGGAACCACCTCTACGGACTTGTGCTGAGCCGGCTCCTCTGTTCTCTTCAGTGACTGCCCTCCGGTATTCTCGAACAGTACTGCAGCTTCCCCAATGACAGGGAGCTTCACTGATCACCAGCACTTGTGTAATGGATCTCCTCAGGTGGCAGCTGCAGTGATAGATCTATATTTTAGGGGTCCTGAAATTTGAACTGTTGTGTGGGCCCCTTTGCAACCAGCAACAATAGGGCAACATCCAACAAGGTCAAAAGGGCCTTGTTGCCCTTGCAAGGAGCTTGAAGCCCAAATGGCAGAGATGTAGAAACCCCCCAGAGAGTGAGAGACTGTAGATAGATAGATAAATAGATATATGTAGAAACCCCCAGAGAGTGAGAGACTGTAGATACAGTAGATAGATAGATAGATAGATAGATAGATAGATAGATAGATGTAGACAACCCCCAGAGAGTGAGCGACTGTAGATAGATAGACAGATGTAGAAACCCCCCAGGGAGTGAGAGACTATAGACAGATAAATAGATATATGTAGAAACCCCCAGAGAGTGAGCAACTGTAGATAGATAGATAGATAGATAGATAGATAGATAGATAGATATAGATATAGCCCCTCAGAGAGAGAGACTGTAGATAGATCACATACAAAACCAAAATGTACTCACTTCCTCTGTAGGATCTGAGCTATTGATTCTTCTGAGTGGGATCTCTGGAATCCCCCTGAGTCAGGCCTCTCCCCCTTGCTGCGTGCTCCCACCTATAAGCTGCATGCCATCCCTCAGTTAGCTCAGCTTTCACTTTGTGGTCAAAACTGTGGGGCCAACTTCTGGCAGATGGGAGAGCACAAAAGGAGATGGGAGCATCTAGTGGCATCGGGCAGTACTGCACTCAGCAGTGACAATGACAGCATCTCTCTATTCAGCACCCGGCCGGCTCATAGACTCATAAGAGCCATCCTTTGGTTGGAGCTGTAGATAGAGTCACAAGTACTGAACAGGTGGTGTTTCTGGGTAGTCAGGAACCCCCCCTACATGCACTACTGTAGAGCATATTCTAAGGTCAATATTAAGTACTTGAACCCATTGGCTTATGATTATATCACTAAAATAACCTAATATTAATAACACACACTTAAAAAGACCATTGATTTCATTGAAAAATTCACTCATTAAAAAAAATTGCTTCAGGGCCTTTCTGGGGATAGGGACCCTGAAGCTTAAGCTTCATTAGTTTCACAGTAAACCCGCCTCTGAGCAGCTGCCCTCCTTACTGCAGACTCTGGGCTCCTCTCACTGTTCACAGCAAAAGCTCCTCTTCAGAGCATAGGGCTAAAAATAATTTAGACTTACCGAGAGCAGTGCAGGGGACCTCTCCCTGTGGAGCACCGTCAACAATACCCTGACTACCCATTGTGATGATCTTTAGTTTCAAACCTGCCTGGGAAAATGACCTACACCGTGGCAAAAAACGCATCACAATCGGTTCAGTGGTTCTGGAGTTTATCACAAACAAACAGATGTTATCATTTATAAGATGTATAAATAGAACATAGATGAAATATGTATATAGGGAGATGCTTTGCTCACTGCTCTGTAAGAAGTTACTATAAAGTTTAATCATCTACAGGCTTCCCAGACCTATGTAATTAGTACTCTGAGAACACAGCTCTAGACATCACTAAGACAGCTTTCAGATTCTAGGTTGCACTGAAAAATAGGCATCTTGTGCTCTTGTGAACTGAACTTGTCCAATGCTTAATAGGCCGAGACAAAACAATTTCATCTGAAATAGTTATTCTTCAGATTTTAATTCATTTTTTGTCATATCCCTTTGCTGTACACCATAATTGTATATTCCCTTTTCATTAATAATTAAAATATTATTCTAATTATTTCCACATTCAATAGGCATTGTTGGGTTATTAGCAGTAAGTAAAAATGACAATAACAGTTAATGCATTTTAATCCTTGTGCTGACACATTACACGCTCATGTGCCTTGTTGTTACACTCTCATGCAAAAAATGACATTTTATGTGTGGCAGAGATTTAATGACCTTCAAAGAAAATGGAAATCTGGCATTAACTTTTACTTTCCATGGCAATACCTATTGCATCATAAACAAGGGCGTTGCATTAACTTTTACTTTTCATGGTAATTCCTATTGCACCATAAACAAGGGCGTAGCTACAGTAAGTGCAGGGGGTGCGGCCTCCAGGGCCCATCCCTTTCCCTGTACCCAGTTACGCTGGGGATGGGAATGGGGGCGGAATCGGGGATGAGACTAGGGAGGGTGCCTGGAGCGGTTCCTGTGTACCTGCAGCTCCAGAGTCCCATTTCAGCTGCACATTTTGCTCCTGGGTGTCTTTATTCAGGCACGGCTTCCACCTGCAGGTCTTGCTCTGACTCCTGCAGCAAGGTAATTTCTGGCAGCCAACTCCTCTGTACCCAGTCACTCCCCCTAAGGAAATGCTACCATCAGAATGCCATCATATCATCACCATTTGATGGACGCAAACATCGGAAATCCGCCATTGAATGGTGAAAACAAGAGCTTCAAATCAAAAACATTGAT
Source organism: Taudactylus pleione (assembly GCA_031769625.1). Classification (NCBI taxonomy): domain Eukaryota; kingdom Metazoa; phylum Chordata; class Amphibia; order Anura; family Myobatrachidae; genus Taudactylus; species Taudactylus pleione. The sequence goes on from JAUIMM010000205.1 coordinate 3,299,859, forward strand.
GGATTGAAAGCATCGCAAGTCAATGTCCATCACTAGTGAGGAGAGACAGAGCCGCCTGGTACAGCAGATGTGCTGCCCTGCAAACAGCAAACTGGTAAGAATGAAAAATAATAAAATAGTTGAAGAAATATTATTTAAAGATTGGGGAAATATGTGAAAATGAATAGGCACCTGTCAGGATCTGCAGTTAAGAAGATCTTAGTGTTTGCAGCTCCTGCCTGAGGCATTGCATAAATTACTGCCTGTCTGTGTGCAATGTCAGGTGCACGCTAATTAATTCTCCTGTATGTACTCAGCACAGCTGCATCATTAAGGGAGGCTTGCTGCTTGGGGCCTGTTCCTGTTAAAACCCAGCCAGCCCTACAATCCCTGCTGGTGATAGAAGTTTTTTTGTACTTCCGGTTCCTGTCTCCTGTATGTCAGTCGAGTTCCTGAGTCAGTCTAGCTGTGTTTCGTGTATGCCGTTTATTCCATCCAGGCGGCTCCACCTGCATCTCGTCCACACGTGCTGCTTGTACCATCTGGGCAGCACAGCGTACTTCCTACCCCAGAAGCATCTGTCACCATCCGGTGGCTTGTATCAACACGGCGGCACCAGTCGCAGTTTAGTGTTCCAGGTGTGCAATCTAGCACACCATCGCCAGTGTCATCCCGGTGGCACTGGTAGCTACTCTGCGTTCCAGGTGTGCAACCTAACACATCGTCGCCAGTGTCATCCCGGTGGCACTGGTAGCAACTCTGCATTCCAGGTGTGCTATTAAGCACACCGTTGCCAGTGTCATCCCAGTGGCACTGGTAACAGCCCCTACGTTCTTGTTGCATACCTCACCTGAGTCTCATCAGCCAAAAGGCTGCAATGGTCCTGGGGCCCCAGGTCACTATCAGCCCTCAAGGCTGTTCCAACAGCCCAAAGGCTACTTCACATCACCAGTCCCTTGGCCATGACTATAAAAGCCACAACCAGCCCTCAAGGCTGCTCCCACAGCCTGGATCACACCTCTTGCCCTTGGCACAACTAGTCAAAACAAACCAGCCCCAAGGCAGCATCAGCAGCCCAACGGCTGCAACCAAATCCTTAACCCTTGGCCACGACTATACCGCCGATTCCCTCCAGGACTCATAACAGCACCTTCTCATTCACAGTATAATACTCCTTCTTTAATCAGAGATATAAAACACATATGTATTGAATGTATACACCAAACAAGTAGAAGACAATGTTTTATTATGGTATTTGCATATTTATATTCTCTGAAAAATCTGCTCAGAACTTATTTGTTTTGGTTGAGTTCAATATACGCATATATACGTTATAATAGCATGGGGGGATTCATTTAGCCATGGTACTTTACCACCAGCTAACTGATCCCCCGGGCTAATTCAATTAACCCCAAAGACTGCACTTATTGGGGGGCATGGCCTAATTGTGGGAGGCGTGGCCACGCCCCCCCCTTAGTAAAAAAACACTAGCACGGTGCAGGCTGAGGACGGGAGAGCAATCAGGGTGATAGCTCCCCCCACACCCTAGGACAGGGAGAGGAGACTGCTGCTGCTCAGCAGCAGCAGTCTTACTGGTCCCACTGGGCTGCTGACAGGCAATGGCAGTGGTGGGGGAAGGGGGAGTACGGGGGGCAGTGGGGGATGGGGGCTGCGGGTGGCAGCAACTACCCTGGGCCCCTCCAACAAGCCCGGGCCCAGGTAATTCAGGCTGTGTTTGAAAATTGACAGTTAGAAGCTTATTGGTTAGTAGTACTTTACAGTATCTCTCAGAATTTCATCTCTCTCCAAGCTTGATAAATACCCTCTAGAAAAGCACATACTAAATAAAGCCATGGCTTTTTCCAGAAAGTCTTGGATAGCACTGCATTAAATAAAAGTTATGGTTATTTATAAGTCTCATGGAAAGATCATTTTTTATTAATTCATTTATCTCTTCTTAGTTTAACAATTTATGACTGTTGTTTACAGGGGTCAGTATGTTTTATACTATAAATAGCATGGTGGATATTAAAAAGGCCAGTATAATTCTTATCAGCTAGTGTCTTTCTCATCTTCGCTAGCCACAGCTGAAGATCTGATTAATACAAAATAACAGAATGTTGTTGTGTTTTTTTTTTATTATTGCTCTTGTGAATTATATTTCTGTCGCCCATCTTTTACTTTTAAACCTAAACATTTTTTAAGTAAATCAGCATAGATCTAGTTTTATGGTCTTTTATGGTTTATTTTAACAAATATTCCCTGTCCTAGGTTTCAGTTGCCATAGAAACTATCACATAATTTGCTGGGTAACATTTATGTGATGAGAAACATTAAAAATCATTCTTGACTTGCAGCAGAGGAAATCTTATATATTTCACACAGAGACCTCATATGCAGCAGCGACATTGTGTATCTTAATTCACATTAGGGGTACTCAATCTTCCCTTAAGAATAATACGATTAAGCAATTTCCTATAGTATTTCGAAATAGAAAAAAAATGCATTTGAATTTGATTAGGACAAAGTCATCTGCCTGCATACGTGTTATGGCACTGCAAATTCAGCTATATTTCAGACAGACTTTTGCAAAGTTAATGTCAGTGGAATAGACAAGGAAAAAAGGAAAAAGTATTAATCAACCACCCAACCTATGGGAGCGTATTTATAATCATTGGCATTTTTTTATGTGTGTATGAGAAATATTTTTTTGCATAATTGGTAACATGGAAATTAATATTTTTATGTGAATTTACCATTTTTCTCTTGCCAGGAGACAGGCTCCAATAAGGGTATGAAGTCAGGAAGCCGGCGGCCGAAATGCTGACCGTCGGCTTCCCGAAAGTTAAATCCCGGCATAAGACTAATGAAAGGCATCTAAATACAGATGCCTCTCATTAGGTAAGCCAGGCGTTGGGAGTGGATAGCTGCAGGGGAGAGGGTTAGGGTCTCCCAGGGGGACGTAGGGTTAGGCACCTCCCCTGGGAGGGTTAGGGTAGGGAAAGGGGTGGGTTGGGTCAGGCACCCCTGGGGGGAGGTTAGAGTTAGGTACCTCCCCGGAAGGGTTAGGTTTAGGGTGCAGGGAGGGGGGGGGGTAGGTTTAGGCACCCCTGGGGGGAGGTTAGGCACTAGGGGGGAGGTTAGGATTAGGCACCCCTAAGGGAGGGTTAGGGGGGGAGAGGATTAGGGATAGCCTACTTACCTCCCCTTTCGGGATTTTCATCTGCCGGGCTTCCGGATTCAGTATTTCATCCGTCCATCGGTATAACATACCGATTCCTCCAATAAGAGCCCCTCCTGGCAAAGAGCTGGAAGCAGTGCGATAGCATAAAGCCATCATTACTGCTCCCTGCTTCTGTTCCCCCTCAATCAATACAATATAGGCTAACGGCATCTGTAGAAGGTGTTATCTATTGGGGCCTTGTCAATCCAACTGCATAGCAGCCTCCATCGCAACCTAACATGGAACATCTGGGGGATTGTTAATATTTCCAGGTACCCTGTGATAACAGTATATAATTTAAAAAAAATCCCATAATACAGTAAGTTGTATAATACAGATAAACATACAAATGTTTCAAGAACTTTTCATCATTGAACATATGTGATATTAGAGCAAGGCCAACAAGAGGGTGGTGGTACAAAGTATTGTACACAGGCTTTTCTGGGGACCTTGCAGTGGCCTGAGCCTGCCAGAGAGGCACATCCACACCCCTAAGATAACATGACCATGCCCCTATCAGAGGCGTACCCTTGCTTTGTGACAGTACAGCATGTAAGTAAAGCCCAGATATTCATAACTGGGCATCACCAAACCAGAGCCGAAACTAGGATATCCGTCACCCGGTGCAAGGCAGCAATTTTGTGCCCCCTCCCTTCCTGTACCTGGATTTTGTCCTTGCTCCTCCATAAGGCAGTGCACTACTCAAACGTCCCTGGTATAGTGACTTACATTATGCCACACACCATAATGCCCATTACACATTATGCCACACACTGTAATGCCTATTACCAAAGTGCCACTTACATATTTGCCCGACACCATTTTATGCCCCACAGTAAGGCTTCTAATTACTTTAAAATTACCTGCTCATTGCAAGGGGGTTTGTGCTCGTAGCCAGGGGGTTTATGCTCGTTGCCAGGGGTTACATGCTCGTTGCCATGGGGTTTCATGCTCGTTGCCATGGGGGTTTCATGCTCATTGCCATAGGGGTTTTATGCTCGTTGTCAGGGGATTTATGCTCGTTGCTAGGGGTGCCATGCTTGTTGCCAGGGGTGCCATGCTCATTGCCTTGGGGTTACATGCTCATTGCCAGGGGTTTTCATGCTCTTTGCCAGGGGATTTATGCTCGTTACCAGGGGTTACATGCTCGTTGCCAGGGGTTACATGCTCGTTGCCAGGGGTTACATGTTCATTTCCAGTGGGGTTTATGCTCATTTCCAGGGGGTTTATGCTCATTGCCAGGGGATTTCATGGGAGAAGATGCAGCTTTCAGCATCTTCTTCCTGCAGCGCCAGTGTTCCCGGCACTTCTGGGAATGCTTTGTGCATTGCGCTCTGCTAACAGACACTAGAGGTCCAGTAGGACCTCTAGCATCTGTCTCTTCCTTGGCGGCGGCCATTTTTGGATGGCAGTTTTCAGCAGAGTCCATGCCGAAGGCTAGTAATGTCCCTATCACACACACTGTGACAAATGGACTAGAGCCAAATTGTCAAATAACTAACCAGTACATCTTTGGTCTGTTTGAGGACACCAGGGCATCTCAGAATAATCCATATGAACATGGGAAAAACATACAGTACAAATACCATTCAGACAGGGACGGAACTGCAGCCCCTAAGTTGCGCACCTTTCCTCCATTGTCCTCTATTAGTAAGTGCAATCAGCACCAGGGTCAGACTGGTCTGCCGGGCACAGTGCAGATGACGGTGGGCCTTCATCTGTGTGTAGGTGTAGGGCAGTGTAAACTGCACAGCAGCAGTGCACCACTGATTCACGGGGGAGGAGACAAGCAGCTGCAGCGCGCTCAGTGCTCCTTGCAGGAACAGATGAATAGCACCCTGAAAGCGCCCCACCCCCAAGCTGCTTGCATGCAAGGGACGGAGCCAATATGGTTAGCTCCAGTGACATTCGGTGAGGTAAATGGCTGAGGAGGCACTGGCTAGTATCAGAGCCAGATTTACTCATACAGTACATACAGTATATGAACCCAAGGGTGGGCATTATACAAAGGTGTAGCACTATATAGTGCTGCAAATATGGTGTATTTTGATTAGGGATGTGCGATAAAGGTAGGCAGGGGAGGCAGTGCCTCATCTGTCACACAATTTTTACTCTAGAGTTTTGACTATAAAAATGATTATAATAATACAAGTAATATATTAGTAATATTTTCTTTACATTTTTCTTATAATTTTTATAGTAAAAACTATGGAGTATACCTAAGTATGACAAGAAAGGCCCTGCCTCACCTGACAGCATGTTGCTGGTTAGCTCCTCCCCCTTTCCCGTTTCCCCTCTAATCGCGGGATCATTTCCACTAATGTTAGCAACTACATTGTGGTATATATAATATATCTAAATGTGAGTATGTGTGGTATATAAAATGTTTCATTATTTATTTCTTTTTTGAGGGGGTGATGTGTTTTAATACTGTCTGTGGTGGTGTAATAATGTTTTGTGTGGGGGGGCAGGGGCATTGGAACGATTTTATGTTGGGGGCAACATAAAATCGTTCCGACGCCGCCCCCACCTCCCACCACCATCTCCCCTTTCTTCCCCTCCCCTCCATCTTACCTAAGCGGCTGCCACGGACTGTCAGCTGTGCTTTATAGTACTAGACTGCACAACCCCTGCACCGCACGGAGGAGGAAGTGAAATGTGTGCTGTTTTAACTTAGAGACCACACATTACACTTCCTTTGAAATGTTTGGGGGAGGCAAGCCGCCCTCTTGCCGCCCCACTCAGTTCAGACGCCCATGGTTTGGGGGGTGTATTAATATTGTGTGTGTGGTGTATTCATATTATCTGTGTTAAATGTAGGGGTGTGCACCGGCCACTTTTCGTGTTTTGTGTTTTGGTTTTGGATCTGGATCTTTCTTCGTGTTTTGGATCTGGATTGGTTTTGCCAAAACCACCCTTCCGTGTTTTGGGTTCTGGGTTTTGTGTTTTGGATCTGTATTTTTTTTTTAAAAAGCATAAAAACAGCTAAAATCACAGAATTTGTTGGTTTCTCTGCTCCTATGCTATTATTAACCTCAATAACCTTAATTTCCACTCATTTCCAGTCTATTCTGAACACCTCACACCTCACAATAGTGTTTTCATGTCCAAAAGGTTGCACCGAGGTAGCTGGATGACTATGCTAAGCGACACGAGTGGGCGGCACAAACACGTGACCCATCTAGGAGTGACACTGCAGTGGCAGACAGGATGGCAGTTAGAAAAACTAGGCCCCAAACTGTACATAATGCAAAGAAAAAAAAGAAGTGCAAGATGGAATTGTCCTTGGGCCCTCCCACCCACCCTTATGTTGTATAAACAGGACATGCACACTTTAACAAATCAATCATTTCAGCGCCAGGGTCTGCCACACAACTGTGGCTGAAATGATTGGTTCGTTTGGGTCCCCACAAAACAAGCTGGCAATTAATGTGTCCCTGCACAAACTGGCTCTACGGAGGCAAGATGTCATCCTCATCCTCCTCATCCACCGATTCCTCACCCTCTTCAGTGTGTACATCCTCATCCTCACAAAGTATTAACTCGTCCCCACTTGAATCCACCACCACAGGTCCCTCTGTACCTTCTGGAGGCTGGTCTGCCTGGAAGAGCTGATAATTCATTTTGATGAACATCATCTTCTCCACATTCTGTGGAAGCAACCTCCTACGCCTTTCGCTGACAAGGTTCCCGGCTGCACTAAACACTCTTTCGGAGTACACACTGGAGGGGGGGCAACTCAGGTAAAATAGAGCCAGCTTGTACAGGGGCCTCCAAATTGCCTCTTTTTCCTGCCAGTACAGGTATGGACTGTCTGACATGCCTACTTGGATGCTGTCACCGATGTAATCCTCCACCATTCTGTCAATGGTGACAGTATCATATGCAGTGACAGTAGACATGTCAGAAATTGTTGCCAGGTCCTTCAGTCCGGACCAGATGTCCAAACTTGGTCCTGCCTGCCCTGCATCACCGCCAGCGGGTTGCTTAGGATACCTAAGTTTTTTCCTGGCAGCCCCAGTTGCGGGAGAAAATGAAGAAGGAGCCGTTGACGTGTCACGTTCCGCTTCAGCTGACAGTGTGTTCACCAGCAGGTCTTTGCACCTCTGCAGGCTTGTGTCGGCCGGAAAGAGAGACACCACATAGGCTTTAAACCTAGGATCAAGCACGGTGGCCAAAATGTAGTGGTCTGATTTCAACAGATTGACCACCCTGGAATCCTGGCAAAGCGAATGAAGGGCTTCATCCACAAGTCCCACATGCCGAGCGGAATCGCTCCGTCTTAGCTCCTCCTTCACTTTCTCCAGCTGCTTCTGCAAAAGCCTGATGAGGGGAATGACCTGACTCAAGCTGGCTGTGTCTGAACTGACTTCACGTGTGGCAAGTTCGAAGGGCTGGAGAACCTTGCACAACACGGAAATCATTCTCCACTGCGCTTGAGTCAGGTGCATACCCCCTCCTTTGCCTATGTCATAGGTGGATGTATAGGCTTGTATGGCCTTTTGCTGCTCCTCCATCCTCTGAAGCATATAGAGGGTTGAGTTCCACCGCGTCACAACCTCTTGCTTCAGGTGATGGCGGGGCAGGTTCAAGAGTGTTTGCTGGCGCTCCAGTCTTCGGCACGCAGTCGCTGAATGGCGAAAGTGGCCAGAAATTTTTCGGGCCACCCAAAGTGTCTCCTGCACGCCCCTGTCGCTTTTCAGAAAATTCTGCACCACCAAGTTTATTGTGTGAGCAAAACATGGGACGTGCTGGAATTTGCCCAGATGTAATGCCCGCACAATATTGGTGGCGTTGTCAGATATCACAAATCCCCAGGAGAGTCTAAGTGGGGTAAGCCACTGGGCGATGATTTCCCTCAGTTTCTCTAAGAGGTTGTCGGCGGTGTGCCTCTTACTGAAACCGGTGATACACAGCGTAGCCTGCCTTGTAACGAGCTGGCGTTTCTGAGATGCTGCTACTGGTGACGCTGCTGCTGTTGCTGCGTAAGGTGATACATCTACCCAGTGGGCTGTCACAGTCATATAGTCCTTAGTCTGCCCTGTTCCACTTGTCCACATGTCCGTGGTTAAGTGGACATTGTGTACAACGGCATTTTTCAGGACACTGAGGACACTTTTTCTGACGTTTCTGTACAGTCTCAGTATCGCCTGCCTAGTGAAGTGGAATCTAGACGGGATTTGGAACCGGGGACACACTACCTCCATCAATTGTCTAAATCCCACTGCACTAATGGCGGATACCGGACGCACGTCTAACACCAACATAGCAGTCAAGGCCTCAGTTATACGTTTTGCTTCAGGATGACTGCTGTCGTACTTCATCCTCCTCGCTAAGGACTGTTGGAGGGTCAATTGTTTAGTAAAAGTAGTGGTGTTCCTACTTCCTCTCTGGGATGATGAACGACTCCCAGCAGCAGCAACAGCAGCAGCGGCAGCAGTAGGCGTAGCAATGCAGGATCCTCCAGAGGAATCCCAGATAGGAGAGTCAGTCATGCCAGTGACATGGCCTGCAGGACTACTTCCGATCCTGACTAAGGAGGAAATTGACGAGGAGGGAGTTGACGGTGTGGTTTGCAGGCGCTTGGATACAACAGGACAACGGGATTTAGGTGTCCCTGGACTGCTTACGGTCTTAGCCAAAGTTTCTGAACTTGACAGTAACTTTTTATGAACGCGCTGCAGGTGCCGTATAAGGGAGGATGTTCCTAGGTGGTTGACGTCCCTACCCCTACTTATTTCACCTTTACATATGGTACATATGGCAAGACAGTTGTTGTCCGGATTTGGATATAAATATTGCCAGACCAAAGAGGTGGAATGTTTGGTCTTCTGCCCAGGCATGACCGTGATGGGCTTTTTCATCCCACGGACAACAACTGTCTCCCCCGGAGCCTGATTTAAACAAACCACATCACCATCAGAATCCTCCTCGCCAACTTCCTCCTCAGCGCCAGCTACACCAGTATCCTCATCCTGTTGTACTTCAACAGTGACATCTTCAATTTGCATATCAGCAAGTGGACTGTGGGTGCTCCTTTCAGCACTTGCAGGGGGCGTGCAAATGGTGGAAAGAGCCACCTCTTCACGTCCAGTGCTGGGAAGGTCAGGCATCGCAACCACCACCACACTTGGACTCTCCTTGGGGATTTGTGATATCTTCTTAGAAAGCAAAGTTCTTCGCTGTGCTTTTGCCAGCTTAACTCTTTTGATTTTTTTAGTGGGAGGAGGGCTTCCATCGTCATGTGAAGCTGAACCACTAGTCATGAACATACTAGGGATCGACCTTAGCCGTTCCTTGCCACTCCGTGTCGTAAATGGCATATTGGCAAGTTTACGTTTCTCTTCAGCTGATTTAAATGTCTTTTTCAAGGTCATTTTCCTGAACTTTGCCATTTGGGATTGTATGTGCCCTCTACTATGACATTGGGCATCGGCCTTGGCAGACGACGTTGATGGCATGTTATCGTCTATGTCATGACTAGTGGCAGCAGCTTCAGCACTAGGAGGAAGTGGTTCTTGATCTTTCTCTATTTTATTTTTATCGGAGAAAGTTTGGTCCTCCATTTATGTTATATCGATTTGATATATACGTGCGGCTAAACACAGAAAATAATTTTTTTTTTGGTTTGGACTGGAGTGTACTTTGTGGGTTACAGCACCCTTTAACGGTCAAGCCAGCCGGCCCTTTACTTATGACACAGGCGCACTCTTGGCACTACTTTGTTGATGCACGTGCGGCTACTGCGCACACAATTCACAAACACAGAAAATAATTTTTTTTTGGTTTGGACTGGAGTGTACTTTCGGGGATTACAGCACCCTTAACGGTCAAGCCAGCCGGCCCTTTATTTATGACACAGGCGCACGCTTGGCACTACTTTGTTGATGCACGTGCGGCTACTGCGCACACAATTCACAAACACAGAAAATAATTTTTTTTTGGTTTGGACTGGAGTGTACTTTCGGGGATTACAGCACCCTTAACGGTCAAGCCAGCCGGCCCTTTACTTATGACACAGGTGCACGCTTGGCACTACTTTGTTGATGCACGTGCGGCTACTGCGCACACAATTCACAAACACAGAAAATAATTTTTTTTTGGTTTGGACTGGAGTGTACTTTGTGGGTTACAGCACCCTTTAACGGTCAAGCCAGCCGGCCCTTTACTTATGACACAGGCGCACTCTTGGCACTACTTTGTTGATGCACGTGCGGCTACTGCGCACACAATTCACAAACACAGAAAATAATTTTTTTTTGGTTTGGACTGGAGTGTACTTTCGGGGATTACAGCACCCTTAACGGTCAAGCCAGCCGGCCCTTTACTTATGACACAGGCGCACGCTTGGCACTACTTTGTTGATGCACGTGCGGCTACTGCGCACACAATTCACAAACACAGAAAATAATTTTTTTTTGGTTTGGACTGGAGTGTACTTTCGGGGGTTACAGCACCCTTTAACGGTCAAGCCATCCGGCCCTTTACTTATGACACAGGCGCACGCTTGGCACTACTTTGTTGATGCACGTGCGGCTACTGCGCACACAATTCACAAACACAGAAAATAATATTTTTTTTGGTTTGGACTGGAGTGTACTTTGGGGGTTACAGCACCCTTTAACGGTCAAGCCAGCTGGCCCTTTACTTATGACACAGGCGCACGCTTGGCACTACTTTGTTGATGCACGTGCGGCTACTGCGCACACAATTCACAAACACAGAAAATAAATTTTTTTTTGGTTTGGACTGGAGTGTACTTTCGGGGGTTACAGCACCCTTAACGGTCAAGCCAGCCGGCCCTTTACCTTATGACACAGGCGCACGCTTGGCACTACTTTGTTGATGCACGTGCGGCTACTGCGCACACAATTCACAAACACAGAAAATAATTTTTTTTTTGGTTTGGACTGGAGTGTACTTTCGGGGGTTACAGCACCCTTAACGGTCAAGCCAGCCGGCCCTTTACTTATGACACAGGCGCACGCTTGGCACTACTTTGTTGATGCACGTGCGGCTACTGCGCACACAATTCACAAACACAGAAAATAATTTTTTTTTTGGTTTGGACTGGAGTGTACTTTCGGGGGTTACAGCACCCTTATCGGTCAAGCCAACCGGCCCTTTACTTATGACACAGGCGCACGCTTGGCACTACTTTGTTGATGCACGTGCGGCTACTGCGCACACAATTCACAAACACAGAAAATAATTTTTTTTTGGTTTGGACTGGAGTGTACTTTCGGGGGTTACAGCACCCTTTAACGGTCAAGCCAGCCGGCCCTTTACTTATGACACAGGCGCACGCTTGGCACTACTTTGTTGATGCACGTGCGGCTACTGCGCACACAATTCACAAACACAGAAAATATATTATTTTTTTAGCACTTGGGGGGAGCGCCCCTGATGGACAGAGCACCCCCTGGACAACACTACAGCTCTCCTTTAGGACTGGGACACTGCACAGGACTTTGGAGTGGACACAGCCCCTATGGAGAACTGACTGCACAACACAGTCCAGCCAGCCCCTATGGACTTTGAAGTAGTGGACACAGCCCCTATTAACAACAGCAGCACAGCACAACACAGCCAGCCCCTATGGACTTTGAAGTAGTGGACAACAGCAGCACTACACTACACTACACTACACAGCCCTAACTCCCACCCTCCCTCTTCACTGTCCACAGCCGAGTGAGAAAATGGCGCCGACGCGGGTACCTTATATAGGATCCAAAACCCGCGAGACTCGGAAGGCGGGATGATGACGTTTTGCCTCGATTTCAGATCCGAGTCAGGCGGGAAAAGTCGAGCCTGACTCGGATCGGACTCGGATCGGGGGGGCTCGAGGGGGTTCGGATTTCAGAAATCCGAACCCGCTCACCCCTAGTTAAATGTGGGTCACTGCTGATGGTTTCTGTGTTATATGGCAGTACCAGCGATGCTCTCTACATTACATAGTGGGCACTGCGACACTCTCCATTATATGTCGGGAACTGTAACACTCTCTACATTATATGGCGGGCCCTGTGACACTCTGCATTATATGGGGGGTCACTGCAACATACTCTGCATTATATAGGGGTCACTGCAACATACTCTGCATTATATGGGGGTCACTGCTACATACTCTGCATTATATAGGGGTCACTGCGACATACTCTGCATTAAATGTAGAGCACTGCCACACTGCATTATATGGTGTGCACTGTGACACTGCTTTATACGGTAGGCACTGCAATGCTTTCTAAATTATATGCTGGGCACTGCAATACTTTCTAAATTATATGGTGGGCACGGCAATACTTTCTGGAAATGGTGAGAACTGATGGTCTTTGTATTATATGGCAGGCACTGCGATTCTCTCTGCATTATATGGCTGTCACTGATGCTCTCTGCATTATATGGCAGTCACTACTACGTCCTCTGAATTGAATGGTGGTTGCTGTGATGTTCTCTGCATTATATGGGGTCACTGTGATACTCTGCATTATATGCTGGGCACTGATGTGATGTTCTCTGCATTATATGGAGAGCACTGCGACACTCCCTTCATTACATGGAATGCACTGCAACACTCTGCATTATATGACAGGAATTGTAACACTTTCTAAGTTGTATGGTTGGCACTGCAACACTCTCTGCATATGGTGGGCAATGATGGTCTCTGTATTATATGGCAGGCACTGCAATGCTCTCTGCATTATATGGCAGCCACTGATGCTCTTTGCATTATATAGCAGTCACTGCAATGTCTTTCTGCATTATATGATGGTTGCTGTGATATTCTCTGCATTATATGGTGGTCATTAAAATGCTCTCCGTATTGTCTGGCAGTCACAAAAATGCTTTCAGTGGTGTATGGCTGTCACTAAATTGCTATCAATATTGTATGGTACTCCCGGCAGCTTATTGTGAGTGCTTTAATCACTATTTCAGCAATGTATATAAGTAGTGTCCTTGTCCTGTACTGTAAGGTACTGTAAGTTACTTGTTTCTAGTTCACCTATTAGTTCTATGTTCTATGTAAGGCGCTGCGGAGCACTTGTGGCGCCATATAAATAAAGGATAATAATAATAATACTCATTAAAAATGCTCTGAGTATTGTGTGGCGGTCACTAAAATGCTTCCTGTATTGTCTAGCATCACTAAAATGCTCTCTGTATTGTCTGACAGTCACAAATTTTGTAGAAGGCATGAGCAATTTTTACACGACAGCACATGCATCATTTTCTGAGATCACTCTGCGCATGCTTCAAATTAGCAATCCAAAATTGCATAGATCTCTATCAATGGGTGAACGCGAGCAGTAACAGGTCAGTGGGAAATAGGCTGTAACTGTATGGGGAGTACCGAGTCACATAATAAAACTAATTTTCATAGGGATGTCAAGGGCATGTCATTTGTTTTACGAAGTTGAAGAGTCTGCATGGGGGGGGCGCGCCAATATCTATCTTGCCTCCGGGTGACTGGGATTAAGCTACAACATTTCATTCAGATATCATGATACAATTCCACTTTTTGAAAGCTTTTTTGTTCATCTATTACAGGACAAGGGCTTGTACAGAGGACAAAGGTAGATACATTTAATGGTATATGTGTATGCTGAAGTATGGTACTGTAACACCCTCTAGGGGATGGTATTTTGTAACCTATTTTGTAACCCCCACCTTCAGTGTGCAGTGTGGTGCAAGGTGCATTTGGAGTGATACACCTCCTATTACCTCAGGCTAGCTCTCCAGGGTGTGGGCAATACCTGAGAATGGGGTCCCTGCCCATGCAGGCTTTATATCAGATGCTGTTTTAGTGATTGCCTCAGCACAGTTTTGAAAATTTATACTGGGTAAATTACAACTACTGCTATACTAAGAGCAATTTATCTAAAGGAAGTTAGGAATGTATTGTGAATCTTTGTTTGCCTCCCCCCTTCTCACAAATTGTTTATCTTAGACTTTATTGCATCCCAATTTAGTGTGTGTTAGAGCTTTCAGGGTGGGGTCCCAATCAGTGAGCACAGAGACACATGTTTGTAACTTTAGATATTACTGCTCCCACAGGCTGCCTAGCCGGTGGCTGCCATAGTCTGTGTTAAGATTCAAAGTGTTCTGATTATAAGTGTAAATACAATTTGATAACTAAGTCGGAGTTACACTGGAGGAAAACTGGAGGAAAACTGAGGGAAAAGAAACTCAAAACCAGAACACTTTCTGAACAACAAGAAGCAACATACTTATGTGAATGAACAAAATCAACATCTTCTACTGTATGCATATCCAGGCAACTACTTACTGCACTCACTGCTTGGACACTGCAAGTGCTCCCCTGTCTGTGTACTGCTCTTGTTGATTGATCTTTGTTGATCAGAACACTTTGGACTGGATCAGATCGGGTACATTGTAATTTTGTCCTCATTCATTTTGTATTGCCTTTTCCAATTGTGCCACATCTATCCACTTTAATCATTTGTTTATAAACTAATTCCTGCACCCACTACTCACATACCTCTCCTTTATATATCACTTTTGGAGCTGCGCTCATACATTAGCAGCACTGTTCTTTACATGTATTTTTGAACATTTAACAACTTTAATCCACACTGACTCTATATCTCACAGCCTCCACTCCAGTTTACATCTCAATTATTACCTTGTCCACAGCATGAACACACTTACTTCACACAACCCCCATATTCTATGTCCACATAATCCTCTACTTTATCCATCCCTCTCTTCCCCCTCCTGTTTCCTCCACTTGCTGTTCTTCCTTTTTTTCTCTCATCAGTCTGCTTCCAGCCCTCTGCTTCTTTCCCCCACCTCTCCTATACCTCCACTCTCAACCACCTCCCTCCATGGTCTTGTTACCCCACTACTAAGCCCCATTCCCTCCTCGTTCTGTCTGTCACCTCCAGGGCTGCCAAGAGAAATTCTGGGCCCGGGTACTGCAACATCCTGTGGGACCACATCATGTATGGCTGCACCCATTTGTGAGTGGGTCTAGCATGTGAGATGCACCCACTCACAGGAGCATGGCATAGCACCCAGCAGCTGGAACTAAAGTAGTCACTACTGTATTAGGATGGCGTGACAGTCCCATAATAGCTGCATTTCTTGTCAGGCTGTATATAGATGCTAAAATGTAACACAAATTAAAGTGCTTCTACTTTACTTTGTACATCTCTCATGTAAATAACACAAACAATCTATTTTCTATCATAGAGACAGATGAATGAAGGACTTAATTTTTACATAACATCAGTTCGTCTTATACACACACATTCCGCAGCACATATCCTAACCCACTGCTCCATGCTCCTTCTTCACTATCTACCCCATCTGTGTCACCCCTGTCTGTCTGCCCTTCCCCTTTAGAATGTAAGCTCTCACGAGCAGGGCCCTCATCCTCACGTGCTTCTCCTCCCCCTACTTATAGTATAATTTACTCCTAACTCCCCACAATGGCACCTAACACCTGGTTGCTCATGTCCTGCTGCTTGTGTTTTGCAGCTGAGTTTATAACCTTGTCCTTGTCCTGCATTGTTTTGTATTACTATTAACTGTTTTTCTTGTGTGCTCATTTATGTACTGTGTAAGGCGCTGCGGAACCTTTGTGGCGCCATATAAATAAAGGATAATAATAATAACAGTCACACATATAAACACAGGCATAGACATACTGTATGCAGCAACAGTTCTTGTTGAATAACTTGGGCGCCAGACCTTCTCTTATAAAAATATACAGTCACAATGAATGCTTTGCATTTTACACACACAGGTCTTCCTGGCCCTTCGCTGGCTTGTGCCTGTATTCCTCCGCTTCATACGTGCAGGTCCACCTGGCCCTATGCTGGCTGGTGCCTGTAGTCCCACAGCTTCAAACAGCTTCACACAAATCTCACATACCGTAACTTCTTTTGCACTCTGCCTCTTCTTTGTCTCTTCTAAGACAATATACAGAGTGTCTCATACCCAGTCTGCCTCTCTCTGCTCCCCCTCTTTTTCACATGGGACTGCAATATACAGACATTTCTATTACAACTATCACACTCAGCTGCAGCCCATCCCTATCTTACAGCAATGGCTCCTATAGCCTCACTGCTACCACAGTGACCCCCCTTAAATG
Organism: Taudactylus pleione; assembly: GCA_031769625.1. Taxonomy (NCBI): domain Eukaryota; kingdom Metazoa; phylum Chordata; class Amphibia; order Anura; family Myobatrachidae; genus Taudactylus; species Taudactylus pleione. Next base: position 3,316,178 of record JAUIMM010000205.1, read on the forward strand.
GCTGCTGGGGGTCTTTTATGCATAAGGGACTCCTCTAGTACACTACCTTAACAGTAAAGCTTTTGGGAAATTGATCTTCTCCATCTCTCCAACACATATACTGACATCTCTTACCCCTCATGGGTGCTAAACACTTCACTGGGCTGCTCATGCTGCAACCTTCCAGCTCTTTCTCTCTGGTCTCTCACAGACTTTATCTCAGTGGTCTCACTCCAGACCTCCGTCTCCTTGGGCGTTAGATGGGCATCATGGCAGCCACCATGGCCCCGCCAATCTCCCCCTGCCAGGGGAGCACGAGGGCTACATTTCTGCTTCCAGCTCTGACTCTCCCGAAAGATGTCTACCCTCTCCCAAATTCTCCTTCTCAATCCCTTTGTTCTCTCCCCCCCTCCTTCCTCTTATCTGCATGTTACACTCCCAGTCTCCCCACCCCTGCGTGTCTATCTCTCCAGCCCCTTCTTTACCTGAAAACTGATCCCCAGGGTCTCAGGAATGTATTATCTGCAACAGGCAGTAAGTAATCTTTAACACTAAGAGGGGTGTATTTACAAATACCATCCCCTAGAGGGTGTTGCAGTACATTTTGTCACAGCACTGAAAATCATACATACAGATAGTATACGTTTAGGAAGCCGGCGGCCGCAATACCGACCGCCGGCTTCCCGACTCCTCAATCCCAGCTAGGGTTACTTGATAGGCATCTAAAATCTAGATGCCTGTCATTACACCTACGCCGGGAGACCGGCACCCGGCATCCCGATCGAAGGGATGCCGGGCGCTGTGAGCGGACAGCCGTGGGGAGGGAGGGTTAGGTTTAGGGCTCCCAGGGGGGACTTAGGGTTAGGCACCCCCCTGGGAGGGCTAGGGTTAGGCTAGGGGAAGGGGTGTTTAGGGTAAGGCACCCCCGGGGTGGTATGGTTAGGCACCCCCCGGGGGACTTAGATTCAGGCAGCGGGGAAGGGGGGGTTAGGTTTAGGCACTTAGAGGGGGGTTAGGGTTAGGCACTTGGAGGTAGGTTAGGTTAGTTAGTACTTACCTGGGGCCGATTGGGATTTCCTGTGCTGTCGGGCTGCCGCTGTCGGGATCTCTTCCTCTGTTGGCCTGACGCTACCGGGATTCAAACTGCCGGCCATGTGGCAGCCGGGATTCCATACCAATTCCATACAGATGTGTCCACATACACTGTAGCCAGGGGCGTCAGAACAATTTTTCTGTTGGGGGGGCAACATATAATCATTCCGGCGAATTCAAGCTGCAGCTGCTTCGGGAACTCCTGCAAGTCTTGCCATATTTTTAAAGCGCCAGTCATTTTAAGGGCAAAACCAGCTTGGTTTTGACTCTAAAATGATTGTCGCTTTAAAAATAAGACTCAGGAGTTCCTGCAGCGGCCACAGCTTGCAACCTTATATATAAGCCCCCAGGTGTATGAGGACACGTGATATAAATTTGAGAAAATGATCCAACACCTTTCATATTGCATGGTTTTAAGGCTGATTACTTAGCTGTCTTTTTAAAATTAAACGTATTTCTGTATCTATGAAATAGTGAGAAACAAAGTTGCAGTAAACACTTTTGATTTATTCCATGAGACTACTAAATGTAATGTCTGGATACCAAATATTTGTTTATGTATATTGTTTTCTTACTTATTTGATATATAAAAGAACATGTTTTTTTTTTTTTATTTCTGCACCAGTTATTTGAAGCAGAATCTTGAGTTAACAGAATTGACTCTATCGGGAAAAGACACCCTTGTCTCTGAGGGGAAAAGCTTTTTTCCTGATCACTGAAATGTTGCTATCTCAAGGCCATGTCTCGATTGGTATATTAGGCTTGATATCTCCAGGGAGCAGAGTTTCTACTAAAACACTTCTCTGCAGTACCTTTAAAACGAAGTTTATCCTCCTAATGGGAATGAGTACACAGCAGAAGGTAGTAATCATTGCAGTGTGAAAGCAGAAGGCAACACCTCTGAGGCAGAATTCTCTAAATGAACTGAACTCTTAAAAAGCAAAATAGTTGCAGGCTAAGGGAATTTGCTGCACCAGCACTGTGGTCATACATCAACCTTGACTGGCAGAGTCAGACAAGCATTATTCAACAACTATTGTGAGCCCTTCTATGGCCAAAGCCGAGCTTCAAGATGTACAGTGTTTTTGTGCTTCAGTTGTTATATTATTGTCATTAAAAGTCATTTACAATGCAATGTCATTTCCCATTGTAGTTTAAAATCAAATTCCCAATGTACCATACTGCATACTGTTTTATGTTTATGTTCTGATGATTTTTGCTTTGGTATTGTATACTGTAGTAGATATTATGTGTATATCTTATATTTATATGTAAGAATAGTAGCTCTAAGGCTCCTATTTATCAAATTGTTTCTATTCTTAACACATGGAAACAGCATATTTAAGGCAAAAGCAAATATGGTCCCTATTTAATATTGGATATTGGAGATATATCTCTTGGGTTTAGTATAAAGATGCTTAGAGCAGTCATCCCCGTCATTAGGGGCATAACTAAATATTGTGTGGGCCCCATAGCAAAGTTTTGATACATACATGTCACTCTCGGGCCTCCCCCGCCATTCACTACTCAGTGTAAGGCAGGTGCTCACTTCCTGAGCCCCATGGGCAGATTCTCCTTTCTTAGAAGCATGCTGCTGCAAGGCACATCTGTGGTCCCAGCCAGCTCTGTTTCTCCTCATTGATGCTCAGAGGAGGCGTGGCCATGGTCAGGGGATGTCCCTGTAGGCTCGGCATGTCTGTAGCAGCAACACACTGCTAAGAAAGGAGACGCTGTACACGGGGCTCAGGCGGTGAGCACCCACCCTATAGTAGTAATGACTCAGGGCCTGATTCAGACCCAGACGCTAAGAAGCATTCGCTCATAGCCGCCGATGGTTCACATTGTGCGCATGCCAGTCACTGCAATTGGGAACCGTGCGCTCATAGCACAAAGACTGCATGCTACCTTGAAGGACAGATAGTGCCATTTGTGGGTGGTAACAGGGGAAGGTGCTCATGAACGGGGGAGTGGTGGTGCGAATGCAGGCGTGTCTGGGCGTCAAAACGGCGTTTAAAGGGCGTGCATCTTTAGCATGGAGGCGTCATTGTATTGTACACGTTGCCTGGTTGTATTTCAGTCAGCACTGATCGCAGTGATTGCGGCGGGGTAGGGGCTACCACAAGCGCTGCGTGCAGCTCCGATGGCTCTCGATGTTACCGATTAATCATACACTTCCTGGAGATGACGTGTGTTAAGAAAGGAAAGTGGGCGTCTTTATACACCTGCGTTTGCTCACTGCCGTCGCTCTCTAAGACATAGAGGGTGTCCTTATGCCACACAGAGCAATCGCGGAATTTGCATACCCGGCCCCTTTTGGCAGCAAGCGATTGCGCCTTAGCATCCGGGTCTGAATCAGGCCCTCAGTGTGGTGCAGCAAAACTGGTTGCAGGGGGAGGACTGGGCCCTGGAGGTGTCCCAGGCTCCGTAGTAGTCATACCCCCTTCACCTGCAATAGCTACACCTGTGTCTATGGGGCATACTTACCAACTTTTCTCCACAGTTCTCCAGGGGGTCCAAGGAGGGACAGGAAAAGGTAGGCAGTGTGGGGGTGTGGCACTACAAAATGCTTCATCATGCCCCCTCCCCCTGCAATGCAATGCTGTGAATCAGTGGCAAGGCCAGATCCAAACGAGACAGTATAGTGATAGCAGAGGCAATGCCTCAGCTGGGCCTCTATAACAAATTGACTTAAATCTTTAACTCATATTTCTGGAAATAGTTGGCATAGTCTTCACCAGGGACAAGTGAACATTGTAAACAGAAAAGGGCGGCAAAGACGCTTCCAGGATTTCCAATCAGGCATCTGTGGCAACATTTTGTTTTCTGACAAGGTAAGGGACGGACTGGGGCTGTAGATAAGCCCTGGCAGTCCGCCCTGTGCGTGTGCCTTAGACGCGCTTGCTCGCAAAGGGGGCATGGTTGTTTCAAGGGGGCGTTCCCTCGAGTCACGGGGGCCTGCTTCTTGGCACACCACCGTCTCTTCCCGGCTGGGCACAGCCTGCTGGCCCATCACGGCACACCCTTCTGTCTCCCTGGGCTCACATAGTGAATCCAGAGGCGAGGGTGGCGGACGGGGACATTTCCACCCTCCTCGAGCTGGCCCTGAGGCCATCGGACCTTCTGGCATTTGCCAGAAAAGCCCAATGGTCAATCAGGTCCTGGTCAAGGTGCAAAAGCAGAGGTATCCACTCAACCATCTAACCTGACTACCCCCCAGTGGGGTGATGATGCTGCCACCCATTAGGGAGGTACAGCCAACAAACCTGTCAACAAAGGTAGCGCACCTAAAACTTAAACTATTGTATCGGGACTAATGACCTCCCATTCTTTCCTACCCTGAATAGCCCAAGTAAGGGAGAGTGTTAATTAAAGGCACCAAACAAAGAGGCTTTGGCCCTCACAGCCAGCCCCTTAAATAAACTAACCTGTAGACACACCCCCTAACATACCATAGGACTATTGTCAACATGTGATAAACACACCAGACAGCCCCCGGCCTAGAGGTTTAACCCACCTCATTCTCATTGAAATCATTTGGTTCTACAAACCACAGTAAGGGCTCTATTTACTACAATCTGCATTGAGAAAGCAGATTGTAGTGTGATATTACCGACTGAATTCGCATTGCAAATTCAGCCAATATCATAGGGATTTACTAAAAATCCCTTGCAGGGACAGAGCTTGCGATAAAGCTCTGTACCTGCGAAGCCCCTCCGCACACTTATCACGGTATTTTCGAAAAAAATACCGTGACAAGTGCCCACGCATGCGTCGACCGGCAGCCGCTAAGCCCAGCCCCTCGCATTCGTGAACCCCCCCTCCCTTAATTACACTTACCTCTGGTGATCAGGGCACCGGTGATGTCCTCCTTGGCTCCGGTCAGATGACCGGGTCCCAGTGCAGGATGGGAGACTAGCTGACTGGAGGGAGGACATCACCGAAGCCCCTATCTCTGGTCCATGGACTGAGGTTTGTTTTTTTTTTAATCACAATTACTTTTTTTTTTTTTTGCAGTGATCAGCGTGTGGTCTGTTTAGACCACACAGCTGATCACCGAGGCCCATTCCGGGCTCTGCTCTGCATGTTAGAGTGGATCACGAGTCCGGTAACTGGGGGAGACCCTGGATAATCACAGGGCTTCCCCCGGTATTTTTTTTCACAATTTATTTTTAGTATCTGCCAGATAGATCGCATTTCCCATTATAATTATGGGAAATGCGATCTGATTACTAAAAATATGTGATAATTAGGGCTTGGTGTAGAATTTTATGAATTCTACTGTAATTGCCCTTTAGTAACTTTAGGTGACACTAAAATAATGTGAAAAGGGTGTGAAAACACCCCTTTTCACTTTATTTTACTAAAGATAATGATAATAAATAGAGCCCGAAGTGAGCTAAGTGGCCTTATGGAACAGGCTGTTCCATATGGGTATTATGCAAGCTATTACCATAAGTTTATAAATATACCTATATGAGCACAGAGGTTAGTATTGCAGCATTGCTGGGGTTATGGGTTCAAGTCTGACAAGGGTCCTATTTGTGTGGCGATTGTATGTCCCCACCCAATGTTGTGTGAGTTTCCTCTGCACTCTCTGGTTTTCTTCCACATTTCAAAAATACAGTTAGGATAATTGACTATCGACAAAAAAAAAAAAAAACCTCTATAATGAAGAGTCCAAGTGCCAATGAAGTAGGGACTGATGTAAATGCTTACTTTTTCTCTATAAAGGGAATATATAAGCACTATACCGATAAAGTATAATAAATAAATAAACCTGCAGGTGACAAACAATTGATCATTTCAAGTGCATACAAAATATGTCTTTTTGTTTTTCATCCTAACATTTTTTTTTTATTTTACTCGTTTTTGTCTAAACATTATTTTTCATTGTTAGATTATAACTTCTGGGTTCCATGCTGGGAAATAAAATCAGCCATCGGATCACACCTGTTCACTGCTTGCTGGCTTTGCCTCTTACATAAAAAGCTAATCAGAAATGTTGTTGCATACCCTCGGCTGAATTGTGAGCGCACCTGTGAAAGCTATACCTATAGTTTCGGCTAAATACATTACATGGTGATAAATTAGTGTTAGCAGGGAAAACTGCAGCGTTCTAAAAATAGATGAATAGCATAGGGTTAGAATACCAATGAGAGTCAGTAATTGTGTCTCTGGCACATCACTATGCTGCCTCTCGTGAAGTCATACTGCAGCATCATAAGGGCATAATAGCATAAACGTAGTCTGACATAATTTACATGTGACTCTGAATCAGGCTCTATGAAGTCAGTAAGACCCTATGACAGTGGTGGCGAACCCTGGCACTCCAGCTGCTGTGGGCAGGAGCGTATCTATAATAGGGGTGAGCGGGTTCGGATTTCTGAAATCCGAACCCCCCTGAGCCCCCCCGATCCGAGGCAGATCTGAGTCAGGCTCGACTTTTCCCGCCTGACTCGGATCTGAAATCGAGGCAAAACGTCATCATCCCGCCTTCCGAGTCTCGCGGGTTTTGGAACCTATATAAGGTACCCGCGTCTGCGCCATTTTCTCACTCGGCTGTGGACAGTGAAGAGGGAGGGTGGGAGTTAGGGCTGGCTGGGCTGTGTAGTGTAGTGTAGTGCAGAGTAGTGTTGTGCTGTGCTGTGCTGCGCTGTGCTGCTGTTGTCCACTACTTCAAAGTCCATAGGGGCTGGCTGTGTTGTGCTGTGCTGCTGTTGTTAATAGGGGCTGTGTCCACTACTTCAAAGTCCATAGGGGCTGGCTGGACTGTGTTGTGCAGTCAGTTCTCCATAGGGGCTGTGTTCACTCCAAAGTCCTGTGCAGTGTCCCAGTCCTAAAGGGGTGCTGTAGTGTTGTCCAGGGGGTGCTCTGTCCATCAGGGGTGCTCCACCCAAGTGCTAAAAAAATAATATTTTTTGTGTGTTTGTGAATTGTGTGCGCAGTAGCCGCACGTGCATCAACAAAGTAGTGCCAAGCGTGCGCCTGTGTCATAAGTAAAGGGCCGGCTGGCTTGACCATTAGAGGGTGCTGTAACCCCCAAAGTACACTCCAGTCCAAACCAAAAAAATATATATTTTCTGTGTTTGTGAATTGTGTGCGCAGTAGCCGCATGTGCATCAACAAAGTAGTGCCAAGCGTGCGCCTGTGTCATAAGTAAAGGGCCGGCTGGCTTGACCGTTAAAGGGTGCTGTAACCCCCAAAGTACACTCCAGTCCAAACCAAAAAAATATATATTTTCTGTGCTTGTGAATTGTGTGCGCAGTAGCCGCACGTGCATCAACAAAGTAGTGCCAAGCGTGCGCCTGTGTCATAAGTAAAGGGCCGGCTGGCTTGACCGTTAAAGGGTGCTGTAACCCCCAAAGTACACTCCAGTCCAAACCAAAAAAATATATATTTTCTGTGTTTGTGAATTGTGTGCGCAGTAGCCGCACGTGCATCAACAAAGTAGTGCCAAGCGTGCGCCTGTGTCATAAGTAAAGGGCCGGCTGGCTTGACCATTAAAGGGTGCTGTAACCCCCAAAGTACACTCCAGTCCAAACCAAAAAAAAATTATTTTCTGTGTTTGTGAATTGTGTGCGCAGTAGCCGCACGTGCATCAACAAAGTAGTGCCAAGCGTGCACCTGTGTCATAAGTAAAGTGCTGGCTGGCTTGACCGTTAAAGGGTGCTGTAACCCCCAAAGTACACTCCAGTCCAAACCAAAAAAAAAAATATTTTCTGTGTTTGTGAATTGTGTGCGCAGTAGCCGCACGTGCATCAACAAAGTAGTGCCAAGCGTGCGCCTGTGTCATAAGTAAAGGGCCGGCTGGCTTGACCGTTAAAGGGTGCTGTAACCCCCAAAGTACACTCCAGTCCAAACCAAAAAAATATATATTTTCTGTGTTTGTGAATTGTGTGTGCAGTAGCCGCACGTGCATCAACAAAGGAGCAGCGCCAAGCGTGCGCCTGTGTCCCATAAGTAAAGAGCCGGCTGGCTCATTTCTTAAAGGCTGGTGTAACCCACAAAGTGCACTACTCTCCAGCAAAAATAAAAAAATATTTTCTGTGTTTAGCCGCATGTATATATCAAATCGATATAACATAAATGGAGGACCAAACTTTCTCCGATAAAAATAAAATAGAGAAAGATCAAGAACCACTTCCTCCTAGTGCTGACGCTGCTGCCACTAGTCATGACATAGACGATAACATGCCATCAATGTCGTCTGCCAAGGCCGATGCCCAATGTCATAATAGAGGGCACATACAATCCCAAATGACAAAGTTCAGGAAAATGACCTTGAAAAAAACATTTAAATCAGCTGAAGAGAAACGTAAACTTGCCAATATGCCATTTACGACACGGAGTGGCAAGGAACGGCTAAGGTCGATCCCTAGTATGTTCATGACTAGTGGTTCAGCTTCACATGACGATGGAAGCAGGGGTGGATTGGGCCGCCGGGATGCCAGGCTGGTTCCCGCTGGGCCGGTCCCTACTATTGCTGGCCACCCTCCTACCCACCCGCTGCCACGATCGAATCGGGCAGCTTTACAGTAGTCTAGCTTCTGCGCATGCGCAGAAGCTTACTAATTGAAAAAAAAATGGCCGACGGGGGAGCTGCTGCGCATGCCCGGCAGCAGCTCCTCCCATAAGCCTTTGCGGAGCTTGTCAGTCACAGCTGACAGCTCCGCCTCCAGACCCTCCGCGCAGCCCGGCCTCACTCTGTGCATGCTGCAACAAGCAGTGATGCCATCGGAGGGCAAAGACACAAGCAGCGGGCAGCCAGAGGAGCAGTTGGTGACGCCGACGGCTGGACACAGGGACAAGCAGTGGACAGAGCATCACCAGGTAAGTGTTGGCTGCGGGGGGGAGATGGGAGGGGAGGGGAGGGGAGGGGGAGCTGACAACGCGGGGGGCGGGGGGTTGAGCTAAAGATGCAGGGCTGGGGGGGTGAGCTAAAGATGCAGGGCTGAGGGGGGAGCTAAAGATGCAGGGCTGGGGGGGAGCTAAAGATGCAGGGCTCGGGGGGTGAGCTAAAGATGCAGGGCTGGGGGGGTGAGTTAAAGATGCAGGGCTGGGGGGGAGCTAAAGATGCCAGGCTGGGGGGGAGCTAAAGATGCAGGGCTGGGGGGGAGCTAAAGATGCAGGGCTGGGGGGGAGCTAAAGATGCAGGGCTGGGCGGAGCTAAAGATGCAGGGCTGGGGGGTGAGCTAAAGATGTAGGGCTGGGGGGGTGAGCTAAAGATGCAGGGCTGGGGGAGGGGGAGCTAAAGATGCAGGGCTGGGGGGGTTGGTGCTGACAAAGGGTCTGGGGAATAATGCTGAGACACACAGGGGCTCTGGGAATGAGGATGAGATACACAAGGGCTGGGGGGGGGAATGAGGCTGAGAGACAAACTGGTGCTGGAGAATAAGGCTGAGAGAGACACTGAGGCTTGGGGAATGAGGCTGACACACACCGGGGCTGGGTGAATGGGGCCAAGAGATACACACTGGGGAATGGGGCTCAGAGATACACTGGGACTGGGGAATTGGTTAGATCTATAATACAGTGCTCCAAGGGACATGTGACGTAACGCACACGTGACCCGTCATCAAAGGGGGAGGATGATAAAGGGGGGCCAAAAGTGTCCCCTCGCTGCGCTCTCCATGTTTCGGGCACAGTGGCTTGCTGCGCTAGCCACAAAAATGTATTCCCCCTCTATGCCCATGTGGATGGTAACACAGGAGCATTCTGGCCCTCCTGCAGCGGTCACATGAATGCAAAGTCACAGAGGTCCTTTCTCACACACTGGAGCTGGGGGAATAGGACTGAGATGCACACTGGTGCTGGGGGAATGAGTCTGAGACACACTGGGCCTGGGGGAATGAGGATAAGAGCCACAGGTGGGCCTGCGGATGGAGAGACATGGGGGTCCTGGAGAGACATAGGGGGTTCTGGAGAGAGACAATGGGTCCTGGAAATGGAGAGACAGAGGGAGCCTGTAGAAACCACAGGGGAGCCTGGGGATGGAGAGACATACGGGCATCTGGAGACACAGAAATTGTTTGATCAGGGAAATTAATTTTACCCTGCACAAAAACTTCTGCTACTGTAGGTAATGATGATGACATTAGTTATATTTCTACATAAACAGGCATCTTCCAGAAAAAGTGATCTTCTACATGAATAGTGAATACCGGCTGAAGACGCTGCCCAGTGAGGCTGAAATTCTTCAGAGGTTCCCTGTTGCAGAGAAAGTACCATATAGGTAAGAAAAGACTTTCAAACTAACTGGCCTGTACCTAGTGTAGAGGGATGGGGGACCCCAAATAAAAGGGTATCATTCACCCAGATTTCTGTTGTCGGCCCTGCTCCCATCAGTGGCATGCAAAAGCAGCTCCAGGCCCCTAAGATGAGGGAGTATCCTGCCCTCCTCCACAGACTCCGCCCTTTCAACAGACCCGCCTTCTCAACACACCCACCCCCTTTAGGGCTGCTTCCAGAAATTTCCCGGGCTGGTTTTCCATCCCAATCCGCCCCTGGATGGAAGCCCTCCTCCCACTAAAAAAATCAAAAGAGTTAAGCTGGCAAAAGCACAGCGAAGAACTGTGCTTTCTAAGAAGATATCACAAATCCCCAAGGAGAGTCCAAGTGTGGTGGTGGTTGCGATGCCTGACCTTCCCAGCACTGGACGGGAAGAGGTGGCTCTTTCCACCATTTGCACGCCCCCTGCAAGTGCTGAAAGGAGCACCCACAGTCCACTTGCTGATATGCAAATTGAAGATGTCACTGTTGAAGTACAACAGGATGAGGATACTGGTGTAGCTGGCGCTGAGGAGGAAGTTGGCGAGGAGGATTCTGATGGTGATGTGGTTTGTTTAAATCAGGCTCTGGGGGAGACAGTTGTTGTCCGTGGGATGAAAAAGCCCATCACGGTCATGCCTGGGCAGAAGACCAAACATTCCACCTCTTTGGTCTGGCAATATTTCTATCCAAATCCGGACAACAACTGTCTTGCCATATGTACCTTATGTAAAGGTGGAATAAGTAGGGGTAGGGACGTTAACCACCTAGGAACATCCTCCCTTATACGGCACCTGCAGCGCGTTCATAATAAGTTACTGTCAAGTTCAGAAACTTTGGCTAAGACCGTAAGCAGTCCAGGGACACCTAAATCCCGTTGTCCTGTTGTATCCAAGCGCCTGCAAACCACACCGTCAACTCCCTCCTCGTCAATTTCCTCCTTAGTCAGGATCGGAAGTAGTCCTGCAGGCCATGTCACTGGCATGACTGACTCTCCTATCCCGGATTCCTCCGGAGGATCCTGCATTGCTACGCCTCCTGCTGCTGCTGTTGCTGCTGCTGGGAGTCGTTCATCATCCCAGAGAGGAAGTAGGAACACCACTACTTTTACTAAACAATTGACCCTCCAACAGTCCTTAGCGAGGAGGATGAAGTACGACAGCAGTCATCCTGAAGCAAAACGTATAACTGAGGCCTTGACTGCTATGTTGGTGTTAGACGTGCGTCCGGTATCCGCCATTAGTGCAGTGGGATTTAGACAATTGCTGGAGGTAGTGTGTCCCTGGTTCCAAATCCCGTCTAGATTCCACTTCACTAGGTAGGCGATACCGAGACTGTACAGAAACGTCAGAAAAAGTGTCCTCAGTGTCCTGAAAAATGCCATTGTACCCAATGTCCACTTAACCACGGACATGTGGACAAGTGGAACAGGGCAGACTAAGGACTATTTGACTGTGACAGCCCACTGGGTAGATGTATCACCTTACGCAGCAACAGCAGCAGCGTCACCAGTCGCAGCATCTCAGAAACGCCAGCTCGTTCCAAGGCAGGCTACGCTGTGTATCACCGGTTTCAGTAAGAGGCACACCGCCGACAACCTCTTAGAGAAACTGAGGGAAATCATCACCCAGTGGCTTACCCCACTTAGACTCTCCTGGGGATTTGTGATATCTGACAACGCCACCAATATTGTGCGGGCATTACATCTGGGCAAATTCCAGCACGTCCCATGTTTTGCTCACACAATAAACTTGGTGGTGCAGAATTTTCTGAAAAGCGACAGGGGCGTGCAGGAGATGCTTTGGGTGGCCCGAAAAATTTCAGGCCACTTTCGCCATTCAGCGACTGCGTGCCGAAGACTGGAGCACCAGCAAACACTCTTGAACCTGCCCCGCCATCACCTGAAGCAAGAGGTTGTGACGCGGTGGAACTCAACCCTCTATATGCTTCAGAGGATGGAGGAGCAGCAAAAGGCCATTCAAGCCTATACATCCACCTATGACATAGGCAAAGGAGGGGGTATGCACCTGACTCAAGTGCAGTGGAGAATGATTTCCGTGTTGTGCAAGGTTCTCCAGCCCTTCGAACTTGCCACACGTGAAGTCAGTTCAGACACTGCCAGCTTGAGTCAGGTCATTCCCCTCATCAGGCTTTTGCAGAAGCAGCTGGAGAAAGTGAAGGAGGAGTTAAGACGGAGCGATTCCGCTCGGCATGTGGAACTTGTGGATGAAGCCCTTCATTCGCTTTGCCAGGATTCCAGGGTGGTCAATCTGTTGAAATCAGACCACTACATTTTGGCCACCGTGCTCGATCCTAGGTTTAAAGACACTATGTGGTGTCTCTCTTTCTGACCAACACAAGCCTGCAGAGGTGCAAAGACCTGCTGGTGAACACACTGTCAGCTGAAGCGGAACGTGACATGTCAACAGCTCCTTCTTCATTTTCTCCTGCAACTGGGGCTGCCAGGAAAAAACTTAGGTATCCTAAGCAACCCGCTGGCGGTGATGCAGGGCAGGCAGGACCAAGTTTGGACATCTGGTCCGGACTGAAGGACCTGGCAACAATTTCTGACATGTCTACTGTCACTGCATATGATACTGTCACCATTGACAGAATGGTGGAGGATTACATCGGTGACAGCATCCAAGTAGGCATGTCAGACAGTCCATACCTGTACTGGCAGGAAAAAGAGGCAATTTGGAGGCCCCTGTACAAACTGGCTCTATTTTACCTGAGTTGCCCCCCCCTCCAGTGTGTACTCCGAAAGAGTGTTTAGTGCAGCCGGAAACCTTGTCAGCGAAAGGCGTAGGAGGCTGCTTCCACAGAATGTGGAGAAGATGATGTTCATCAAAATGAATTATCAGCTCTTCCAGGGAGACCAGCCTCCAGAACGTACAGAGGGACCTGTGGTGGTGGATTCAAGTGGGGACGAGTTAATACTTTGTGAGGATTAGGATGTACACACTGAAGAGGGTGAGGAATCGGTGGATGAGGAGGATGAGGATGACATCTTGCCTCCGTAGAGCCAGTTTGTGCAGGGACAGATTAATTGCCAGCTTGTTTTGTGGGGGCCCAAACGAACCAATAATTTCAGCCACAGTCCTGTGGCAGACCCTGGTGCTGAAATGATTGCTTTGTTAAAGTGTGAATGTCCTGTTTATACAACATAAGGGTGGGAGGGAGGGCCCAAGGACAATTCCATCTTGCACCTCTTTTTTTCTTTGCATTATGTACAGTTTGGGGCCTAGTTTTTCAAACTGCCATCCTGTCTGCCACTGCAGTATCACTCCTAGATGGGTCATGTGTTTGTGCCGCCCACTCGTGTCGCTTAGCATAGTCATCCAGCTACCTCGGTGCAACCTTTTGGACATAAAAACACTAGTGAGGTGTTCAGAATAGACTGGAAATTTGTGGAAATTAAGGTTATTGAGGTTAATAATAGCATAGGAGCAGAAAAACCTACAAATTCTGTGATTTTAGCTGTTTTTATGCTTTTTTTCAAAAAAATACAGATCCAAAACACAAAACCCAGAACCCAAAACACGGAAGGGTGGTTTTGGCAAAACCAATCCAGATCCAAAACACGAAGAAAGATCCAGATCCAAAACCAATACACAAAACACGAAAAGTGGCCGGTGCACACCCCTAATCTATAATGGTTGCAGGGTGTGCAGGGAACCTGGGCCCCTGGGTTCAGGGGGGCCCCGCACCGCACACCCTGCACCCATAATATTACTTACCTCCGGAGTCCCACGTCGGTGCGGGGGTCCGGCGCTGTAAAACAACTGGAAAATGGCCGCAGCTGCCATTTTCTCATTGTTTGCGCATGTGCAGTACAGGGGAAATGGCCGCCTCTCCACTTTTCCGGTGCCTTGTGCATACACTATAGACTCTGGGCACACTTTAGTGCCTAGAGTCTATAACTCCGGTGCTGGCCGTGTACATTTCAGTGCGCTGCCGGGCGGAGAGGAGGGGGCCTGTATTGGAGAATGCACACAGGCCCCCTCCTCTATAGAAATGTCCCTGGCTGTGGGACTACATATCCCAGCATGCACTGCCATAGTTTTAGCATTCCCTTATAGCAAAACTCTGGCAATACAGCAGCTGGAGTGCCAGGGTTTGCCACCACTGCCCTATGACATCTCTGAAACACAGAGGGCCTGATTCAGACCCGGTCACAAGCGCTGAGCACTCGCAACCGCGTTGATGGTGGCCCAGAGCGCATGTGCACGATGGAGCCGGGTCCGTTGTGCGCATGCGCGAGACCCGGATAGCGACGGGCACTCGTCGCTCCGGGTCTCGCAACAAAGGGGGCGGGCTGTCGGTGTTAAGTGACAGCTCGCCCCCTTTGGTGGGAGGGCCGGGGGGGTGGCTGCCCAAACAGAGACATTCCAATGAGAACCCCTTCTCATTTGGGTCCCGACCCACTGACATCACGAGTGATATCAGTGGAGAGATTCCGGCTCTGTTAGAGCCGAAAAATCTCTGGGGCTTGCGGCAACAAGACCCTATCACAAGGGTCTCATCGCAAGCCCGATCGTCGCGATGGTCTTGACCATTGTGACCATCAACCTGGCCGCTCGCTATAGGTGTGGGTGGTCACCCACAGCTATGCGAGCGGCCAAGAGGCTGCATACAAAAAAAAAACGCCCTGATTCAGAGCGAGCGCTCTTTCAGAGCATCCGGCTCTGAATCAGGACCAAAGTTCATAGTGGATTGCTTACTTGTCTACTCTCCCGTAAAGTCCGGTAGGCTCCTGAATCTCGGATCGCGCTTCAAGATGCCCCGAAGAGTGGGACAGACTCACAGAACTGTCTGCCACGCGCCTGCATTTACCCACTTTCAAAATGAAGCAGGCGATCCAGGAGGGCGATGACGCAATTCATGCTGATTCGCATCTTTGTGGTTCCGTCCCCCGCATAACAATGCCAGTAATTGTGGCATTGTGTAGCAGGGGATGACATGATCACAACACCATGCCACCCACTCTGCTGCGCCATCCCCCTGCACACTCAGTAAGTTGGCAAGTACAGTATGGAGAATTCATAGGTTGCATTGCTCACGGGTTCAGCCAAAATGGCTGCCTCCACTGTGTGCATGGATTGCGTAAAATGCCATAATTCTTGTTCTGCCTTTTGTGATACTAAAAGTATCTTGAAGAAACGTTATGACATTCATTGCTTCTGTGTCATGCTTGGCTTAATGGAATCCCCTACAGAGGGGATGGAAGCTGAGGTTCCTGAAGGAGAGAGAAGCCAAAGGTGTGGGGCCTGAATATAAGATCTCCTCATCCACAGTACCAGACGCTGACGAGACCTGTCCAAAGGCGCGGAGTCTAACCAACTGGGAGGTGTTCACCAGTGACCCCTCCAAGCGGGATATGGGTATTTTGTTGCACCCAGCTGGCAGGATGAGGCCCTTTGGACAGGTGTCTGAGACTGTGGGAATAGAAACCTAATAAGCGATGGGCCAAGAGATATACTTCTACCAGAAGTACCAGGATACTGATAGAGTACTGAAATGGCAGCTGCTTGAGACACTCTCAATAAGACCTGGTGACAGAATATATGATGCACAGGTGCGTCAGACGGGGGTACTAGTATTGCCCAACGGCGGGGTATTTGGATGCCTAATTGCAACGGAAGGTGGTAATTGGACGCCCAGTTCAAGTACTGTGATCCGCTGAGGTATGCAGATGCACTATTCACCCGAGGGACCAGGGGAAGCCAGCGCTGTGGTGAGTGTTTGCCGATCCTAGGCCGCAACCTGCCATTCTGCAAACAGATGTGTTCTCACTTGTCTCTGCTGTAGATACGCCAAACAGCCCCTCTCGATGTGACACTTGTATATCTGTGTTTGACTGAGTCTCTCAAACAGCAGGCAAAGGGCCTGATTCAGACCCACTCGCGAGCGGCTGTCCGCTCGCAAGTGGGTCGATGGTGTGCTCTGTGCATGCGCATGACGGAGGGAGCTCCGTCGTGCGCATGCACGAGACGCGACGAGCGAAGGACTTTCCTTCGCTCGTAGTGTCTGATCAAAGGGGGCGTGCTGTCAATGTTGATTGACAGCACGCCCCCTTTGGTGGGCGTGCCGGGGGCATGCCTGCCAGATGGAGGCGTTCCCAAGGGAACGCCTACCGTCAGAAGCCGGCCCCACTGACATCACTAGTGATGTCAGTGGGATTGATTTTGGCTCTGATAGAGCCAAAATCACTCCTGGCCTTGCGGTTGAGAAACTCAACCGCAGGCTTCTGCTCGCTCTGGCGATGGTCGCGATGGTCAAGACCCACTGACATCACAAGTGATATCAGTGGAGAGATTCCGGCTCGGTTAGAGCCGAAAAATCTCTGGGGCTTGCAGCAACGAGACCCTACCACAAGGGTCTCATCGCAAGCCAGATCGTCGCGATGGTCTTGACCATTGTGACCATCAACCTGGCCGCTCGCTATAGGTGTGGGTGGTCACCCACAGCTATGCGAGCGGCCAAGAGGCTGCATACAAATAAAAAAAACGCCCTGATTCAGAGCGAGCGCTCTTTCAGAGCATCCGGCTCTGAATCAGGGCCAAAGTTCATAGTGGATTGCTTACTTGTCTACTCTCCCGTAAAGTCCGGTAGGCTCCTGAATCTCGGATCGCGCTTCAAGATGCCCCGAAGAGTGGGACAGACTCACAGAACTGTCTGCCACGTGCCTGCATTTACCCACTTTCAAAATGAAGCAGGCGATCCAGGAGGCCGATGACGCAATTCATGCTGATTCGCATCTTTGTGGTTCCGTCCCCCGCATAACAATGTCAGTAATTGTGGCATTGTGTAGCAGGGGATGACATGATCACAACACCATGCCACCCACTCTGCTGCGCCATCCCCCTGCACACTCAGTAAGTTGGCAAGTACAGTATGGAGAATTCATAGGCTGCATTGCTCACGGGTTCAGCCAAAATGGCTGCCTCCACTGTGTGCATGGATTGCGTAAAATGCCTTAATTCTTGTTCTGCCTTTTGTGATACTAAAAGTATCTTGAAGAAACGTTATGACATTCATTGCTTCTGTGTCATGCTTGGCTTAATGGAATCCCCTACAGAGGGGATGGAAGCTGAGGTTCCTGAAGGAGAGAGAAGCCAAAGGTGTGGGGCCTGAATATAAGATCTCCTCATCCACAGTACCAGACGCTGACGAGACCTGTCCAAAGGCGCGGAGTCTAACCAACTGGGAGGTGTTCACCAGTGACCCCTCCAAGCGGGATATGGGTATTTTGTTGCACCCAGCTGGCAGGATGAGGCCCTTTGGACAGGTGTCTGAGACTGTGGGAATAGAAACCTAATAAGCGATGGGCCAAGAGATATACTTCTACCAGAAGTACCAGGATACTGATAGAGTACTGAAATGGCAGCTGCTTGAGACACTCTCAATAAGACCTGGTGACAGAATATATGATGCACAGGTGCGTCAGACGGGGGTACTAGTATTGCCCAACGGCGGGGTATTTGGATGCCTAATTGCATTGGAAGGTGGTAATTGGACGCCCAGTTCAAGTACTGTGATCCGCTGAGGTATGCAGATGCACTATTCACCCGAGGGACCAGGGGAAGCCAGCGCTGTGGTGAGTGTTTGCCGATCCTAGGCCGCAACCTGCCATTCTGCAAACAGATGTGTTCTCACTTGTCTCTGCTGTAGATACGCCAAACAGCCCCTCTCGATGTGACACTTGTATATCTGTGTTTGACTGAGTCTCTCAAACAGCAGGCAAAGGGCCTGATTCAGACCCACTCGCGAGCGGCTGTCCGCTCGCAAGTGGGTCGATGGTGTGCTCTGCGCATGCGCATGACGGAGGGAGCTCCATCGTGCGCATGCACGAGACGCGACGAGCGAAGGACTTTCCTTCGCTCGTAGTGTCTGATCAAAGGGGGCGTGCTGTCAATGTTGATTGACAGCACGCCCCCTTTGGTGGGCGTGCCGGGGGCGTGCCTGCCAGATGGAGGCGTTCCCAAGGGAACGCCTACCGTCAGAAGCCAGCCCCACTGACATCACTAGTGATGTCAGTAGGATTGATTTTGGCTCTGATAGAGCCAAAATCACTCCTGGCCTTGCGGTTGAGAAACTCAACCGCAGGCTTCTGCTCGCTCTGGCGATGGTCGCGATGGTCAAGACCCACTGACATCACAAGTGATATCAGTGGAGAGATTCCGGCTCGGTTAGAGCCGAAAAATCTCTGGGGCTTGCAGCAACGAGACCCTACCACAAGGGTCTCATCGCAAGCCAGATCGTCGCGATGGTCTTGACCATTGTGACCATCAACCTGGCCGCTCGCTATAGGTGTGGGTGGTCACCCACAGCTATGCGAGCGGCCAAGAGGCTGCATACAAATAAAAAAAATGCCCTGATTCAGAGCGAGCGCTCTTTCAGAGCATCCGGCTCTGAATCAGGGCCAAAGTTCATAGTGGATTGCTTACTTGTCTACTCTCCCGTAAAGTCCGGTAGGCTCCTGAATCTCGGATCGCGCTTCAAGATGCCCCGAAGAGTGGGACAGACTCACAGAACTGTCTGCCACGTGCCTGCATTTACCTACTTTCAAAATGAAGCAGGCGATCCAGGAGGCCGATGACGCAATTCATGCTGATTCGCATCTTTGTGGTTCCGTCCCCCGCATAACAATGTCAGTAATTGTGGCATTGTGTAGCAGGGGATGACATGATCACAACACCATGCCACCCACTCTGCTGCACCATCCCCCTGCACACTCAGTAAGTTGGCAAGTACAGTATGGAGAATTCATAGGCTGCATTGCTCACGGGTTCAGCCAAAATGGCTGCCTCCACTGTGTGCATGGATTGCGTAAAATGCCTTAATTCTTGTTCTGCCTTTTGTGATACTAAAAGTATCTTGAAGAAACGTTATGACATTCATTGCTTCTGTGTCATGCTTGGCTTAATGGAATCCCCTACAGAGGGGATGGAAGCTGAGGTTCCTGAAGGAGAGAGAAGCCAAAGGCGTGGGGCCTGAATATAAGATCTCCTCATCCACAGTACCAGACGCTGACGAGACCTGTCCAAAGGCGCGGAGTCTAACCAACTGGGAGGTGTTCACCAGTGACCCCTCCAAGCGGGATATGGGTATTTTGTTGCACCCAGCTGGCAGGATGAGGCCCTTTGGACAGGTGTCTGAGACTGTGAGAATAGAAACCTAATAAGCGATGGGCCAAGAGATATACTTCTACCAGAAGTACCAGGATACTGATAGAGTACTGAAATGGCAGCTGCTTGAGACACTCTCAATAAGACCTGGTGACAGAATATATGATGCACAGGTGCGTCAGACGGGGGTACTAGTGTTGCCCTACGGCGGGGTATTTGGATGCCTAATTGCATCGGAAGGTGGTAATTGGACGCCCAGTTCAAGTACTGTGATCCGCTGAGGTATGCAGATGCACTATTCACCCGAGGGACCAGGGGAAGCCAGCGCTGTGGTGAGTGTTTGCCGATCCTAGGCCGCAAGCTGCCATTCTGCAAACAGATGTGTTCTCACTTGTCTCTGCTGTAGATACGCCAAACAGCCCCTCTCGATGTGACACTTGTATATCTGTGTTTGACTGAGTCTCTCAAACAGCAGGCAAAGGGCCTGATTCAGACCCACTCGCGAGCGGCTGTCCGCTCGCAAGTGGGTCGATGGTGTGCACTGCGCATGCGCATGACAGAGGGAGCTCCGTCGTGCGCATGCACGAGACGCGACGAGCGAAGGACTTTCCTTCGCTCGTAGTGTCTGATCAAAGGGGGCGTGCTGTCAATGTTGATTGACAGCACGCGCCCTTTGGTGGGCGTGCCGGGGGCGTGCCTGGCAGACGGAGGCGTTCCCAACGGAATGCCTACCATCAGAAGCCGGCCCCACTGACATCACTAGTGATGTCAGTGGGATTGATTTTGGCTCTGATAGAACCAAAATCACTCCTGGCCTTGCGGTTGAGAAACTCAACCGCAGGCTTCTGCTCGCACTGGCGATGGTCGCGATGGTCAAGACCAATGTGACTATCATCCTGCACACTCGTATAGGCTGTGGGTGGTGACCCACAGCTATACGAGAGTCCAGGAGGACGCTCCATAATTATGGAGGTGGGCCCTGATTCAGAGCGAGCGCTCTGGTCAGAGCGTCCGGCTCTGAATCAGGGCCAAAGTGCAAAGATGCAGCGTCCTCAGCTCTTTTCCACACCAAATTCCGTTTACAGTCTCAGTCGCACAGATATACAAGTGTTGCATGCTAAATTAATCAGCACAGTCTCCTGGTGCCTCTTATTCATATCACATTGTGACTTCGACGCATTTTCAGCAACAAAAGAAAAAGACGCTCAGAGCTAGCAGAGTTGCACGGGGCCTGGGGCCTCACTCACACCAGGGCAGTGGCGTAACTAGGGCAGGACGAGCAGGATGCGTGCCCTGGGTGCCGTGGGACCGGCGGCGCGGGTGGGGCAGTGAGTGCGGTCAGCACTACACATTTACACAGGACCGGCGCTAGGCTTCCAGCGCCGGTCCTGTGCTGCACACCTGAGCCCGTTTTCTCCCCTGAGCGCTTGCCCAATAGTGCCAGGAGGTGGGCTCAGGCTGTGCATAACACACGCATCGCCGCCAGCGCTGGCGGTGATGCGTGTGTTAAACAGCAGCCAATGAGAGACTCTCATTGACTGCTGCACCACCCACTGCAAGAGCCGGACTTCCGTCTGACAACAATGGGCTTTGGCTTTTTCAATCCATGGGCAACAGCTGTTGCCTTGCTTACACAAAGGACATCCTCGGCATCAACATCCTCATCACCAACATCTTCATCATCAACATCCTCATCATCCTTAGCACCTTCAAGTACCAAAATATCCTCCTCCATGTGCAATTCCACAGAAGCATCCTCGATGACTACATCTGCAAGATGTTGACTGCCATTCCCCACATTTACAGAGGGTACACAAATGTTGGAACTTGGAGGATCCTCCAGTACACTAGTATTTAGTTCTGGCTCACACATGGCAACCGCGGACACACTTGCACTCTCCTCGGGGATTTGTGATTTTGATTTCTCAAGGATTTCTCAAGGAACACAGTTGTTTTTTCTGATGGGCTATCAGAATCAGAACCAGCAGTCTTCCTAAAGAAAGGCCAAGACCTTATCCTTTCCTTGCCACTTTGTGTAGTGAATGGCATATTGCCAATTTTTTGTTTATCTAAAGGCAAATTTCTTTTAATTTTTTTTTCTTAACTTCAGTAAAAGTAGCTTTACCATATCAATTGTGTGACTTAAGCCCTGGGGCATGGGCCTTCATAGAGGATGAGGAATTTGACGGCCTTGCACTGCTGGTGGCAGCTAGAACATGTGGTTCTTGGCCTTGCTCTCCTGTCATGTGATAGCCCTCCATATTTTCTGCGGTCTTGAAGCAGTGTTACAAGCACCAATAGTGTAGCCAAGGTGCGGTTACAAAATTCACACACATGCAGTCGTGTGCACACATAAAAATATTAGACAAAAAAAGACAATTGACTTTTAGATTTTCTCAGCTCCAGAACTTGGGCCCAGAGCACCGATTGATCATGACTGGAGTCGGGCAGCACTAGGTTGCAACTTGCATTGCTGGCTGGATACATGCACACACACAGACAGTAAAAGATCAAAAAATAGACAATTGATTTTTACTTTTTTTCAGCTCCAGAACTTGGGCCCAGACCACCGATTGATCACAACTGGAGTCGGGCAGCACTAGGTTGCAACTGGCATTGCTGGCTGGATCTTGTGTGGTTAAGCCTAACAAGCATGCACACACAAAGGCAGCACTAGGTTGCAACTTACATTTTTGTGGATGCATACACGCACACACACAGACAGTAAAAGAAAAAAAAAAATACAATTGACTTTAAATTTTTTTATGCTCAAGAACTAGGGCCCAGAGCAGCGATTGATCACGACTGGAGTGGGGCAGCACTAGGTTGTAACTTGCGTTGCTGGCTGGATACATGCACACACACAGACAGTTAAAGTTAAAGATTAAAAAAAAGACAATTTATTTAAAAACATTTTATGCTCCAGAACTTGGGCCCAGAGCAGCGATTGATCACGACTGGAGTCGGGCAGCACAAGGATGCAACTTGCATTGCTGGCTGGATCTTGTGCAGTTAAGCCTAACATGCACACACACACAGAAAAATATTACACTATAAGACACTTTTATTTTTTATTTTTTTACAATATATATAATTTTTTGGGGGGGAGTCCAGAACTTGGGCCCAGATGGACGCAGCACCAGCCCAGATTTATTCTGCACCAGTCCAGATGGACACAGCAGACAGCAGAGCACCAGCCCAGAATGGATCAGCACTGCAGCACCAGCCCAGATGGACACAGCAGACAGCAGAGCACCAGGCCAAAATGGATCAGCGGTGCACCAGCCCAGGACACAGCAGACAGCACAGCACCACTCTCCCAGCCCTACGCTACCCACCCTCCCTGTTCAGTCTCCACAGCCGGAGTGAAATGGCGTCCTCCGCGTGGTCCCTATATTCTACATTGATCATAGAGACGTAAGCTCGTGAACCGCGAGATTTCCAACTCTATGGTCTTGCCTCAGTTTCGAGATCCGAGTCACACGGGAAACTCCGAGCCTGCTTGGATCTGACTCGGATCTGCAAAATTAAAGTGGGCTTGGTTCTCTGAGAACTGAACCCGCTCACCCCTAGTTTAAAAATATGACATGATTATTAGGGTCCCATTCTGCTTATACTAGGGGCACTGTGAGGCAGTTTATTTTGTGTTTAGACAGTGAAAAATATTTTTAATATAAAACTTGTGTGTTAAAAATGTTAATGTCATTATAAAGATGCCACAGGCTTATAGTAGGGATGCTGTGAGGCAGTTTGATGTGTGTTCAGGGCCTTCAGGCACTGTATTAAAAAATCTATACTTATAATAAAGTTGCAATGGTTGTATCTGTACATAGAATTTTTTTTTTGAGAAATGTACTCCTTGGGACTGTGGGCCTGATTCAGACCCGGTAGCAAGCGCTATGCGCTCGCAACCAGGTCGATGGTGGGCCAGTGCGCATGTGCATGACGGAGCCGGCTCCATCGTGCGCATGCGCAAGACCCGGATAGCGACGGGCACTCCGTCGCTCTGGTTCTCGCAACAAAGGGGGCGTGCTGTCGATGTTGAGTGACAGCACGCCCCCTTTGGTGGGTGGGCCAGGGGAGTGGCTGCCCAAATGGACGCATTCCCATGCGAACACCTCCGTCTGGGGCTGGCCCCACTGACATCACAGTGGGAGAGATTTTGGCTCTGATAGAGCCAAAATCTCTCTGGGGCTTATGGCAACGAGACCCTACCACAAGGGTCTCGTCGCAAGCCCGATGGCCGCGATGGTCAGCCACAGCTATGCGAGCGGCCATGAGGCCATTAAAAAAAAAATAGCCCGGCCCTGATTCAGAGCGAGCACTCTGTCAGAGCGAGTGGCTCTGAATCAGGGCCTGTGTATGAACAATGGAAACAAAAATTGTTTTTCAGAATTTTTGTTTGTCTGTCTGTGACAGTAGTACCGGCATCACACAAAAACTATGGGATGAATTTACATTGCATTTTCAATATTGTATTACTTAGTCACCGAGAAAGAAACTGAAGTATGTATTATCTCAATGTGACTTCAGGGAGAGGAGCAATAAAGGAGAAACAAGATGCTTGACACTCGGTGCGTGCAGTGTGCAGGCTCCTCAAGCCAAAAATGACAAGATGTATATAAATATAATTTTTTGGGACAAATATACTTTTAGGGAAAGTTTATAAACTATGAGAGCAAAAAAAGTTATTGCAATTTGCGCAGAATCTCAAGTTCAAAATGACAATATGTATATATAAATATATATATATATATATATATATATATATACACACACACAATATATACATATATTCCACACCCTAAATACAAACAGTTATTTATGTATGCATATATATATATATATATATATATATATATATATATATATCTCAAGATCTGTTTCTCAGGAAAATCCAAATACATAGTAAGCACTAAGCAGGCAGCTTATCTTGACTCATGAAGTTACAGTAAACATGACAATCCAGTAGATGACGCACCAAAACAAATACTACATGTCATAGAGTTGCTGCCCATGTTACTTGCAACCATTGAGTGTTACTGTAGGTTAAATAGCAATGGATTTGGGATCTACAAGAAAATGCAGCTGGACATCCAGCGCACAGCATTGCACTGAAAGTTGGTGTTCCGATCATGCTTCTGCAGAACATGACTCTGCCAAAGTTATGCAATGTTACTGCTCTATAGAGGAACCTAATTGAGGCACAGATTCTAACGGGATCTGGCATAGGTGGGACTGTGTTTATACCATGTATAACCCTTATCCCCCAAAATGTTCCTTTTCAATTCAAGCGCCTGCAGTTTCCTGTATGCATTTGCTTCATTATGACAATCAACAAGTCACAGGAACAAATGCTCAGGGCTGCAGGCATACAGTAGGTCTCAGGGCCAGCTGCTTCTCCTTGGGCAGCTTTATGTGAATTGCTCACAAGTTAGTAGCCCCAAGCATCTTTTGTGTTAAACCCTGCAGGAAAAACTGTGAATATTGTTTACAAAGACATTTTGTGATCAATATCTACAATATACAATATACATCACAATATTAGATGCCACTACTGTCTTTGTAAAATTAGTTCCAGTGAGCAATAACAGACATCCACACAAGTGAAGCTGCAGGCAAACGCTAGTTTTACAATAAAACTTATGTGTTAAAAAATATAATGTCATTAGAGTGCCATCTGGTTGTTGTGAGTTGATATGGATCAGTTGATAGAAGAGCAGAAGCAGCAACCCAGTACTAGTGCTGCGGCTGCTGAACACAGTCATAATATACTTCAACATCTACTAAAGGTGGTCCAGGGAAATTAAAGTTTAAGAAAAGGCACCTGAAATCTAAACAATATTAAAGAAAACATCACCTTTTAATAAGAAATGAAAAATATGTATTGCTGAAAAATGTGAAATTCCAATGTTCCATAAACCACACACAGTGGCAATGAAAGGCTCAGGCCATGGCCTTTCTTTGCAAGTGGTGGTCCTGCTACTGATGTTTCATGCACTAGAATGCCTGTTGCAGAAACTGGGGCTAAACACAGTCAGGCCTGCTCTGAAACCTCTTATGCAACAGCTTCTCACTCATCTACCTGTGTCTCCTGTAAAACAGGCAAATCAGCTCACCAAAACAAAACTAAGGCTGAAGAACAAACTGTGTTCACAATCTTCACAAATCCTTGAGTAGAGTCTAAGTGTGTCTATGAGTACTATGTTTGAGTCTGACATTTCTGACAGACTGTACTCTTAGGTAAACCTCCTTCCACCATTTCCGCACCCTGTGCAAATGTGGGGATTAGCAGCACAAGTAAAGATGGTGAAATTAAGGATACTACTATGGAAGTGCAACAGGATGAGGGGGATATTTCTGTATCTGACACTGATGAGGATGTTGATGATAAGAATGTTGTTTTCATCAAAGTAAGTCAGGCACCAGTGGAAGCAATTCTTGCCCATGATAAATAGGCCATTGTCATACCTGGGCAAAATACCAAAAAAGCCACCTCTTTTGTGTGGAATTATTCTTACCCAAATCCAGACAACATTTGTCAAGCCATCTGTACCATTTGTAAAGCCAAACTAGGTAGAGGTAAGGGTTTAACCATTTATGAACCTCCTCCCTGTTGCCATCTTTGCATTGAGTTCTTGCAACGTTTTTGGAAAAATCTGAACAATCTGGTAAACTAATAACAAACAGTCCAGCATCAGCTACCTCCCATCTCATGCAAACTCCACTGCCAACACCTTTAGAATCAATCTACTCATTAATGATTGAAGGTAGTCCTCCTGCATACAATTTTTGAAAGCTGACTCCTCCCCTATCCAGAAGAGTTCTTGTGCTCTGGGGCTGCTGCTGATAGGGGTCAATCTTTATTCAACAAACAACAATTGAAACAATCCTTTGCAAGAGGAAGCAAGTATGAAAGCAGATATCCAGTTACATGGCAGATCACTAAAGCCATGATGGCTATGCTAGCATTAGATCTGAGTCCAATATCTGTTAATTATGCATGTTGTTTTAGGCAGTTAATTGAGGTCCTATGTCCCCACTACCACATTTAATTTCAATTATATTTTACAAGAACAGCGATTCCTCGCCTGTACTGGGATGTAAAAAAATAGTTCTTGACCTAGAAAAAGCCATTGTATCCACTATCCACTTAACCACAGACATGTAGACAAGCGGTACTGGTCAAATGAAAGATTACATGACTGTGACAGCCCACTGGGTGGGTGTATTGCCTTTAACAGTAGCAGCATCTACCAAACAATGCCAGCTCATTCACAAGTAGGCTATTCTCCGTATCACTGGCTTTACTAAAAGGCATACCGGTGTCATCCTGGCTTACCCTGCTAGGACTCTCCCCAGGATTTGTCATTTCCAATAATACATGTAACATTGTGAGAGCATTACAACTGGGTGAATTTGAACATGTCCAATGTTTTTCCCACACAATAAACTTGGTGGTTAAAAATATTTTAAAAAATGAAAGGGGTGTGCAGGAGGTTTGTGGCCGGAAAATTTCTGGACAATTTCAGCATTCAGCAACCATATGTAGAAGATTTCAACGACTGCAAGAACAGTTTAATTTGCCATTCCACCAACTGAAACAAGAGGTAGTGACCAGGTAAAATTCCACCCTTTATATGCTTAAGTGAATGGAAGAAAAAGCAACAAGCCATCCAAACCTACACAACAAGCCATGACATAGGGAAAGGAGGGAGAATGTATCTTTGTCCATCCCACTGGAGGATACTCTCTGTTTTATGCAAGCAATGGAAACCACTTGAAAAGTAACTAATGAATTGATTTCAGACACTGCCAGCTTGAGTTAGTAATTCCCTTAATAAAACTACTGGAAAAACAGCAAGATAAACTGAAGTAGGAGTTGAAGCGAAGTGTTTCCATTAAGTATGTTGGACTTGTACAGTAGATCAATTTCTGTATTCGCTTCACCAGCACCAAAGGGATGTCAATATCTTGCAATTGAATCACTACATTTTGGCAACCATGCTTGATCCTAATCATAAATAATGTCTTTCTTTTCAACTGAGACAGATCTTAAAGATGCAAAGAGCTCCTTGCCAGCAAGTTGTCAACTCAAATGGCATGTGACATGATGACACCCTGCTTCAGTTTCTCCTTCAAATGCTGCAGCCAGAAAAAAAACTGACCTTTTCCAAGAGACCCACTGGGGCTGTGGATGATGAGTTAACTCAGCGCACCAATGTGAAACACCATTTTTACACCGAGTCAGGCTTAAAAGAATTGCCCACTATTATTGACATCTCTACCATGATTCAATCTGATGTCAAACATGTCCTTTGATTACTGGGTGGAAAAAAGACACATTGGAGTCCCTTGTACAAACTAGCTTTGGTGTACTTAAGCTGCCCACCCTCCAGTGTGTACTCGGAAATAGTGTATAGCACAGCCAGAAAACTTGTGAGCAATCAGCATAGGAAGCTACTTCCTTAAAATGTGGAAAAACTCATGTCCATAAAAATGAACTACAAATTTTATGAGGAACACCTTTTCCGCCAATTGCAACAAAGTACAAAGACTTCTGTAATGGTGGATTCCAGTGGGCATAAGCTACTATAATATTGTGTGATGATAATGTAAACACTGATGAGGGTGAGGATGATGAGGATGATAATGACATCTTCCCAGTGTAGAGATGAATAACAATGCCATTAACCACCTTAAGCCCATTTTGTAGATTGTTTTGTGGGGGCTCAAACAAACCAATCACTTCAGCCACAAAAGCGGCAGTTCCTGTTGCTGAACTGCTAGGTTTTTTAAACTGTGGATGTCCTTTTTTATATACAACATAAGGGTGGGTGCCACATAAAATATAAAAAATAGCAGAATTATGGAACATATTTGGTATTATTTGGTAATATGAACAAGAAGATACAAGGCTACATCTCAATTTAATTTTTTTAATTAATCAATGGAGCCTTCTTTTTTTATCTGCCTTCCACTACATACATACACCATCTTTATTTTCCTGTACTGTCCTTGGGCCTGCAAGCTAGTTCCCCCCATGCTCAGACTCTCTGTTACGCATCATAAATGTACTACAGGGGTGTGTTACCCAATTAGAAAGGAGGGAAGAGGGTAGTATGTAGGAAAGGTTCCTGGACTGCACACCCTAAATATATATAATTGGAGGTGCTACCTGATGAGACTAATTGCAGGCACAGAAACAGACAAATCTCAGGTGCACAACTCCAAATTATTGATAATATATAAATGCAATAAAAGTTTGCAATCAAATAATTTTTAGCATAATCTTGGCCAAGGTTATGGGCCTACCCACCATATCCAGGAAACCTCTTTAGGGTAGGTCCCTAACATACTAGGGTTCAAATCCAGAGCACAGGACACCCCCAAACTATCCCAGCTAAGCCGCCCCAGGGCACCACCATAGTAAGAAAAGTGCAGTGTAAAAGAGATAGTTAAGAGCAGCCACAGCTGCATATAGAGAATGAAAATAAAACAGTGAAGTTTAAGAAAAACACTCTTTTTATGGGATATATATTTTAGTAAACTGCCATGCTGTCTGCCACTACTGTGCCGCAAAGTCTCATACTGTAGATGTGATATATTCTTTTAAACTGCTGTGTTTCTGCTGCTGCTCTGTTGCTTAGTTTAGCCAACCAGCATTTGGCCAATATTGGTAAATAATATTGTGAGCTGTGTGGTAGTGAAAATTGAATGCAAATGACTGGAATTTAATGTGGTTAAGGTTTGTAATACTGTAGTAGCAAAAACAGACCCACTTGACATGATTTTTGCTGTTTATATAATTAAAAAAAAAAAATCCAGATCCAAAACCAACACATGTGAGAATGGTTTTGGCCAAACCAAAACACAATGATGAATTAGAACCAAAACCAAAACATCTCTAATAGAGAGCGCGCAGTTGTAAACCCAAAATGTGTGCAGTTTGAGCAAAACAATACAAACTATATTGATAGTGAAAAGATGCTCCAATATCTGCACTGTTCACTGTGCATATGAGTATTATATAGTATGTTTTCCTCACTTGAGTTAAGGGTTAACATTTCCCTGGTCACCCTATTGTTTCCTCATGACAGGACAGGAGATCCTTCATCTGAACAGATATTGATTAGAAATAATTTTTAACCAATTCTAGCTTTAAACAAATCCAATACTAGCATTCATATATATCAGCAGCAGCAACAGCTTCTACCCTCTTGGATGAGGGCCACTGCCACTGGTCCTGGTTCTCAGCGCCTGTGCAATGGTTGTGGCAGTAGCCAATAACACCTGCTTCTAGGGCCTGCATCAGTAGCCCCTAGAAGACATGTAGGGCTGCCCGAAATGCAGAGCAGCCACTCTCTAATTGAAGCCTGTTCTGACAGTCCCTGGGGAATAAACACCTCCCACTGGGACTGTCTGTCCTGTGTGTGACTGGCAGGTAGCGCTTCCAATGGGAAACCACTGCCAGTCACAGTGTAGCCAGTGCAGTCATGGACTGCACTGACTCACTGAGGTGACAGATTTTACTGGGGGGACTTTAGCCCTGCAGCCCCTAGGTAAAATCCACCACTGTATATCAGTTATGTGTACTACCATATAAACTATGCTATATCATGCATTATGTTGCTTGTTGCAAAACCTAGAACAATCATAATATTCTATGATTTAAATTGATATTATACTATGTATAACACATAGGGGCATATGTATCAAAGCTTGATTTGAGATAAATTTGTGACATATATATGGCCAACCAATCAACTTCTAACTTACATTTTGCAGGCTGTGTTTAAAAAATGATAGCTAGGAGCTGATTGGTTGGTCAGGGCCACAACTAGGGGGGGGCTAGAGACGCACGTGCACCAGGTGCCGGAATACAGGGGGTGAAAAATAGTTGACTCAGCCCCTGCACATCCCGCACAGTCTTGTAGTGCGCGGTGGCTTGGGGGCTGCAGATTCCATGCGGATGGCTCCATCCACATGGACTCTGCTGAAAACGGCCAACCAAAAATGGCCGCCGCTGAGGAGAAGTCAGATGCTTGAGGTCCTACTGGACCTCTAGTGTCTGTTAGGCTAGCGCAATGCACATAGCATTCCTGGAAGTGCCAGAATGCTGGCACTGCCGGGTGAAGATGCAGAAAGCTGCATCTTCTCCCGTGAAACCCCCCAGCAATGAGCATAAACCCCATGGCAATGAGCATGAAACCCCCTGGCAATGAGCATAGACCCCATGGCAATGAGCTTGAAACCCCCTGGCAATGAGCATAAACCCCATGGCAATGAGCATGAAACCCCTGGCAACGAGCATGAAACCACCTGGCAACAAGCATGAAACACCCTGGCTACGAGTATGAAACCCCTGGCAATGAGCATGAAACCCCTGACAACGAGCATGAAACCCCCTGGCAACGAACATGAAAACCCCCTGGCAATGAGCATGAAACTTCTTGACAATGATCATGAAACCCCTTGACAATGAGCATGAAACCCCCTGGCAACTAGCATGAAACCCAATGGCAATGAGCATGAAACCCCTGACAATGAGCATGGAACCCCTTGTAATGTGCATGAAACCCCTGACAACAAGCAGGTAATATTAAAGTAATTAGAAGCATAACTGTGGGGCATAAAATGGTGTCGGGCAAATATGTAAGTGGCACTTTGGTAATAGGCATTACAGTGTGTGGCATAATGTGTAATGGGTATTATGGTGTGTGGAATAATGTAAGTCACTATACCAGGGACGTCTGACTAGTGCACTGCCTTATGGAGGAGCAAGGACAAAATCCAGGCACGGGAAGGGAGGGGGCGCAAAATTACTGCCTTGCACCAGGTGACAGATATCCTAGTGGCCCTGGGTTGGTGATATATATATCTCACAATTTTATCTCACATCAAGCTTTGATACATATGCCCCATAGTTACACAAAAATTCTATGCAACTCTAAATTAGACATTGGAGAGGAGGAAGTAGCAGATAATTATTTATAGCTATACAAATATAGGTAAAAGCTTGTGTGTTTGTGATGGGGGGCCCTTAGCAATAGCTGTGTAGTTCTAAAAAGTATTCCTCATTTTATGACCTAATTTAATTAATTTTACACCTTAGAATTCTGTCACATCTGAGTTCTAGAAGACAAACTCCTGTTCTAACATTTTTTTCTGAAAACCAAAGTGATCAATGGTTTCCTAAATCTGACAAAGCATGTGTCCAATACACCGCATGTTTCCATTCAGTTAAAAATTCTATATAATCAATTTTACACAAGGATGTTTTGATAATTCTGAGACAACCATGATATGACATTATGCTTGATAGAATTCTCAAATATGATCATGTTATAAATTTGACATACCTTATATCTTGAGTCTTTTTCAAGCTTACAAAGCAGCAACCCTAGGTTGTCATCTGCATGCTTTAAGGGGATGAAGAGATCTCATGGAGAGATATCTGCTGTATAATTGAAATGCTATTTGGATCTCTTAGTACTACAGTATAACTGAAGAAAAAAATTGTTTTATAAAAACCTGCTCAGAATTACTATCTGCACTATTGAGCATCAGAGATACTAATGTATAAGGTTATGAGTATAATTAGAACCTGACTTAGCATTGAGCCAGTCGCTAAGAGGCAATTTGTTTCCTAAACAACACATGTTTTTTAACCTTTTTTCTTTTATCAGCAAGGAAAAATAAACTTTGTTAATGAGAAAAA
Source organism: Taudactylus pleione (assembly GCA_031769625.1). Taxonomy (NCBI): domain Eukaryota; kingdom Metazoa; phylum Chordata; class Amphibia; order Anura; family Myobatrachidae; genus Taudactylus; species Taudactylus pleione. The sequence goes on from JAUIMM010000205.1 coordinate 3,348,368, forward strand.
TCAATTTGGTTGAGGAACAAAGAGTCGATACATTTTGTTCAGGCTGCAGAAATCTTGTTTGTTGGCTAAGTCACCCATTTGTTTTACTATTCCTTTTTGTTAACTTAACTTAAGCCTAAACCTATAAATAAACACACTGACACATGTATATGGAATTAAAAGAGGTCACAGACAGAATTTATTGATCAAATTAAAATTTAGAATAGGTGGCAAGAAGAAAGCAGTTCTCCGAGGCCACAGCCCAATAGATACCAATACTAAATAATAGGGTGGATCCCCGCCCAGCGCAGACTTACCTGAGGCAGGACCATCCTCCCTTAATTGGCACAGCCTAAGCCCCTCCCTTGGAATGGAGACCTGGTCCCCCCTTTAGGTGGTGACCAACTTGCCGCTCTCAAAGGAAAGATGCTACCCAGGCACTCCTGTGCTAATAATAGGCCACCCAGGAGCACTGCTGCCCGTCAAAGCACGCTTTGCAGAACCAGGCCTGTCACCAAACTGTGACCCTTTTGAAAATAAAGGATACGGCAGGGGGCGCTGATGAACAGCTCTAGCCGCGCGCCCATGAGGTGTACCCCATTGGGCCCACAGAAACTCTCTGCCCCATAACAAAAAACTTGGGTGTTGTATGACGCATCCGGCAACGCTACTGACAAACGTGCAATGGCCAATATCAGCTCAATACCCATGCACGTGCCCAAATCATTACCTCCCCAGTAAATGACCACTCAGCCAGGGGCCCCAACTACTCCTCTGCCGCACATAGGGCATCTATCAGGCGCTTCTAGCGCATTTAACAGAATCCCAACCAACGTAAAGTACTTTAATGCCAAGGGGTGCTGGCTAGCCCAGTAAATAAAGGAATGCCCCCTAAACCACACATGACAGTTAGCACTCCCGGACTACCCTGTCCAAAAGTTCATCCAGACAGAAATTGGCATTTATATAGACAGAAATTGGCATTTATATAGAAATAAATTGGCATTTATATAGACTGGCATATAACAACAAGCCACCAATGGAAGGGAAACAAATAGTTGGGTGACCCATCTGAAGGTGAAAAAAAGCAAACCTCTTTGAGGGCAAATATGAAAAGCCCTTCAAACTCCATAGCAGCAGTAGGCATAAGGCCCCTGGGTTCCCCAACAAACTCGCAAGGAGCACAGCTACCTATGCAACTGATCCCCTTTAAATACAACTTCCACCACCCTGTTTTTATAAGTCGACTGAGAACACCTGCAACCGCTGCTACCCCTATCCTAAATTAACGAGTTCCGCAAAGATCTGTAAGTAACCTAAAGCAAATAAGACAATTGTGAAACACCCTCTTAAACTGCTACCTGGACAAAAGGGTTAGATTAGCATGGATAAACCACTGCCCGCCATCTGGAGGGTGAACATTAGTAAAGCCCCTTGCATGAGCAACTGTATAATTCACGGGATTTGCATGTGCCTCAATAGAAATCCCTCGCCCCCTGGCCAATTAATCTGACTTAAACCTATGTAATTAGCATAAGATCAATACCGGCTTAATATCCACACTATTTAACATTATACCTAATAGTGCAGAAATCCTATTAGCAGCAACTAGCTTGCCCATTATAACAGCCCTAAAGTAAGCTAAGGAAAAGGCTAAACTAAAAAATGGGGGGGAGGCAGTTAATACTTGCCCAAAGCAACCCCATTTATTTTCCCAATAAAATCCTGTAATAGAGCAGAGTTGATGGGGCTCCACGTAATGCCTGTGCTATGATGCTCATTTGCCCACCCTGTTAACTTCTTGGTTAGTACGAATTATTTGGCTTGATCCACCAAACCCGCAACTTTAGAGATACCTGATAATGCTGAAGACAAGCCGCCTTGGAATGACCCTCTTCATGGCACCTCCAGACAAAACTCTGCCATAAAATCATCAACCGTCCTACCTCACCCACTCTTGGAAGCTAAGAACCCTGCCAATTGTACAAAACCACCATGTAGGTCTTTAAGTTACTAAGTGCCAATGACTTCAGTGTGAGACCCTTGATGCTGGCACTATGATCCACCAGGCAAGGAAGGAGAAGGTTAAACCTAGCGGGAGGCGCGAACGAACGAAACCTATCACACTGCAAATGATGCAAGGCGTCCGCTATCTCGCTTGCAATGCCCGAAACTTGCCGAGCCCTAAACTTAATATTCCTTACCCACATAGCAATGCCAAATGGCTCAACAACCGTTAGGCCAGATCTAATTCCGTCCCTGCTTAGTGTCGGCCTATATCACTCCTAAGGCATTACCAAAACACGATTCGCTTATTGCAAGTCTTGCTATCCAACAGCTCAACCGCCCCTACAATTCTGAAAATATCTAAAAGAAGGAAGATCTTGGTTAGGCCCTGAACCTGACAAGTATCCGGCCTCGGCTCCGTGCACCACACAATTACAAATTGCACCAAAACTCAAGGAACTGGACAAATCTGTAAACAGTTGAAGTACGGAATTGGCTACGGATGCCGGAGGCCATATCTGTACGCCATTGAATTCGGGCACAAAAAAACAGCCAAAAGCACAGAACCTAACTCAGCTTCAACGAGATGCAGAATGAGGTGATGAGGCTACCTAACCCCCACTGTGGCTCTCCCAAGCCATCTACTACAAAACCAATCCTTATGTATGACTCTAAACGCAAAACTGAGGAGATCTAAAAACGATTGCAACTGTATTAGCGAAACTCTGTTTGCCAAAGCGAATGCTTCTAGCGACTCCCCCAAAATGCCATGCCTTCTAAATAGGCAAGTGGCATAACCCTATCAAGGTATCGATTTCTATACCCAAGTAAGATATACGCATAACGTGACCCTCTGTCTTGTCACGAACCTCCAGGACACTCGTGATGATTAACAAGGCCTGCAAGGAAACAAGTAAATCCTTGCAAGCTCAGGCATCAACTCACCCCCCCTAAAAGAAACTCATCCCAGTAGTGGGACACACAAGTATGCCCTATACCCGCCTGGATGCACCATTGCAAAAAGTAACTAAAAACACTTACAAAAGTACACTAACTGAAACAGCCCATCATCAGACATCTCTCTACGTAATAGAGCCCTGCTATTTTTAAATTCCCCATATCTAAAGGACTCAGGGCGAATGGGCAGCAGCCGGAAAGCGGATTCGATATCCCCCTTAGCTAGTAGATGCCTCCCTCCGAAACCTTGTACTATCTGTAGTGCGTGTTTGACAGATTGGTAAGCGATGTGACAATCTAACAGATATAATGCATGGGAGCCCAATCCTTCTACCTGGGCAAGAGAGATGCTGTATCAACCCAAATTTACTCGGCTCCCTCTACAGCACCGCCTTAAAGGCGGTGCACATAAACTTTCTGAAAAATGGGGGGGCGGAGCAAAAGAGGACCGCACATGCGCCCCAACCTGTCTACCACCTCCACTTTAAACCTAACGACATCTGGATGGTCACGCGCTGATTTCAGAATCCTCTTAGAACCTCGGATATCGCCCAAGTCAAAGGTATACGCAAACCCGCGCCAAAACCTTGCAACAAAAGAGGCTGCTTCCTCTCCAAGGGGGGCAACGACCCAACCGGCTCCTCAAAAAAAAACCAAATAATCTACGATGGTGCTTTTCTAAGCACCTCCGTGGCTCATTGCATTATTCTCCTTGACCTGCCACTGCGCCGCAGACCAGCCGGCACTACTCGACTGGGTGACAACTCCCGTAGAACATGCAGATATGTCTGTATCCACTCATGTATCCTGCCACTCATGATACTGCACGTTGTTAAACGTGTAGCACTACCCACGGCTAATGCCTGCAAATCTGGGGCAGCCGTGGAAACCGCAGGCAAACTAGGCAGATTTATCGAGCAAGCCAACCTCGATACCCTGGAAACCTAATAAAACACTGCCTGCCCCTCCTATTGTGCCCTAAATGTTCTGTCGTAATGGCGTCAAGCGGTACTTTCAGCTGACAAGTACATGCCGTGTACCATGCGCATGTATGTTAGCACATTCATGTACTCCCCAGGCCTGGAGTCAAGGTAGCACGCTGCAAAAACCTACCTACCCGCTGCTCATCTCCGGTATGAATGGAGGGCTTCCTCTGCCACTACTCCCTCTTACTCAGCCTGATCTAAAACCTTGCAAACATATCCACACATTTTTCCCTTCCTTATCCGTTCTCTACTTAGATCTTAAACCCCTAAGGATGGCCAATTTTCGCACAGTGAACCATATCCCACGCTGCATCCATCACCTTAGTTGCCGACGCTGCACTAGAACTCTAATGGCTCCCCCACTTTCCTTTAACTTTGTGCGCTAAGTGACGCATGAGCTTGTGCAGCCTCTCGTATGAACTGGAAGAATGGCTAGAATCAGTAGATGGTGAATGTGTGCTGCGTGATGGGTTAACACCATGCTCACTGGATCCTGATGCCGAAGGACCAGCCACTGCCTCCTGTGTGTTAGTCAACTGTCCCTCGCTGCACGGTGCACCCACCACAACTTGATTCAATGTCAGCATAGCACCATCCGGGCCTGGAACACTCAGACTGTGTCCTGGGGGCTTGAAACATTTTTGGTGAGTCCAGTGAAACAGAAGGAAAAAAAAAAGGAAGGGGGCAGGGGGAGTCAATGCCTGGGCTGCAGCAGGGATTACATATGGGGGGTGGGGACTAGTGATACAGGGGGGTGGGGGGGATGGCTAACAGGCACTGGGCTGCATGTCTGGAACCTGGAGCAGCAAAAAGGTGGGTAACCCCCATTTGCCGGGTAGGGGGGATCTAGTATGGAGAAAGGTGGGAGGGAGCTCAGAGCCCTCAGTGAAAGAAAACCCCAGCAGTAGGTGTGCTAAAAAGGAGGGGGGGTCCCTGGGGCTGGGCAGTAGTGGGAAGACTTGCATTGGGGGGTGTTCTCCCCCGCTCCTGGAGAAGGGGGTGGGGGAGACTGCAGGCCTACAGTGGCCACTGTCCCTATGCGGGAGGAACCTAAGATCGCCACCGCGACCCTGTGGGCAGGGCCAACCACCGATGCAGGGCATGGGTTGGCAATGTGAGCAGAGGTTGAAGACAGGGAGAGGGCGCTGCCTGGGTCGCTCACGGCACTGCCAGAGGGCCAGGCGCGTGCGGGCACTGGCACGTGTGGGAAGCTGAGTGCAGGAGCGACATTGCGGTCAGCTGCAGACCGTGAGCCACGCCTGGGGGGTGAATGACACTGGGTGAGAGGCCTGGCTTGCCATATGAAGCGGCAGGAGGGGGGTGGGGGGATGCTGGGGGGGCATGCCTAATGTGGGTTAAGGCCTGGGGCAGTAAGAAAAAAGGGGACGGGTAGGGGGACGCTGGTAATATGAAAAAAAGGGGGGGAGGGAAGGGAAAAATGAGTGACAGGAGGGAGGGATGAGGCAATGGAATACACAGAACAAGGAAAGGTGATATAAAGAAGGGGATATGGTGGCATATGAATAGTCAGTGATGAAAGGAAAATAAGTGAAAGGTGACAGAAAGAAGTTGGTGAAGGTGGAAAAACAATGGCCAGTGAGGAAAAGGAACGAAATATAACAGCAGATAAAGTAGTAAATAAGCTCCATGAAACACTTAGCCAGCCTGTTGAATAAACTGGAAAGAGGAAAATGTCTCCTCTCACCAGGCTATCTATATGGGACCTCTAAGCCCTCCCCTAAATCCTACAATAGGCTTAAACTACTCAAGTGACCAATAACTAACCGCACCTCCCATCTAGCCTTTAACCCTTAACTTACCCAATGAAATTACATAACAAACAGGGTGCTTGTCTATCCTCAAACTTACTCAAGTATTCGGATGCATAAAGTTGTCTAATGTGTGGGATAAAGTGTAGGGCGCCATGGGTTGCGTACCCACAATCACCAACTATGTAGATTTGGCTATAATGGGAAGACGCTATTTGAATAAGGTACAGATGAGTGGATGAAAACACCATAATAATGTGCATGTGTATTTTTCAGGAGAACTGGATGTAGTCCTGTTGCTGAATACATGAAAATACTCTTCCTGCAAATGCATAGTTCTTAAGGAAAGACACAAGGACAACAATGACCTTAAAGAATTCTTACCATCTTCATTAATCTTCTCCTGGAAGAAGCCTGGAGGGGAGAAGCAGGTGGCAGCTAGACTATTCTTGTCATTAGTCTTTGCCCCCTTGTGGAAAAAATGGCTTGATTTTTGCATCCGAGAAGAGGAAGTGGGGACAAAATGATGCAATTATCATAGAATCACATCTTATTACATCTTACTGGACGTGAGATTTCCTGTATTATATTACCCATTCTGCCCAATGCACTAGGAAGTGGAAGGGATGTGGGAGACCCATTGACTCTTCTGGAAGCTCAGGGGATTCATCAAATATTCATGAGTCTCCCCAGAGCTCTGGGAGAGTAGATATGTATGCTTAAAGCAATTACAATAGTTGCTGACAGCCTTTTGTAATACATATGGAATTAAATTCCTATTGAGGACAAACCTAAACATAAAGAATAAGATTTATATGCTTACATCATGAAAGAGATCCTCAAATCTTTTATTGACCATTGTGTTCAAGTTTTTTTTTTACAGATTTGAGACATACAGTAACTAGGACAGTTCTTTTAAATCATAATCACAAGACCTCAATCATTTCTAGTGCACCTTATTTTAACTAGAGATGAGTGACTCGGTTTTGCTAAAAGCCGAACACACCCGAACATTTGTGTCCCGAGTAGAACCGAGCCCCGACTCAGATCTTCCCACAAAGTTCGGATTTCAGATCCAAAAACCAGATCTTGCATATTTTGGTTTTCATTTAAATCCCTCCCTTTTAGGTGCTGTGAGGTGGTCAAAATTTACTGGAAATTACTGTAAATGAATGTTATTAATGTTATTAATACTATAGGAACAAAAACAGGTCCAAGTTACATGATTGTAGCTTTTTTTAATTAATTTTTAAAGAAATACAAAACCAAAACCAAACAAAACATGACGATGACTTATAGGAAACACCAAAACCAACACCAAAAATATAAACAACTGAGTTTATATTTTTATTTTGCTATTTCGTTTTATATTGCTAAAAGATAACTTAGAGTGACTGAAAGTACCCATTTGTACTACACATAACTGAACACGGATAATACTAGGTCTATTGGGCATGTACTGTATGATGCTTCTGTTTTTAAAGGGCATCTTATAAGTAGATTAAGTTCAGCTTTCCAGTCCACTTATAGCTGATAAGTAAAATCCTGTTATAATTCAGGAGTCTCTTCTGAGCAGTGTATTTGCCTCACTGTATAATGATGATGAGTATCTCTAGTCTATACATGCCCAGCTCCTTGAACATGACTGCACTGTACAATTAGAAAGCGTAGTGTTTCATTTATACTTCCAGCCTCTGATTTGAAAAATACTGTATTGGATGATAATGCTGTTGAGTATCTTTATTAGAGATGTGCAGGTCCGGTTCCCAGGGAACTGACAACAACCGATTTTAGGGGTTCCAATTCAAACCAAGTCCTAACTGGGGTTCTGTTTTGAATCAAGTCCCATCCCAGTTTAACAGTCAGCTCGGAACTCTGTTTTAAAAACTGAAAGGTACAAATTACATGATTTTAGCAGCTTTTTTATTTATTTATTTATTTTTTAAATACAGATGCAAAACCAAAACAAACACATGAGGGTGGTTTTACAAAACCAAAACACAAAGAAGAATCCAGATCCAAAACCAAAACACTGAAGTCAGCGCACATCTCTTATCTTTATACCCGTACAACATATCACAATGAACATGTCTCAGAATATAATGCAGCCGTCTGTATGCTTCTGGCCTCTTGCTACTCTCTGAGGGCCTCATTTAGAATAAGAAAGAAAGAGCTAACTTGTCACGTTCCTCAGGAAATGCTCTATAGAATAATCAAAACTGCATCAAAATCTGTCCAGTGGTTCTCAAGATTCACCCGAACAAACAGATGCCTACCAGAGACATTATTTTATAGTACAGGTTGAGTCTCCCATATCCAAAATGCTTGAGACCGGGGGTATTTTGGATATTAGAATATTCCATATTTTGGAATATATGCATACCATTATGAAATATCTTGGGAATGGGATCCAAATCTGAACACATGCATTTATGTTTTATATACACCTTATACACCTTCAGCTACATCACACTAATGTCCCTCCCTTTCCTACAAATGCATCCCAGCTCTCTTTCCTATTGATCACTTACTCCCACTCCCGCCTCCAAGATCTCGCCCGTGCTGCTCCCTTCCTCTGGAACTCTCTCCCTATCAGACTCTCCACCTCTCTACAAATCTTCAAATGGGCTCTCAAGACTCACTACTTCAAAGCCTTCCAGCTCTCATCCTAACCTGCTGCTTACATGCTTCTTCCTGACTGTCTACCCTATCTGTGTCACCCCTGTCTGTATCCCCCCCCCTATAGAATGTAAGCTCTCACGAGCAGGGCCCTCTTCCCTTATGTACTTTTCATTCCCTCACTCATACGATTATCTACTCAAAATTCTCCACAAGGGCATTTAACACTTGGTATCTGATGCCCTGCTGCTTGTTTAATTGTTATGATTGCTGCAGCAATGTTTATAAAGTATGTTCTCATTCTGTATTGTTTTTTACTGTAAGTCTTATGAGTTTGCTCATTTGTTAATGTACTTTGTGAGGCGCTGCGGAACACTTGTGGTGCCGTATAAATAAAGGATAATAATAATAATAATAATAATAATAATAATAATAATAATAATAATAATAATACACACACAGCCTGCAGGTCATTTTATACAATACTTTTAATAATTTTGTGCATCAAAAGAAGTTTGTGTACATACATGAAATTCATATACACCTTATACACAGAGCCTGAAGGTTATTTTATACCATATTTTTAATAATTTTGTGACTTAAACAATGGTTGTGTACATTGAACCAGAAAGAATCTGAAAGCAAAGGTTTCACTATCTCAGTCATGCTAAAAATATTCTGTATTTCGGAATATTCTGTTTTTTGGAATATTTGGATATGGGAGATTTAACCTGTATGTGTAAAGTTGTGATTAAGGATTCTGGGAAATATGTTACAGAATCAAGTACTGTAAATGTTACTTTGAAATTGACTTTTTCATTGTAAATGTGTGTTTGCTTATTATTTTGTTTACTATTTTGGTATAAGAGGAAGCGGTCTTATGGACCCTTGCCAAGTTTCCACCCCAGGGATCAAAATCTTGGTGATTACATTTTCCTAACCTTCACAGGTCGGTAGTCTTCGAGGCTGGCATGCTGTACAGTACCTGTAGAGGCACCTGTCCTGCAAATAGTTGACTTTGGCTGGTTTTCACCATAGGAAGAGAACCCTGTTACTTCCTTGAGAGGATGTGTGTACAATGTACATGTAGACCCCATGGAAAACTGCAGGTATCCTACTACAAAGGGACATTGCCAGTAAGCATTAAAGAGTAATGCTGTCCATCCACTAGCAGACCTCCAAACGGCTGCACAATTATGACATTGTAATCATGCAGTTGTTTGTCAGTCTGCTCGTTCAGTGTAGGCACAGCAATCATCTGCAAACATGCTGAACCTGATGTCATCATCAGGCTGTCCAGCATGTTTGCCCGATTATAGATGTCTAAACGACCAGCGGGAGCGCGAGAGTTTTAGACAATTTTGCAAACGATTTGCAAATGATTTATGAACGATTGAACGATAATGACATCGTTATCATTCAATCGCTCAACTTAATCGTCTAGTGGATGGGCACCTTTAAAGAAGCAGGGAGTAAGCATAAGCCAAGCCAGCTGATAGTGAGAGCAGATAAGAGTAAATTGTAGTTGTAATAAGAAGCAGTTACCAGAGAATTGAACTACTGTACTTGGATAACACAGTTACTGTAAGAGATGGGGATCTCAGAGACAAGGAGACGTGACATAAACCTAAAGAGGTCTAAAGGACAGACATCTAAAGTTAGAGATCACTAAACTAAAGTGAAGGGATAAAGTGATTACTACCAACACATAATACAGTACATACTGTACTGCTGCAAGAGACTCTAGTGCATTGAGAGACCAATTTTGACATTTAAGACATCCTTTTACTGTAAAATATATTCTGATTCTCAACTTGGATTTATGCAGCTGCTTATCTACATGGCAAATCCATCACAGTAAGCTGGGTTACCAACACTACAGAGACAACTATAGCACTATAGATAGACTAATATATTTTATTGTACATATTGTTACCATTTGCCTGATTAAGGGGCCTATTCATCATTACATAATTATCACTAGTGATAATTATGTTTTAAACTCACTGCGAGTTAAAAAAAAAACTTTTGGAGGCATTAATCATGCCTCACTAAGAAAAGTATCACTTCCAAAAAGCTGCTCTTTTTGCGGAGTCATCTTTTTAGAAAAGTTATACTTATCTCCCTACAGATGAAGTATCCATGAGGATTTTCTTACTGCGTCTGCCCCCTCTCTCTATTACCCACTATCTTTCACCCCTCCCCCCGCACGGCCTCCGGTGCCTGGCCCGGCCCCCCTCCCACCCACTTCCTTGTGTCTGATCTGGGCCCCCCCAGCTCATCTCCTCGCGTTCTTCAGTGTCCAATTCAGCAGAAGACTAGATTAAATGGGATGTAGTCACTATCCCGGCACCCAGGATGTCGACGGACGAAATTCTGGAGCCGAAATCCTGACAGCGTCGGGATCCTGGCACTAGAATCCCGACTACCGGCATCCTGAAGGCAAGTATTGGGCATTAGCGGGAGGTTAGGGTTAGGTAGTGGGTTTAGAGTTAGGCATTAAGGGAAGGTTAGAGTAAGGCACTAGGGGGGAGGGCAAGGTGTAGAGTGCGGGGAGGGAGAGGTTAGGTTTAGGCACCAGGGGGGGTTAGGTTTAGGCACCGGGAAGGGAGTGTTATGTTTAGGGTGCGGGGAGGGGGAGGTTAGGGTTAGGCACTAGGGGGGAGGTTAGGTTTAGGCACCGGGAAGGGAGTGTTAGGTTTAGGGTGCGGGGAGGGGGAGGTTAGGTTTAGGCACTAGGGGGGGAGGTTAGGGTTAGGCACCAAGGAGGGAGGGTTGGGGGTAAGGGTTAGACTTACCTGGGTTTCTTATGGGTGTCGGGATTCTGACTGTCGGGATGTCGCTGTCTGTATTCTGATCAGCGACATCCCGACCACAGGGATTTCATACCCAACCCGATTATATACAGTATATTAGTTGATTATTACCACCCTTATATATGTAACACCCTAAAGCTAAAAGGAGTGTTACATATATATGACACCACCCTCTTCTTTACTGGAGAAAAGCATGTAATAACAACATATGTTTATGAATAGAACAGATAGATAACAACAAGCAGGAAGTAACAGTAACCAATAAGAGGTTTCAGCATATATTTCAGCCGGACAATCTAATTAAAATAGTGATATAAAGACCACAGAACTCACTATTATTGGGGGGAATTTACTGAGGATCAGTTTTGCATATGGTTTCTAAACCACCACACAATGGATGCGGTTTTCATATCCAAAAGGCAGGATTTACAAAGCCGCAGTATAGAGTCTGAAAGCTCATACCGTATGCAATGAGCAGCAGTTTGCAAAGCTTCAGACCACGCAATTTAGAGCGATATTTAAGCCAAACAGCACAATAACCCAACAGAAAAATGATAGATTGAGCTAGCTCTCCCATTAAAATATAATTGGCACTATAAATACTTTATAGTACGTATTAATTATGATGTATTAATTTATGGGTGTAATGATGTATTTATTAAGTAGTCAATATTAATATATTATTTTATTACCATGGCAATACTGTTTGATTTATAATGGTGGGAATTAAATTGTATTCAAAACGCAGGCAACATTTGTTATCTGTGAATGGTGCCACCATTTATACTGTATAGTGCAAACAAGATATAGAGGTGTTTGTATGTCAAATTATTTTTATGGAAAATGCAATTATTGCATTTATTAATAATTGTCAAGACACTATTGTCACTTGTGCATCTGATATTTCATTACATTATTGTACTGTGTCATTTACTACTAGTCCTAACACCGTCAAGCCACATTTCTACACTAATGTAAGGCTTGCACAATCTTCCAAGTAGCATCTCACTTATTTCCCATGTTAGGCTTTTGGCTGGAAGGCTAAGGGGCAAATTTACTAAGATTCGAGTTTGGTCGAGATTGCAATCTCGGGTGAGTTTAGGCATTTTTTCAATCTCGCAAACTTACTAAAGACAAACTTGAATGAGTTTGGGAGAGGTTTCTCTCTTTTCACCGGTAAAACTCGGGTGAGATCGCAAACTCGAATCAACTCACCATCGGCCAAACTTGGAAGTACTTTTCATGAAAAAGATGGAATTTACCAAGAATCGAAATGATGATCTCGGGTGAGATTGTAGCAAACTCGCTGATAAATTGAAGTTTCAAACACTCCACCTCCTGAGCTGCGAGTTTGGCAGAAACATACACAGATCAGTGTGATTTGTGTATGTTTATGCCTGTATACCTTATCTAAAGTGTTTTATTTGTAAAACAAAATGACCTAGGGTCCCCCCCCCCCCCCCAATAGCATAACCAGCCCCGAACTGCTCAGCCAGTCCTGGTCCTAAAATGACTGGGAAAAAACATGTAGGGTTCCCCCGTAATTTAGGAACCAGCACAGGGCCAGTCCTGGTTTTAAATATAGGGTAGAAAAATATATAGGAGTCCCTATAAATTTAAATCTAACACTGGACCCAAACCGACCGGGGTGTAATTTCACAGCCAGGAAACCCTATTACCAGGTCTCCTCGGCCAAAGCATTAATACCCCAAGCCTGTCAGCCCAAGCCGGGGATCTGAGGGGAGGTAGGGACCCCCGTCTCCCAAAACCCCAGGCTTAGGCTGAAGCCCGGGGCTCTTCCCCACACCCCTGGGCTGTGGGTACAGGGGTAATTATGTGGGAAATATTTCTAAACTATTGTATTTTACAGTGTAACTTCAGGTACCAGCATGCCTGCCCTTTGGCACTTGTGAAACTACACGTATTCACGTATTTATGAATATTGTTATGAATAATTATCTGACAGACCACATCTCAGAGTAAGTAATGTATAATACAGTGATATACAGTATCTCGAATAAGATAAAAAGCAGGTTTTTTTGCCAGTTGTGGACTACTTTGAAACATCTGTATTTTGAGAAATGCTTCTTACGCTGAGTACACACTGTGCAATAATCAGCCTATCAGCCAATTCTTGGCTGGTCAGTACCTAGCTTTAGTAATTAAAGACCTGGGGCCTGATTCATTATGGATCGCAAGGATTAAATAAATACCAAACGCTAAATGAGCAAGAGGATCAAGAAATAGTGCAGCAGTAAAGGAAAAGGTTATTTGCCAACCTCACTTATAGAACAAAAGATACACAGATATACTGTGCTTAACCTCTAATGCTGGGATATGTGTAAAACCCAAGACAAAAAAAGGTAGTAAAATATTTGTTTTATTATGAAACCCTTATGTCACAAAATAAATAAACACATACAGTAAACATATATTCAGAAAGGACATAAAATGGTAAGATAGCACATGCACAACATATAATCTCTTTGCATATAAAAAATAAAAAATAATAATAATATTCAAACATGGTAAAGAAGAGTTGATCAGACTCATAAAAAATATTATAAAATATATGAACAAGTAACAGCTTGGCAAGTAAAAATCAAATGTTGCTGTCATAAATATCAGATTCCGTATTGTGGTTTAATGTGTCCACATAACTGATATTTTGTAATCAGTGTCGAGATGATGATTTCCTGGGGATACTTCCTCACAAATATGTGAAATTGGTAGTTTTAAACACCAGTTCTCCCTTGGATGTTTATATGAAGGGGGAGTTAGAAATAATTAGCCCATCAATATGGATATCAAGGTGACTGTTCAAATAACCAGGCTAATTTAGTGTGTGACATTTCTGCCGTTTAACAGCCCAAAATGATATCCAGTGTCATCCCAAGATCGTCTGCCGTTAAAGCATTATGGATCGCAACTGCGATTGCAAAAGTGATTACGCATGCAGTCTCACTGCGATAGTATGCTAATCCAATGCGATCGCAATGCCACCACAGCACAACATAAGGACATCCACATTACTGTACACACATCCGTAATCCTTAGCAAGACTGCGAAACCATAGGTAACATCGAGTACCATCGCAACCTCACGCACACTTGCACAAGGTCTGCCCTTACTCAGGAATTGCTAACCTCGTCACATGCTATGAGTGCTCAGGCTTTAGTAGGGCATCGTAGTGGATAATTTATATATGCCCCTGCAATGGCCCTGGCGGAATCGATATAATATCCCGGCAGCCACATGGCCGGGTGTTTGAATTCTGGCAGCAGCAGCCTGAAAAAACAGCAGAACCCGGCAGCCGAAGCCCGACAGGGGTACCTAACCCTAACCTCCCCCCTGTGCCTAACCCTAATCCTCCCTCTAAGCGCCTAGCCTTAACCCCCCTTCCCCACTGCCTAACCCTAAGTCCCCCCCGGGGGTGCCTAACCCTAACCCTCCCTCCCCCTGGCCTAACCCTAACCCTCCTGGGGGGATGCCTAACCCTAAGTCCCCCCGGGTGCCCTAAACCTAACCCTCCCCCCCACGGCTGTCCGCTCATGGCGCCCGGCATCCCTTCAATCGGGATGCCGGGCGCCTGTCTCCCGGCGTCGGGGAAATGACAGGCGTCTAGATATAGACGCCGGTCATTTATCCCATGCCAGGATAAAGCAGTCGGGAAGCTGGCTGTCGGGAATCTGGCAGCTGGCTTCCCAATTGTATACCGGCCCTGGCATGTCTGCGTTTTACAGACCAATCCCCCCGTCACCATCCACAAATGGCACTTCCTATCAATCACTCTGAGATGGGTCTGTGTAGTCACTGTAATCGCTGTCCCGATCGCAGTGGCCGGTTCACGCAGGCGCACTGCGATGCATACACATGCACAGAACGCAAGAATCAGCCAATTGCGATCGGAAATGAATCAGGCCCCTGATGCAAAGTTGGACAGAAATGACATAGAAATTAGATGTAATGTGTATGTATGATGCCCACTTGCAGATTTATGTGCATTTTGCAATGTATCTGCCCTCTATGAGCCCGATTCACAGGTGGACCCCAACCGCATGCAATGGCGATTTGCACGCAGTTCGTCGATGTTATAAGTACTGCGTATGCGTCCTGATGGTTTCCGCAGAATAAATTTGGATGCACGGAATGTGGTTTTAGTGGGTATCCTCAGAGGTAACAGGTAGGTGGTTAGGCAGATGCGGGTATGTCTCTGACAGCGGCTATATCTAAAGACGCAGAAACGTTCGCCCAGGATGCCATGTTCAGATGGAGAAGCTGTGCCAGCCATAGGTGCATCCGATGGTGCCTCTAAAGACACTGAGATGGATTTGTGCTGCTGCAAGTGGGTGTCACACTGTGAACAAAGTCAGGCACAGCATTAGCATAGAGATGTAGACGCGGCCTCAGCAATATACGAAGCTGTGGTTGCGTCTGCGTCTACCTCTTTAGCAGGCTCCATATGTACACGGGCTTTGCTACTAATCCTTCTCATCATTGCACGCTTACATTCATAGGTGTTGAGAGGGGAAACAAGTACAAACTACCAGGTCCCAGACCTCTATTGGGGCCTTGGAGTGCAGAAGAGGTGTAACCTTATTCACTGCAATGCCGCAACCAAGCCCCCCCCATCCACTATTGTGAGCACTCAATACTCCCTGAACTTGCCACATCCTTCCAGCACCTGGTCCCATCCGATTGCATTTCACTATGGTAAGTGCAAGAGCTATACCTGAAAGCAAGCATACAGTATTTACACTATGCAAAGCCTGCAGTACCATTGGCACGTCCTCACTGTACATTGGCTAAATGAGAACACCCAGTTGTCATAAGTTTGACTAAAGATAGTCTGACTCTACATTAGCCATACTTGTGTACACCCATATTTTGTACATGAGGAGCATTCAACATATGCAACTCTGCATGAGTCCTAAGTCTAGTAAAGAGATTCACAAAAGCGTATTGCAAAACAGAACATGCAAAAAGGTACATATCACAATAAACCATATATTACAAAATAATATTCAAAGTCTTCCATGCCTTCAGGATGGATTGGTTGGAGACCTTTGTACAAAAGAGAGATTTACTGAATGTTTCTTCAAGACATGATGGAGCTTCATTGACACCCTCCCCTCTTCCCTTCAAGAAAAACTTTTGAACTGTTTAGGGGTACGCTCTAGTACAAAACTCCTAGGGACCTCATTCAGACCCGGTCGCAAGCGTTGAGCGTTCGCAACCGGGTCGATGTTTAGGCCCTGCGCACGCGCAGCAGCCGCACTGTGCGTGCGCAAGCCCCAGAGTGGGAAAGAAATTCTCTTGCTCCAGAGTTCACTACAAAAGGGGTGGTTGTCGATGTTGATTGACAGCTCGACCTGTTTTGTAGGCGTGGCGGGGGGTGGTTTCACAAACGGAGGCGTTCCTGACAAAACGCCTGCTGTTTTGTGGGCGGCCGCACTGACATCAGCAGTGATGTCAGTGGGGAGGTTCCTGCCCTGTTGCTTGCGGTTGCCGAGACACAACCTTAGGGTTTCGTCGCAAGCCCCAATGGTCGCGATGGTCTTGACCATCGCGACCATCAACCTGGTTGGTCGCTAAAGCTTAGCTAGCGACCAGGAGACCGCACTTGAAAAGTCAAGCGGCCGCCCTCATTCAGATCGAGCACTCACTTCTTCCGAACGCCTCTGAATGAAGCCCTAAACTCCTATGTGTGCTCAGGAGTCCCTGATTCAAATTCCACCCAATCTATCCCCACCCACAAGATGCTTCAAATTGCAAGTTCATTATTGCATTTTGCATTTTTTCTATAGCAAACGAAGGTGGCACTCAGGAGACTTGTTCAATATGGTGAACAGACTTCCATTGCTTCCAACGTTTTGAGCCTCAGTTTGTCAACAGAGACAACGTGATAATGTCACAAACAGCAAATATATACCAGTGTACATTTCCCATACAATTAAACTAATTACCTCACCTGTGGGACTTCGCTGTGCCGCTCATCCTGATGTCTGCAGGAAAAAAACCAACAGTCTCTTACGGGTAGCGTCATCAGACAGCGCCCACATATGTAACCATGGCAACCCGTAATACATTCCATTTATAAAATACATATACATAAGTAGCATCAACCTATATAAAGTGCAAAGTGCATGTGCAATATAATAAAATAGAGACAAAGTAGTAAAATATCAGACATACATAGTCAACTAATATATGATACTGTATATTTGAATTAAGCATATCAAAACATGCAAAATTACAGATAGATTGCCAATACAGGGTTCTAACCAATATAGTAAAAATATATCACATGAAAGAAATAATTGTATAAAGAAAGATATCATATACATATTGATAATGCATTAAGGAAAGCAGTGTAAGCCAAGGGTCTCATTCAGACACCTAGGGACCAAGTTTTCCAAGCGAAAGATCCATTTACTTTCTAGTTGTAATAATTGCTTAGCTCTATCACCTTCTGTCATAGGGGTGATTCAATTCAACGCGATGTTGGATAGCCGCGGGAGAGAGCTCCCGAAGCTATTCGATACACCGCGCTGTTTGGGCGTGCTAAGGATTTTTTCTCGCACCCCCCTGGTAATGCGAGAAGAAATCCTACCAAAGTGCCGGGCGCACAGCTGTATTTCTGCATAGTGCAGCGCTAACAGCCGCGCGCCCAGCACTTTGGTTAGAGAATGCCGGTTAACGCGCCTTAACACCATTGTTAAGGCATGATAAGCGCGATAACCGGCATTCTCCGATGACACAGCGCACTGAATTGAATTGCTCCGGGAGCTCGCTCCTGGCGCTATTCAATTCGCGTTGAAATTTAATCACCCCCATAGATAGAGGTATGCGGTCAATAATCCTTCACCTGATACTGGCAACATTATATCCAACTAATAAGTGAACATTTTTTTCAACCCACAAGCCGGGATGTTATCGTTGCTTAGGTTGTGTGACTTGTAGATCACCTTAAGTAGCTGGTAGTGTCTGACATCCATATACTGGCAAAAATGTACTATTAATTACGCATTAACCTTTACTTCTAGTTTTGTAATTTATGTTCTGTCTTGTCCCTGTGGATTAAGTTACGTAGGGAAGACCAAGCGTCAGTTCAGAGATAGAATGTCACTGTTCTGCAATTAGAAGCGCATTAGAAACGGGTAAAAGTGGGCAGCCAGTGGCTAGACAATGCTTATCAGCTGGACATAATTATCAGGTGAAGGATTATTGACCATATAACTCTATCTTTGAGAGCAGGTGATAGAGCTAAGCAATTATTACAACTAGAAGTAAATGGGTCTTTCGCCTGGAAACCTTGGTCCCTAGGTGTCTGAATGAGATCCTTGGCTTACAGCAGTGGCATCATGAGGGGGGTGCCGCCCGTACCTGGGTGTCACCCTTGGAGGGAGTGACACCAAAATGCCACCTCTTCTGCAGTGACAGGAGCCGAGTGCTGCAGTGTGACATTCTCCTGCAGCACCTGGTATACTGGTATATATTTGCTGTTTGTGACATTATCACTTGTCCCCGATGATGAGCTGAGGCTCGAAAACTTGGAAACAATAAAAGTCTGTTCAACTTATTTAACAAGTTCCCTGAGTGCCACCTTCGTTTGCTTCATGTGTATGGTTTGGAACAAGAACCTAAAGAGGGCATCTGAGCGGGTATTGTTTTACAACCAATTGGAATGCCGGGTTATGGTTATTATACTGTTTATATTTATTAGAGATGAGCGGTTCGGTTTTGACTTGGTTCACTTCACCAAATTAGTGCAAGTTTGGATCAGTATGGATATAACTTATTGGCTATCCAAAACAAGTGATGTCGAACATAACCAAGTAAAACTGAACTGCTCATCTCTAATATATATATATATATATATATATATATATTTACAGTATATATATAATATATATAAATACATACATATATATAGCTGCTAATACCCTCTCTCTCCCTATTTATTGTTTTGTTTTGATACCTTTAGTTTTTATCTTTTAAGGTGCATACACACGGTACGATCTGTACCACCAACGACTTGAAAGATATCTTTCAGTGAAGTCATCCTGCCACATCTCTGCACAGGCAAAGTTGACGATATCGTGCAAGTTGGCCTGCATGTACAGATGATCATAGATATCATTATCGGTCATGCGGGAACGCACATCGTTGGTCGTTCACTTCATAAAAATGAACGATATGACTGATATATCATTGAACGATATCGTTATCGTTCATAGATATCATATCGTGTGTATACACTTTAACATTCTTTTTGTTCTTTGTTTCACCATATATCTCTCTTGGGATTTTGATGTATCACTGCCTGTGACACATTTGTATTGTACAATTCTATTGTGTTTTCATGCTTCAATAAAGATAAAAACATTTTTTTTTTTAAAACATTCAGTTTCAATTACCTAGCATCACATTACGGAGATAAGTATTTAATTTATTGTTTCAGTATATTGTTGAATTAGTGGAAAATACAATTATATTAATTGTTGCTGTTTTAGAATTTTATATGACTAAAACACATTTCTTTGTTAATTATATTTTCATAAAATCTATTGATTCTGTATAAACACTTCATGAGTAAGATATTTAGTGCCATTTATGTGATGATAAAGGAAACGTCTACTCTTTTGTTCTGTTAATTGATATGGATCTTTCATTCCTTTTAGTGTTAATTTTTGTATATTGAAATCCATGGATTTTAATATTTAAACTGTATATTTGAATATACAGGTGACTGTCAGAATGAGCTTCTGACTCACATGCTGTGCAGGTTCCTTGTCTGCCAACAGCCGGTGGCCATTTCTTGAAGGCTGTAGGCAGAGCACAGCACTCTGCCCCCTGTACAGTGAGTTACACTCTCCAGCTCAGCCATACAGCACTGGGCACATCGAGTTCCACTCCTCCTTCCTCTACACTGCCCGCCCATCCTCCAGTGATAACAGGCACACAGCACAGTGACATACCACGCACAGGATGGAGATAGAGAGGCCGATGTCAATACACCAAACTCTGGATGTACTGGGGGTTGTTTATAAAGTATAAAAATTAGAGCTAATAAAAACTCTATTTGTGAGTTTGTGTCCATAAATCACACATGCTAAGCACTATGGGAGATGCAATTTAGTAATAACTGGTGTTTCTCTATATATAAACTTCATCATTGTGTCAATGTGGTATAATGTAACCTGATAGGGCACTACAATGTGGCATTACTGTGAAATATTGGGGACACTAAATTATGGCATAAAGTTACCCACTTGGGGGCACTATAATATGGCATAATGTGACATCATGGGAGCACTACAATGTGGCATAATGTGACCTCATGGGGACACTACAGTGTGGCAAAATATGACCTCATGGGGGCACTACAATGTGGCATAATGTGACATCATGGGAGCACTACAGTGTGACGTGATCTCACGGGGGCACTATAGTGTGGCATGATGTAATCTCATGGAGAACTACAATGTGGAATAATGTAACCACATGGGGCACTACAGTGTGGTATAATGTGAATTTTTTAGAGCATTACAGTGTGGCGTATTGTGAATTATTGAAGGCACTAAATTGAGGCATAATGTGACCTACTAGGGCCATTTAGAGTGGTAATGTCCAGCAAAGGTATGTGATTTCACTGCATGCAGTGATGAAATGGCTCTGGAGGGCATATCCACACCCATGACATCGTTTCACCTGAGGAATGATGTAGCCACTACCCTGAAATCTCCCCAGCACCTATTCCTCCTCACTTCAAAACCTGGCTATGCCATATGCCCGCACCTCAAATAGAGTAGATAAAGAAGCAAGCTGAAACTTAAAATATATGTAGCTATATCTGCATATATGGCTATATATACTGCGTTTCTGTGTTAGGAATTGGATATTTGGGAAAAGTGTTATTCTGTGCTTCTATGTTAGGATATTCAGGAACAGTGTTATTCCACACAGATGAAAGTTCTGATTTTATAAATTATTATGTTCAGCCCGTCAACACATTCAGTTTAAACCATCCCCCTCACCCCACAATATATAGGGGTATTCCTGCTATCTTCCAGTTTAGGTTTGTTATGCTGACACTGTTGCGCTTCTGTTTGCCCAAGTTGTTCTGCTGCCCTATCACTGCCTTTGCCACAAATAACCATCCAATCAGTGAGGAGATGTCAATCAGTCTTTCTGCTGCTGATTAATAAGAAAGTGCTGCACTGATTTCCTGGGTTACATGCAGCTGCGGCTCAGCCAAATCAGTGCAGAGCTTTCTTATTACTGTATTTGGGGGGGTGAAGGCGATGATTTCAACTAAATATGTGTTGACTGTCTGAAAATTACCCTGTAGAGGAGGACATAATATTTTATAAACTTGGAACTTTCATCTGTGTGGAATAACAATTTTCCTGAATAGCCTAACATAGAAGCACAGGATTTCTTTTTCTTTTGGATGTATATTGTTAAAAGAAAAGGGGGGTTGGGCTGCACATCCTAATTTAAACACAATTAGTATGGGTCCTGTGCATTGCAGTACACACATGTAATGGGCGCTATTACAAGGAAGTCCTAGATAAAATTATACAATGTGTCAGTATTAGGGATGTTAGCGACCCACCTGATGAGGTTCACCTTGATGCGGTAGGTGGGCAAACATCTTTGGCCAAATATGTACTAAGAACCTTAATTTAAAATCATGTTTATTGACAGTTTATTATATATTTTGTGATATTAAGTGTTCTTAGTGCTTAGAGTGTGCATCTGCTTTTCACTCCTTCTATTTCAGATGTATATTGTTCTAAGGTTTGATAACACCTTTTGATTTCTTTGGGTGTTCTGGTATTTTTGTGCAGTAAAATACCATATTGTCCACATGACTACACATGTCAATAAGTGTTATTTTTGGTGTCCACATATAAACACTAAGAATGTTTGTGAGATTATCTGCTAAATCATTAAGCCTCTGACAAAGCTGTAGAGTACAGAGAAATGCGTTAGTCGGAACCCTGATTCAGATGCCGGACCAATTTCATAAACTACACTGGTTCACCCTGACCTCCACCAAGGGACTCTCATTGTATGGTTCTTATTGACCTCACCTTCTAAATACACAGGAATATAGGAACTTCCAATAGCGGGACTGCACAGAGCTGCAGGAAAAATTTGGACACCCCAGAATTCCACCTGTGGAAGGATATGAATGGTTGTTTTTGGACGATATCCTTGAACCTCTATTATCGTTGAACTATGGGCCTGATTCAGAGCCGGACGCCATTTTGCGAACGGTCGTTCAGAAAAAGGGGCTGGCAATTTTAATTGAGCGCTCGCTCTTTGCGGTCTGTTGACGCCTCTATGTCTGAGCGAGCGAATGAAATATGCGCTCACTATTTTGTAAAGACGCCCCCTGGCCGCTCGCATTCCTACATCATCTCCGTTATTTATTTGATTAATCGAGTACATCGAAAGGCATCTGAACTGCTCGCAGTGCTTGTGGTTGGATTTTCCTACCGCAATCATGCGAGCAGTTCAAGCTAAGAAACAACCAAGTGACGTGGTCGATGACGCTGCTTTGTTAATTATGCACACCCTTGAAATGCCCGTTTTGACCTTTTGGCATGCCTGCGTTCGGATCTCCACTCCCCGTTTTCAAGCACCTTCCCCTGTTATCACCCACAAACGCCTCATTCTGTCACTCAAATTACCAGGCATTCGCTATTTTGCGAGCACATAATTTCCGACCGCAATGACTGGTTCGCGCATGCGTATTACAACCCATACGCATGCGCAGTTGTGCGAACATCACTCGGAGCGAACGAGCGGCCTCTTACGAGCGGCTCTGAATCAGGCCCTATATCCCTACCTGCAAGTTAGATCACAAAGACTGTTTAACAGTGCTTTTTATTCTAGTTTTATTTTTGTTACATACTGCATTACCCAGATCTTCATATTTTGAGTATTGGATTATTGGCCAGTTTTTACTTTATTGATTATGTTTTTTATTTATTATTTAACTTTATTGTGATTAAATTTATATTATATTTTCTCACTTTTGTGCAGTATTATCTGAACATACACACAGTACATTGCGCAATTTTTCTTTCTTTTTAAACACTGTTAGCTATTTAATCACATGACCTCTGATTCTTTTTTGGACAGCAGCATTTGTATTGTGTGTATGGTTTTGTCAGTAGTTTTATATTGGGCTAAAGTTGTGTCTAAATATATCATTTAAGGAGACATTAATACAAACTCTTTCTGTATGGTGCCGCACTGAAATTGAGAAGGAAACGCAGTCCCTCATTGCTGTTTACTTTTATACATAACCTTAAACCTAGGGAATAGATGCATTCAGGGCAAGAATTCATCAATCATCATTATCAACTCAAAAACAGCACCCAGTTACTTTTGGTAAGAAACAAATTTCAAAGATATACACGTAACCCAAAATAACGGCACATCTCAAAGGTGTGTACTCGCAAGCAGATTGATGGTGGCCCAGTGCACACATGCGCGAGCCCCGTAGTGAGTGAGACCTTCACTCGCTCCGGTGCTCGCAGTAAAACGGGGCAGTTGTCGATGTTGACTGACAACTCGCCCCGTTTTGTAGGCGGGTGGGGGGGGTGGCTGAACAAACGGAGGCGTTCCCGAAGGAACGCCTGCCATTTGTGGGCGTCCCTACTGACATCACTCGTCATGTCAGTAGTGGACTTCCGGCTCTATTAGAGCTGGAAGTCCACTCGGCATTGCGAGTGCTGAGACACTACCTTAGGATCTCCTCGCAATGCCGATGGTTGCGATAATCACAACCATCTCCTGCCCGCTCGCACTAGCTGTGGGTAGCCAACCACAGCTTAGCGAGCGGACAGGAAAAAAAATTAAAAAATACTCCCCGCCCTGATTCAGAGCGTGCGCTCGCAAATAGCGAGTGGCTCTGAATCAGGCCCTTAATTAGAATTTTGAATAATTTACAGGTCTTTGGATTTATGTCAGAAATGTATGCTTTGCTATGTTATTTATTCAGACAAAGCCCCAGGCTTGTAAAAACTATTACAATTATATTACGGCTGTGATATTTAATTATGAAGGGAGCCCAAAGAGAGGACTCCCCTTTTTCAAATGCGAGCAAATTTTGAGTACAGTATGTCATAATTGCAAATGTATATAGGAATAAAGAATCAATCATGTCACAAACTCGCTCCACTCAAGTAATGTTGTAAATAATATTTATTTCTCCCATTTATAGAAAAAATTCCCAGCATCTCGCATAAAGTACATATTGGACAGTACACTTGAGAGCAATTAGATGCCAACTGGTTTCTGTATGAATCAGCTGTTTCTACAAACCTCACCTTTAAAACAAGAAGTATAGTAAGCACTAAGCACCTCTGCGAATGTCCCCTGATAGAACTGGGGTGAGAAAAGTCAGAATAATGTGAGCTTTTGCCAGATATCCCAGCATGGAAACATGTCTTACATCTATGGTCTTCATCTTGTGTGTTATTCTCTGACTCTAAGCACGTTTTAAGGATGTTTCAAGGTACCAGCCAATTAAAGTAATTAGTCAGCCACTTTAAGATATTTAAAGTACACACCCGGGACTGGATCATCTATTGGGTGATCTATGCACCTACCAAGGGCTCTGTGTTTTCTGTTGGGCCCTTCTTTTGGCATTTGCTGAACCATTTATTTTTTTAATCTTTTGGGTGATTAATCAGTTTGTGCTCCACAGGTGTGAATGTGTCAAGTCATGACTTGGGCACAGGTAGGAACGTTAAAGGGGATGTAATGTCCATGGAATGCTTACTGGGTAGCCCAATAGACAGAGCTGGCCCTAGGCATAGGCATTCCAGGCAAATGCCTAGGGCATTTGGAATGCCTAAGGGGCATCCTGCGGCTCAGAACTACTAGCTATGCAGCAGGTGCAGTGCACCGGGTCCCGTGACAGAGAACGGGCCTGCAGCTGGCAGTGCTAATAATGAGTCACACTGACTCATTATTAAGTGCTGAGCACTCTGCACAGCATCTGGCCGTGAGCAGTCTAACTGTGGCCAGAGGAGAAGGGGGGCCCTCACCTTCTTATCCTCGCTCTCACCAGGCTGTCACTATACATCCTGAGACCCAGACCCTCCCCTCCTCTCTGTCTATACTACATACATTTCACACTCGTTTCCCTGCCGAGACCACGCCCCCTAACCTCGGGTCTCTGCCCCCTGTCTATTCTACATGCACACTGCTTTCCCTGCCCGAGACCCCGCCCCCTAACCCCGGGTCCCCGCCCCTTCCTCTCCAATGTATTCTCTGTCATCTCACAGGCTCTTTTATTTCCTCTCCTGTCCTGTGCCATGGAGCCCAGCCCCAGCAGGGACCACACATCCTATTCCAGAACAGGTAAGTGCAATGGGAAGGGGTGTATTTGTTTTTTTTGTTTTCTGGGAAGGTGGGGGGGTGGAGTGTGTTTTACTCTCTGTGGTGGGGTGGTCATGGTGTATTAATGTAGTGTGTGTGTCAGGGGGGCGTATTCAATTTATGTGTATGTGTGTAAGGGGTGTGTTTATATTATCTGTTTTATATTTGGTTCACTGATCACTCTTCTCTGTGTTTTATGGTGCTCACAGTTGTGCACTCTGCACCATATGGCCCTCACTGTGACACACTCTGCATTATATGGCCCTCACTGTGACGCACTCTGCACCATATAGCCCTCACTGTGACGCACTCTGCACCATATGGCCCTCACTGTGACGCACTCTGCATTATATGGCCCTCACTGTGATGCACTCTGCACCACATAGCCCTCACTGTGACGCACTCTGCACCATATGGCCCTCACTGTGATGCACTCTGCATTATATAGCCCTCACTGTGACGCACTATGCATTTTATGGCTCTCACCGTGACACACTCTGCATTATATGACCCTCACTGTGATGCACTCTGCATTATATGACCCTCACTGTGACACACTCTGCATTATATAGCCCTCACTGTGATGCACTCTGCATTATATGGCCCTCACTGTGACGCACTATGCATTATATGGCCCTCACTGTGACGCACTTTGCATTATATGCCCTCACTGTGACGCACTTTGCATTATATGGCCCTCACTGTGACACACTCTGCATTATATGACCCTCACTGTGACACACTCTGCATTATATGACCCTCACTGTGACACACTGTGCATTATATGACCCTCACTGTGACACACTCTGTATTATATGGCCCTCACTGAGACACACTCTGCATTATATGACCCTCACTGTGACGCATTCTGCATTATATGGCCCTCACTGTGACACATTCTGCATTACATGGCCCTCACTGTGACGCACTCTGCATTACATGGCTCTCACTGTGACGCACTCTGCATTATATGGCCCTCACTGTGACACAATCTGCATTATATGGATGAGGGGTGCTGTGCTGAGAAAGGGGTGCATAATGAATGAGGGGTGCTGACTGCAGGATAAGGGGTGCATAATGAGGCCAGGGGTGCTGTGCTGGGAAAGTGGTACTAAATGAGGCCAGGGGTGCTGTGCTGAGAGGGGTGCTGTGAGGTAGGCAGGAAATGGATCAGTGTGTGTGCTGTATGTGTGTACATATAGCTATATATGTATCTATCTATAGAGAGAGAGATATGTAATAGATATGTTAAAATGGGGGCAAATGCATCACAATTTTATGTCCTCGGTCAGACTCCTAAAGAAAGGAAGAAGAGGAAGAAAGAAAAGGGGGGAACACCTAAGAGGTAAGTGAAAACGGAGTATCGTGTATGAATAGGTGGGGGAGAGTGTCTGCAGAGTGTAATGTGGTGGGATTATCTGCTAGGGAGCACCAGCCAAAATTTTGCCTAGGGCACCAAATTGGTTAGGGCCGGCTCTGCCAATAGAAGGAGGAGGTACGGTGGTTAATTAGTATAAAGCTTCTTTATTGGTATGCTTTAGTAAACAATATAACTGTTATATGTTGCTAGCTGTTGTTCCAAAATCAATTTCAGATTCTGTGTACTGGTGGTTGCTAAGCAACCATACTCACTGTGCTTTCTAGCTGCTAACTATGAGTTCACATTTGGAGCTGAATTCTCAGCTCCTGAAAGACTAATCACTGCTCCTTACATAGCAACTGATCATTCATCACTTCCTGATCACATGGGTTATACCCAGCAGCTGATGGACCTACATATCCTACATAAATACATTCATTGTCATTATTGCCTTACGGTTTACCTAGACTACTGTAGCTCATG
The DNA here is from genome assembly GCA_031769625.1 of Taudactylus pleione. Classification (NCBI taxonomy): domain Eukaryota; kingdom Metazoa; phylum Chordata; class Amphibia; order Anura; family Myobatrachidae; genus Taudactylus; species Taudactylus pleione. The sequence goes on from JAUIMM010000205.1 coordinate 3,375,753, forward strand.
TACCATGGTTCGTGTTATCCCTCTATACATTCCACTACTGTAGACAGTGCATGTGTCTTTGGCTGCAGTACTGGGCTTTGCAGTACTGGGTCTGGAAATATCTGCCAGTTTTGCTCCATACAGATGTAGCCTCGTACATCATTGCTGCGATGCGTGCGCACAGGCACACGATATTGCGGCATAGTGCAGGGCTCACCGGGCCACAACTAGGCGTGGCTGGCATTCTTCCCATTGTAGTCTATGGCATGCGTGTGCACGGAGTATGCCTAGTTATGGCCTAGGCCATAGACGCGGCTACACTAGTCACGCCATCTATAGCAGCATAGATGAGCCTGGCTACATCTGTAGCTGCAAGTCTCCCTGACTCTATCTTACTCTCAGCTGTTAACAACTATACACTACTGGGATCAAGTCCAGGTGGCACCCGAGTACCAGCGAACAGAGTGGTTCCAGGAAAGGTGGCTGTTAATGGTAAAAAGAATTACACATCTCGCACCACAGTTCTGTTATCAGTCACTGAGAGTGGGGTTAATAAATGAATAGGTGCATCCTAAAAGTTTTTGTACCTTTGGTTAATTAGGGACTGATTCTGTTTTGAACACAAAATGGCCATATTTCCAGGCAGCTGCAGAAGTCAGTACCTTATGCTAATTCCAGATTCTGTGCAGCTAATGAGGGGATTTGTTGATCAGCAATCGGAAACCCGTACCGCCCATTGGTATTACACCGACAGTTGCAACCATCATTATTATTATTGGTAGTTTCACCAGCTCCATGCTAGGTGCAAGAGATCTTTCAGAAACAGGCTCATATGCAATGCACTCCTACAAGTCAGGGGAGTTCTGTGCAATCGCATTTTCACCACCCAGTTCCCATCCCCAAACAACTAATTTCGAAGACAGACAGATCTGGCCAAGTACCTCCTGACTTAGAATAGGATATATATATATATATATATATATATATAGATATATACACACACAGACACACACATATATATTTATATATATATATATATAAAAATCTGAATAACTGCGGCACTCGGAAACTGATATACAAATAAATATATTGAAAGAAGTCAGAAAACTTTCCAACATTTCGGGGCCCTTAGACTCCTTTGTCAAGGTGTGAACATTCTATACATTTCATTTTTCCTTCCTTTCACCACTTTGGCGACATGCTTCATTATCTAGCCACTTCTTTCACTTTATTCAGCAGAGCACGGGACCTTCGGTTTGTTTGACTTCTATCTTTTTCTTCACAGATCCGGCCGCACGGCGTTGAGCGGTGTCCTAGGTAGCTATGGCAACCTAGCGCCTGACAAGCGTGAAGTCACTAGTCCGCGACCCCGGAAGTGCCGGAGCACGGACAGAGACGGAGAGGAAGTCTTACTTTCACGCAGCGGGTGGTCACTTGTTTATTCAATATAAGGTATGTTTTCACTTTCACTTTAATCTCTTGTTCACACCTTGACAAAGGAGCCTAAGGGCCCCGAAACGTTTGAAGGATTTCATGCATTATATCTATTTAGCACTACTAGGAGAATAGTAGTGATTACACAGGATTGAAACAATAATTGCTGATTAAATATATACTTTCGGTGTTAATGAGTTGCAATATAAGTCTATAGCTGCATCTAAATTACTGGAGGATATTGGAGCCCATGATAATTACAACACTGCTCCTAGCTCATAGTGCTGGCTAATACATCAGCTGTGCTGTCAAAGGAAGTGTATTAGTAATTGATATTTTGGAGAGCAATACTGCAAATCTATATTTGCATGAACCATATATCATAACTTTATACTGAATTTCAAACTGCAAGCGGCTGCTCCTATATGTGAGAGCTGATCGATTATTTTACAACTAAAGGAAAACAGACATTGCAAAGAACAATACTTTCGCTAAAACTTAGGGCCGTATTCAATTATGTGCGAAAAGCCCATTTCTGCGGAAAAGTATCGCCGGTGACGTCATTTTGCCAAGCGAAACTTATCGCTATTTTCAATTCCAACGACTTTTTGCCGTGGTGGAAGGTCAATGCATTGGAATAGGCGAAAAAGATTCACCTATGAAAGCTGTCGAAAAAAAGTGCAGAATTGGGGTGTTGGGGTGCAAACTTGCGGGAACCACCCTGCACCCTTGGGACAGGACCCCCAAAGGTAAACTGTGTCAAAAAAAGTTTAAAAAATACTTAAGAACACCCCAAAAAATTACTTTGAAAAGGGGACGAAAAAGTACAAAGTTGGGGGACAAACTTAAAAACTAGTGAAATAGACTCCAGGGGGTCCCACAAGAATGCCCCAGGTGTTTTAAGTTTACAGGGGGTTGCGGCAGGTGGATTTTTAAAGTTTTTTAAAACTTCACTTTAGCAACTTTAAAATCTATTTATCTTATTTATTAACAGTTTCTTATATAGTGCAACATATTCCATTGAGCTTTACAATTGTAAACATTTATAGAGCAAAACTGGGTAATAACAGACAAATACAGTATATACCGTAGGTAGGAAGGCCCTGCTCACAAGCTTACAATCTATAGGGAAATAGACATTGATACACAAGGATACATGCTATATATTGCATTTTGGTCCAGGCAGAATGCGCAGTTTTTTGGTAGGCTGCATGATCCAGTCACACAGGAATGTCGGCCAAATGTCAGGAGGATGTGAAAGAAAGACAATATGTGAGGTTATGTGTGGACTGTGAAAGGGGATGTAATTAGATATGGAAGCTGATAAGAAGTGAGTTTTCAGGGAATGCTTGAAGGATAGGAGACTAGAGTAAAATCTTATTGTGCATGATAAGGCACCCATTGCTAGCACCCATTTTCATGTACACCAAATTTGCTGGGACTACTTATTTTCTCCAAAAAAACATGCTAAATGCTATTCTTCACCACTTGTGCAAATACGCTAATTAGCAGCTATTGAGAGCATTTAAGTACCCCAAATACCTTCAGCAGGCCTATACGGGGGTATCTATAGTGATCCCCAATGTCAGTGCATCTATTGGGGGGGTGTGAGGCTGATTTCCCCAAATCTGACAGCACTTTTCGCCAGGTCCAAATTCGCTGGGTCCTTTTCGCCGATTTATAATTGAATACAGGGATAAGCGGGGACAAGCATGATACTTTTTCCCATGGAAAACCAGCAATGTTGGTGAAAAGTCCGGCATGTGAAAAGTACAGGACTTTTCGCACCTAATTGAATATGCCCCTTAGTGGACTAAAAAAAGACCCATAAAAGGTAAATACAATATATAACGGCATTTTAACATATGCCTAAAGGGACTCATATATAGAGTATTTTTTGTTAGTGAATTTTTTAAGACAACTGTAATAGAGTCATATTTGTATAGTTTGTACAGATATTTATATTGTATTGTAGAGCTGTTCACTCTAATTCAATGCTAAACTATATTTGAGATACAGTATGTTATTATAGTAGTGTGATTCAAACGTAAAGTCGCATGTTGTCTCTGTAATGTTTTGGGTCTATTTGCCTATATTAAGAAAAAGTGTTACGATATATCTAATATTGTCTTACTTACCTGGAGGAGTGACGAGGAGAATCCAAGGTAATCGAAATACAAGAGACAGATGGTTTGTTATTATAACTGTACAATTGCAATATACACACTGTCCTACACAGGGGCGTAGAGAGCGCCGCCAGGCACCGGTAAAGAGAGGGAGTGGTCTAATTGTGGGAGGCGTGGTCACGCCACCTTGGGAAAAAAACATACTTTTGCGCACTCCGGGGAGAGGGAGCAGTGAGCCCCTCAGCCCGGCGCACAGCCAGTGGGGGCGCAATCAGTGTGATCGCTCCCCCCCTCAGGCATAGGAGATTGCTGTGGCTGCTGTTTAGCAGCCGCAAGCAATCTCCCACTGCATCCCCACACACGCTGTGTGCTGGGCTGCTTGCAAGGGAGAGAGGAGAGAGGAAGGGAGGGGGCGGTGCCGGACCCGGGCCCCCACCAGGCCCCTCTGGAAGCCCGGGCCCAGGTAAATTGTACCTGCTCCCCCCCTCTCTGCTCCCCTGATCCTACATGATAGGAGATAGAGGGTATAGTACTAGGCACTTGGCTTACCCAAGCGAGCTGAGTGAATAGAATACCAGTTAAAACAGCTTGGGTGGAGGCACTGATGGATAAAAGGTACACCACTTAGAGAGAGGTTAAGGATGGGTACAGTAGACTATATGGGAGATAGTAACATGGTGACCCTTTACAGAGGTAAAAGGGGGTTACACCTTAATATGGAGTTGGTCCCCCTTTTGCAGCTATAACAGCTTGCACTCTTCATGGAAGGCTTTCCACAAGTTTTTGGAGTATTTCTGTGGGAATTTGTGCCCATTCATTCTTTAGAGCATTTATGAGGTCAGGTACTGATGTTGGATGAGAAGGTCTTGCTTGTAATCTCTGTTTCAGTTCATCCCAAAGGTTCTTTATGGGGTTGAGGTCAGGGCTCTGTGTGACTCAGTCATGTTCTACCACACCAAACTCATCAAAACATGTCATTATAGTCCTTGCTTTGTGCACTGGGGCACAGTCATGTTGGAAACTGTTGCCACAAAGTTGGAAGCATAGCATTGTCCAAAATGTCTTGGTATGCTGAAGCATTAAGGTTGCCCTTCACTGGAAATAAGTGGCCTAGCCCAAACCCTGAAAAACAGCCCCATACCATTATCTCTCCTCCACCAAACTTCACAGTTGGCACAATGCAGACAGGTAGGTAACGTTCTCCCGGCATCCGCCAGACTCGCCCAATTGACTGCCACTGGCATCACAAGGGGGGTGCAGGCCGCACCCGGGTGTCACCCGCCGAGGGGTGACACCAAAGTGCAGACTCCCCCTCTGGTGACAGGAGCCGGGTGCTGCACTGTAGAATTACGTGCAGCACTCGGCTCCTGTCACAGTGAGGGAGCCAGCACTACAAGCACACTGGGAGCCTGCACCTCCTGGACCCCCCGGAGACACTAAAACTGGGGTTCGGGTGTGTGGCCCCGGTCCCACTTGCGAGGCCACGCCCACTTGTCCAGAGGCCCCGCTTCCTTTCCCCACCACGCGCGGCCGCGCCGCGGTCATTCTTGTACACCCGCACCGGGTGCAAACAAAGGTAAGTATGCCACTGCTGACTGCCAAACAGAGAAGCGTGATTCGTTACTTTACAGGACATGTTTCCACTGCTCCACAGTCCTGTATGTCGTGTGCTTTACACCACTCCATCCAACATTTGGTATTGGACTTGGTGATGCGATGCTTGCATGCAGCTGCTCGGCCATGGAAACCCATTCCATTAAGCTCCTGCTGCACTGTTTTTGTGCTTACATTAATGCCAGTGGAAGTTTGCAAATCTTCAGCTATGGAATTAGTAGAGCGGTGGCCACTTTTGCGCACTATGCGCTTTAGCAGTCGGTAAACCCGCTCTGTGATTTAACGTGCTGTTGTTCCTAAATGCTTCCACTTTCTAATAATATCACTTACAGTTGACCGTGGAATATCCAGCAGGGATGCAATTTCACAAACTGTCTTATTGCAAAGATGGCACCCTATTACAGTACCACACTTCCTTTCACAGTAACACACTTCCAATCACAGTAACATGCTTCCTATCACAGTAACACGCTTCCTATCACAGTAACACGCTTCCTATCACAGTACCACACTTCCTATCACAGTAATACACTTCCTATCACAGTAACATGCTTCCTATCACAGTACCACACTTCCTATCACAGTAACACGCTTCCTATCACAGTACCACACTTCCTATCACAGTAACACGCTTCCTATTACAGTACCACACTTCCTATTACAGTAACATGCTTCCTATCACAGTACCACACTTCCTATCACAGTAACACGCTTCCTATCACAGTAACATGCTTCCTATCACAGTACCACACTTCCTATCACAGTAACATGCTTCCTATCACAGTAAAACGCTTCCTATCACAGTAACACGCTTCCTATTACAGTACCACACTTTCTATATCAGTAATGCGCTTCTTATCACAGTACCACACTTCCTATCACAGTAACATGCTTCCTATCACAGTAACACACTTCCTATCACAGTAACACGCTTCCTATCACAGTACCACACTTTCTATCACAGTAACATGCTTCCTATCACAGTAACACGCTTCCTATAACAGTAACACGCTTCCTATCACAGTACCACACTTCCTATCACAGTAACGCGCTTCCGATCACAGTACCACACTTCCTATCGCAGTAACATGCTTCCTATCACAGTAACACGCTTCCAATCACAGTAAAAGCTTCCTATCACAGTAACACGCTTCCTATTACAGTACCACACTTCCTATTACAGTAACATGCTTCCTATTACAGTACCACACTTCCTATCACAGTACCACACTTCCTATCACAGTACCACACTTCCTATCACAAAACCACGCTTCCTATCACAGTACCACACTTCCTATCACAGTAACACGCTTCCTATCACAGTAACACGCTTCCTATCATAGTAACACGCTTCCTATTACAGTACCACGCTTCCTATCACAGTAACACGCTTCCTATCACAGTACCACACTTCCTATCACAGTAAAACGCTTCCTATCACAGTAACACGCTTCCTATTACAGTACCACACTTCCTATCACAGTAAAACGCTTCCTATCACAGTAACATGCTTCCTATTACAGTACCACACTTCCTATCACAGTAAAACGCTTCCTATCACAGTAACACGCTTCCTATTACAGTACCACACTTCCTATCACAGTAAAACGCTTCCTATCACAGTAACACGCTTCCTATTACAGTACCACACTTCCTATCACAGTAACACGCTTCCTATCACAGTAACACGCTTCCTATCACAGTACTACACTTCCTATCACAGTACCACACTTCCTATCACAGTAACACGCTTCCTATCACAGTAACACGCTTCCTATCACAGTACCACACTTCCTATCACAGTGCCACACTTCCTATCACAGTAACACGCTTCCTATCACAGTACCACACTTCCTATCACAGTACCGCACTTCCTATCACAGTAACACGCTTCCTATCACAGTAACACGCTTCCTATCACAGTACCACACTTCCTATCACAGTGCCACACTTCCTATCACAGCAACACACTTCCTATCATAGTACTACACTTCCTATCACAGTACCACACTTCCTATCACAGTAACACACTTGAAGTCACTGACCATTTTGTATCACAAATGTTTGCAAATAGAGACTGCATGGTTAGTTGCTTGATTTTGGCAATGGGTCTTATTGAAACACTTCAATTCAACAATTAACAGGTATGGCTAAATACTTTTGTCCATATAGTGTGTGTATATATAGCAGTCTGATCAGGCGGCACTCAGCAGCTGGGCTGCCATCAGAAATGATGGGGCCCGGGACTGACAAAAAAAGGCAGGGCCCCCAACCCTTCTCCCTCAGTCCCATCAACTGTATCCATTGTCTAAAATGGACTAGACATCTATCAAAATGGCCTTGCCCGGGTCTGGGAGAAAGGACACAGACACACACACAGACAAAGACACACTTAACTTACCTATCTCGCTCCTTCTTCTGTCTCAGCCTCTATGCTCCGGACACTGGCTCCTCACACTATCCGAACGTCACGGGTCCTCTCATTTAGCAGCGTGGCATAACATCATGACGTCACGCCGCGCTTGATTCAGTGTAAAAAAAAAAAACTTTATTGGTTTAGATAGTGGGCACGGTGACCAATGCGGGAGGGCGGGGCGGCTGGGGCTGGATGAGAAGTGACTCACAACGAGTCACTTACTCACTCACTGTATTGTGCTGTGGGGGGGAGGCCCAGCCGGTGGGATAGCGGTGGGCTCTTGTGCAGGCAGCTGCAAGCCTGCAGCATACTGGTAGGAGCAGCCAGGACCCCCCCTCCGGGTCTTTCACTGCAGGGGGGTAGTGGCAGGCGGGCGCTTGGGCAGCAGCAGATGCCGGATGGGCCCTCCGAGTGTTTGGGCCCGGGACTCCAGTCCTGACAGTCCCCCCTGATGGCAGCCCTGCTCAGCAGATAAATCCTTATAGATAAAAGTCCTTTTATCTTTTTTATAGATAAAAGTCCTGAAATCTATAAGGATTTATCAGTCTGCTGAGTGCTGCCTGATCCAACTGCTATATCTGTGTGTTCAAACGGAATCGACACCTATTTTTAGTCCCACGTCGGGATGTAAGTGCCGGGATATCAACGGGCGGGATAGCACCCGCCGGTATCCTGACTGCATCCCATTCAAACATCCTAGGAGGATACCAGAGACAGTATACTTTTATGCACAGTGTTGGGCCTTTAAATAAATAAATATATATATATATATATATATATACACACACACACACACACACAAATGTGTACGTAGGCATCTGCGTGCCTTATGTCCTATTTGGTAGGCTGTCGGAGTAACGTGGGACATACTGTACAACAGCACCACAATTCCCCAACACCAATCCAATCCACCAATCAGAGATCACAAACGCACAATCCGCTGGCAGACTGGGGAAAAAACGCATGTTAAAAATTCCCCGACTCGCTGTTTTTGATAATGTTTTTGGTCAGTATCAGTGAATTGAGAATTTCCAACATGTTTGATATCCCCATTTCCCCAACGCTGGCATTGACAGAATGGGGAATTGGGGCAACACATCTCATATGTATGGGCCCTATACTCTTTGCCTACCAACTAACTAGTCTGTCTGTAGGACAGACACATGAGTAGCACTTAACCTCCCAATACCTTATTGTGGGTTAAATAAATCACCTAGGAATATGGGCCCTCATTCAGAGCCGCTCGTTAACAGCAGTACGCTCGTTGCGTTCCGATGTTGAGAAAACGCGCATGCGTCGGTGTAACACTGCGCATGTGCGTACGGCATATTGCGAGTTTTTTTTGTCTCGTTCGTCAAATAGCGTACAGGAAGTGACATGTCAAATGTAATTGACAGAACAGGGCGTTTTTGGGCGTTGACGGGGGTGGAGATGGAAAAACGCAGGCGTGGCGAGGCGTTTTTTGGGCGTACATACATTATCAGATGCGAACGTCAAATGTGTTCGTACCAACTCATACGTCACTGGATGATCCTCTTTCCGTTCAAACTGCTCACACAGCTTAGGGTCTGGATTACTCGACCACATTGGCGATGGCCTTCTCCTCCGTCCCGGCCCTCCACGATGTTTCATCGATTAATCACGGCTTGTCAGAAAAACAATTAGTTTTGTATTGAAAACCAGCTTGTAATGTGTTTTGAAATCAGTTTTTTGGGTTAGCACAAAACCGTACGCAGGTGGAAATCATAGCTGCTAATGTCAGGATTACACAATCAATTAGCGTACATTTGTTGGTCTGTTTTTTTTGGTTGATATTTGGTTTTTGTGCTATTGTAACAATAATGTCATCATGTTTGTGTGTATTTTTCCATTTTGCTTTTGTCTGGAGAATTTGCATCCTTATGTAAATTTTAAAGTGTTCCTTAAAGAGGCCTTTTTTTTTTATTTCGTTTAAATTTTTTGGGAGCTCGTTTTTGCCTTGTGGGCCAGGATTAAATGTAAACCATTTCTAAAATAATGTCAGAATACAATGTCGAACATTTTTTCAAAATTTATTGGAAACTAAAAACATTTTCAGGCACATTTTTGCCCAAAACATTTTTGGCAGTGTTATTCCCAAAAAATTTTTTATTTGTGCAAACATAAAAGGTATGGAAACTTAAAGCTAAAAATTAAAAACAATTCACAAGAAAGGAGAGGGAAGTTTTGGCCAGAAAGGAATATGGGGCAAGCACAGAAGGAGTGTGGGAAAAGTAGCCAGTGCTGTCAACGTTTTTTCCCCCGTTTGGCTGGGGGAGGGTGGGCGCCAGACCGGGTCCGGGATGTCATTGGGCTGGCCCGTCCAGAGGCAGATGTTGTGGCCTCTGGACTAGGCACAGGGCTTGGCACATTTGGAGGATTGGCTGATGTTGTGCCAGAGGTGGAGGATCCTGATGTTCCGGCAGGAAGGGAGGTCGGCTCCACCATGTGCTGGCGAACGAGCTGCTCCAGGGCATTGACGATGCGGATGTTGGCCCTGGTATTTTCCGCCAGGGCCTGACCAATGGTCACGTTGGCCGCAGCATTTTGCTCCAGGGCCTCAGCCACCCGTACCAGACTGGTGTCCATCCTCTGCAGAATCTCCGTATGGAAATCCGATTTAAAATTGAGTTCTGTGAGGAGGGACACTGCCTGCGAGGGGGATTGCCCTGGACTGGCTTCTGCAGGGTCCTCAGCCAGATGTACTGGTTCCTCCCCTGCAGAGCCAGCAGAAATTCTGCAGCCAAGGCTCCCCTCTGGAGCAGACTCATCCACCAGTGTCTCTGTTGGCAAAATGAGAAAAGAGTCACATTAGAATCTACATATTAGCACAATAACATTTCAGAGTTGGTGACATCACAATATTTACCTGGGACAACATGAGGAGCCGCAAAGTCTGGCATGTCCGTATCCATGTTGGACACGCCAAACACCTCCACAGCCTGCACACACCCCTGTGCCAGCTCTTCTAAATCATTCAACTCCAATGACACAGGGGTGGGACCCCCACCTGTCCCCCTTGCATGCCTAGCCCTGTCCGCCAGTTTTTGCTTCAGGCGATATTTGAAGTCGCCCCATCTGTGGGTGAAAATGGAACCATTATTCTTTTTTTGGGGGGGGGGTTTGGTTTTAGGGGGCTCAAGTTTTTACTTACCGCCGTTTGACATCCCGGGCTAGACGGACATAATCACCCACCCTATTGACAGCACTGGCTACCTCCTCCCACATTCTCCACTTCTGGCTTGCACTCATATTCCTGTCTGTCTGTGGCAGGATGTCCACACACTTCTGAACCAAAACCTCCATCTCCTTTCTTGTGAATTCTGGCTGCCTTTTCTTTTTCCCTGCTTTGGCCGGAACACTGGGCCCAGCAGCCTCTTCCATGTCATCCTCCTCACCTATTTGTTTAAATGTTGATAAATTTAAGCTTGACAACTTGCACTATATTATGTTTCAAAATAATCATTGTTTGGAAATGCATGAAATACTTACCGGCAGACTGTTGGCCATTGTTTCCCTGGTCTGTAGCCATTTCTTATCTCCAAACAAGAAATACACCAGAACGTTTTTTTTGGCTCGTGACGTATTTATACATGGGTCCTTATTTTTCGGCCGCATCATTGATTGTGCATTCCTATGATCCCTCCTTAATTTGTGCGGGAAAATAAACACTATTTATGGCTTGGGGCGTCTCGAGTCGCGGTGGCGGTTGTTGGTTGTTGGAGGTTACGTTGGTCGGAGTGGTTTGTTGGCGGGATTTGGATTTGGCGTTGTTGGGAGTTGTTTTTGGTTTGTCTTTTTGTTTTATTTTTTTCCGTTCGCTTTTTTTGGTGTGGTTGTTTTTTTTGTCATGTATTTTTTTGGTAAGTTTTTGGCCGTCTTACTTTTGTTCACTTTGTGTCTCCTTCTTTTTCTTATTTTTTTCCTCGATAATTTATTAAAAATTCTCCTTTGTTAGGTTTCTTTTGGCTCTGCCCCAACGACCTTTTTATCCGGTGACTTATATATCCTCTATTGGTAAGTGTATTTTTTCACTTGTTTATTAAATGTTCATGTTTATTTTAACGCAACTTTGTTTGACCTTACACTTTTAACCTTTGGTTTTGTGAGTCCGAAATGTATGAACTAATTCGTGCTTTTTTATCTGCGGATTTTTGGACTTGTATTTGCAAACTAATTAGCGCATTTTTATCTGTTTCTATTTTGACTTGTATTTGCGAACTAATTAGCGCATTTTTATCTGTTTCTATTTTGACTTGTATTTGCGAACTAATTAGCGCATTTTTATCTGTTTCTATTTTGACTTGTATTTGCGAACTAATTAGCGCAATTTTATCTGTTTCTATTTTGACTTGTATTTGCGAACTAATTAGCGCATTTTTATCTGTTTCTATTTTGACTTGTATTTGCGAACTAATTAGCGCATTTTTATCTGTTTCTATTTTGACTTGTATTTGCGAACTAATTAGCGCATTTTTAAATGCTTATTTTCACCCATGAAATTGGTTGTGTTTTCCCTTTAGCATTTGTTTAATACATTTGGGCCCGAATTGAGGTAGTCTGCGCACTGTCATTTTGCTCTTTGCCCAAATGTGTGTTTCTCCCCTTTTCTGTTTTGTCTTGCACCCAATTTAGATTCCTAAATGCCCACCCTAAATTGTTGCATTGTTTATTTGTTATTATTTATAGGTTTGTACAATCATGACAATACCCCGGCATGTAAGCATCATTGGATTGTATCATCAAGCTAAGTAAATTTTCAAATATTTTTGACCAAAAAAACCTTACATTCAAATCTTGCCATTTCAGGTTGATCTTGGTCGGATTGTTCTGGCCTTGCTCCCGGAAGCCGACCAACCTCAATCTCGTCCCAGGCGTAGGCATCGTAGGCGTGCAAGGCCCCAGATATATCGAACATGTGTCACCCTTTTTGGAATGCCCGATGATGAGGTGTTAAGATGCTACCGTCTTCCACCCAAAATCATCATAGACACTCTCTCATTAATAGAGAGTGATCTTGAGCGGCAAATTGACAGTCCTACAGCAATACCACCACTTACGCAATTTATGGCGGTGTTACATTTCTGTGCCTCAGGATCGTTTCAAACAACGGTGGGAATAGTGGCGGGAATCTCCCAATCCTCCTTTTCCCGGATCCTGAGGGCAGTGATGGAGGCCCTTTTCAAGCACCTCCATCATTTTATTCAAATGCCTTTGGATATGGGTGCCCTTAGTGTGGCCAAGGCCAATTTTTACCAAATAGCTGGCTTCCCACACATAATAGGGGTTGTGGATGGTACTCACATACCACTTCAGCCTCCAGCACGGCTGGAGGCCATATTTCGCAACCAGAAACACTATCACTCCCTGAATGTAATGGTGGTATGTGATGCCTCCCTCCAGATCCTGTCCCTGAATGCAAAATTACCCGGAAGTGCACATGACTCATTCATCATCCGGCAATCAGGGATATGGCACAAATTAAACAACCTACAAGCTGGTGATGCATGGCTTCTGGGTAAGTGGAGACCTTTAGTACATAACAATGTTAAGCTTGATACACAGTGATCCTGATGTTGTCACTTCTTTTTCACAGGAGACAGTGGCTACCCTTGCACGCCCTGGCTGCTCACTCCTTATTTGGCTCCCACACCAGGGCCACAAAGTAATTTTAATGCCGCACTTACAGCCACCAGGCAAGTGGTGGAGCACTGTATCGGCCTTTTAAAAGGCCGATTCAGATGCCTCCACCGCTCTGGTGGCGAGCTCATGTATTTGCCGGATATGGTTTCGAAAATTGTGGTCCTGTGTGGGATATTTCACAACATCGCCATAAGGAGTGGTGTCCAAATGCAGCCAGAGGATGCCTTGCCTGAGGATGGCCCCCTCGAGGTTGGTCGGAGGTCAGTATGTGGGGGTGCCATACGCGATGATGTGGTGGCCAGATATTTTAGGTAATTATTTGCAACACAAAAGTGTTTAGACACAATGTGGTAAGGATTTTTGGAGAACATCTAATTAATTTGATTTTTGTTTCCCATCTTCTGTTTGATTTCATAATCTTTGGGACTCAAACGATGACTACTTCCTGCTACCCTAAAAAATCCTTCATGGGGACACATTGGATATATATTCTGGAACCCATATTGCAACGCCACATTTGTGGAATCATGTTGGCATGCTCCTTCATCAACCAGTTCTTGATTTTTCATTTCTTTTTTCATATGGTGTTTTATGGGTTGTATTTTTGGTTTTCACTGTGTGTATTGTTTGTGAGTGAACACTTTGTTATTTTAGTTATGTTGTGAATAAATGTTTTGAGAGTGTAATTTTGGTCATTTTATTGCCCATTACAAGCAAGTGTAACCAGGTTCACCCACGTTAAAATTTAATAAGGGTTAATCCTGTAATGACGCAATTTGATCTAAATTTAAAGATGCTTTCTGGGTCAAAACCAACACCAAAAGGAATCCTGTACAATCAGTTGGCTTTGTAATCTCGGCCTAAGCAGGTTGCCCCCCAAATTGGAACCTGTAAAATGTAGTAATATATAAATTGTCAAACACAAAAAAAGGCCAATCAGATTGTTACTGTTAGGTGTTTCATGTGCCTGTTTTCCTAAAAAATACAACACACAATCTTAGTGACATTAATTGCAAATACTTGCTGGAAGAGTCTACTTATGTCAGTGTAAACAATCTAAGATTTGGAGACAAGGAATGAGACAGAACGTTAAGTTTAAAATTTTATTGAATACAACTATTTTTTAAGAACCAAACTAAATTAGGGCCGCAGGATGACAGACATATGGTCAAGGACCACCAGCAGCCCGATGACGTAGCCCCGCATCCTTTCTACGCATCCGGCTAAGTCCACCAAACGCCTCTGTTCCTCTGTGGGTTAGAAAAGTGTGGGGCTTAATACATAATTAATGAAACCACATTAAAAAACAAGCCAAACAAAGCTAACCAAAAATGACAATATTGTGACCAAAAGCAGATTTACCCCAAAAAAACCAAGGCCCCAAAAATGGACACCCCAAAAATTGCAACAAAAAACATCAGATTCTGACAGGTGTGATATGTGTATGGGGAAATCAGCAGTAAAAGGTAAAGACAAACAGAAATCTACACCAAATTCTGACAAACCCCCCAAAAAAAGGCACAGACACAGGATTACATACAAACAGTTTTATAAAAAAAAAGTAAAAAAAAAAAAAAAAAATACCGTTCAAAATAACGCCCGGGACAGAAGTAACTCCCTCGTCCTCCTCGGAGGTGCCAACATTCCCCAACGAGGTTGGAGGGGTGATTTGGGATTCAGGGGAGGGGGTAGTTACGAGAGGGGTGGTTGGAGGAGAGGGGAAATTGGGATGGAGGGGAAGGAGTCCCGAAACATCTTCCACATGGTCTGTGCAGGCTGGGGAGGAGGGGGAAATAATGGAATTTTGGGGTGTGGAGGTTTGGCTGGGGGTTGGGGAGAGGGGCCGAGAGTGCCGTCTTTGACGGCGATGAAGCCGTAGTCTTCGCTCTGCCCCTAAAAGATGGGAAACAAATTGTGGTTATTTTCAACCCTGACCTAGTTAAACACTAATTTTTGACAACACAAATATGTAAACATGGGCATGCAGATATGAGTACAAATAATAAATAGGACATACATGAAAACATGGCCATGCAGATATGAGTACAAAGAATAAATAGGACATACATGTAAACATGGACATGCAGATATGAGTACAAAGAATAAATAGGACATAAATGAAAACATGGGCATGCAGATATGAGTACAAAGAATAAATAGGACATACATGAAAACATGGGCATGCAGATATGAGTACAAAGAATAAATAGGACATACATGAAAACATGGCCATGCAGATATGAGTACAAAGAATAAATAGGACATACATGAAAACATGGGCATGCAGATATGAGTACAAAGAATAAATAGGACATACATGAAAACATGGGCATGCAGATATGAGTACAAAGAAAAACATGAAAACCACAATCAAATAAACTTACTTTCCACGATCTGCATGCGAAAGCATGCCAGCAAGCGGGGCGTCCGCCGTTGCAGGTCGGACCACCTGCGCTCCAGCTGGCCGATCTGGCGGCGTGAACCGAAGGAACGCAGGCGGCCACGTACCTCCGCATATGCGGAACGCTTTTCCCTATTGGTGATGGGGGGAGGCTGGCTGGTGATCCGCCTGTCCATGACCTCGGTTAACACCATAAGCTCACGCCTGGTGAATGCCGAGGCTCTCATGATGGCAATGGTGTATTTTCTAAAAATCATTTTTAATAAAGGCCCGAAAATAAATTTGATTGGCTAATGTATTTGGGTAATTAACAGGACCAATTCTATTGGTTAGTGTATGAGTCATGTGTTCGACAGGGCCACAAATCTATTGAGAGTTATGATAGGCTTGATGCAGTGACATGCGTAAGCAAATTTAAATAAAGAAATGAACCCAGTAAAATATGCGTGGTTAAAAACAAATAAAACAAATGTTTAATTGGCTCAAACATGTATTTTGACAAATAACAGCGAATGTTTAAGCCGTACGTATTCTGCGGGTAAACACAAACACGGACAAGAGTAAAGTTTATTGCATTGTCAAAAAAAAAAAAGAGCAATTAAGATAATTGATATATTGATTGGCATGATACGATTGAGGGAGGTAGCCAGAATAAAGGAGCAGGTAATCGGAATCTGACAGGCCCACTTCCGGTTTGTACTTGTGCGTGCGTTCCCTGCAAGCCACATTGGGGATGTACGCTCGCTATTTGGCACGCTCGTTAGTTAGAGGAGGGGTTGGTAGAGTTTGGGGAGGATGTTTAGATGCGTTCGAAATTACGAGCGAGTGCTTGAATTAACATATGTCTGTACGTACGCCGAACGTACGAACGGCCACTTGCGTCCGGGTCTGAATGAGTGCCATAGTGGATGAAATTCATACTCTTTTATTAAACAAACACACATAGGACACGATAAAGCAAACATGACAAAAACAGTGGGCTCACAACACTGCATACTATACACTCCTATATTTCAAGCACTTTTTACAAAGTTTTTTTGAGCTCAAAGTTTTTTCCACTTTTAGTTGGTACAAACAGTAGCAAAATCCATGGAGGTCTCGGGATACATTAAAAGGCTAAACTTCACCACAGTTCTATCCTAATTGGTTGGAATTAAACACAAGTGTTTCCTTTATCTAAGCCTGACAAATCCCTGTGCCTTATTTAATCTGATCATCCCAGGTGCATATGGTAAGTCCCTTAATTTGCCACAGTATATTCAGGATCAACATTTGCAATCTTCTCTTAATCAGGATAGATGTGAACTTGGAGACCATTATGTGTATATTTGGTAGTTAGTGTACAGTACATACGGTAACAGAGCAAGAGTCCATCTTCCAAGTACAGTGAGTTGGTACAAATAATAAATGTTGTTTGTAGTACTTATTATGTAGGATGTTACAAATTTTCAGTTTAATATACTAATTAGATTATTTACTAACAATAGCGTTAGTTACACAGTGTACTGTACACTGAATCAAAGGAATTGTGCCCTCGTTGTACCATTATCAATACTTACTGTATCATCAAGTTGATAATATTATTTTTTTATCCTCAGTGCTCTGAATTAGAAGTAAATTGCATCTGTAGTCAGCAGCATAGTGTGAAGAAAAATTACTCAACTACATTATCCCCCTTGGTGCAAGCTGAAAAATGTAGCCACACTGTGTTAACATGATAGCACATAGAAATGTGTATTTGTCTGCCTACAAAAGGCTGTATTGAGCAATGTGATATTGTTCCTGGTCTACAGAGCCAGTGAAGTCTATAGAAGATATGTCTTACCCCTCCACCAATTGTTTACATCTCCAACAAAGAAGGGAGATGACCCATCCATGTACACATGGGAGCATATCCAATTAGCCGCAGGGTTTACCCCGCGGCTAATTATCGCGCAGGTCAGGATTCAATTAGCGGGGACTCCGCGCGCTCGAGTCCCTGCTGTCAGGCTTTACCTCGCACCTCATGTAGGTGCTAGGTAAAATCTGCGTGAGGCCGCCCTGTTCGGCCTCGCGCGAGCATGAATAACACACTGATTCCGCAGTTCTCGCGGAATCAGTGTGTTCTCGCGTGGAAGTCCTGTTTTTGGACGCAAGGAAAAAGCTATTTTATTGAATAGCTTAACCCCGTGCTGCGGGACTTTCACCCCTCAATTACTTGCGGGAGAAGTCCCGCGGGTAATTGGATATGCCCCATGGTCTCAAACGATCCTTACTCTAGGACACTGCTCAATTGCTATTTTTATTTATTTATTTATTTATTAACAGTCACTTATATAGCGCATACATATTCAGCAGCGCTTTGTAAAGAATATTTGGCAATTCACATCAGTCCCTGCCCCAGTGGAGCTTACAATCTACAGTATAGTCCTTACCACATCTACAGACGCTAAGGTTAATTTTGGTTATGAGTCAATTAACCTACCAGTATATTTTTGTATAGTGGGAGGAAACTGGAGTACCCAGAGGAAACCCACACAAGCACGTGGAAAATATACAAACTCCACACAGATAGGGTTATGGTGGGAATTGAACCCAAAACCTCAGTGCTTTGAGGCAATAGTGCTTACCACTACAAATAATTAGAAATAATATTGTTAATACTCCAAGTGAACATGGTAGAAAAAATACATTATGCAGGTTGCACTGAACAGTAGATTCTCAGGGTCATCATTCAGTGTGGGGTTAATATATTAAACATTAAACTCTTTCATTTCCATATCTCTTTGCTAAGAAGGAACATGGCTTAGGGACAGTGAATCCTAATTTGTTGTCACTACTCCAATATCTGTTATAAATTACTAATTTAATTAATTGATAATAGATTTGCTAAGAAGGCAAAAAAAAACAGACAAAGAACAAGACAATGGCGCCAAATGAGACAAAAAGATGAATAAAAATATAAAGACAATGAAAGAGATGAAGACAAATATTAAGGTGAAAAAGGTGCGGAAGATAAATGAGACAAAGAAGACAATTAAAAAATAGGCAAATTTTAAGAAAATATTATAAGGCAAAGAAGAAAGTATGTGAGCATACAGTATTGACAGGCTTCATTGTAATATCAGATACTGCAGAACCCCAAAGCCAGAGATCCAATTCCTTATTTCCACTCAATGGGGCTCATTTAGAGATGAGCGATGTTTTGTTACTGTGTATGGTCAAAAAGTCCAGAGGTCCCATACTGCACTCACACAAACCCAAGTGTCCTATGATGTTCGCATTTGAACACAGAATCGCTAACAGTTGAGAAGGGGTTTGCAATCCCCAGGCATATCAGGGTGGAAACTGGAAGGTGACCTAAAGTGATGGCAGAAAAGGGGCCATTTCATGGGCTTGGTATGGGTGTATCACAAACGTATTTGGGAATGATGCTCCCTTCCTAATTGCAAATACAATGCTTCAGAGGCCACGTTTAGTTGTATTAGAGGAGAGTAGTTAGAGAAGACCCCAGGCTACCTCAATTGTCAACTGTGAAACTGACGTTGCATCGATGTTGGAGTGTTCCATCGCAAATGCACAGACCGCACAGCCTGAAAGTGGGCGTCTCACTGCTCATATAGCCCTCATTCACATCCGGTCGCAAGCGCTGAGTGCTCGCAACCGGGTTGATGTTAAGGCCCTGCTCCGGAGCAAAAAGGGGCGGCTGTCGATGTTGATCGATAGCTCGCCCCGTTTTGTAGGCGGGGTGGGGGGTGGCTACACAAACGGAGGCATTCCTGACGAAACGCCTGCCATTTTGTGGGCAGCCGCACTGACATCAGCAGTGATGTCAGTGGAGAGCTTCCTGCTCGATCAGAGCAGGAAGCTCCCTGGGGCTTGCGGTTGCTGAGACCCAACCTTAGGGTCTCGTCGCAAGCCCCGATGGTCGCAATGGTCTTGACCATCGCGACCATCAACATGGTCAGTCGCTAAATCTGTGGGTGGTAACCCACAGCTTAGCTAGCGACCAGGAGGCCACACTAAAAAATACAAGCGGTCGCCCTCATTCAGATCGAGGGCTCGCTTCTAGTGAGCACCTCTGAATGAGGGCCCTAATCCATTGCACCATCCAGCACAAAAGGAAGGCTGAGATTAGCATTTACATATTCCCCCAACCGCTACTGAGAGTAATGCAAGCTTGGTTGCATTACCAACCATCTCTGAAACTGGCCCATTAGAAGTAAATCAGACATATGTGTGCTCCCAAACTGGAAAAAAGTTGTATGCAAATTGCCCCTCAAATGTGTTCACTGGATTTGTACTAGTCACTTGCACTTACCCTATACTTGCACAATCTATAGTAGGTGCAAAAATATATACTAGATGAATAGAAACAGGGCTGTAGTCAGTTGATAGAGCACCAAAGGATGCTCCAGGCAGCAGCTTTCTAGGCTGCAGTTCCAGACACTATCCATGCCAAATACAGGTGCAATGGGGCAAGGATGGTGCCACCTCCAAGTCTATGTGCCCTGGGCGGTGGCATTTGTAAATACTGCAGTTTTGTCAATATGCCCTCACTGACCTCTTCCAGCATGAGAATGCTCAATGGTTGTTCAGGCAACTACCTGATACACAGGAGCCGGATAAATACCCCTGGAAGCCCACTGATTGGTCCACAGCGTCAGCTGACCGGCCAGACTGTCAGGGAAGGAAGGATAGTCAGAGAATGAAGTGTCATGGCGGCGCCCATGACAGGAACTCTGATCCCCGCACACCAGGCTTCCCGAGACACCAGCATCAGGGAGAATGCTCAGCACCTCCCACGTCGCCGCACCAGCTGCCCGACTGCCCGGGAAGTCAGAGGAAGCCGGCGGGATGGTAAGGGACGGCCGATCCCCGGCTGAACTCTGACAGTACCCCCCCTTTCAGGGTGGACACCGGACACCCACCAGGTTTACCAGGAAATCTAATATGGAAGACTCAAACCATTTGAGGTGCGTGAACGTCTGTGGCTCTGATCCATGCCCTTTCTTCCGGACCGTACCCTTTCCAGTCACTGAGATATTGGAGGTTGTTAGATTTGGTAAATCGAGAGTCCAAAATCCTCCCTACCTCGAACTCTGTACCATGAGAAGTTTGCACTTGAGGTAACTTGGGAGCAGAAGTTTGAAAATGATTCAGCACTAGAGTATGCAGCAAAGAAATATGAAAGGTATTGGATATTCTTAGTTGAGGAGGGAGTTCAAACTTATACGCGACTGGGTTGATGACCTTGCGAACACGGTAAGGACCAATGAAGCATGGGACTAGCTTCATACTGGGTACTTTCAATCGGATGTTCCTGGAGGATACCCAGACATTATCTCCAACTCTCAGCAGTGGAACAGCGATACGTCGTCTATCCGCAAATTTTTTGTAGTTCTTGGACGACTGCTTCAGAGAGAAATGAACCCTCTTCCAAACGGTTGCGAAAGACTCCACCAATTCAGAAACTGCAGGGACCTCTACTGTAGGCAAATTTTGAAAATCAGGGACTCGAGGATGTCTCCCAAACACTGTAAAAAAGGAGTGGCTTTGGAGGAAGTGTGATATTTGAAGTTGTGTGAAAATTCTGCCCAAGGTAATAGATCCAGCCAGTTATCTTGTGAGGAGGAAACAAAGAGTCGTATGACAGTCTCCAGCTCTTGGTTAACTCTTTCGGTTTGCCCATTAGTTTGTGGATGGTAGGCTGAAGAAAATTTTAACTTGGTTCCACAAGTGCTACATAAGGCTCTCCAAAATTTAGCTACGAATTGAACTCCGCGGTCGGAAATGATCTCTTTAGGAAGTCCATGCAACCTTAATATTTCCTTAACAAAGACTCTTGTCAACTGAGGAGCAGAAGGGAGACCCATCAATGGAATAAAGTGTGCCATCTTAGAAAAGCAATCCACCACTACCCATATGGTATTGTATCCTTGGGAGCATGGTAGTTCAGAGATGAAATCCATGGATATATGGGTTCAGGAGTATTAGGAATGGACAGGGGTCGCAGGAGACCTGCTGCATTCTTGCGGGGAGTCTTATGCTGAGCGCATTTTACACATGAAAGAATAAATTCTCGAATATCCCCTTTCATTGTGGGCCACCAATAGGAATGCTGAAGGAACTTGTAAGTCTTGAGGATACCAGAATGGCCAGCAAACAGAGAGCTATGAGCCCAAGTTAGTAATTTTCCCCGTAGTTCTGGGGTCACAAAAATTTTCCCTGTGGGAGGAGTCAACATTTGAGTAGAGGCGAAGACTACAGGATCTAAAATTGGTTGGGAACGTTGATAATCCTCTTCCTGAGTGCTAGACAAGAAAGACCATGAGAGGGCGTCAGCTTTTCTGTTTAGACTGCCAGGACGAAATTGAAGTTTTAAATTAAATCTTGAAAAGAACAAGGACCAAAGGGCCTGTCTAGCATTTAGATGGTGAGCCGTTTGGAGGTAGATTAAGTTTTTATGATCTGTGATCACGGTAACTGGAAAGTTGGCTCCTTCCAACAAATGCCGCCATTCCATTAAAGCTAACCGCATTGCTAGTAGTTCCTGGTCAACAATTCCGTAGTTCTTTTTGGCAATGGAAAACTTGCGAGAAAAATACCCACAGGGATGGTACTTTCCATCACTTGAGATTTGAGACAGTACTGCCCCTACCCCTACTGAAGAAGCATCTACCTCAACTGTGAACGGTTTGTCCAATTGGGGTTGGCACAGGATAGGTGCAGTGGAGAAGGCTTCTTTTATTTTTTGGAAGGCTAGGATGGCATATCTGGCCAGCGAATGGGATTGGCACCCTTCTTAGTGATATTTGTGATAGGAGACACCAGTGTGGAGAAATTTGGTATAAACCGCCAGTAATAATTTGAAAAACCCAAGAAGCGTTGAGTAGCCTTCAAGGATTTTGGTAATGGCCAGTCAGAAATGGCTTTTAACTTCTCCGGATCCATCCGGAGGGTCTTTCCAGAAATTATATGCCCTAGGAAGGGTACCGAGGTTTGTTTGAAAAGGCACTTGGATATTTTTCCATAAAGATGATGCTTCCGGAGGCGTGACAAGACTTCGTGGACATGCTGGCGATGATCTTGCAAATTTTTGGAAAAAATTAGAATATCATCCAAATAGACTATAACAAAACTGTAGAGGACATCCCGGGAAGATCTCGTTCACATAATCCTGAAATATCGCTGGGGCGTTGCAGAGTCCGAAGGGCATCACGATATATTTGAAGTGGCCATCTCTGGTGTTAAAAGCGGTCTTCCACTCATCTCCGGCTTTAATACGTATTAAATTATACGCACCCCGCAGATCAAGTTTGGTGAACAAAGAGGCCCCGCGAACTTTATCAAAAAGCTCCGGAATCAGAGGAAGAGGATATCGATTCTTTACAGTAATCTGGTTGAGACCCGGTAGTCAATACAAGGCCGAAGCCCGCCGTCCTTCTTGCTAACAAAAAAAACCCCGCCCCTGCTGGAGAAGTGGAGGGCCGGATAAACCCCTTAGCTAGATTCTCCTTTATATATGCCGCCATAGCGGCTGTTTCAGGAACTGATAATGGGTAGGTTCAACCCCGAGGAGGGTTCTTCCCTGGCAGGAGCTCAATACCACAGTCCCAGGAACGATGAGGTGGAAGTTTATCCGCAGCCTGTTTGCAAAATACATCGGCAAAATCTTGATAAGCTGCTGGTAGACCGGGAACAGAGGAACACTTGGGCTTGTCAGACGGGGGGAAGCTTATATTTCCACTGGAGGACACTGCGTTAGTGCGGACAGGGAGTACTTGGATGAGATATCCATGGAAACAACTTAGACCCCACGATAAAATCTGCATACTGGACCACTGAAACGTAGGATTGTGCTTTTGTAGCCAGGGGAGGCCTAAGACTAGTTCATAGGCTGTCGGGAAGAATAAAAAATTCAATAGTCTCCTGGTGCAGACATCCAATCCGGAGGAACACTGGCAGGGTTTTTGAGGAAATGGATCTCCCTAGCAAGGTCTTGCCATCTACACCAGAGAGCAGTAATCTGTTTGGCAATGGAACCACCGGAATGCCTAGGGTCTGAACCAGTGACTTAGAAATAAAACTGCCGGCAGCCCCAGAATCCACAAGGGCTTTAACCATCCTTGTCCTGGACTGGTAGGAGAGCGACACAGGCAATAAACTGTCATTAATTTGGGAGGAGTCAGAAATAACCCCCAATTGCATGCTTCCAACATCAATTAGGGTTTCGCGTTTCCCGTCAACACAGGACAATTCCTTAATGTGTGCTCCGGAGCAGCACAATACAAGCACAATTTATTTTGAAAACACCGGTTCCGTTCGGCAGTACTTAACCGGGATCTGTTAATTTGCATCGGCTCCTCACTGCTAGAGAAGGAAGGAGAGGAATGACCTCCCAAGGATGGGCGATCCCGAGGACGATCTCCACGCCCCCTATTTCCCCACCGCTCTCTATGGCGAAGGTCAATTTTTATACAGAGGGATATAACATCCGAGAAGGTGGGAGGTAAATCCCTAGATGCCAATTCATCCTTCATCCTCTCAGATAAGCCATGTAGGAAGGCTGCCTTAAGTGCTTCCTCGTTCCATTTTAGTTCAGACGCCAGGGTTTGAAATTGTACTACATATTGCCCGACGGACTGGGTACCCTGACGGACACGAAGCAAATCTGAAGAAGCAGAGACAGATCTCCCGGGTTCATCAAAGATCCTTTTGAAAGCTGCCACGAACTCTTCATATCTAGATACAAGCGGATCTACTCGTTCCCACAAGGGGGAGACCCAATCCAGAGCTGCCCCGGTTAGTAATGAAATTACATAGGCCACCTTAGACCGGGAGGTAGGGAAATTCTTGGGTAGGCATTCGAACTGGATCTCACACTGGTTTATGAAACCACAACATCATTGAGGAGTACCATCGAACCTCTCGGGAGTAGCCAAGTGCAAACGGGATTTTTGAGGAACAACCCCTGAAGGTAATACAGGAGAAACCGTAGGAGCGACAGAAGGTGGAGCATGAGACATAGCTGCCAGAGTGTTCTGAATAGACAGGAGCTGACCAGATAATTCCTGTAGGTACTGGGCCACATGCTGCTGTGCCGCCTCTTGGTTATCCATGCGAGTCATTAGCTCCTGGAGATTCCCAGTACCTGGGGAGCCTGTAGCTTCTATTTGGGCCTGAACAAACTGTCACACTGGGAGGCGGTTTTCTGGAAGCTGAGGCCTGAGGCTGCGGGAGGAAACGGAGGCGAGGGGCCTGAATGTTTGACCTCTGCATCCACGGGTCTTGGTCGTTGGCGAGACCTAGTCAAAGGTGCGGAATCTAACCCACGAGATGGTGTTCGCCAGTGACCCCACCAATCGGGATATGGGCTTGAGCTGCACCTCGTAAGCAGGTCGCTGTCCTTTAACTAGGTGACCAAAGCCTGCGGGAAAAAGGAGAGATGAACACTCATGGCCCAAAGGGTCTGTGCCAGTAATGGGCATGTAGGGACACTGTACTTGAGGTACAAGGAAGTGTGCACTGCGGACACACTCTACCGGGTTGCCGGTTAGAAAGAGTGCACCACAGTGCAATACTGTAACACGTAGGTAGGGACCACAGAGTCCAGTAATGAGGTGGGTAGTGGTACTGGAGCCAGCCAGATTATGATGCTGGAGAGGTGGGTACATATAACTACACTCAGGCTGTGATGTTAAAGCACTGGTGAAATGGATAGTATACTGCACACAGGCGGCGGTGGTAACGCACTGGTGGAATGGAGGTATACTGCACACAGGTGAGGTGGTAACGCACTGATGAGATGAATGGTATAGCTGCACACAGGCTGAGATGGTAAAGCACTGATGAGATGAATGATATAGCTGTACACAGGCTGAGATGGTAAAGCACTGATGAGATGAATGATATAGCTGCATACAGGAATAGATCACTGGAAGCAAGGGAACCTGGAACGAGAGACCACAAGTAACACTAGCAGCGACAATGGTTGTTCAGGCAACTACCTGATACACAGGAGCCAGATATATACCCCTGGAAGCCCACTGATTGGTCCACAGCGTCAGCTGACTGGCCAGACTGTCAGGGAAGGAAGGATAGTCAGAGAAGGAAGTGTCATGGTGGTGCCCATGACAGGAACTCTGATCCCCGCGCACCAGGCTTCCCGAGACACCAGCATCAGGGAGAATGCTCAGCACCTCCCATGTCGCTGCACCAGCCGCCCGACTGCCCGGGAAGTCAGAGGAAGCCGGCGGGACGGTAAGGGACGGCCGATCCCTGGCTGAACTCTGACATGGCTCCTGCCCTCTTACCTGTGGGAGGCTACCGATGCTGCTGACTTGGGTGCCGGTGCCTGCTCAAAGAATCCGGGAGGCGTCGGGACCGGTGCATGCGCATGAGCAGGCTGTGGCACCGTGCATGTGCACACTTAACACCAGCTTCTTGGGGCTGCATTGTTTGCAGCCCCAAGAAGCCATGTAGGACTGTAGGACTCTTTGCTGTTCGCAGCCCGGACTGGCAGCCCCAGGGGGAGGAGACACCCCCCCTTCAGCATGACTGGTAGGTGGTACTTCCAATGGGAGGCCACCTCCAGTCACAGTAAAGCCAGTGAAGTCGGACTACACTGGCTCACTGAAGTGGAGAATTTTACTGGGGGGCTGCAGCCTCGCAGCCCCTAGGTAAGATCCGCCACTGGTCCCAATGTGTTTGGGGAAAAATACATTCTACCCCAATGCATGACTTCTTTACATACAGAGTAGCACTCATAAGGCCTGATTTTGAGTCAGACTCAGGGGGTCATTCAGACCCACTCGCGAGCAAAGGACGCTCGCAGGCGGGTTGATGTTTGCTGAATGTGCATGCACACGACAGAGGGAGCTCCGTCGTGCGCATGCGCGAGACCCGGTGAGCGACGAGGAATACGTCGCTCGGGGTCTCGCACCAAAGGGGGCATGCTGTCGATGGTGACTGACAGCATGCCCCCTTTGGTGGGCGTCCCGGGGGCGTGGCTGCCAGATGGAGGCGTTCCCATGGGAACACCTACCGTCTGAGTCCGGCCCCACTTTCATCAGTAATGATGTCAGTGGGAGTGATTTTGGCTCTGATAGATGAGAGCAGGGTCTCATCGCAAGCACGATGGTCGCGATGGTCAAAGACCATCGCGCCCATCATCATGGCCGCTCGCTATAGCTGTGGGTGGTCACCCACAGCTATGCGAGTGGCCCGGAGGCTGCTCCATTTTCATGTAGGAGGGCACTGATACAGAGCGAGCGCTCTGGTCAGAGCGTCTGGCTCTGAATCAGGCCCTCAGTTGCAGAGGTCATTGAATCTTTTGCCAAAGTTTCATCTGCAACTTAATGCCAGTACAGCTACAAAGCTCTCCCCTAGTGTTCATCCATGAGTCCGAATATATGTACACTTTCAACGTCTATTGACACGTTTATCTTGCGGCTACCACCATTGACTTCAATGGAGGGAGCCGTTCATTGGCTGAGAGGCGGGGCCTGACTTCTCTCAGCCAATGAACGCACAGACACGGAGCTTCAGAGGATGAAGCCGCATCTGGGAAGGAGTAATCATTCTGGTTAGACTGATTACTCCTTAATGCGATGGTCAGATTTTCGTTTTATTATTTTAACCCATGGATGCCTACTGGAGAAGGGGACCACTGGAGGTAATATAGGTGAGTATTGTGTGAGTGAGTGTGTGTATGTATGTATGTATTAAAGTTATACTTTGTAAGGTGTGTGTTTCTTGCAACATTTCTTTATAGGTGAACTACAAGTCCCAGTGGGCCCTTAATGCCCCGCATGCTGGTACTTGGTTCTCCAAGTACCAGCATGTGGGCGAGGCTTGCTGGGACCTGCAGTTCTACTGGAAAGACAATGTTTATTTGTATCTATTTTTACACAACACCTATACAATGAACCCGCCACCCATCACCCTGGGGTGGTGGGTATAGCCCTGGGCTATCAGCCTAGCCTAAGGGTGCCCTGGAGAGGGAGAGCCTTTTTTTTGTAGTGGTCTCCAACTCCCCAGGGATCCCTGGCCTGGGCTGACTAATGGTCAGGGCTGTTGCTGTGGCTGGGGGTCCCGGTGATAGGGCTCCCCTGGCTGTGGCATCAGTCCCCCGTTAGAAAGGGTCCAGGGATGGTTCTGGATCTTACAGGGGAATCCTATGCAATTTTTTCCCTGTAAATCCAGGACCAGCCCTGCTTCCCATAGCCCAGTGCTGGTTGTACAGGGAGACCCTATGTCATTTTTTTCCCTGTACTTAGTCAACCAGAACTGGGTTTCAGCAGTCCGGGGTTAGTTTTGGTTTGGGGGGGGGACCTCACATAAATGTTTTTCTAATTTTAACTCTTTATTTGCTTTTTACAGCCAGATACATGCAGGCATCTCACTGATGTCTGCATGTATCTGTGTGAACCTGACCTGCTCATGCTCAAATTGAAAGCATGAAGCAGGTCTATTGTATTGGGGATTTGAAGTCCGATTTTGAGGTCGATTTAAAATCGAATGATAGTAAATAAGGGTTTTGTGTGTTGGGCTATGAAAAAGTACCAATGTTTTTTCCGATGGTCGATTTGAGGGCGATTTGAGTCCAAATTCGATTTGAAGTCCAATTTTACATGCGATTTGGCCTTTAGTAAATACCTAAAAGCAAAATCGAAGCCAAATTGAATGAAAATCGCACCTCAAATCGCTCAAAATGCCAAATTGACCTTTAGTAAATTTACCCCCAAGTCACAGACTTGCACTGAGAAACATAAGGAATGTAGACATGGGTGTACTGAGGATTGCAAGATATTGAGTTACAGGCTTGCTCTGAAGAACACAGGAAAATGTAACACAGGAATGCACTGAGAATTGTTAGGGATCCAGTTACAGACTTGCTCTGAAAAACACAGGAAAGTGTAACACAGGAATTCAACTGAGAGCTAACTAGTAATCAGCATGAAAGCTGACACCTGTAACACAGGGAGGCAGCTAGGGAACTGAACAGCACAATAATAAACAACACAAAAACTATTACATGAAGAACTGGAGTTCAGGGAGAGAACTTAAGTGACAGACTGGGAGTCAGCATGGGAGCTGATATAAATAGCATTGGATGACAGCAAGAAGGCATACCCCTGGGTAGCTTGTCATTGGATCAGAGGATCAGCTGAGTGACTGCTGGACTACCATTGGCAGAGACTAGTGCGGTGAAATGGACCAACATGGCTGCGCCCATGCCTGGCACCCCGGGAACCAGGACACACACATGGAAGCCCTAGCAGACCCCATGGAGAATACTCAGCCACCACTCACCTCCACTCCCAGCGACTGAACACATAAGTCCAAGGATGCCGTCATGGAGGTGAGTAGCGGTCAATCCCAGGCTGCATCCAGACACTTAGTTGCTCTGAGTTTTTTGGAGGGAAGACTGTAACACAACCAATAGGTAAGTATGAGTATGATTCACAATGCCTTGGAATTTGGGGCTCATAAGTGGATCATTCTACTCTCAGATGAAATTAAATCTTGAGTAATACCAGTGGGCCCCCTCACTTTTCCCCAAGGCAGAGAGGTAAGGGCTCCCTAGCTCCAGACACAGTAATCAGCATAAACAATGAGGCAAGGTTTACTTTATTTTCTCTTCTGTTGATTTTGGAAATTCCCTTAAAATGGGTCAATCCGCTCAGATTGATATTTTTAGTTTTCTTTTCTTAAAATGGAAATTATAGCACTGTTTGCATTGACAACAGACATGAGAAATAATTTTCTCTCATGAAATATGATCTAATTCCCACTGGACTAAAACCTAATTGTAACTACACCGTCTATACACAAACATGCTATTTCATTTCCAAGTCACATGTGACTACCTCTTCAATAATCGCTACCTTTAGGGTTCCAAACTTATAACCTATTAATTAGATTGTGTATATCTATTATATCAGTGAGTCTCTCATCAATATAATAAGTGAGAAAGTGTATCTGTCTGTCCATATGTTTGTCCTTCATGTACGGCCAGAGTTTTGGACCTAGCACCATCAAATTTGGCATGGTGGTGTAGTTTGAATTAGGTTTTTGTCTAGGTTTGAACTTCGTCAGAGCCACACAATGTCACACAATCCCTAACAATGGGTACACGCTGGATCCAGTGAAAGTTCGTAGTCTGCCAAAAACCAAAAGTATAATTTTAACCTCAGTCTGCGCAAACTTGATGACTCATGCAAGTTCATATTAAATCCAGAGGCCATGTAAGGGCGCAACTAGAACTTTGTGGGCCATATAGTAAGATCTTAAAAGGCCCCCCCAAAGGTAAAAAAACCCCATACATTTGCACAGGTATCACAGCTAGTGTTAAATAGTACTCTCCTTATGTTACAGCTGATGTTGGTGCACTTAGTAGAATGAAACATTTTTGATGTTGCCAAACCTCTGTGCAAGTTTTTATTCTGGCAAATATAATAATCCTAAGGACCTTGCAGTTTAATAGGAGCTTACTTAGCTATGCATTGGGTTTTTAGAGTTTAATAGCTCTTTATACATTATGTGTGCATTTGCTTCATGTGCAAAATCACACATGATATGCTACATAAACTTGTGTAGTACTCACTATACATTAGCCCTTAATCCATACCTCACTGACATTAGGGAGTTAAAGATCTGGACCCCCACGTGACAATGATGTACACCTGAAAAGGAGGCATGGCCTCGCTGGAATAAGATGTGTTCTTGTGGCACCTCCCTGTTTCCATTAATCTTGGGGCATTCCCAGAGCTCCCTGAGTAGCTGGACCTCCTCCAGGCACACCCCCCCCCACTCTCCCACACTGTTTAGATAATGTGCATATGTGCACAGCATCTATTCTGTTTTCACCTGGTGCTCTGCTCACCCAACCTACCCCACCCCCACACCACCCCCATTGTTTGCTGGACATTGCGACCCACAGGTGGGACAGTGCCTGAAAATCAAGACTCTCCCACTGAAATCGGGATGGTTGGGAGGTATACTTGATCTGCTATTTTATATTATCTTAATAAATGTATTACATATGTTTTCCTCTAATTATAGGCATGTTGTACATTACAGAGTACTTAACAGGTATATATACAGGTACAACAGCCCAATATTGCAAGAAACAATCTATTTCACATTCAGGTGTTGAAAGAACCCAAGTACTTTAAGGCCCATAAGGTAGAAATGTAACCATAGAAAAAGACTGCAAAATAAGAAGTGGAAGACAGTATCAGTAGTCCACCCAGCAACCTAATCATTATGATTCAGTGAGGCATTGTTAGATAAGTTTCACAATGAGAGGCAAGCAAGGTAATCAATTATTCTTGTACAGTGATAGACCGAGGTGTTTGCCTTTAGAGTGGCAGCCTAAGCATGAATTACTAAATTCTGTGTGATGGAAAAACAAGCCAAGAAGAGAAACTTTTCAAACCATCAGGAGCACCACATCAGATAATTCTCTTTGTACTGTAACATTGACATTATTTTCTGAGTTGTTTTTTAAATAGTGAATCTATATATATACGCACAAACAAGTAGGTGGCACTCATGGTGGCTACCATACAGACAGGCACAGGACCCCGGAGTTTAGATCAACGTTTCAGAACCTTTAATCATGTTCTTTCGTCAGGATACAAATAACAATACATTAAAAACATACCTTTATAGCAACACCTCGTGTGAACGCCCGTCTGCCGCCCAGAAGCGGCAGATGACGTCTGAGTATCAAAATCAAAGTGAACCATCATCATGACAACATCCTAAACGGATACAACAAAGACACTAATACATTTGGACAAATTGAAACAAATTGAAACAACCAAATAGCATTGAAAAGTAGTAATAGTATTAGAGCTGAGAATCATAACAGCATTCTAATAGAATATTAACAAACACAGGGTAATAAGCATAGGCAGTGAGGTAAACTGGCAAAAAATTCTACGAAGCAATGCCTCTGATGATAAATACCAAGAATAAGTCCCGAAAAGGTAATATGCATAAATACTATTAGCAAGAATATTCAAACAGCCAAAGTCATAAAAGGCATAAAAAGGCATCATGGACCCAAAGAGAACCCAAAACTAACTGGTCAGCATACTGTGTATGGCAATAGAAGGTAAACAAAAACACAGAGGTCATAAGAAACATTGGAGACCCAAATGTTCATTCAAGCCCAATGGAGCCAGAGTATTTAATCTGTAAATCCATTGTGACTCGAGTTGAAGTAAGCGCTTGGCCCTATCACCACCCCTCTGAATTGGGGGGACATGGTCGATAATTTTGTAGCGCAGTGTCGCCAAGCTATGTTTTGCTTGGGCAAAGTGCCGGGCCACTGGCTGCTCGCTACTGCCTGTTGCTAAAGCAGAACGGATGGCACTCCCATGCAGTGCCATCCGTTCATTGAACATTCGTTCAGTTTTGCCTACGTAATTTTGCTGCATGGGCAAGTAAAAACTTGGTGGTACAAGTGAGGTGATGTCGAATAGTAAAAGATTTGCCCGTAGTGGGGTGTCTAAACATGCTCCCTGTCATTAAATAACAGCACGTAAGACAATCTAAACATCTGAAACTGCCCCCCCTAAGAGAAGTATTACGGGAGGAATCTGTCAAAGTAACATCTGCCTTGACCAGTAAATCATGAAGGCTTTTGCCTCTTGTGAAACTTTGCATAATAGAAGTGTTATTCCAAGCTTTAAGTTCTGGATCCGACGTTACTATCGGCCAGTGTCTTTTAATCTCCCTATTAATAATAGAGCTCGATGGATTATAATGTTTAGTCCATGGAATTCTATTAAAAGTGGAAAGTTTTTTAGGCTTATGTAACAATAAAGTTTCACGTGCCATGCTCCGTGCTTTTTCACATTGAGAAATCAAGATGGACAATGGGTAACCCCTTGACAAAAATTTATCTGTCAGAGCATTAAGTTGTGAGTCTAACGTGGATTTGTCACTGACTATTTGACAAGCACCTAAGTACTGTGAATAAGGTAAGCCCTCCCTAGTACCAGGAGGATGAAAGCTCCTGTAATGTAGAAGATTGTTTCTATCTGTGGGCTTAGAAAAAAGGTTAGTGGACAATTTGTCCTTGGTTCTTGTAATGGTGACATCTAGATAGTTAATGCTCTCAGTACTCGTAATGTAAGTAAATTTAATGGGGTGTTGCATCTCATTATGATTATCAAACTGTTGTTGCAATAACTCCAATGGACCCAACGAAAGTATTAACAGGTCTTCTATGTATCGTTTATACAGGAGCAGATGCTTAGATACCTCAGGATCAGAAAAAAATAAAGATCTTTCCACTTCAAACACATAGCTTTTAGCTAGGGAGGGTGCTACGGCCGAGCCCATAGCACACCCCCCGATCTGGAGAAAAAAAGAACCATCAAATAAAAAATAATTTTTCTTTAAGGTAAATTCTAACAGCTGCGTGAACACTTCCAAATCCAGTCCCGAATACAGTGACTGGTTGGTAAGTAATTGGCGAACTGCTCGAATACCATCATGATGGGGGATGCTGGTATAAAGATTTTTAACGTCAGCTGTACACAAAATAAGATTAGAAGGCAAAGTAGTAATAGAGTCCAACAATTAAGTAGAGTGGTTGTGTCTTTGAGAAATGACTGCTGGATTTGTACGATAGGCTGTAGAATGCTATCCAAATACACTGAGATGGAATGCAATAAAGATCCTCTGCCAAAAATGATAGGCCGACCTGGTGACATGGAGATTGACTTATGGACCTTTGGTACAGTGTACAGTAAAGGAATTCATGGATTTTTGGTGGTTAATGCTTGTTTGATGGTCGAAGATAAAAGGCCTGAATCATTAGCTTGTTTTAAAAATGTGTCAACTTCTTTTTTAAACGAATTGGTAGGGTCACCCCTTAACTTCATATAAGTGGATGGATCCACCAACTGAGAATAAATCTCCTGCTTATAATCTGACATATTCTGAATGATAATAGACCCCCCACCTTGACCGATGGACGTATGACGATGGTAGGGTCAGATCTCAGATCCTCCAATGCGATACGTTCCTCTGCAGATAGGTTAGAATGTACAGGTGCTGAGGCGCTCTGTTTGATAATAGCCGAATCCTTGTAACCTCGAAAAGGTCTTGAGCGAGTGATCTGAGGAGGGTGGCTCAAATTTAGATGGGGGTTGCAATTGCTTAAGTTTATCTGGAATTACTTCATCACTCTTGGGGTATAGATTTGTTGATTTAGAGAAATATTCCTTGATTCTTAATTTATGACCCAGTTTATAATTTTCGACTTGCCACTCGAAAGGATCATAACGGTTAGTGGAAACAAAATTAAGGCCCAAATTGAGGACATTGCGTTCAATAGGTTTTAAGGTCTGAGCCGATAAATTAAAAACTAGGTCCTCCTGGGTAAAGGTGGTCACGGGTTTGCCCTTCTGTCTCTGGTTTTGCCCCACCCGGCATGTGAACCTTCTCTTGCGTGAGCAGGTGTCATTCTTGTGAACATGCCTAAAGGGACATGTGTGTAGGGGTGCCCGAAGCCTCGGACTCACTACCAGGGGGTGACTCAGCTGAGGATGCAGAATCCCTTGTGAAGCGTTAATGCTTTCTCCTTACAAAAGAGGAACGGTATCGTTCCCGTTGTCCCATTAACCATCCATACACTTGTTGTTTGGCATTATCGGTTGGCACTTTTAGTAGTTTGGATTTTTTGAAAGCAATCAGTTCTTTGGTATACAGGTCAACCTGTGCTGCAAGCTTATCCAACCAATTTGTGGCCTCATCCTTAAGCAAGTCAGGTTTGTATTTGGATTCGAACGTTAAAAATCTTTATACCAGCATCCTCCATCATGATGTTATTCGAGCAGTTTGCCAATTACTTACCAACCATTCATTGTATTCGGGACCGGATTTGGAAGTGTTCATGCAGCAGTTAGAATTTACCTTAAAGAAAAATTATTTTTTATTTGATGGTTATTTTTTTCTCCAGATCGGGGGGTGTGCTATGGGCTCGGCCGTAGCACCCTCCCTAGCTAACAGCTATATGTTTGAAGTGGAAAGATCTTTATTTTTTTCTGATCCTGAGGTATCTAAGCGTTTGCTCCTGTATAAATGATACATAGAAGACCTGTTAATACTTTGGTTGGGTCCATTGGAGTTATTGCAACAACAGTTTGATAATCATAATGAGATGCAACACCCCATTAAATTTACTTACATTACGAGTACTGAGAGCATTAACTATCTAGATGTCACCATTACAAGAACTAAGGACAAATTGTCCACTAACCTTTTTTCTAAGCCCACAGATAGAAACAATCTTCTACATTACAGGAGCTTTCATCATCCTGGTACTAAGTTAGGCTTACCTTATTCACAGTACTTAAGTACACATTAGACTCAAAACTTAATGCTCTGACTGATACATTTTTCTCAAGGGGTTACCCATTGTCCATCTTGATTTCTCAATGTGAAAAAGCACGGAGCATGGCAAGTGAAACTTTATTGTTACATAAGCCTAAAAAACTTTCCACATTTAATAGAATTCCATGGATTAACCATTATAATCCATCGAGCTCTATTATTAATAGGGAGATTAAAAGACACTGGCCGATAGTAACGTCGGATCCAGAATTTAAAGCTTGGAATAACACTTCTATTATGCAATGTTTCACAAGAGGCAAAAGCCTTCATGATTTACTGGTCAAGGCAGATGTTACTTTGACAGATTCCTCCCGTAATACTTCTCTTAGGGGGGGCAGTTTCAGATGTTTAGATTGTCTTACGTGCTGTTATTTAATGACAGGGAGCATGTTTAGACAGTCCACTATGGACAAATCTTTTACTATTCGACATCACCTCACTTGTACCACCAAGTTTGTTGTCTACATAATTACTTGCCCATGTACCAACAATTGCTTTAGCAAAAGGCAGTAGCGAGCAGCTGGTGGCCCGACACTTTGCCTAAGCTAAACATAGCTTGGTGACACTGCGGTACTAAATTATCGACCATGTCCCCACAATGCGGAGGGGTGGTGATAGGGCCAAGCACTTACTTCAACTCGAGTCACAATGGATTTATAGATTAAATACTCTGGCTCCATTGGGCTTGAATGAACATTTGGGTCTCCAATGTTTCTTATGACCTCTGTGTTTTTGTTTACCTTCTGTTGCCATATATGCTGACCAGTTAGTTTTGGGTTCTCTTTGGGTCCATGATGCCTTTTTATGCCTTTTATGACTTTGGCTGTTTGAATATTCTTGCTAATAGTATTTATGCATGTTACCTATCCGGGAGTTATACTTGGTATTTATCATCAGAGGCATTGCTTCATAGAATTTTTTGCCAGTTTACCTCACAGCCTATGCTTATTACCCTGTGTTTGTTAATATTCTATTTGAATGCTATTATGATTCTCAGCTCTAATACTATTAATACTTTTCAATGTTATTTGGTTGTTTCAATGTGTCCAAATGTATTAGTGTCTTTGTTGTATCCGTTTAGGATGTTGTCATGGTGATGGTTCACTTTGATTTTGATACTCAGATGTCATCTTCCGCTTCCGGGCGGCAGACGGGCGTTCACACGAGGTGTTGCTATAAAGGTATGTTTTTAATGTATTGTTATTTGTATCCTGACGAAAGAACGTGATTAAAGGTTCTGAAACGTTGATCTAAACTCCGGGATCCTGTGCCTGTCTTTATGTTAGCCACCACGAGTGCCACTTACTTGATTGTGTATGCTGTGTCCCTCCACCTTTGGGTGTATCGACCGAGGGAGGCACCGGTGCAGTAACTACTTGGATTCAGTGAGTGCCAGCATTAAAGCTTTTATATATATATATACTTCCAAAAGGACGGCACTCAGTAGACTTCTTGATAATATAAAACGGTCCTTTAATAATCCGACGTTTCGGGGTAACCCCCCTTCCTCTGGGACAGCAGTACACACAATACATATACAAATACAAAGTCTTAAATACCCTTAGTAATCATGATATAAACAAGCTCACCTGTGTACCAGCATGCGCGATCACTCCCGGCAAAAATGCCCAGACCAACCAAGGCCGCTACTAATGAACGAATGGCGTTACGCGGATTATTAAAGGACCGTTTTATATTATCAAGAAGTCTACTGAGTGCCGTCCTTTTGGAAGTATATATATGAGAGTGTGATCTACGCTTAGGAAAGGCACCTTGGCAAGTACTCTCTACCCCGTTGGTGAGTGCCGGGTCATTTTTTCTTTGTGTATATATATATATATTAGAGACATGTAGTTCAGTTATTGGGTGATCCGAATCCAGTCGTGGTTCTAATCTTTCCTCGGTTCGGAATTCGGATTTTAAATCCGATTTCGGGTTTTGGATTGAAAAAATTACTTGATATTAGGTGTTTTTAAAGACTTCTTCCTATTATTTTTTTTTTAACCCACAACCAAAACCAAAAACACTTGAGGGTCATTTTGCAAAACAAAATACAAACTTAAATCCAGATCCAAAAAACCAGGGTCGTAAGTATGGTATTTGGAGCCCAGGGCAAGTTAAAAAATGAAGCGCCCCCCCCCAAGTATGTGCACACATCGAAGGCATGCATCGAAAAAGTGGGCAAGGCCACATGCCACAGGGGACGTGGTCACTGAAAAATGGGGGCATGACAACAAGACACATGACCGTTTCTCATCACTCTGGAAACATTCCTTTCCATTCCATATGCACCTTAATGCCCCCAGTAGTAGTGCCCCTCTTGCAATGCCCACTGTAGTAGTGCCCCTTATGCAGTGCCCCCTGTAGTAGTGGCCCTTATGCAGTGCCCCCAGTAGTGCTCCTTATGCAGTGCCCCTTATACAGTGCCCCCAGTAGTGCCTCTTATACAGTGCCCCCAGTAGTGCCCCTTATACAGTGCCCCCAGTAGTGGTCCCCATATGCAAATCCCCCAGTAGTGATACCTCCTATGCAGTGGCCCCAATAGTGCCCCTTATACAGTGCCCACAGTAGTGGTCCCCCATATTTCCAGAATCCCAGCTCCTGCACAAGCTGCCATCATCTCCTCCATCCTCCCACTCCCTTTCCATTCCATAAGCACCTTAAAAGCCCCAGTAGTAGTGCCCCTCTTGCAATGCCCACTGTAGTAGTGCCCCTTATGCAATGCTCACTGTAGTAGTGCCCCTGATGCAGTGCCCCTTATACAGGGCCCCCAGGAGTGCCTCTTATACAGTGCCCCCAGTAGTGCCCTTATACAGTGCCCCCAGTAGTGGTCCCCCTATGCAGTGCCCACAGTAGTGTCCCTTATACAGTGCCCCAGTAGTGCTCCCTCCTATGCAGTGGCCCCCGTTGTGCCCCTTATACAGTGCCCCCAGTAGTGGTCCCCCTTATGCAGTATCCCCCAGTAGTGGTCCCCCCTATGAAGTGTCCCATACATATATAGAACAAAGAAACACCAAAAAAACCATTTTCCGGAATCCCCACTCCTGTGCCCGCCGCCGTCGGCTCCTCCATCCTCCAGCTCGGCACTGTGGGAGGGACTTCTCCCATCACCCACTGCAGGAGCCAGAAGGTGGAGCTCTGGCTCCGGCCGTGGGTGCAGCAGCCAATGAGAGTCTGTCTGACTCTCATTGGCTGCTAAAAACACCACACCACTGCCGGGTAGTATGAGTGTATTACCTGGAACCGTGTTCATTACTGTGAGCTGCGGACCACCCTACACTGACTTGAAACCACTGTCATTGTGTCCACTCCCCAACATTAAAAAAAAAAAAAAGTTGATCCGATGGTGCCCAGGGCATGTGCCCCGGGTGACCTACCCTAGTTACACCACTGCGCACATCTCTTATTATATATATATATATATTTATATACAGAGGGTAAAATAATTATTGAACACATCAACATTTTTTTATATCTGTAAATATATTTGTAATGGGGCTACTGTAATGAAATTTTCACCAAAAGTCAGCAACAACCCATGCATGCAAAGAAATCAAACCATAGATGTCCATAAGTTATGTTATGTGTAATATTGTGAAATGACACAGGGAAAAAGTATTGTACACACTTACTGAAATTTATTTAATACTTCGTACAAAAGCCTTTGTTGGTAATGACAGCTTCAAGACGCCTCCTGTATGGAGAAATTAGTCACATGCATTGCTCAGGTGTGATTTTTGCCCATTCTTCCACACAAACAGTCTTCAAATCTTAAAGGTTCCATGGGCCTCTTCTATGAACTCTGATCTTTAGTTCTTTCCAGAGATTTTCAATTGGATTCTAGTCAGGTGATTGGCTGGGCCATTCTAGCAGCTTTAGTTTCTTTCTCTGAAACCAATTGAGAGTGTCCTTGGCTGTGTGTTCGGGATCATTGTCTTGCTGAAATGTCCACCCTCATTTTCATCTTCCCCATCCTGGTAGATGGCAGCAGATTTTTATCAAAAATGTCTCTCCATTCATCCTTCCAATCATATGAAGTATGCCAGTACCATATGCTGAAAAACAGCCCCAAACTATGATGTTCCCACCTCCAAACTTCACTGTTGGTATGGTGTTTTTGGGGTGATGTGCAGTGCCATTTCTCCTCTAAAAATGGTGTGCATTATGGGATCCAAAGAGTTCAATTGTGGTCTCATCTGGCAAGACTATGGACCTTATTCAGAGGCGGCCATACGGTCTACGACCGCATGGCCGCCTCGATGTTTTGCCAGTGCGCATGCACACAAGGGAGCCGGCTCCCTCATGCGCATGTGTGAGACCCGCTACGACCGTCAGCGCCGATGTTGATTGACAGCTCGCCCCGTTTGGAAGGCGGGCCGGGGGGTGGCAGCCCAAACGGAGGCGTTCCCATGGGAACGCCTACCATTTGGGGGAGGCCCCACTGACATCACTAGTGATGTCAGTGGAGAGCTTCTGGCTCTGACAGAGCCAGAAGCTCTCCGGGGCTTACGACAAGTGAGACCCTACCCTAGGGTCTCATTGTAGGCCCCGATGGTCGCGATGGTCTCTGACCATCGTGACCATCACCCGAGCGGTCGTTAGAGCTGTGGGTGTTAACTCACAGCTTAACGACCGCAACAGAGGTGGCCGGTCAGGATGCAAGTGGCCACCCAGTTTCTGAGCGACCGATTGCACCCTCCAACCGCCTCTGAATGAGGCCCCATATTCTCCCAGTATTTCACAGGCTTGTCCAAATGTTGTGCAGCAAACTTTAAATGAGCTTCAACATGCTTTTTCGTCAGCAAT
This sequence comes from Taudactylus pleione, assembly GCA_031769625.1. NCBI lineage: Eukaryota > Metazoa > Chordata > Amphibia > Anura > Myobatrachidae > Taudactylus > Taudactylus pleione. The sequence continues at coordinate 3,415,591 of JAUIMM010000205.1, forward strand.
TTATTTATTTATTTATTTATTACCAGTTATTTATATAGCGCACACATTTTTCGCAGTGCTTTACAGTGAATATCTGGCCATTCACATCAGTCCCTGCTCCAGTGGAACTTACAATCTATATTCCCTACCACATGTACACGCACACTAGGGTTATAGTCTCTACCACATGTACACACACACACATACACACTAGGGTTAATTTAGTCGGCAATGGAGTCTTGCGTGTTGAGCGTGCATACAGGCCATGCTGGTTGAGTGCATTACTTATTGTTTTCTTTGAAACAATTGTATCTGCTAATTCCAGTTCTTTCTGAAGCTCTCCACAAGTGGTCCTTGGCTCTTAGAAAACTCTTCTGATAATTATTTTCACTCCTCTGTCAGAAATCTTGCGAGGAGCACCTGGTCATCGCCGGTTTATGGTGAAATGATGTTCTTTACACTTCTGGATTATGGCCCCAACAGTGCACACTGGAACAGTCAGAAGTTTAGAAATCCTTCTATAACCAATGCCATCAGTATGTTTTGCAACAATAAGGTTGCGATGGTCTTGAGAGAGCTCTTTGCTTTTACCCATCATGAGATGTTTCTTGTGTGACACCTTGGTAATGAGACACCTTTTTATAGGCCATCAGTTGGGACTGAACCAGTTTATATTAATTTGCACTGACAGCATTGCTTTCTAATTACTGATAGATTTCAGCTGGTGTCTTGGCTTTCCATGCCTTTTTGCACCTCCCTTTCTTCATGTGTTCAATACTTCTTCCCTGTGTCATTTCACATTATTACACATAACTTAATTTATGGTTTTTATTATCTATGGTTTGATTTCTTTGCATGTGTGGATTGCATGGGTTGTTGCAGACATTTGCTGAAATTTTCATTACAATAGCCCCATTACATATATATTTATTGAGAAAAATGTTGATGTGTTCAATACTTATTTTACCCACTGTATATGTGTGTGTATATATATATATATATATATATATATATATAAATTGGTCTTTAAACAGTGGATCAGGTTTAAAAACGTTTATACCTTCCTATGTAACAAAATGAATGTTAACTGCAAAATTTATAAAGAAACATTTGACAAGCAATCATTATCTTTTATTTTGCCTTGCTTATTAAATTGGTATTCAAATAAACAGCGGTGTATCCAGGTTCAGAGGTGCCATGAACAAGCATACCCCACCCCTGCTGCATGTGACGTCATGATATTACACAACAAGCTTCAGCGGAGCAAGAAGACGGTGTGCCAGGTGCACCCTAAGAATGCACCCTCCGCCTTTCTATTTAGCGAGCTGCCTCCCAAGGCACTCTGCGAGCTTTAACCAGGTGCTGTCAGGGCAGCGACCGTGCCGTTCTCTCGGCCTTGTGTCCTCAGTGGCAGCATCGGTCACACCACCCTTGCTACAGCTCTGCAAATAAAAGAAGTCCCAAGATGTTAAGAATAACATTTGGTCACCAATAGTTTTGCTATAGCGGCATAAAAATAACTAAAATAGACGATTAGTGGGTTGATGTAGAGCATTTGTTGTAGATGAGTCAGGATTATTATGTACACATTTAATCAAGTAATCAATCACCTAAAGTTATGTGTATAGTAAAAATGTCCAATTTATCTAGCTCAGTTGTTCTCAAACTCAGTCCTCAGGATCCCACACAGTTCACGTTTTCCAGGTCAACTAGCCTGACACAGGTGTATTCATTACTCACATACACATTTTGAAGATCCACAGGTGGAGCTACGTAATTATTTAACTTGTGATTCTGTGAGGAGACCTGGAAAGCATGACCTGTTTGGGGTCCTGAGGACTGAATTTGAGAGCCTGTGATCTAGCTTATATTATTACATTGAGGAATATTAAATGCAAAGAAACACACTTAATATGTTGCCAATCGTAAGCATTTTTTTAAAATAAAATATAGATAAATTATAGATAGTGTAATAATAGTGCTTACAGGTAAGAATTGAGTTAAAATCATAAGTTTATTATGGCAGGAAGTATCCTAAACACCATTACTGCCATATGATACTGACGAGGACTATATTATACTGTATTTGATAGAACTTCTATTAATTAACACAACTGAAAGGAAATATGTAACAGTCTGTTATATCTCACCTAGCTGGAATCTGGTCTTTGCTCTAAATGCCCTTGTTTGTGCCCCTGTGTCTGAGGTCTTTTTGTTGGAAGAAGTACTCTCCTGTGCTACCTCCCTCCAGCATACTGTAAGTAGAGCTGTGCCAGCGGTCATTAGCACCCGGCGCAGCTCAGTCGTCTTTCACATGTGTTACTGCACATGCTTGGCATCTCAGAACATCTTTACTCTCCAGTGTCCATGAAGACAGGATGTTCTCCAGGGGCTTCCACCAGTACAATAACTGCAAGTACTCTATACCATCACTGATACATTGAGGGACATTTGGGCTATCATTCACTGGTGCATTGGCCCAGTTTAGGCTTGGCGCACTACAACACAAGAATTCCTCTAACCTCCAAGCTGCTATATTCCACACAGATTGCCTACCACTCAGGGGCAACTCAAGGGGCAGGCTGACAGAGCAGTAACCCAGTGCTCTGTAGCTCTGAAGGTTGAGCCACAGTTATCCTTTCCCTGTATCATTCTCTTGGTCCTGCTGCCACTCCTCTGCTACATCCGTCCCCGTCCCGTGGCACTGCCTCCCTCCTGGTCTTTGCAGCAGCTGCTGCCTTTCCTCTGCTCTCGCCTTCCCTCTGGGACTGGGGCGGAGACGTGCCTTCCCTTTCGAACAGTAATTAAAACTGCTACAGTATGTGCCCAGTGCAGCATCTGAACGGCCCTGGCTGTAAGCACGTAGAGGAGAATGAGAGGGACGGGGTGTGTTTCAGTGCTAAACAGCACTGAAAACAGTCCTCCTCTTGATTCCTGCCTGCAGGCACCATGGGAAATATTAAGGCAGAGCAGTTAGAAAAGTGCAGTCCCATCTCTCCAGTGACAAGACAACTTGAGCTTACTGGCCTGCAAGGTAAGAGAGAGAGTATAACTAAGTATATACATTTCCTCAGCAAGGCAATGCGACTAGGACACACCAGGAGACTGTGCTGATTAATGTGATACTGGTATATCTGTGTTCGACTGAGTCTCTGAATATGAATGTGAAGTGCTACGATGCAGCGGCTGCAGCTTTTTTCCACACCGTTTTGTTTACAGACTCGGTTGCACACATATATACAAGTGTTGCCTATCAAATTAATCAGCACAGTCTCCTGGTGCGTCCTAGTCCCGATGCTAGCAGAGTTGCATGGGACCTGATGGCACACTCACGCCTGGCGTATCGTGCTGCATGGTGCATTGCGGCTAGATGAGCAAGGACACATCTGTATGTGTGTGTCTCAAACTTTGCCTACATGTATGATCCTCTACCTGTGTGACTCTTTGTATGACCCCCTGCATGTGCGACTCTGCGCCTGAGACCCACTGCACATACCATTCTGGGCCTAGGACCCGCTACATGTGCGACTCTGCGCCAGGGACCCATTGCATGTGCGACTCTGCACCAGGGACCCATTGCATGTGTGACTCTGCGCCTGGGACCCATTGCATGTGCGACTCTGCACCAGGGACCCATTGCATGTGCAACTCTGCGCCAGGGACCCATTGCATGTGCGACTCTGCCTGGGACCTGCAGCATGTGTGACTCTGCGCCTGGGACCCGCAGCATGTGTGATTCTGTGCCTGGGACCTGCTGCATATGTGATATGTGTAAAGCTGGGTACTTAGTGTACAATTACAGTATAGGGCAGATCAGACGATTATTGCATTATTGGCTCGATATTTGCATAGTATATTTGCAGGAGCATTAGCCAATAAACGGCTTGAAACCCTCCTGCAGACCAGGATCAGGAAGTCTCCTCTTATGAGTTGCACACCCGATCCGTTTGATCCTGTTCAAGAGATCAAAGGAAGTTTCAAGAAATTGCTCAGAGTGTACGGCTGGCCACTGATCTGATAATAACACAATTGGATCAGAGCTTTTATCAGATTGGCAGTCCCCATTGTATAGTGTGTACCCATTTTGCATTGTTTCCCTAGCCCTATGTTTGTGTGTGTTTTGTCAGTATACTTTGCCCACTTTCCCCTTTGTTTTACTTTTTCTAGTGTTTCTATCTTCCCTCTCTTCCCTCTCTCTATGGTGTGTCTGTTGCCCACTTTTCCCTGTGCTTTACTTTTTTCATACTCACTCAGTCTTCCGTCTTATTCCAAAATTAAATAAATATATTTTTGTCCTCAAAATTCTATGCACAATACCCCAAAATGAGAATGTGTAAAAAGGTTTTTATGCAGTTTTTGCAAATTTAATAAAAAAAAAAAAAAACCTAAGAAATCACATGTACATAAGTATTCACAACTTTTACTCAATATTTTGTTGATGCACCTTTGGCAGCAATTACAGCCTCAAGTCTTTTTGAATATGATGCCATAAGCTTGGCACACCTATCTTTGGGCAGTTTCGCCAATTTCTCTTTGCAGCACCTCTCAAGCTCCATCAGGTTGTATGGGAAGCGTCGGTGCACAGATCTCTCCAGAGATTTTCAATTGGATTCAAGTCTGGACTCTGGTTGGGCCACTCAAGGACATTCACAGAGTTGTCCTGAAGCCACTCCTTTGATATCTTGGCTGTGTGCTTAGGGTCGTTGTCCTGCTGCAAGATGAACCGTCGACCCAGGGTTCAGAGTGGAATTGAGTCCCAGTTGGGGTATGCTATCAGTTCAGAACTCGGATTTAAAACTGAACTTGGGTTTTGGATTTCATGTAAACAGGTCAAAAGAGCTGTTTTATAAATTTTTTTAATCAATTTTGAAGGAATCTGAAATGAATCCAAACCAAATCACTTGAGGGTGGTTTTGCCAAAACCAAAGCCAAACTTAATGATGATTTAGAACCAAAACATGGGGGTCCACGCACATCTCTAATTTACTATTAGTCAGACTAATATATGTTCTGATGGTACATTCCAAATGAACACAATGGGGGTGATTCAATTGTTTTTTAAATCACGATAATTAATGGGTACCCAATGTTGCAATTCAATTCTTTTTGGGTTCTCATTAATTATCGTGCTTGTCGCGCCCAACTACACCAGGTTTAGCCCTGTAAAACAATTAAACCCATCTAAAGTCCTGGCTAGAGCACCCAAACTGTGGACGTTTCACACATATCTGTTTGCCTGGTTGTGACTGTTTACACCAAACAGAGCAACAATTGAATTGCTCTGTCGGGTGCCCGGAACTGACAGCCACTGGCACTAACATCTAAATCATTCCCAAAATGCGGCATCAAGGAGTGTTACTTATTTGGGCATGGTCGCAAAAATAAATAGGTCGTTACTTTTTGCCACGAGCTCCTAAAGAGTCATTCCTGACAAAGGCCTACGCAATCACTTAGGTTCATACTAGGGGTGTGCACCGGCCACTTTTCGTGTTTTGTGTTTTGGTTTTGGATCTGGATCTTTCTTCGTGTTTTGGATCTGGATTGGTTTTGCCAAAACCACCCTTCCGTGTTTTGGGTTCTGGGTTTTGTGTTTTGGATCTGTATTTTTTTGAAAAAAAGCATAAAAACAGCTAAAATCACAGAATTTGTAGGTTTTTCTGCTCCTATGCTATTATTAACCTCAATAACCTTAATTTCCACTCATTTCCAGTCTATTCTGAACACCTCACACCTCACAATAGTGTTTTTATGTCCAAAAGGTTGCACCGAGGTAGCTGGATGACTATGCTAAGCGACACGAGTGGGCGGCACAAACACGTGACCCATCTAGGCGTGAAACTGCAGTGGCGGACAGGATGGCAGTTTGAAAAACTAGGCCCCAAACTGTACATAATGCAAAGAAAAAAAAGAGGTGCAAGATGGAATTGTCCTTGGGCCCTCCCACCCACCCTTATGTTGTATAAACAGGACATGCACACTTTAACAAACCAATCATTTCAGCGCCAGGGTCTGCCACACGACTGTGGCTGAAATGATTGGTTCGTTTGGGCCCCCACAAAACAAGCTGGCAATTAATCTGTCCCTGCACAAACTGGCTCTACGGAGGCAAGATGTCATCCTCATCCTCCTCATCCACCGATTCCTCACCCTCTTCAGTGTGTACATCCTCATCCTCACAGAGTATTAATTCGTCCCTGCTGGAACCACAGGTCCCTCTGTACGTTCTGGAGGCTGGTCTCCCTGGAAGAGTTGAATTGTTGAAGTTGTATGAACATCATCTTCTCCACATTTTGTGGAAGCAACCTCCTACGCCTTTCGCTGACAAGGTTCCCGGCTGCACTAAAAACTCTTTCGGAGTACACACTGGAGGGGGGGCAACTCAGGTAAAATAGAGCCAGTTTGTACAGGGACCTCCAAATTGCTTCTTTTTCCTGCCAGTACAGGTACGGACTGTCTGACATGCCTACTTGGATGCTGTCACCGATGTAATCCTTTAACAGACAGACGCACGCTTGTCGCTGCTGCTTTGAGGATTCAAGTGCGGCTACAGCCCACACAATTCACAAAGACAGAAAAAAAAAAAGAATATTTTTATTGTTTGTGGAGCACACTTTGAGGGTTACACCACCCTTTAACAGACAGACGCACGCTTGTCGCTGCTGCTTTGAGGATGCAAGTGCGGCTACAGCCCACACAATTCACAAAGACAGAAAAAAGAAGAAGAATATTTTAATTGTTTGTGTAGAACACTTTGAGGTGTCACCACCCTTTAACAGACAGACGCACGCTTGTCGCTGCTGCTTTAAGGATGCAGGTGCGGCTACAGCCCACACATTTCACAAAGATCGAAAAAAAAAGAACAATATTTTAATTGTTTGTGTAGAACACTTTGAGGTGTCACCACCCTTTAACAGACAGACGCACGCTTGTCGCTGCTGCTTTAAGGATGCAGGTGCGGCTACAGCCCACACAATTCACATAGACAGAAAAAAAAAGAACAATATTTTAATTGTTTCTGTAGCACACTTTGAGGGTGTCACCACCCTTTAACAGACAGACGCACGCTTGTCGCTGCTGCTTTGAGGATGCAAGTGTGGCTACATCGCACACAAGTCACAAACACATTAAAAAAATAGTTTTTTATTTTTTGGAACACTTTGAGAGTTACACCACACTTTAACAGACAGACGCACGCTTTTCGCTGCTGCTTTAAGGATGCAGGTGCGGCTACAGCCCACACATTTCACAAAGACCGAAAAAAAAAGAACAATATTTTAATTGTTTGTGTAGAACACTTTGAGGGTGTCACCACCCTTTAACAGACAGACGCACGCTTGTCGCTGCTGCTTTAAGGATGCAGGTGCGGCTACATCGCACACAAGTCACAAAGACCAAAAAAAAAAGAACAATATTTTAATTGTTTGTGTAGCACACTTTGAGGGTGTCACCACCCTTTAACAGACAGACGCACGCTTGTCGCTGCTGCTTTAAGGATGCAGGTGCGGCTACAGCCCACACAATTCACAAAGACAGAAAAAAAAGAACAATATTTTAATTGTTTGTGTAGCACACTTTGAGGGTGTCACCACCCTTTAACAGACAGACGCATGCTTGTCGCTGCTGCTTTGAGGATGCAGGTGGAATCTAGACGGGATTTGGAACCGAGGACACACTACCTCCATCAATTGTCTAAATCCCACTGCACTAATGTCGGATACCGGACGCACGTCTAACACCAACATAGCAGTCAAGGCCTCAGTTATACGTTTTGCTTCAGGATGACTGCTGTCGTACTTCATCCTCATCGCTAGGGACTGTTGGAGGGTCAATTGTTTAGTAAAAGTAGTGATGTTCCTACTTCCTCTCTGGGATGATGAACAACTCCCAGCAGCAGCAACAGCACTAGGAGGAAGAGGTTCTTGATCTTTCCCTATTTTATTTTTATCGGAGAAAGTTTGGTCCTCCATTTATGTTATATTGATATATATACGTGCGGCTAAAGCGCACACAAACACAGAAAATATTATTTTATTTTTGCTGGAGAGTAGTGCACTTTGTGGGTTACACCACCCTTTAAGAAATGAGCCAGCCGGCTCTTTACTTATGGGACACAGGCGCACGCTTGGCGCTGCTCCTTTGTTGATGCACGTGCAGCCACAGTGCACACAATTCACAAACACAGAAAATAATTTTTTTTTTGGTTTGGACTGGAGTGTACTTTCGGGGGTTACAGCACCCTTAACGGTCAAGCCAGCCGGCCCTTTACTTATGACACAGGCGCACGCTTGGCACTACTTTGTTGATGCACGTGCGGCTACTGCGCACACAATTCACAAACACAGAAAATAATTTTTTTTTTGGTTTGGACTGGAGTGTACTTTCGGGGGTTACAGCACCCTTAACGGTCAAGCCAGCCGGCCCTTTACTTATGACACAGGCGCACGTTTGGCACTACTTTGTTGATGCACGTGCGGCTACTGCGCACACAATTCACAAACACAGAAAATAATTTTTTTTGTTGGTGTGGACTGGAGTGTACTTTGGGGGTTACAGCACCCTTTAACGGTCAAGCCAGCCGGCCCTTTACTTATGACACAGGCGCATGCTTGGCACTACTTTGTTGATGCACGTGCGGCTACTGCGCACACAATTCACAAACACAGAAAATAATTTTTTTTTTGGTTTGGACTGGAGTGTACTTTCGGGGGTTACAGCACCCTTTAACGGTCAAGCCAGCCGGCCCTTTACTTATGACACAGGCGCACGCTTGGCACTACTTTGTTGATGCACGTGCGGCTACTGCGCACACAATTCACAAACACAGAAAATAATTTTTTTTTAGGTTTGGACTGGAGTGTACTTTCGGGGGTTACAGCACCCTTAACGGTCAAGCCAGCCGGCCCTTTACTTATGACACAGGCGCACGCTTGGCACTACTTTGTTGATGCACGTGCGGCTACTGCGCACACAATTCACAAACACAGAAAATATATTATTTTTTTAGCACTTGGGGGGAGCACCCCTGATGGACAGAGCACCCCCTGGACAACACTACAGCACTCCTTTAGGACTGGGACACTGCACAGGACTTTGGAGTGGACACAGCCCCTATGGAGAACTGACTGCACAACACAGTCCAGCCAGCCCCTATGGACTTTGAAGTAGTGGACACAGCCCCTATTAACAACAGCAGCACAGCACAACACAGCCAGCCTGTATGGACTTTGAAGTAGTGGACAACAGCAGCACTACACTACACTACACTACACAGCCCTAACTCCCACCCTCCCTCTTCACTGTCCACAGCCGAGTGAGAAAATGGCGCCGACGCGGGTACCTTATATAGGATCCAAAACCCGCGAGACTCGGAAGACGGGATGATGACGTTTTGCCTCGATTTCAGATCCGAGTCAGGCGGGAAAAGTCGAGCCTGACTCGGATCGGACTCGGATCGGGGGGGCTCGGGGGGGTTCGGATTTCAGAAATCCGAACCCGCTCACCCCTAGTTCATACCCAACTTTTTTAGGGCCCATGCATGGATATCGCCCTGTGCATGTGCAAGTGATAGTTCACCAGAGATGGATCCACTCCAAAAAATAATTGTTGAAATCTAGCCCATTTGACGGCATTAGAAAATGAAAGCTTTCATATATTTGCACTGAAATATTATTAGAATTATAAGGCAATCATCTATTTTTAAGAAGAGTGCATTTTGATCATGACATTTAAATAAAAAGAAAAGTAAACCTAGAATGTTTGTTATGTTTTGTATTCCTTCATTTACTTTGTTTGATTACATGGAATTAGGTTTTGAAATTGTGTAAAAAAAGAAGACCCATTATCCTGCGCTCATGTGACTTCAAAGGATGAAGCTTTCAATAATTTTCCAAATGCTGGAGGCCTGAAAAGTTGAAGGTCATGCAAATGCATTGTTATGAATGTTTGGCAGGCTTATCACTATATAATTTATAGCAAAAGCTTTTTATGTACCTGATTTGCTCAACCTTTATACAGCAGTTAGCAGCAATAAATCTGGAGTAACATCTGCATGTAAGGCCATACTCTAAATGTTCAATCAAGCAAATCATTTTTTTTTTTTTATTCCATTAAGATTTTGGCAATGTGTTCTTGATATTTTGTTAATATGAATTTTATTGGCTATTTACAATATGTAATAAATTTGTATATTTTTAAAGGGGTTTTCCACCTAAAAAAATATTTATTTTCCAAATAAGAGGCCTGATTCACAGCAGCATGAAATGCCGATGTACATGCAGCTAAGAAATTTTTTGTTACTCTGCGTATGCAAAAATCGGTGAAAACTCACACGGCACATGCTTACACAGGGATTGATGAAGAGATGGAAGCAAATCCCAATGCGAATCCATATGAGGCAGAATTGCGAAAATATGCTAATGTCTTAGCTGGTGTCGTGCACTGAAATGCCCACCTCCAGCGTCTGAAATCCACCGCTCAAGTATAAAAGCAGGAACATCGGAAACTTCGATTGCACATCTGTCACTTATTAAAATTCTGAGCAAGCCTATTCTGTCTCATGCTGGGTACACACTACCAGATGTATTGGGCTATCAATATATTGTATGTCCATCAGCCAGTGTGTACCAGCGATATGTCTGTGAATGATGTCGTTCACAGACATATTGTGTCGGCTGTGCTGCACCAGCCGATGGCAGATATATCTGTAGGTATATCTGTCCATTGTGCTGTGTGTTTGGGCGATCAGCCGACCAACCGTACACTTGCAGCAGCAGCCATGGGGAGGGGGTTGCGGCGCGACCCCCAGCCAGTGGCATCCGCAGACAAAAGGAAGATGATGGTTGTTCAGTGAGTATGAACCACCGTCATCTGCAGATATTTCTGCAGATCACTTGATCTGCAGATATATCTGCTAGGTGTGTACCCACCTTTAGACAGAGTGGCTCTCAGAAGATGCCTAGACCTCTGCAGCAGTGAACAAATTTGCAGAGCCTCAATAGAGCAACCCAATAAATGGTCCCAGAGAGCTAGCTCAGGAAAAAAGGAAGAAATATGGGACCGCAAGAAGATTCACATAAATTCTATTTAATTGTACAAATACAATAAAAACACACAAAGGGTTCTACAATACCAAATAGTTACTCAATAATAAAATGGAATAAATGATCACAGGTGCCTCCTGACTCTGTATCAACATTGGTCTGTCAGACTTCAAAAGATATATTGTTGCAAAATATCAAAACAAAAGAAACACTTTCACACTATGGAAATCCAAATGGTAGTGCCTTTAGGAAGTCTGCAGCAAGAGAGGGTAAAGAAAAAGACTCCTTTGCGAGGCACACACCACAATTTCATAATCACAAAAAATAGAATAGTAGTTAAAACATACATTTTATTAAATACTCAATAAAAAGAGAAAAAGAGAAAATCACTAAAATAACTATCTATGACCATATTACCGAGATAAATGAATGATCAAAGCACTAATATCACACACATACAAAAAAAATTATATAATAAAAATTGACGAAAAATAACAATAGTGACACACGATAGTTATGTGTATAATCTCCGACACTGTTATCATGTATCCCTATGCAATAAGTAGAACACAGATGTATGTAGTCTTTATCCACTGTGATGATTATGATTAGATCTAAGCAGTAACAGATATAATGTATGTGTTTTAGGTATGGTACCTTGCTGTAATTGCTGTACATACAACATATATACAGGATCTAAACATTTTGCAAGCTGCGCTATCAATGTCGCCCACATGCATTCAAAAACCAAAGTATTATTCTGCATATAGTGGAAGAAACTGAAATTTATGTGGTGTATTGTTGCCATCAATATGTATAGCTTGCTACAGTTGCTGCACACATGTATATGCACGGAATCTAGTCGTTCTGCATGCAACGGCAAAATCAAAAATGGAGATCATATATTTTTCAATGTGGTACTGGAATCGGTATGATTTACCGCCGGACCCATGCCCGGTGGTTGGAATCCCGACAGCGGCATCCCGGCAAAGAAAGCAATCCCGATTGTGAAAGGTAAGTATATACTAACCTATTTCTACCCCCTAACATTAACCCTCCCTTAGGGGTGCCTAACCCTAACCTTCGCCCCCCAGTGCCTAACCCTAATCCCCCCTCTAAGCACCTAAACCTAACCCCCCCTTCCCCGCCGCCTAACCCTAAGTCCCCCCCGGGAACCCTAAACCTAACCCTCTCCTCCCGCGGCTATCCGCGCCGGTGCCCGGAGTCCCTACAGTCGGGATGCCGGGCGTCGGGCTCTCGGCGTATGTCTAATGACAGGTGTCGACATATCGATGCCTGTTTTTAGACAATATATATATATAATCCACATGTAGATGGGCACTCTGGGAAAATGATGTAAATAGCCATGGTGCCTTCCTATATATACTTATATCCAGTCAAACCTTCTAATGCAAGAAGCAGGTGTCACTCTATCGGTCTCAATAAAATATTTTAGTGCATGGATACAGTCGACGTTTCAAAGCTGGAGAAGTTTTGTCATCAGGGTGTGACAGTGAAACAATAAATGTGACAATGCTTACCTTAAATAGCAGGTAAAGAGGAAGGAAGTGAAGAAGATGCCCATTCGCACCTCCGTGCTACGGGCGCCGGTAAATGATGACACCATCACATCGCGTCTGGACCCAATGCCTTCTGGGATGGTAACTAGGGACGCTATGAGTCCCGTCAAGATAGCGGAGGGGGCTGACAGCCCGCTACGGCACCTCGGCCACTGAGTGCTGCTGAGGGCAAGGTGAAAAACACGATAATGAAAAAAGTGCACAAAGTATATGTAAAAAAATATATAAACTATGAACTATATATATGAACATTAGAAGTTATGGGATGCAAAAACACATACATCATTATAATCACTAAAAATAAATGCTATCATGAATAATCAAACCCATACAAATGTAATACAGAAAAATACATGTTCATGAATAGTAACATCAATAGTATGGCTACAATGTTCATATATGTACTACACAGAGAAAATGTAATGTGGTACTCAATAGTATATCTGCCTCAAAAAACACCCCTCTGATTTCTATGCCCAACGTGGGGATCTTGTCTAGAACAACCTAATAATTAATCTCTATTAACAAAAAATATACATGTGAGCAAATGTACGGTCTACTATATACTAGACTGGATACATCAATGATAAGAAAATTATTGCTGATCATATTATGTCAGAAAGTATTATAAGGGGTTAGCCCACTTGCAATATTATATATTTGTATGGGGCCCTATCAACAACTATATTTGCCCTTAGACATTATTTGACATCCTCAACATCAAAATATACTATAGGAACACAGACCAAATAATTTTATCATTCAAGCCTTTTGGATGTACTGTGTCCAGCATTATTATCCATTTTGTCTCCAATTTTAGTAACATCTTCACTCGATCACCCCCTAATGTTAATGGAGGTATATGGTCTATGACTTTTTATCGCAAACTAGACAATTGATGGTTAGCTGTCTTGAAGTGGCGGGCTACCGGTTGATCCGATTCCCTTCCTTGGAGGGCCAATTTAATAGATGAACGGTGGGTCGCCATGCATTATTTGAACATTCTTGATGTTTGTCCAATGTAGCTCAAACTGCAGGGGCATGTGAGCAGGTACACCACAAATTTGGATGTGCATTTCAAAACATGATCAATAGTATATTGTATTGTGACTAAAGCGAGGGCCTGGGTCCAAATAACCACAAGTAACACAGGATGCACATCTGTAACACCCTGTTTTTTGTGGCTAATGCCACTAGTAGATGTCTTAAATTGAGTTACATCAGTCTTCATTAGGATGTTATTCAAATTTCTACATCTCTTGAAGCTGATAAGTGGAGTTATATCCTGGAAGCCTGGAAGATCTTTATCTGTACGTATTATTGGCCAGAATGCTTAAGCTGCTTTTGCCACCACTGGGCTCGCCAATGTGAATTCTGTGACAAAGGGGATGCGTTTATTGACATCAACTTTAGATTTAGGGAAAGTTGAATATCATAGATTTGCTCGCAATTTGAGACTTAGAGAATTTTTTTAACATAAAAAGATAATTGACTCATTGGAGCCAACACGTTTACCTGTTTCAATAGGAGCACCTTCCACTTTTGGACCCCCCCTCCTTTAATGCATCCATTAAAACATTTTCAAGACTTATGGACGATTCTGTACAGAGGTTCAACAAAGCACAAAAGAAAATCTATCATAATCTCACTCCTAAAGAACAAATAGCTTTAAAGAACTTATCAAAATGCACAGATATTGTGGTCTGCCCTGCCGATAAAGGCGGGGGAGTGGTAGTGCAAAACATTGTGAATTATAAGGAAGAACTGGAGGGACAATTGTCAGATTTCAATACATACGAAAAATTAGGACAAGACCCTATTACAATATATAAAAATTAATTGTACACAATGTTGGATAAAATGGAACAAGAGAAACAGTTGGAAGTAAACATCATTAAAGCTTTACAAACTGAGCATCCAAAAGTACCATTAATATATACTGTACCAAAATTACATAAAGATCAAGTAAAATCCCCTGGAAGACCAATAATTTTGGCCAGGAGTTCTCTATTTCATACAGTATCTAAATTTTTGGACCATCTGATCCAACCCTATGTGATGCAAAAAGCAACTTTCTTTAATGACACAATGTCCTTTTTAATTAAATTAAATAATCTTAAGAACATACCTCATAATGCACTTCTTTGCACCTTAGATGTAAGGAGCCTCTATACAGTTATACCACAACAAGAGGGACTCAAAACAGTTGAACGTGACAGGGAAAGCCCAGTCTGGCATGGTCATATCTGATACGACCGTGCCAGGCAAGTGGATAATGGACTTATTGCTGTATCCCCTGTTTCTTAGTCTTACAGCCAATTCATCACTTTGAGTCTTGAATGGGCTTCCTGTAGAGATCTGATATTAGATTGCCTTGACTGTCAATTGACAATTTCAGACCCAAGAAAGTAATGGTCTCCTTGCTGGTCTCATATGTAAATTTTAAATTGAGATTATTATCATTCAGTTTCATCATGAATTCATGGAACTTCTCCTCTGGTCCATTCCAGATTACCAGGATATCATCTATATAACAAATCCATAGTGATATCAGAGCCCCATGTTCATCATTCTCATCACTGAAAATGTGTGTGTACTCCCACAACTCCAAAAAGAGGTTAGCGTACGTAGGAGCGCATGCCGATACCATCGCTGTCCCCCTGGTTTGAAGATTATATTTTTTGTTGAAAATGAAGTAGTTTTTGTGTAAGATAAATTCCAGAAGCTCAATCAAGAGGTCATGAAATTCTGAGGGACTTGCCATGTTCAGGAAGAATTTAACCACTTGTACATCCTCATGATGATAGATACTTGTGTACAGTGACTCAACATCGATACTAGCTAGGATCTGTCTTTCCTCCAGTTTTATGTCATTAATCTTTCTCAGAACATCTGGAGTGTCCTGTGCGTAAAATACTCGCCTGTTCGGACAGTCCCCTTAGGCCCGAAACAATGGGTCGACCAGGGGATTTGGGGCGTCCTTTATGCTCTTTGGGCAAGAGAGAAAATTTAGGCGTTTTGGGATATGTCACTTTCAGGAATTCATATTCTTGCTTGCTTATGATACTCTCAGTTTGGGCTTTATCAATAATCCTGTTATACAGGATAGTGTAATTATCAGTGGGATTGAAAGCAAATGATAATAACACCCCTGGTCACTGAGTTGTCGATATGCCACCTTCAGGTACATATCAACTGGCCATATGACTACATTACCATCCTTATTGGAGGGTTTAATGATCACATTCAGCCAGGTTTTAATTTCCTTCAGAGCTTGTCTCTCATTCTCATCTAGATTAGAATTCATCTGAGAGGATCTTTTCTGATTCTTAAGGAACACATCATCCATCTCCTTTGATAACAAGTCCTGAAAGATTTTGATTTCAGGGCAATTATAGTTCTGTGGATAGAATGAAGATTTTCTTTTGCATATTGGTCTGCCTGTCTCTATGGTAGGAGACACAGTAGCGATGCTGTTGGAGTCCCAGAGGTCTTCAAGAGTGCTTAAATTTCATCTGGAGTTGTGAAGGGACAGGGAGAGGAGTCCCCCATCTTGTTCTCAGTTGGATGAGCCTCTGGAATTAACTATCATTCCATTATTGTTCCTCCTGTTAGTGGGGTATGGTGAGTCATGGGTATTCCCACATCAGTAGCAATAAGATCATCACATTGGGTTTGTTGATGGTCTTCTTCTTTTGGTGAAAAATTTTGCCAACAGAATTTTCCTACAGAAGAGATGTAGGTCCTTTTCCCAGGTAAACCGATCGAATGCCCTTGTGGGTGAGAATGATAATCCCTTTTGTAGGACTGACTTGTGATCATCATTTAAATGAATATTGGATAGGTTGATAATTTGAAATTTTCCACTTTCCATTAGCATCTCCTGTTTATCCATTGGGATTGACGCTGTGGCATTGGGGTATCCCATGTCCTCTCTTCTCTTTCTCTTCTGACCCCTCCTCATCCATTTCCTCTTGATGTTCTGAACCTCGGTCTGGATCCTGGAGTGTTCTCTAAAAAAGAAAACGAGGAGGTAGATGGTCTAGAGGAAGTATATTGTGGGTTATAGGGTTTGATATATTCCCTTTTGGATTTACAGTTCCACTTGAAGATTACACCGTTTCTGAAATCACGTTTGTCTCTAGCAAATATATATTTTTTCCTTTCAATAATCCCTAGTACATATTCCTCTAAATCTTGTTTAGCTTTTTCAAAACATTTTTTAAAATTTAAATCTTTTTCCCAATGTTCAAGCTTTTTACCTAGTGACTCAATCTCCTTATTGCATTCCTCAAGGACAAGCAAATCATGTTTTATTAATATCATCATCAAGTCCTGTGAGCATCTGAGAAGACATGTTTCCCACTCTCCCTGTAAAGTAGATATTGCCAACTGGAAGGCTGGGAAAACTTTTGGCCTAAGACCCCTTGGAGAGATTTTGTGTTTGATGTAACTCTCAATAGTTGTTACATCCCAGTGTGTCCTTGTCCTTTTTTGTAGTGTTAATTTCAGGGAATTGAAGTCATGTTCCCAATTGACATTTGGGGCAGTGTCCTGCAGTTGTTCCAGGAAAATATTCTCCAATTCTTTGGTTATCTGATGTGTACTGATTAATTCACTCCTTAGATTAAAGCTAGCCATCAATAGGGATAAAGTAAAGACTACCTATAAGATAGTGTGAGAATATAATGTTATATCCAATATAATAATGAGACGATCTGTGCTAATTGGGGATGACCTAGAAAAATCTTAAGTAAAGGAAGAGGGGGAAGAATTGGAAAAACAATTGCACAGGAGTAAAAGTATCAGAAAATGAAGTCTACTCAGGTAGGGTCTCTTCTACAAGGAAAAGATGGGGGTGCTCCCTAGAATGTGTGTTTATATGCAGCAAGAGAGGGTAAAGAAAAAGACTCCTTTGCGAGGCACACCCCACAATTTCATAATCATAAGAAATAGAATAGTAGTTAAAACTAGAGATAAGTGGGTTCGGATTAGTTTGGATTTCCACGCCGGAACTCAGAAATAGGCAAAACATCATTTTTCATGGACAAACATCATCATTCCTGGACAAAAGTCATCTCTAGTTAAAAGTTAACATACCTTTTATTAAATACTCAATAAAAAGAGAAAAAGAGAAAATCTCTAGAATAACTATCTATGACCATATTACGGAGATAAATGAATGATCAAAGCACTAATATCACACACAGACAAAAAAGGGGAATATTTAAGGCTGAGGAGAAATTGTTCCTAGAATCAAACATTCAAGCTGTAAGACTAAGAACAGGGGATACAGCAATAAGTACCTTAAAAGAGCCTACCATACAGTATCCAAGATCGATAGGGATACATTAATTTTCCCTACAAACGATAAGAAAGACCAGACATCTAACAAAATTCATTTAATTGGTAATTTTTGCTCTGAATGGCAATCACTAAGAGCTATATTGCAGAAACACTGGAATATACTTATGTAGACTCTGATCTCCAACAATGTCTTGGCCCCAACATCCAAATCAGCTGGCGCAGGGCAATGAATCTAAGGGATATGTGTGTCCGCAGTCATTTCACTACAGAAACCATAAAAAATCCAGTAATTAAAGGTTCTTTTTCTTGTGGCCGATGCAAAGCTTGTCCGAATATGATCAATAACAAAAAAGAAGTGACGGACAAATATGGTAAAAGACACTCCATTCAACAATACATTAATTGCAATTAAGCTGCAGTAATTTACTGCATTGAATGTACATGCAATTAAAGATATGTTGGAATGGCAACAAATCCACTCAAACAACGGATTCTGGATCATATTGGAAATGTTAAACATGCGGCTATGGACATGCAAAGGATGAAAAAGACTACGACGGTGGCGAGACACTGTCTTACTCATCACCATGGATCTTGGAGAGATCTCAAAGCTTTCGGCCTTGAAAAAGTAACAATGGGACAAAGACAGGGTGACCTGACCAAAGAACTCTTGAAGAAGGAATGTGAATGGAATAGTCAGTCCACAAGGAATGAACCAGATGATTAACTATATCCCCTTTCTTGACACCTAATTAGTTTCTTGATTCTTTTATACTATTCAAAAAAAAGTTTTACATTTATTTTTATTTATCCCAGCCTACTTTATTTTAATTGTTGCGTCACTTTCATGGCAGCTCTCACTACACCAATATTTTGTATTTTTATTTTATATTATATTATATTATATTATATTATTATATTATTTTATTATCTTTTCATTTTCTTTTCTTCTCTTCTCTATCAGCACACTACCTCACTATCACTTATTACTATTTAGTAACACCCTTTTTTCATGATGGTTGTATATGCGTGTATATGAAGATAAATGTATATGTATGTAGAATCCCTGTATTTTATTAAATATGTGTGTATGTGTATACAGACATGTGTATATGTACATGTGTGTGTGTATGTATATACATATTTATTAAATTTTATATAACATGTTTTCTTTTCCTTTGCATAATCACACAATTTGTTTCATTTTCACATCACACACACCATAACTGGGGATATTATATATTATTTGACCCATGATGTTTAATATAACACTATTGTTAGTATACACATGCATACATATGGGACTGCATATGTATATGTACATAAGGTAGATGCAATATTATGATACATTGTTAAACACTCTATGTATACCCACATTAATTTATTTATTACTATGTAGGGGTTGTTCAACATATATTTTGTCACTGTCTTTTATATTTTATATTTTGTCACCTATTTCTCTCTCTGTAATCATTATTATTATTATTTCTGTTTATTATGATTAATGCTAAATGATACGCTGCGTAAATTTTTGTCTTTTTATAATTATTTTTCTTATTCAACTGTCATTCTTTTTTTCATCATGAATGATTCACTCTTTCCATTAGAGGATTTTTTAAACAGATATGACATGAGTGACAACCGAGTATGGGACCATACAAAGTGATACATCAGCCCTTTTATCTAGATCTATCATATTATTTTGATATTCCTATTACCAATATGGGAGCTATATATGCTCTTCTGTCTGAACCAATACTGTGCTGATGTTTTGGTTATAGACCAAATAACTCTTGAAGAAGGAATGTGAATGGACTTTTAGACTAGGTACACAAGGAATGAACGGGATTATTAACTATCTAACTATGAACCAATACTGCGCTGATGTTTTGCTTATATTTATATTTATTTGTATTGTTTATTTTATTTACTTATTTATTTTTGTTCTTACAAACATTTGTGATTTATTCTGTCCATTTAAAATAAATAGTGAATATGGGTGACATGGAATTTAACTATGGATTTGTATACTGTAGATACATCAGCCCACTAATTAGTTAATCAGCACCTTCCTTTCCCAATGCTGAACTTTAGTAACATATGTTTGTCTGACTCAACTGATTAACAAAGGGATAAATAGCTCACTCCGCTCCCCTGAGATTGTTTACTACCATAGACACATTGCAGTGTCTATCAGATGATCATGGCCAATCAAAGCACGGCCGTCACTACATTAACCCAGCTCGCACCCACTAGCACTGACAGCTTCCTTGACAAAGCCTGCTTCTGACGAAACGCATGTCGGTTCTTCAGCTGAGGGGATCCCAGTGCGCACTGTGGATCTCCACACCATCAACCTCCTGGAAGATTTAGGGACAGGTACTATTTCTCTTTTCATCTCTCTGCTCTCTCATTAGTTGCCATTTACTCTGATTCCCTGCACTGCTTAGTGCAACAGGGATTTCAGGATATAATAGGCACTAACAGCAGAAACAGACTACACTGTTCCCAATTGTGCCTAGAGGCAGCGACACTCATTCATTGTCCTCTACATTGTATGACGTTGGACAGCAGAATCTGGCCTGTAAGTGCACAGACTCTGACTTTTCAATCTATTTAGATGTCATTTGAACCTGTACTTTCCCTGGTATAACAGAGGGACGCCTCGTATCACCAGTATATCCATTGGGTATGCAGTCGGGAAGCCGGCGGACCTAATCCCGACAGCCGGCTTCCCGACTGCTTAATCCCGGCGAGGGTTAAATGACCGGCGTCTACATCTAGACACCTGTCATTTTACCGACACTGGGAGACCGGCACCCGGCATCCCGATCGAAGTGATGCCGGGCGCCGCTGCGGACAGCCACGGGAGGGATGTTAGGTTTAGGGCTCCCGGGGGGACTTAGGGTTAGGCACCCCCCGGCAGGTTAGGGTTAGGCTAGGGGGAGGGAAGGTTAGGGTTAGGCACCCCCAGGGGGGACTTAGGGTTAGGCACCCCCCCAGGGGACTTAGGTTTAGGCAACGAGGAATGGGGGGTTAGGTTTAGGCACTAAGAGGGGGGATTAGGGTTAGGCACTGGGGGGGAGGTTAGAGTTAGGCACCCTAAAGGAGGGTTAGGGAAAGGGTGGGGGAATAGGTTAGTGAATACTTACCTGGAGACGATCAGGATTTTCATCCTGTTCGGGCAGCCGCTGTCGGGATTTGAACCGCCGGCAAGGGGTCCGGCGGTAAATCATACCGATTCCTATCCATTGTGATTAGATTATGGTTCTGTTTGATGGTGAACAGCTTTTTAGTATATATGTATTAGACTAGATGTATATTAGATTTATTTAAGTTTAATTTTCGCCTTTTCTCTTTCTTATAATTTATGCAATATTTATGTGCTGTCTATCTTGTGACATTGCTCTTACTGTTCTTAGTGATTGGCATTATTTCAGATGTATGATTTTTGCTCATGAGCTCCTACTTATGTATCTTTTCTGCTGCATACAGCACTATTAGAATCTGCATATGGGTGTGTGACTATCACAGTGAGGTGTCGCATTGAGAAAATATATGATCTCCATTTTTTGATTTTGCCGCTGCATGCAGAACGACTAAATTCCGTGCAGCAACTGTAGTAACTGTAGCAAGCTATACATATTGATGACAACAATACACTGTCATTTGTATACATTTCAGTTTCTTCCACTATATGCAGAATAATATTTTGGTTTCTGAATACATGTTGGCGGCATTGATAGCGCAGCTTGCAAAACGTTTAGATCCTGTATATATATGTGCGGCAATTACAGCAAGGTTCCATACCTAAAACACATACATTATATCTGTTACTGCTTAGATCTAACCATAATCATCACAGTGGATAAAGACTACTGTACATACATCTGTGTTCTACTTATTGCATAGGGATACATGATAACAGTGTCGGAGATTATACACATAACTATCGTGTGTCACTATTGTTATTTTTCGCAAATTTTTATTATATAAATTTTTTTTGTCTGTGTGTGATATTAGTGCTTTGATCATTCATTTATCTCCGTAATATGGTCATAGATAGTTATTCTAGTGATTTTCTCTTTTTCTCTTTTTATTGAGTATTTAATAAAAGGTATGTTTTAACTATTATTCTATTTCTTGTGATTATGAAATTGTGGGGTGTGCCTCGCAAAGGAGTCTTTTTCTTTACCCTCTCTTGCTGCATATAAACGTACACTCTAGGGAGCACCCCCATCTTTTCCTTGAAGTAGAGACCCTACCTGAGTAGCCTTCATTTTCTAATACTTTTACTCCTGTGCAACTGTTTTTCCAATTCTTCCTTCCTTTTTACCTTTAGGAAGTCTGTTAGATTAATTAAATAAAACATGGACAATTAATTCTAGAGTTGTCTCTATGAAAACAATGAATATTGGGCCTGATTCAGACCCGCTTGCAAGTGCTTGAGCGCTAGCGAGCGGGTCGATGGTGTGCTCTGCGCACGCGCAGAGCCACACTGTGCGTGAGCAAGCCCCAGAGCGAGAGAGAAATTCTCTTGCTCCGTGGCTCACTACAAAAGGGGCGGCTGTCGATGTTGATCAACAGCTCACCCCGTTTTGTAGGCTGGGGGGTGGCTTCACAAACTGAGGCATTCCCATGCGAATGCCTGCCATTTGTGGGCAGCCCCACTGACATCACCAGTGAGCCAGAAGCTCTCTGGGGCTTGCGGCCATGAGACCATACCACAAGGGTCTCGTCGCAAGCCCCGATGGTCGTGATGGTCTTGACCATCGCAACCATCATCCTGGGCGCTCGCAATAACTGTGGGTGGTCACCCACAGCTATGCGAGCGGCCAGGAGGCCGCACAAAAAAAACGCCCTGATTCAGAGCGTCCGTCTCTAAATCAGGCCCAGTGTTCATTGTATATAAATAGTTATGGCCTATGCCAGCTAGGTGTACTCACCTATAGATAACCAGTTAATAGAGGTTGTCGCCCTTGATAACCACTGAGGCTACAAAATTGATCCATGACCTCCAAGTGGAAATTTCCTCAGGTGACTATGCGCTATAAATGCCTCACGATGATGACTCAGGCAGGACCAACTATGAATATCAATCTCCCTATGCTGAGCAGGAGTGCTGGCTGAATAGCGCTATTAGTATTGTCAGCAATGGCAGTATTCATATGTATTCACTTGGCATAATGAGGGTATTGTTGCCAGCAAAGTCCACCGCAGCAGTGATCCATTCACGGCACAAGTAAAAGGTTCACAGTGTTAAAAGACAGTCCAGGGGTGCTCCGGAGCAGGGAACTTTAGCACTCCACTAGGTACAAAAGATGTAATGAAGTGTCTTAGGGCCTGATTCAGAATGTACACTAACCCGATGGTTAGCAAACATCTCCGATGGTGGGAGGGTGCATGCAGACTTACTGGCCTCACAAGCTGCCAGGACCCGGTCAGTCCGCTTGAATGCCATTTCCTGGGCATGCATAAATTAGTCACTGTGATAGCATACTCAGCTTGCGCGAGGGGCCGATGTTACTCGATGTTCTGGGTGTGTACGCAGGACTGCAAGGTATGACAGATGTGAGATAGTGGTAGTGGGAGGCAGTGGGCGTCTCTATACTGGCTGTGTGATGGCACTGTGATAGCGTTCATTAGTATATTTTCGCAGCAGAACTGCGTACGATTACGAAGCTGTGACCATAGTGAATCAGGAGCCAAATGAGATCCTGGCCTCTTCCCATTGATCCCACCCCCCCAAAAGGCGGTGACATGCCTCCGTTTTGGGAAACGGAGGCCATTGCCGCCCTCTTCCCGCTCTCACTGACAGTCTGCAGCTTGACTGCATGCGGGATCGCAGACCGATACTGCACATGCCCAGTACGGGTCCTGCGCCAGCGCAGAGCAGTTGCAATCGGAGATGTGCGCTAAGTATCGGGTTAAGTCTGAAAAGTTGTACGTCACTCTGGGCCTGATTCTGACACGGTCACAAATTGGATGTAACAAACTATCAAAAAAGCTACATATACAAATTGTATATTTACATCCCAATGCTGAGGTGTATGCAAAGTTGGCACCACTAGCTCCTTCAGTGGTCTCCCTAATTATGTAACCTGTGGATAATACAAAATTATGTTATGTATATTTGTATTAGAGATGCGCAGTTCAGATTCAGAGAAACAAGATTTCCGAGTAGAGCCGAGTCCCAGATCGGATTCTCCCACCAAATTCAGGGCCTGATTCAAACCCGGTCGCAAGCGCTGTGGGTCGATGGTGGGCCAGTGCGCATGTGCACGACGGAGCCGGCTCCGTCGTGCGCATGCGCAAGTCCTGGATAGCAACGGGCACTCCGTCGCTCCGGGTCTCGCAACAGTCAAGCGTGCAGTCAAGCTGCAGACTGCCGATGTTGAGTGACAGCTTGTCCTCTTTGGTGGGCAGACCGGGGGGGGCGGCTGCCCAAATGGAGGCGTTCCCATGAGAACGCCTGTCATTTGGGGCCGGCCTCTATTAGAGCCAAAAGCTCTCTGGGGCTTGCGGCCACGAAACCCTACCACAAGGGTCTCGTCGCAAGCCCGATGATTACGATGGTCTTGATCATCATGGCGGCTCGCTGTAGCTGTGGGTGGTCACCCACAGCTATGCGAGCGGCCAGGAGGCCGTTCTAAAAAATAAAAAGCCCGGCCCTGATTCAGAGCGAGCGCTCTGTTAGAGCGACCGGGTCTGAATCAGGGCCTCAATTCTCAAAATGAGGAAAAACATCCTTTTTCCAGAAATCTCAATGTCATATGTTTTGGATTGCATATAAGTCCCTTGCTCATCCTTTGAGGCACCATTTCACACAGGAGAGTGCATGTAGAGGGTTGTAGATGATTGGATTGGGTAGGAAGGGTGGAATAGAAAGCAGACATCTTTAAGCTTTTTAGGATCAGACACTAGCAAGCAATGGTGGCTCCAGAGGTGGGGCTGCAGCAAAGTCCAAAATTCAAATAGGGCAGCAACACCAACTGACGTTGGAACCCAGCCAGCAATGTTTGGCAGCGTTTGAGATGGCAGTTGGTGTGGCTCCCTTATTTGAATTTTGGACTGTGCTGCAGCCCCACCTCTGGAGCCGCCACTGCTAGCAAGCAATCTGTAATACAGGCTTCTGTGTATGTTTGCCAGGCACAAACAAATGCAATCTACAATACAGGCTTCTCCTGCATGTTTGTTTGAACTTGAAGTAAGCTGTTTTTCAAAAGGGTATCTATCTACACTGTAGTATATATTATGTATGAGGGCAGAGATAGTATGGTGATTACAAGCCTAGCTGAACAAAAATTGTGTACTGTGGGCCTGATTCAGAGACAGATGCTCTGAAAGAGCGCTTGCTCTGAATCAGGGCATTCTTTTTCTATTTTGGAGTGGCCTCCAGGCTGCTCGCATAGCTGTGGGTGACCACCCATAGCTATTGCGAGCGGCCAGGTTGATGGTCGTGATAGTCAAGACCATCACGACCATCGGGGCTTGCGACGAGACCCTTGTGGTAGGGTCTCGTGGCCGCAAGCCCCAGAGAGTTTCTGGCTCTAATAGAGCTGGAAGCTCTCCCACTGACATCACTGGTGATGTCAGTGGGTCCGCCCACTGGTGATGTCAGTGGGTCCACCCACTGGTGATGTCAGTGGGGCTGCCCAGGCGTTTCTTTGGGAATGCCTCCATTTGGTCAGCCACCCCCACTGCCCGCCTACCAAACGGGGCGAGCTGTCAATCACCATCGACAGCTCGCCCCCTTTAGTGCGAGACCCAGAGTGACGGAGCACCTGTCGCTAGCCGGGTCTCGCGCATGCGCATGACGGAGCTGGCTCCGTTGTGTGCATGCTCAGTGGGCAAACATCGACCCGGTTGCGAGTGCTCAGCGCTTGCGACCGGGTCTGAATCAGGCCCTGTGTCTGAGTGAGCTGTACCACAAGGAATACATATTTTTCTGGTCTAAAAAAAAAATCGAAATATTTTTTATAATTCAATTGAGATATTTCAAGTGAAGGTTGTGTATTTTTTAGATACTACATATATTACTGTACTTTATTGGCTGTTGTGTCTTTGTCAACTGCACCCCAAAATAATAAAAGTTGAAGAAATATTTTTTTTTCTGTTTTAAAAAATAATTCTCAAGTATTTTAATAAAACTAAATGGTGAATATAACAGTCCCTCATTTCCCTATCTCATTGTACATTTACTTGGTGTAGTGGCAGTTACAAGTTCAAGTACAGTACCTTTACTCTTGTCCTTGTGTAAATCGATCATGAATCAGTCTATATAAGAACAAGAGCATCCCAGTACTAGTGCTGGCAATCATATTACTTCTTGAACATCTACTTTTAAAAAAGGTGACAGGGTAAGAAGAGGTGTAAGAAAGACACCCCAAATCTAAACAATGTTTGACAACCTTTAAGAAAACATCATCTTTAACTATAAAGGAGAAAGTTACTGATAAAATATGTAAAATTGTACATGTACAATGTAGTGGCAAGGAGAGGCTCAGACCAAGCCACCTGTTAGCGTAGGAATAAAGCCAATGTCATCAACATGTAACAGAGGTTCTCGCCAGTACCACCCTTTGTATCTCGTCAGCACCATCCCCCTGTCACTCTCCAATACCATCCACCTTGGTCTCTCCAATACATCTCAAAGTCCAGCTCCTCTTTGCTCCAAGGCCATCTCCATTTTTCCCCAGCACCGTCTACTCTGTGCCCCCAGTGTCAACCCTTTCCCCACATCACAGCATCCTCCTAAAGCACAGCAAAACCCTCTCCCCTCACAGCACTCCTCACAGCCCCCTTCAGCACAGTCCTTCACACCACAGCCCCCCTTATCACAGTCCCCCTCATAGCACAGGCCTCTACAACTCAGCCCCTTCATTACAGCCCTTCACACCACAGCCCCCCTTAAACAGTCCCTGTCATATGACAGCCCCTTCACAGCACAGCTCCACACAGCTCAGCCCCTCATAACACAGCCCTCTTCATCACAGCCCCCTCATCACAGCCCCTTAAAATCGCCCGCATAGCACAGACCCTTTCACAGTACAGCCCCCCTCATATGGCAGCCCCGCTGAGAGCACAACCCCTCCCCAGACAGGACCTTAGCATAAAATGACCCACCTCAAAGACAGATCATCTCCCCCTAGATCAGCAGAACCCCCCTCCCCCAGACAGATCATCTCCCCCTAGTTCAGCAGTAACCCTCTCTCCCACAGACAGATCATCTCTCCCTAGTTCAGCAGAACCCCCCTCCTCCACAGACAGATCATCCCCACAGTTCAGCAGAACCCCCCTCCCCCACAGACAGCTCATCACCCCCTAGTTCAGCAGAACCCCCTCCCCCACAGACAGATCATCCCCCCAGTACAGCAGAACCCCCCTCCCCTACAGACAGATCATCCCCCCCTAGTTCAGCAGAACCCCCTCCCCCACAGACAGATCATCTCCCCCTAGTTCAGCAGAACCCATTCCCCCTTAGATCATCTCCCCTTAGCAAAAATGAGTTCCCTCCAACCCTCCCCCACCACAGACAGATCATCTCTATTCTCTAATAAGTACAGAATAACCCCACCCCCTCAGGTCATCATTAATCATTCCACCCCAGGACCCCCACCACAGACATCCCTCTCCCCATACTCCATCTCCCAGCCCCATTGCCCTCATTTCATCATGAATTTTAATTTTCAATAATTTTAAATAAACCACCAGCCCTTACTTCTGGTGGCTAGCCTACCACTGCTACCACCAGGCACTGACAGACTGATGCAGCCAGCCCGTTTGTCTCTTTTCCACTCTGGCCCCTCCCCAGGCTGTGAAGCTAACTTAAGACTCAGAGCCTTCCAGGCTATGACATTAAACTTAAAATTTACACTTCACAGCTTGGGGAGGGGAGAGTGGAGAGGAGACAATCGGGCTGGCAGACTGCCCTGAGTGGCCCCCCAGCCCGCAACTTACCTCACGTGGCCACGCCAACCACCTCCATCAGTCAACCGCGGACCAGCGCCACTTCCTCAACCCTCGTCCTTCGATGATGCCGATGGCAGGCTGGGTGGGTGGGGCTTTAATAGGCTGTTAAAGCCACTGCCAGGCACTGACAGGCAGCCGGGCTGCCTGTGTAAACTTACAGGAGCCAGGTGACGCAAATCGGGGGGGCAGGGTCTCAATTGAAAAGCAGCCCCACAACCAATCGGCCCACCAGGAGTTTTCCCGCAGAAAGTAATGGCCGATCCACCGCTGGTCTAACCCCTAACCATAAACCTAACCCTCCCCTATCCCCTGATACTTACCTTCAGGATGCCAGCGATCAGGATTCTAGAACCGTGATCCCAGCGCTGTCAGGATTCCGGCACCGGTATTTCGACCATTGGCATCCCGCATGCCAAGATGCTGACTACATCCCATTTCAAACAGAGCTTTAAATATCCCAAACATGTGCCACTCCATGCCTCAACAATTTTAGTGTCATGAAATTCTACGTAAATGCACCTGACATACTTGTGCAAGTCGCACGCATCTGAAACAAATTTTATATGAAACACGAAAATGCACTTGCATCAAATTTTCAACAAGGGGGGTATTAATTAAAATGAAGCTTTTTATTGCGATTTGAAAACTGCTATAGATCAGATGTAAATTTAAAAAACAAAAACTTAATTATCTATTTGCAGTTCATGGAAAATGGAATCTCTTGTGCGACAAATTGAAAAGGTGCAAAACACATGGAGCTTACAACAAACTGCATGCAATTTAGAAAGAAAACTGTGATTTGTAGATGAATGTAGTTTATTTCAGGCTGACAAATGATTGGGCCCTATTCTTAGTTGTAGACTAGATATTCATGGGGGAGTGACAATACCCCATTGGTGGCTCTCAATAGAAGGTGAGTGCCACCAGAGGCATAACCCCGGGCACAATCATTTCCCATACATAGACTCATTAAAGGGGCCAAGGCCAACTGTGCAGGGGGAAGAGAGCCCCCCTCCTTGGCACACATAGTAGTTTTCATTCTTTTTAGGGGAAGGGGCATCGCACATCACCCAGGATTGTCAATGCTCTCTGTGGCCCTTGAAGTGACTATGTCATATTGGGTGCATAGTTACACTTCCATGAACTTTTTCCTCTATGGGCATCCCTGCCATTATGCCTGGTACAAATTTACTTCTTGATGATGACTACTGTCACTTCAGGTCTACACAGAGGCAGAACTGCTGAAAAAAATGGAGGCAATTGATGCCGGGCACCAGCCCTGCAGGGGGCACCTCTCCTCCATTGTCCCAGCCAGCTTCCTCCATCCCCTATTAGTTTTGCCCGCAGTGCCCAGGTCAAACTGGCCCACTGGGCACAGTGCAGCTGCTTGCCGGCAGCGGGTCTTCTGTGTGTGGCTGTGTGCAGCAGCACCACTGATTCACGGGGGGAGGAGACCAGTTGCTGCAGGGCGCTCAGGGCACCTTGCAGCAACAGGCAGGCACAGCCACAGACGAACAGCTCCCTCAAAAATGCCCCTACCCTCCTCTTTCACGCTGCTCGCATGCAGGGGCGGAGCCAATATGGCTAACTCCGCCGATTTTCCCATTTCCCCCTGAATCATGGGATCATTCCCACCCATTCTTTTCTGGGGGTGATGTGTTTTAATACTGCCTGTGGAGGTGAGGTGGTGTATTAATGTTATGTGGGAAGGTATATTAATATTGTGTGTGTGCGGTGTACAGTATTAATATTATCTGTGTTAAATGAGTCACTGCTGATGATCTCTGTTATATGGCGGTCACTGCAACACTCTCTACATTACATAGTGGGCACTATGACACTGCATTACATTGCACTGCAATACTCTCTGCATTACATGCCGGGCACTGCGACACTCCTTAATATATGGGGGTCACTGCGACACTCCCTGTATTACATGGAAGGCACTGCAAGACTCTGCATTATATGGCAGGCACTATAACACTCTGCATTTTATGGCATGACACTCTGCATTATATGGCGGGCACTGCGACACTGCATCATATGGTGGGCACTGCAACACTCTCTGCATATGGTGGGCACTGATGGTCTCTGTATTATATGGCAGGCAGTGCAATGCTCTCTGCATTATTTGGTGGTCACTGATGCTCTCTGCGTTATATGGCAGTCACTGCGATATCCTCTGCATTGTATGGTGGTTGCTGTGATGTTCTCTGCATTATATGGGGGTCACTGAGACACTCTCTGCATTACAAAGTGGGCACTGTGATGCTCTCTGCCTTATATGCTGGTCACTGCTACACTCTCTTCATTACATGGAAATCAGTGCAACACTCTGCATTATATGTTGGACACTGCGACACTCTGCATTATATGACGGTCGCTGCGACAATCCCTTCATTACATGCAAGGCAGTGCAACACTCTGCATTATCCAGCGGGCACTGAAACACTCTGCATTATATGAGGGTCACTGCAACACTTTCTAAATTACATGGTGGGCACTGCGATGCTCTGCATTATCCAGTGGGCATTGCAACATTCTGCACTATATGACGAGCACTGTGACACTCTGCATTATATGGTGGGCACTGCAACACTATCTAAATTACATGGTGGGCACTGAAATGCTCTCTGCATATGGTGGGCACTGATGGTCTCTGTATTAAATGGCAGGCACTGTGATGCTCTCTGCATTATATTATATTAAACTAGAGATTTTCCCTGACCCCCGTGTTTTGGTTTTGGCTCTAATTCATCATTGTGTTTCGGTTTTGATTATGACAAAACCACCGTCACATGTTTAGAGATATTACTGTATTTAACATAATTAAATGCAAAGAACCTGATTATCGATAATGACAGCAAGAAATATCTGGGCATTTCACACATACATCAAATATGTATTTAGTTCAAATTCCTGTTTTCTAAATATATTTGAAACACAAATTAATAGATTAACATGCACATGTAAAGTTACATTTAAAAACCTCTGTGTTTTGATTTTGGTTCTACTTCATTGACATGTTTTGGTTTTGAATCGTTACATTTTTTTTTAAATTGATAAAAACAGCTACAATCATGTAATCTGTACATATTTTTGTCCCTACAGTATTATTAATCACAATAACATTAATTTCCTGTCATTTCCAGTCAATTTTGATCACCTCACAGCTCACAATTTTGTTTTCACTTTGAACCAATAAAGGCGAAAGTCTGGAGCGAGCTGGCTGGCAAACCTAAGCAACAAAGCAGCGGCACAAACACACAGAGGTTTAAAAGAATATAGCATATCTATGAAACATTGCCACAAAGCAGTGCCTGACAGGATGGTAGTTTATTAAATTATATGACCCCATAGAATCTAAGAATGTTTTATTTAATTAAGAACTAGATCAGAGGCCAAAAGGCAGTAGAAGGAATTGGAGGTGGAGTATGTATGTAATTTATAGAATTATGGGGCATATTTGGTATTATTCAGTGATATGCATTAGATAAATTATTTACAGCACTCAACAGAAATGCTTGCAAGCTTGTAGATCATGGATAAGCAGAAAATCGCTCTGCTTGTGGACTAGGTTTAGGAGAAAATATATGGTATTATACCTCATACTTAGACTCTCTGGTGCACCTCATAAATGTATTACAGGGGTGTGCAGCTCTGCAGTGCAACTATTCATTTTCTTGGCTTGTTTAAACTGTTGTCAGGAATTCTTGTTTATTGACATTGTATTCTTTTCTGGTTAAAAATGTGTTGCAAGTTAGTAATGTATTAGAACAATAACCAATAATATTTTTCTATGCAAAAAAGTCTGTCCTCAATGCACCACAAAAATACTATCCATAATGAAAAGAAAAGTGGTGCAAGATGGAACTAGCTTTGGGTCTTCCCACCCATCCTTATGTTGTATATTCAGAAGGACATGCACAGTTTAAAAAACTAATAATTTCAGCAACAGGGACTGCCATTTTTTGTGTCTAAAGTACTTGTGTCATGCTCTGAACCCTAAAAACCACCTTCCTACCTCTCTGGTGTCTGTCCAGGCTAGCGCTGAGGTCTGCTCGAGCTGTGCATCACTCCCGGATAGCACAGAGATCCGCTCATGCTGCACAGCTGATACTGAAGTCACTCTGTGCTGCTCCTGCTCAGTCCGCTCAGTGTACTTTCACTGAGCATGGAGATGGCTCTCCGCATCTTCTTGCTCACAGAGTGTCTCCTCATCCTGATGGTACACAAGCTGCACGACAGAGTTCACTCCAAAACAGCAGCATGGGCATGGTCATGTTGGACTCACTTGATGCTCTTACTCCACTCAGAGCACTGCTCCCAGACCAGCTGAGTGCAGTATCTAATCCCTGGGGATCCACCCCTATAAATTCCTTTTCCTGACTGGCTGCTCCTGTTGCCAGTACAACGCTCCCGGGTACTCTGTATCTGAACGATTCCAGTCCGTTATATTCCAGTTCCAAGTCTGGTAATCAAGTCTCCAATTCCATCACACACTCCAGTCTGGTTTTACCACAGATGCTTGTTCATATCTGCCTCCATTGGTTCCAGTCGATATCATCGGTTCCATCTGATATCTCCAATCAAAGCAATCCAAAGCAATCCAGTTCATCAATTCATCAACATTGGTCTCAAACTGATCCAGTTCTTCAATTCATCAGCATCATTCTCAAACCAACTCTGCTCTTCAATTCAGCACCACCAGTCTCAAACTGACGCTACTCATCAATTCAGCATCATCTGTCCCAATCTGATTCTGCTCATCTGTCCATTATCATCAACTCCAGTTATATTCTCTTCTGTTCATAATCAATTCCACATCATCGGTCCCAGGACCTCATTCAGACCCGCTCACTAGATGCATTTGCTTGCTTGATGCGTATGCACATTTTAGAATGCAGGTGATCACATGGCAAGGCATTAGCATGTCCACTATGTCTTGGCGTGCGATCGTATTGTGTATGCAGACGCCCACCAGCCTGTCTTAAGATGCCCACTTGCGCATGTCATCTCCAGGAAGTGTATGCAACCATCAGTACATCCAGTACCATCAGATGCAATCACAGCACTTATGGTTGACCATACCCTACTGCAAGCACTGCGAGCACTTCAGTATAAAATCCAGCCAGGTGACATGTACTATGATGCTGCCTCTTAATTTTGCTCTGAAATGGCATTGAGGTGCTCAGGCACACCTGCGTTTGCACCTCCACTCCCCCATTTTTAATTGCCAGCCCCTGACACCACCCACTAACTGCTTCTCCTGTACTCACTCTGCTGGGCAGTGTATGCGCAGTGAGCGAATGCTTCCCGATCTCTTACAGTGGTTCTCGCACATGCACTACGGTGCGTATGCATGCCCACAATGCAAACCATCAGCAGCTATGAGCAAACGCATCTTAGCAAGCGAGTCTGAATCAGGTCCCCAGTCCGATATCAGCATCTCCATTTCTCAATCTAAACTGCCCTTTAATATAGACATTACATTACTGTCTTCGCCTTCGTGCTCATAATTTTCTAGTTCCTCTACTTCCTCACATTAATACATGAGGAAGTCTTTGCTCAAGCCACCCAGCTTCATCCATGGCTCCCAAGTCTCCTCTTCTGCCTTCCATGCCTTTTCCGACCAATTCCAAACCTCAGGCATGACACCTTGGTTTGGTTAGGCCCCCACAAAACAAGCTACCAGTGGGCTTAAGGCAATGTTGTTAATGATCTCTTCAGTGGCAAGATGACATCATTGTCATCCATATTCTCACCCTCATCAGTGTTAGCATCATCATCATCACACAATATTAACCCACTGGAATCCACCATTACAGAAGTCTCTGTACTTTGATGTAATTGATGGGAAAGGAAATTTGTAGTTCATTTATATTAACATCATCTTTTCCACATTTTGAGGAAGCAGCCTCCTGCGCCAATCGATCACAAGGAGCCTTGCTGCACTGAAAAATCTTTCTGAGTAATCACTGGAGGGTGGGCAGCTTAAGTAAAGCAAAGTGAGTTTGTACAAGGACTATCATTAAAATAATCCTCCACCATTATATGGATTGCTACCATATCAGATTTAGTCACGATAGAGGTATCACTTATTTTGGGCAATTCTTTTAGACCTGACCAGATGTCAAAATGTTGTGTCACTCTGGTGTGCTGAGTTGACTCATCCTCATCACCAGTGGGTCTCTTGGCAAAGCTCAATGTTTTTCTGGCAGCAGCAGTTGCCAGAGAGACTGAAGAAGGAGATGTTGTCCTGTCATGTGTCACTTGAGCTGAAAACTTGCTCACAAAGAGCTCCTTGAATCACTTAAGATCTGTGTGTGTTGGAAAGAAAGACATGGCATACGACCTAGGATCAAACATGCTCACCAAAATGTACTATAGTGATCTAATTTCAAGATGTTGACAACCCTTTGAGCCTGACAAAGTGAATTAAGAACTTGGGGCCTGATTCAGAGTTGGGAATAAAGAGAGATATCTCTCTCAACTGATCATCTTGGTGAAACCATGTTGCACTGCAGGTGGGGCAGATTTTAAATGTGCAGAGAAATTTAGATTTGGGAGGGAGGTGTCCAAACTGACATCTAAAGTGCAGTTTAATAATTAAGCTGTAAAGTATTGAGCTACATACAAAAGCAGCCAGTATTTACCCTACATGCAAAAAAAATAGATATATTTACACCCCTTGCATTGCAACATGGTTTGCCCAGGTACACAGTTAAGTGCTATCTCTCGCTCTATTCCCAACTCTGAATCAGGCCCTTGATCTACAGGTCCAACATACATAGCGGAATCAATTCATTTTATCTGCTACTTCAGTTTCTTGAGTGGCTTTTCCAGTAGTCTAATTAAGGGAATCACCTGACTGAAGCTAACAGTGTCTGAACTAATTTTTTTAGGTTACTACTCTGAATAGTTTCAGTAGCTTGCATGAAATGGAAAGTATTCTCCACTGTGCTGAACACCGGGACACAGCACCTCAATTAGCAAACCAAATGCATCGATGGCAGATATTGGATGTAGATCTAATGCTAGCATAGCCATCATGGCTTCAGTGATCAGCTCTGTAATAGCATGGCGGCTTTCAGTTATTTGTTGTTTGAAACTACTAGTATTCTTCTTGGTCCCCTTCTGGGATGAAAATTCACCACCAGCAGCAACAGCAGGCCTCACACTCCAGGAATCCTGGAAAAGAGAGGAGTCAGTTAACCTTTGCAAATTGGATTGACTACCCCAATCATTAATTATATTGTTGATGATGGTGTTGATGGTGGAGATTGCATGTGGTGGGCTGCTTGGTATTATTATTTTAGCATATTTATTAGATATTGCCAAAAACTTTGCATGAACTTGCTGCAAATGTCATAACAGGAAGGAGGTTCCTAGATGGTTTGACAAATGTCATTTTTGGGTAAAAGTAATTCACGCATAAGAGGTGGATTTTTTTGGTCTTCTGCCCAGGCATGACAATGGCCTATTTATTACGTTCAAGTCCTGCTGCCAGTGGTGCCTGACTTACACAAACAACATCCTCATCATCAACATCCTCATTAATGGCGTCAGTTACACAACTATCCCCCTAATCCTGTTGCACTTCCACAGTAGCTTCCTCAATGTTATCATCTTTACTTGTGCTGCTCATCCAAAATTTGTAGAGCAAGCAGAAATGGTAAAAAGAGGCTTCTCTAAGAGTACAATATCAGAAATGTCAGACTCACTCGTGGACTCCCTTAGACTCTCCTCAGGTATTTGTAACGTTTCAGAGCAGTTTGTTTTTCAGCCTTAGTGTGCTCTTATTTGCTTGTTTTTCATTTGACAACTCTTCTATACTCTGAGTGAGAAGATGTTGCATCATAATGTGAGGTTACAGAAGAAGATGCCTGACTGACACCAGTTCTAGAACCACCACTCATAAATACAGGCCAATTTTGTTTTTTGGCAGTAAACTTTCCCTTTATTATGAAAGGTGAAGTTTTTTCTTTAACATTGTGAAATATTGTTTTGATTTCAGGTCCCCTGTCTTAAACCCTCTATGCCCTTGAGCACCGGCTTTAGTAGATGTTGAAGTACTAGTATCATCATGACTGGCAGTAACTGCAGAACTAGTACTTGGTTGCTGCTCCTGCTCTTCCATCGACTGATCATAATCCATATCATCTCACAGCAGTTCTAGTAACAGTGGCACGGCCACAATGCCACTGCCTGACCCTGACTACACACAGGTTTTAGAAAAAAAAAAGTTTTTTTTAGCAAATTACAACTTTACACTGAGACTTCCAATGCTGATACTATCGGTGGCACAGCACCTTGAAAACATTATTTTTTAATAGTGCCACTGACTGGACCTGAACACACAAGTTTTAGAAAAAAAAGTATTTTCTTTTTTTTTAACAAATAAAAACTTCACACTGCAACTCACAGGCAGATATTAATGATGGCACTGCACCTACTAAACATTATTTTTTAACACAGTGCCACTGCCTGGCCCTGAACACGCACAAGTTTTAGAACAAAAAAACAGTTTTCTTTTATTTTAACAAATGACACAAAATCACACAACACACTGCTCTTAAATAGTTTTTTTTTCTTCAAATAAAACACACGGTGCCCGTTTAATTTAAAAGATCCATTAGGAGCATTGTGTTCCTTTTTACACAGTGCCCCTTTAAGAACACAATGCTCCCTAATGGCATTTTTTAAATGACACAGTGCCCCTGCCTTTAGTGGCTTTAAGGTACATTGTGCAGACCAAAATGAGTCAGCACACCTAAGTTTGTTAATTTTTAGCTACTAAAGCAATCATTTTTTGCTAAACCAATCACAGAGCCCTGCCCACACCTTCTCCATCGGATCTCCTGTGTGAAATGGCACCTGGACACGAAGGAGGGACTTTTATATGCAATGCAAAACACTTGAGATCTGACACTGGGAAAATTATGGTTTGCCACTTTTTGAATCCAAGACTGACAGCGATAACCGAGTCGGGACTCAGAATGCCTCAGAAAGCCACAATTTGGGTGGGTTCGGTTTCAAGGAAACTAAACTCGCACTTCTCTAGTCTAGACACACATTTGTGACTACTTGTAGCCTGGTGTTAGTGATCAACTGTAAATCTAGCACCTTAGTATAGGCGGCATTGGTTGTAATCCTGACAGCAGCAGCCCACCAGAGGTTAAAATCCTGATTGTCCTTTTGGTAAGTATCTCTAACCTAATTTCCCCCCCTAACCCTAACCCTCCCTTAGGGGTGCCTAACCCAAACCTCCCTCCAAGTGCCTAACCCTAACCCCCCTCTAAGTGCCTAAACCTAACCCCCCCTTCCCCGCAGCCTAACCCTAAGTCTCCCAGGGGGGTGCCTAACACTAACCTCCCCCCAGGGGTGCCTAACCCTAACCCCCCCGTCCCTTAGCCTTACTCTCCCGGGGGGGTGCCTAACCCTAAGCTGTCCTGGGAGCTCCTAACCTAACCCTCCCCCCCCCCCCCCCCGTGACTGTCCGCACCCAGCACCCGGCTTACCTTCAATCAGTCTGCCAGGTGTCTGGCTCCTGTCATAGATCTAATGACAGGCGTTGGGATTTTGACACCTGACATTAGACACTTGCCGGGATTAGACAGTCGTGAAGCTGGCGGTCGGGATTCATCCATCGGCTTCCCAACTGCTTCCCGTATAGGCTCCAACTGAAAACACATGGGATTTGCCCAGTTTTATGAATGAGAATCACGTAAAATTATTTGCATAATTATACATGGTTGGACAAACCAAGGTTTGGTACATTGCTCCATTTCTATGGCTCTCGAATAACAAAACTGGCATTGCAGTTGGCAATCTGTTAATTTGAAAAAGTGAGACATGATTTATGATTTTTACTTAAATTGCACAGTTTAAAAAAGAAAACAGAATATTTTAGATTGTGATTTGTAAAAACACAGGGCCTGAATCAGACCCAATAGCAAGCACTGAGCGCTCTCAACCGGGTCGAAGGTGGCCCAGAGCGCATGCGCACGACGGAGCTGGCTCCATCATGCGCATCCGCAAGACCCGGATAGCGACGGGCACTCCGTGGCTCCGGGTCTCGCAAGAAAGGGGGTGAGCTGTCGATGTTGAGTGACAGCTCGCCCCCTTTGGTGGGTGGGCTGGGGGGGTGGCTGCCCAAATGGAGGCGTTCCCATGAGAACGCCTGTCATTTGGGGCCGGCCCCACTGACATCACAAGTGATGTCAGTGGAGAGATTCCGGCTCTGTTAGAGACGAAATTTCTCTGGGGCTTGTGGCCACGAGACCCTACCACAAGGGTCTCATCGCAAGCCCGATGGTCGCGATGGTCACCCACAGCTATGCGAGCGGCCAGGAGGTCGTTCTAAAAAAAAAAAAAGCCCGACCCTGATTCAGAGCGAGCACTCTGTCAGAGCGACCGGGTCTGGATCAGGGCCACAATTCAGTACATCACTCCAGGAGTCAAAAAATGCAATTTCCACAGTACACACTGGCTGTGGTTTGTGCCTGATTTAACACAAATGTACATACTGTATTTTTACGCAACACCTGCTTATATTACATGTAAAAATGGTGGCATCTTCTGTATGTAATTGTTGATTTTTCATTTTCCAAAGGGTGGAGCTGGGTCAGTTATGAAGTACCTTGACTTGAGTACAGTCTAGACTTTAGAGCCTAGCTCAGGGCTGGAGTAAGCCTTCATGTGGCCCAGGGTACCAAAGACGGGGGGAAGTCCCCACCCCTGCAGCACTCCCCCGCTTGTCAGCACTGCCCCCACTCATCATCCGTACCTCCCCCCTTCATCTACCAGCCCACCCTGAGCTGTGGGTGACAGCCAGGAAATGCTTGGGTACAGCAGAAGAGAGATGGGCACAGGACAGAGGCATGCAAAGGATAAGTGCAGCGGGACAGAGCCCCGGGCACCACTGGGCAGGGCCGGGCAGAGAACAAAGCCTTGAAAAATGGGATAAGTGTGCTGCCCATGACCAATCATCATCTGGTCTGCCCCACCATGGGACTGCACTGTGTGCTCCAGCTGGGGGAGGAGGGGGCTGAGAGAGGACACCCTTACCCAACTCTGGCCTAGTTATGAACCCACATATAGAAACAATTGTATAGCTTTGTACATTTTACTTTGTGTGACATGAATGTGATTTTCTTCCCTATAAAAAAATTATTTTTTCCACATACTGTACTCGGAAATTCCAAAAAAGCGGTGGCCTCATCATTCATTGGGATGCCTTATGCTTTTAGGTGTAGTTTATAGGGAAAGCACATTTATTGACACACCACAAACAATGTAATAATAACATTTAAACACAAAGTACCAGTGGATTCTCACTCACATGATAGATCTATAGTAAACCTGACATGTGGTTTTGACAGACCTAACAATCAATAGTAGACATATAATAAATAGATAATAAGGTCAGACAACATACAATAGTATATTACGCTCTAGAGAGGATGTTGGTGGACACAAATGGGGGTGGAGTGGGGGAGAGATTAGTGCATTTGGACATCAGCCTAGCCAGCCAGGAGGTAAGTTTTATTGTTTTTATTTGTCAAGTGTATGATCGACTGGGAAGTGTATGATCGACTGGGAAGTGGGTATTGAGGAGATGAGTGTAATGTCATGCAGATATGTTCAAAGATGAACAAACCTGTGGAACACAGTAAATACTATACATTTATTAATCTGGGGTCAAATGTAATAAGGGATGTGTTCGGCATTCCGGCAGTCAGGATACTGACGCTTACATTACCAGCACCGGAATCACGATGCCGGTCAGAATCCCGGTGCCGGCATACCGACCCCCGGGATGCCGAAGATAAGTAGCGGGGTTGGAGGGAGGGTTAGGTTTAGGGTTTAGGGTTAAGCACTAGGGGAGGATTAAAGTTAGGCACTAAGCAGTGATGGTTAGGTTTAGGCACCAAAGACAGAGGGTTAGGGTAGGGAGAGGGTTAGCAAACCAAACAACAAGTGTCGGTATGTCAACCCTGTCGGGATCATGGCATCGAGATTCTGACCACCAGGATCCTGACTGTCTGTATTTCATACCCAACCCTGTAGTATGGTGAGAGTTTAGAAATTGTGAGCGTTTAGCAGTAAACTCTCACAGGATTACAATGGTCAAGTTGTATCTTCAAAAAGGGAAAACATCTGGTTCAGAGTTTAAATCATGAGAGTTTTTTAGTCTAAAACACATACAAGTTTGCATGTTCTTAGACTTTATTACATTGGCCTAGTTTAAAAAGTGTGAGAAAACTCTGGGGGGGACTACTACTGGGGGCACTGCATTGTGGGACCACTACGGGGGGCACTGCATAGGGGGGGACTACCACTGGGGGCACTGCATTGGGAGACCACTACTGGGGGCACTATATAAAGGGCACTGCATAGGGGGGGACTACTACTGGGGGCACTATATAAAGGGCACTGCATAGGGGGTACCACTATTGGGTGCACTGCATAGGGGAGGACTACTACTGGGGGCACTATATAAGGGGCACTGCATAGGGGGGACCACTAGTGGTGGCACTGCATATTGGGGACCACTACTGGGGGCACTATATAAGGGCTTACTACTGGGGGCACAAGGGGCACTGCACAGGGAGGGCACTACTGGGGGCACTGCATAGGGGGGATAACTACTGGGGGCCTGCATAAGGGTGACCACTCCTGGGGCACAAGGGGCACTGCATAGGGGGGACCACTACTGGGGGCACTGAATAGATAGGACCACTACAGGGGGCACTGTATAAGGGGAATTGCATAGGGGGAACCACTACTGGGGGCACTGCATTGGGGGGACCACTACTGGTGACTACTACTGGGGGGGACCACTACTATTGGGGCACTGCATCAAGGGGGACTCCTACTGGGGCACTATATAAGGGGCTTACTGCTGGGGGCACTGCACAGGGGGGACCACTACTGGGGACACTGAATAGGGAGGACCTCTACAGGGGGCACTGTATAGGGAGGACCACTACAAGGGGTACTGCATAGGGGGGACCACTACTGGGGGCACTGCACAGGGGGACTACTACTGGGGGCACTATAAAAGGGGTACTACTGGGGGCTGCATAAGGGGGACCACTCCTGAGGCACAAGGGGGATCACTACTGAGGGCCTGCATAAGGTCAACCACTACTGGGGGAAATCTATAAGGGGAAATACTGGGGGTCTGAATAAGAGGGACCACTACTGGGGGCATTGCATACTGGGGGTACTGTATAAGGGGCATTACTGGGGGGACTGCATTGAGGTACATATGGAATGGAAAGGACTGTTCCCAGAGTGATGAGAAAAGGGTGTGTGTCATGTTGACATGCCCCATTTTTCAGTGACCATGCCCATTTTTCAATGCGCAACGAAGGTGCACACACAAAGGCGTGGGAGGCTCCATTTTTTTGTTTGCCCTGGGCTCCAAATATCCTAGTTATGCCATTGCCGTGCTTATAATGGGTGGCGGCACCTTGCTTGTAAGGAGCGAAATGATGTCAGGTCGCAGGCGCAAACAACAAGGCTGGAGATGAACTATGTGGTGGGAGGAGAGTGGGAGCTGCAGCCCATGTTTTAGAAGGATCGGTGCTGGCGTACATAGTCTTTCCTGCTACGGGCTGAGGCAGCACCGCCTGTCTGGGCCACCAGTGACGCTGAGGTG
This sequence comes from Taudactylus pleione, assembly GCA_031769625.1. Lineage (NCBI taxonomy): Eukaryota > Metazoa > Chordata > Amphibia > Anura > Myobatrachidae > Taudactylus > Taudactylus pleione. The sequence continues at coordinate 3,457,137 of JAUIMM010000205.1, forward strand.
GGCACCGTCGGAAGGGATGCAGTGCAGCCAGGTCAGCCCGTTCCTTACTGCTGTGGGTGGATGCTGTGTGTGTGAGAGATAGAATGAGTGCTGTCTGTGTGCATGTGAGACAATGGATGACTGCTGTGGGTATGCAAGACAACGTCTGACTGGTGTGTGTGACAATGGGTGACTTCTATACACCTGCATATTAGCCATATCTATCATCAGCAAAAAAAAAAGCGGGTAGCTGCTTTGAGCAAGCGGTAAATAATTGCTGTGCGCATGCGAGGCATCTATTCCCTGGAGAGAGGGACTGACGGCATGCCCAGCAGCTCCAGGAGTGCTGGGCATGCATCCAGTGTGACAAAAATGGAGTGTTGCTCATGGTTATGGCTTTTTCCATGAGACCACGGTCCCTTAATTTTTTTGGGCACGTGCAACAATCTGCCTGGGGGCACCAAAAAATATATTCACTTACCAAAAAATTTGGGCTAGGGCCGGGCCAGTGTACAATGTATAGTTGTGTTTAGGTGACAGGTCCACTTTAAGACATAAATTAAGCTAGCCAAGCAGTATTCTAGTACAACACACTTTATAGAGTTAAGAAAACCTGTTTATTTATTTAAATAACACAATAACCAAAAAGTAATTTGAATTCATATAAAAAGAATAACAAAATCACATGGAATGTACACAGATATCTGAAAGAATTTTTTTTTTCATCTTTGCAGCAGAGAAATGCCTACTAGATAAATCAATTATTGTCTAAGTTACATAATACAGATACATGTCTTGTGAGTCTACAATGTAAGAAAAATGTAATGGTTTGAAAAGAAAAAAATGTCAAAACTAAAACGTTTGCTCTATTTTTGTCTTGCTTTTGCTTAGGGGTAAATTTACTAAAGTGAGAGTTTTTAGAAGTAGAAATGTTGCTCATAGCAACTAATCAGATTCTACCATGTTTCCCCGATAATAAGACCTACCCCAAAATAGGGCTTATTTTTGAAAAACGGTCCAAAACAAGCCCTACCCCGAAAATAAGCCCTAACAAAATCCCCATTTTGTCTGGACCCTACGCTACACTAAAATGCCCCCAGCTACGCCCCCTGCATGAAATAGATGCCGCTGTTAAAGATTTAACAGTGGCATCCAATCACAGCTGGAGCATCTCACTCTCTCACAGTGAGCGTGCGGCACCTGGCGTGCGTGGCAGCATCATTTACAACAGTGCCGCGGAGGAGAGTAGAGACCATTTTTGAATAAAGGTAGATTTTTTTGTTCACACTTACCTGTTTATAGAAATTGCTGTCAATGTCAATTAAAATAAGCCCTACCTCGAAAATAAACCCTATGGAGTTTTTTTGACCAAAAAAAAAAACAAAACAGTGTCTAATTATCGGGGAAACACGGTAGCTATTATCTTCTAGAAGATGCTAGTTATATGTTAAGTAGAATCTGATTGGTTGCTATGAGCAACATCTCCATTTCTAGAAACTCTCACTTTAGTAAATATGCCCCTTAGAATCAGTTGTTGCTGGGATTGTTTGTTTTTTAAGCTACATTTTTTGGCTTTAACGCTTCAGTAAATTCATACAATGTTGGCCAAATGTTGAACAAAAAAAAAAGCAAATGATACATTTATAACGGTAAGTGTAATTGATTGAGCTCATTTCCTACCTACGATGAACGTATAAAAGATTAATAGTGAAACCGAAAGCTCATTGACAGAAAGTACGTGGCTTCAGCCTAAGCTTGCAGTATTTCTTCTCACTTTTTCCATTATCACTGTGCCCAAAGGAAAATTACCACAAAGGTCACTGCACTAGAAGACAGTGCCTTATACTGTCCCACCCCAGTAGAACATACAGCTTTGCCATTTAAGAGACAGCAGGCTTTAACAATAATCCTGATGCAAGCATTAACTCTAATCCGGCTGCCACTATAGCTATTGATTTTCTGTTGTATTGTTCTTTGATTTCCATTTTGGTTATTTAATGAAAGAATGATGGATTTTTGACCTTCAGCATGTGTGCTGGCAGGGCTGCTGTTTGATAATGGTCTATGGTGTGGAGCAGGATCCTCAGGGTCTTGAGTATTCTGTAGTAAACTAAAATTTGTAAACCATTTGCAAAACACAGATTACAAGCACTTGGCTTTCATCGTTCATGAAGGTTAACGCAGGTTAAGTGCTAAATTAATAAAGGATTTAATAGTCTAAATAAAGTTTTTCAATTAATTTCTTTATAACATACATCATTGCTCCGTGTATGTTTTATCTGTTGCATGCTACAAGACCGGACATGTTGTATGTGTCTCACTGCATTATTCTTCCTGTATTTCATTATTCCTGTGAGAGTAGCTGGGCAAGTTTCAAAGTATAGATTGCTTTTGCCAGGATAAATAAATCTTGTTTGGAGCTGTGTACTGCTGCTGGCATTCATCTCCAATTCCACCCAAAATCGTATTCATAGCTTTCTGGTTTTTTGCATTTAGGTCACAGACAGAAAGTAGTATCAGGCACAGTAGATGTGCCTTGGGGCAGTAGATACTGAGAGTTGGCTGTAACCCTGCACACTGTATATGGCGGTGTTAAACAGAAAATAAAAACATACCTGAAGGCATGAGAATGGTAACTGATGGGAGTATATGAGTGGAAAGAACTGTGCTATGATATTCTGCTCTATTACAGGCAAAGTTACACTATGTTCTGTGTAAACTTTTGGACCCCTTTTAAAAAACCGCACTCTGGCTTATTCTTAGCTTTAAGCAACAGAGTGCTTGCAATAGGCTCGAAGACATATAAGCACATGGGTTTGGGGGACATAGTTTTAGGCTAATAAAGATTAATAATTTGATTAGATAGTAATTTGATTGACAGGGTTACCATTATGGAGTGTATTGTAGACTACCAGTGAAGGCATGGGAGATCTTATATGACTCTCCTCAAAAACCCTGTATGGGGTGTTCCAAATCCAACCCCGAAGAGGAGAGGTTAATACCACTAAGCAGAGGAATTTTTCAGTAGTTATAGGGTCCGGCGCTGTATTTTTTCTTGTTTTGAGATTCTCAGATTTGCGGCTCGTGCTCAATTCGCCCCCTCAGTACTCCTCCTGCTTCATAGTCGGTGTATGGTACAGTTCATTATCATAGGGGGCAGGTGCTTGGAAACTCTGGCTTCTTATCACTGCAGTCATATGTCTGCTGACATGGTGCTTGGCGCCAAATTCAAGTTATCAAATAAACATCATTCTGCCACTAGGGCATGGCAGTGGCAGAATATTAGGCTTCACTTTTGATCTCCACCATTTCTGTTGCTTTCTTGAATTAACCCCGCACTCCCCCCCCCACACACACACACACACACACACCTCTGATTGGACCTGTGAGTAATAGAGCATTGATGACCATCTGTAGTTGAAGACTGTTGATGAGTTTATACCATCGAGGTTAACCACCAATGGTACGATTGATGCTGACCATCGATGATTAACCCACCAATGCCCATCCCTACTCTGCTTGCTTGACCATTATTTGCTCCTTACTAAGATACTAGAAACCAATTAAGGGGGCTGTGATCGATGTTCCAGGTGTCGGGAATAAGTCTCCTTGCAGCGATCCCTGGTGAAAACCACCAGAACATTTTTACCCTAGAATTGTGTATTGGCATTTACCAGTTAAGATTTATGCTACATAGAACAAGGGTGCAGAACCACCTGGGAATCTCGGCAAAACAGCCCAGGGAGAAGGGCAGTGATTTGCGGTGCTCCACACCCATCTCGGCCACTTAGAAAGTCCTCTCCCAGGAAATCCTGGAGAACAACTAGCAGTGTCCAATTCAGGTTGTACTATTATGCTGTCTGGTATGGGAGGGACGAGTGTGATCTTCTGTCATTAAAAACAGGGGACATGAGTCTGTAGAGTGAGTTTCTTAGATCTCTGCCTGTGTCAGTGAGGAAACGTAAAAATGGTGTGTTCATAAGGGGCAGCTAGGGGTGGGCACCAACATTTGGCTTATACATATACATACACATACACACATATATATATATGTGTGTGTGTGTGTGTGTATGTGTAAATATATATATATATATGCATGTAGAGCACAGAATCTGCGGCACTCAATCGGGTTTCACAACGGTAATAACGATGAGACCATATTAATCTTCAACGTTTCGGCGTTTAGTCCGTCATCAGGAAGAATATGAAAAATACAGAAACAACACTTACCTATATACATGTTTTCAAAGACTGAACCCACCACCGATCACGCGCCATGCTCGGGTGCCGGGCGGGACCATCCTCCGACCATCGATGTCACTACCGGAAGTGAACATCCGGGGTCTGACCCCCACCAGCGTCCGTAACCATGGCAACAAGCGACACACCACTACGTGTCTAATACAAAAGAAATATACAGAGGACAGTCGGATGGTGAATATCGTAATGATAACATCTTTGGAAAAAAGCAATATATCATCTCAAATCTTGAGAGCAATATTTTAAATTGATGTCATAGTATTACTAGTTTCTAAATACATTCTTGACAGATGTGTTTATAGGCCTTTGTTTACAGATACGGGTGCATGTCTATATTAGCATCAATAGTGGTACACTATTTTCTTGCGGATGCCAGTGTAATGTTCTTTATTGAATATTAAAATATTGTTATTTTCTACGATCATGCTAAGAGGTAGTAATACTATGACATCAATTTAAAATATTGCTCTCAAGTTTTGAGATGATATATTGCTTATTTCAATATACTTAAAGTAGAATGAATGATGCATGAGGATATTAATAATAATTTTCACAATACATTTTAAAATACCGTATATACTCGAGTATAAGTCGACCCGAATATAAGCCGAGGTACCTAATTTTACCACAAAAAACTGGGAAAACTTATTGACTCGAGTATAAGCCTAGGGTGGGAAATGCAGCAGCTACTGGTAGTAATCCCCCCTCTGGTACTGTCCCCAGTAGTAATCCCCCCCTGGTAGTGCCCCCAGTAGTAATCCCCCCCTGGTAGTGCCCCCAGTAGTAATCCCCCCCTGGTAGTGCCCCCAGTAGTAATATCCCCCCCTGGTAGTGCCCCCAGTAGTAATACCCCCCCTGGTAGTGCCCCCAGTAGCAATATCCCCCCCTGGTAGTGCCCCCAGTATTAATACCCCCCCTGGTAGTGCCCCCAGTAGCAATATCCCCCCCTGGTAGTGCCCCCAGTATTAATCCCCCCTGGTAGTGCCCCCAGTAGCAACATCCCCCCTGGTAGTGCCCCCAATATTAATCCCCCCCTGGTAGTGCCCATGACGACGTCTCTCCCATTACCCACTGCGGGAGCCGGACAGACTCTCAGCGGCTGCTGATTACACCAAACACATAGCTGCCGGCTCCGGCGGCAGTGTGTTTAGCAGTGTGTAGTGCTGACCGAACTCCGTCCGGTCAGCGCTACACACGCGGTGCAGGCTGTGTCACAGTGACACAGTCTGCACCGCGGCCCGCGTGGTACGCTACTCAGCAGCGTACCATGGGGGCATGACTCGAGTATAAGCCGAGGGGGTGCTTTTTCAGCACAAAAAATGTGCTGAAAAACTCGGCTTATACTCGAGTATATACGGTACTCTTTATCATTGTTGCCAGCTTATTTATCAACATATTTCAGCATATTTCAAGAGAGATGCTTGAGCAAATACCAATCTGTGTTCTCGAAGAGTTTGGATATGTGCTGCTGAGTTGGGATATCTAGTGAGTCAATGTATTTTTCCCATTTTATGTAGAATTTTTCAACCCCTTTTTCGATATCTGGTATTGTGGCTTTCCTATCATAATAAAGTAATTGTAACAGTTTTTGTTGATCCAACATTATGGAGGGTGCTGATTTAGTAGTCCAATGAATTAAAATGGCTTTTTTCCCCAAGGTAAGTATGATCGTAAGTAAAGGAATATGAAAATTTTTGTGTGAACCTAGATCCCAATTTCTAAAATGTAGGTTTAGGCATGCCAATGGATCTGGTAAAATCTTAACAGAGAAGAGCTTGTTAATGTAGTCAAGGAGCTTGTTCCAGAATTTTTTTATTTTCCTACATTCCCACATGCAATGAATGGAATTGGCTGATTGCATACCACATTTCAAACACTTGTCTGATTCATTGGCAACCATATGTCTGCGTTGTGCTGGGGTGATGTATGCTCTATGTATTGTGCGGAAATGCACTTCTTGAAGATATGCAGATTGTAAAAGTTTTAGGGATTTTTCATAATGTGTGAGTAGGCATTGAATATCGCAAATTTGAGGTATGTCTGCTCTCCATTTTGTGAGCAAAACTTCCCACTGAGGTGATGAGATAGTTGGAATCAAATGGGGATATAAATATTTTGTCTTGAAGGAGATATTATTTTTATTTAAACCACTAAGTAAGGAGTCTAATGAAGTTGGATCAGGGTCTGTCATCGACGACATTTTAAGAGAGGACAAATAATGGCGTATCTGAAGATACATGTAGAAATGCTGATTCGGAAGGTCAAACCCTCGCTGAAGCTCAGAAAAAGAAAGAATAATGCCTCCAGGATCAAATACTTTAAATGAACAAGAAAGTCCCTTAACGCACCAAATCTGAAATGTGGAGTTGTGTAGAGAGGGAGGGAAAGAGGGGTTTCCCCATAGTGGGATAAATTGGGTAATATGAGGATTTTGGTTATGTTTTTTGTTAATATCAAGCCATGCTTGATATGTATCTTTAAACATTATGTTATTTAGTATATTATGCGGTATTAAAGTGGATTTTGTCTGAAGAAGCGCAGCTGGAGAATAGGGGTGGAAGAGAGCTTTGTCTAAAGCTTTATCCGTATATTAATTTCTCTCCAATAACCAATCAACAATATAATGGAAAAAAACTGATAAAGAATATGCAAGAATGTCTGGTGTTCCCAAACCTCCTTCTCTTCTTGATGTCTTTAATTTTTGCCTAGCTATTCTCGGTCTTTTGTTTTGCCATAAGAATTTTGAGAATATTGCCTCAAGTTTAGTGATATCTTTACGTGTCAAGGAAATAGGGAGCATTTGGATAAAATAAAAATTTTTAGGGAAGACTATACTTTTGATCACTGCTAGTCTTCCTAATAATGATAGAGGTAACGACCTCCAGTTATCAAAGAGTAGAGAAATTTTACCTATTACTGTTGAGTAATTTAAATTGTATAAAGATGAGAGATCGGACCCTATATTGATTCCAAGATACTTTATATGTGTAGAGGCTATTTTAAATGGAGATATGTTTAGTGAATCCGATTGAGACAATGGGGGACCACATAGGTGGAGTATTTCTGATTTGGTGATATTGACTTTATATCCTGATACTGAGCCAAATGAGGAAATTAAATCCATAACAGCTGGTAGCGACTGAGATGGATTTGATAGAAAAAGTAATGTATCATCTGCAAATAATGCTATTTTCAGGTCTACCTTTTCAATAGTGATCCCTTGCACTGCCGTGGAGAAGCAAATCGCAATCGCTAGCGGCTCCATTACTATAGCGAAGAGTAAAGGCGAGAGGGGGCATCCTTGCCTTGTGCCCTTGCTGATTAAGAAGGGAGAAGAGAGATATCCATTGCATGAAACTTGGGAATATGGCAGAGAGTATAAGGTCCTCAAAGTATCTATAAATGACATAGGAAAACCAAATTTTTCTAGCGTCAGATACAAAAAAGGCCAGGTCACTAGGTCAAAGGCCTTCTCTGCATCCAAGGCCAGAACAATCTTAGTATTAACATTCTCTCCCCGAGGATACCCAATATGTTGAATGACCGACAAGACTCTCCGAACATTCACCACAGAGTGCCTTCCTCTTATAAAGCCAGTCTGGTCAGAATGAATAATACTAGGTAAAAAAATTTTGATTCTTTCAGCCAGAATTTTTGTAAACAATTTATAATCAATGTTTAAAAGTGAGATTGGCCTATATGAGCCAGGAAGAGAGAGATCTTTCCCTGGTTTTGGTAACACCTTTATAATTGCAGAGTTGAAATATTTCAGCAGTTTGAGAGTAACTTTGGAGCTAATATTTTATAAGACTCGCTAGATAGACCGTCAGGGCCTGGTGCTTTAGCTGGCTTTAATTTTTTCAAGGCACTTTGGAGATCCTCAAGGGTAATTTGTCTCACCTCTGATGTAATTTGACGTCTTTGTAGCATTGACCAAAATAGGTCTTCAGTTTGTGTAATCTGAGATATAGGGGGGGTTACTTCAGTTTGTGAATCCAACTGACCGTTCAAGGGGGAGATGTTACTAATATCAGAGAGTGCAGGTATAGAGTATAATGATTCGTAGTATTCTCTCATAATACTTGATTTGACTGTTAGTCAGTAAGACCGCCATCCGATTTAGAAAGTGGATGAACAGTCATCTGTGGTCTATTGCCTGTGAGCAGAGTTGTGAGGAGTTTCCCTGTCTTATTGCCAAATTTGTGAAACTTATGATTTACTGAAAATAAGTATTTATCACCCATTATAGTAAGAAATTCACCAAAATGCATTTTTGCCACTTGATAAGAAGTTTTTGTTGTCAGATTTGGTGACATTTTGAAATTTTGGTATGCTTCAGTTAGTGCTTGTTGCAATTCAGTGTAGGATTTTTCTCTTTGTTTCTTTATGTTAATGGCATAGGAGATTATCACTCCACGTAAAACTGACTTGGCCGTTTGCCAAAATAAGGCCGGGTCAGTGTCTGCATGAGAAAGGTTAGTAAGCCTGTATTCTTCCCATGTCGATTCTAGTTTTTTACGAAAAGTGATCGACTGAGAAAGATGGGAAGGAAATCTCCATATTCTGTTGGGGCCAAGGGGGTCATTCAGACCCGCTCGCGAGCAGCAGTACGCTTGCAAGCAGGTCGATGTTCCCCACTGCGCATGCGCACGACGGAGGGAGCAACGGGCTTTCCATCGCTCCGGGTCTCGCACCAAAGGGGGCGTGCTGTCGATGTTGATTGACAGCACGCCCCCTTTGGTGGGCGTGCCGGGGGCGTGCCTGCAAGACGGAGGCGTTCCCATGGGAACGCCTACCGTCTGAAGCCGGCCCCACTGAGATCACTAGTGATGTCAGTGGAAGTGATTTTGGCTCTGATAGAGCCAAAATCACTCCAGTGCTTGTGGCAGGGAGACCCTACCGCAGGGTCTCCATCGCAAGTCCGATGGTCGCGATGGTCAAGACCATCGCGACCATCTTTTTGGCCGCTCGCATATGCTGTGGGTGGTCACCCACAGCTATACGAGCAGCCAGGAGGCCGCTCCATTTTCATGGAGGAGGGCCCTGATTCAGAGCGAGCGCTCTGGTTAGAGCGTCCGGCTCTGAATCAGGCCCCATGTTCCAAAGAGATCTGAAGTTCAAACCAGACTAAGGCATGGTCAGAAAGAGAGATGGTCTCAATAGTGGAGGACCGTATTTTTGAGAAAAGAAATTTTGAAATTAAGGTGTAGTCAATTCGCGATAGAGTATTGTGCGCCGCAGATAAACAGGTGAAATGTTTTTCTATAGGGTGAAGGGCTCTCCAAATATCTACTAAATTAAGTATTTTGGCTAGCATTGGAACTCCAAATTTTGAGAGAGGAGATATTTGTTTTGAGGTATTAGAGCGATCGAGATAGGGGGACGATATTAAATTAAAATCTCCACACAATATTAGAGTAGCTGGATCTAAAGTAATTAGTTTGGCTAGTATGGTACGATAAAAGGACTTTTTATATATGTTTGGGGCATAGATGTTACATAAATTATATTTAGAACCTTTAATTAGAACCTCTGCAAAAACGTATCGACCCTCCGAATCAGCCTCAACATTCAATACCTCTGCATTTATGTCTCTTTTGCCTAGTATCACAACTCCTCGTGCTTTTGAGTTAAACGACGCCCCAGCTAATATGGACCATTTCAACATTTGGAGTTTTTTAGTTTCAGCAAGTGTCAAGTGCGTCTCTTGAAGAAAAGCGATATCAATATTACAATTGTTTAAGTATAACAAAATTTTTCTACGTTTTGCTGGGGAATTTATCCCTCCTACATTAAGAGTACCAAATTTTAGTAAACCATGGTATAATAAAAACAAGGGTAATAAAGCACAAGGTAATTACCACATTTAAAGTCACTTTCCTATAAGATGTAACAGTGAGGGAGGGGTTGGGGAAAGAAACAAGACAGTACAATGGAGGACAGCAGAATCAAGAATCAAAACAAATCGTAAACGAGTAGAATATTGTAGAATAAGTGACTTCAGGTATGCGAAAAAGACATATTACTTAGTGTAAACTTAGTTGAGCAATCCATCTCAGCACCACCTAGTCTTATTATTTATAGGCAGATAAGTTTAAGCAAAATAACAACCCACGCTATGCAAACAATAACACGCTGTTTTGTTTTGTTTTTTTCACTTGCTATGTATTAATACGCAACCTTGAAAAGAAGAACCTTGTGAGGAACATTGTCTGCCACGGCAAACTAAATTGTCCTCGATGAAGAAATATAATTCAGTGACTAGGTCCCGAATATTTCAAGTTGGTGTGTTAGATGGGACATCAGATATATCATGATTCCTTTCTTCATTTTCCTCCTGTAGGTAGGCTTTGGCATCCCTCGGGTTGGTGAAATCTTTGTATGAGGACTCCTCGAATAAGCGCAGACGAGCTGGGTACATCAGGGAGAATTTGCATTTGCTTTGAATAAGAAAGGCGCATACAGGTGCAAATGCTTTTCTCGCTCTAGACAGTTCCACAGAAAAATCCTGGAATATGTATAACTTGTGATCTTCCCATTGCAAGGGAAATTTTTTACGAGAAGCGGACCAAATCACAGCCTTATGTAGGTAATTGAGACATTTGAATAATGTAACCCTTGGTTTAGTGGAAGAAGGGGTGTTTCTGCCAATTCTATGGATTCTTTCTATAACTAGATCAGCGCATTCAGATTCAATACCCAGGAGTGAGGGGAGGGTATTCCGAACAAAATGGGATAAGGATGGACCTTTAATTGAGTCAGGGATTCCCACTATATGAATGTTATTGCGGCGAGCCCTGTTCTCCAGGTCGTCAACTTTGTTCCATAATTGCCAGTTTTCTTTTTCTAAATTTTGGAAAGAGCGTTTAAGTTGAGAGACCTCTTCAAAATTCGCCCCAATTCTGTCTTCAGCTACTGAAACCCTATGGGTTAACTGGTGTAACTGAGCGGTGATGTCAGCAACCGCTTGTGTTAGCAGAGGGGTCATGGTCGTTTTGATGGCCTCAACAATGTCACTGTAAGTGATAGGAGAATCAAGTGGTCTGCATACCTGAGCAGATGCTGTGTCTTGTGTCAGCGTGGGATTTGGCTTCATCGCTGCAGGCGTTCCAGCAGTTTTATCAGCACCCGGCGCCTTGTTTGGTTTAGCTCGGCGTTTCTCCTGTCTGGGAGGTAGCGGCTGCGTGATTTGTGGCGTCTGCTGTTGGGTGAGAAATGTATCCATGGGCAGCTAGGCAGTCAATGAGGTTCATTTATTGCCAGCTGGGAGGCTTACAATTTAGCCGTGAGAATAGTTAGGTGGCTGGAGAGACGGAACTCGTGGAGGCAGCTGCTCACTCCTCCATGCCGGAACCGGAAGTCCTCTCTGACTGTTTTTTATTGATTGATTGATAATAACTGATATCAAATTCAATTAGTGCTGAATCCCTGGATGCAAAGATAGGCAATTTACTGTGACTCTATGTGAAACAATGACCAATGCCATGAGATAAGCTGTCTTTGTTCACTTTCCTGCCTTATTAGAATTATGCTTACTTTTAAATATTTTACCCAGCTGGATCCCAAACTGGAATCACTGGGTAAAAGCCAAACGATTTTTCTTTCTGTGCTACTTTACAGTAAATGCTCATATTGATCTCTGTATAGCACAGTCTGTTTGTCTGTTTTATTTATAAGTCCTGCATTGCTGAAACAAGTGTTGTATGAAAGGTGACCTCTGATTTTGTCACCTTTTGGCACTTTCTGTCATAATCGTTCACAGACACAGATAGTAGTAAAGCACACACGTCATTGTCTGCAGAGAGAATAGATTCCCTTTCTCTGAAAATAGGGCCTGTTTCAGCAAGGATTGCAACTGCTAATACGCACACAATCGGGTGATTGTTGTGTACTGCACATGCATTTGCATCACAGTGCACGAACCGGCCACTGCGATTGGGACTGCGATCGCAGTGACTACACAGGCCCATCACAGAGTGATTGGCAGTGCCATTTGTGGGTGGTGACGGGGAAGGAGGTGGTCGGCGAATTGCGGGCCATTGAATGCTGTTGCATGGATGTGCATAAATTATCCACTGCGATGTTTTACACAGCCTCAAAGCGTGCGATGAGGTTAGCAATTCCTGAGTAAGGTCAGAGCTTCTGCAAGTGTGTGTGAGGCTGCGATTGTACTCGATGTTACCGATGGTTTTGCAGTCTTGCTAAGGATTACGGATGTGTGTAAGGTAAAGTGGGCATCCTTATGTATTGCTGCAGTGGCATAGCGATCGCAATAGATTAGAATACTATCGCAGTGAGACTGCATGCGTAATTGCTATTGCAATCACAGTTGCGATCCGTAATGAATCATGCCCATAGTGTCAGCGATCCGTTAATTACTGAGGTAACTATGGGCCTGATTCATATTTGGGAATAGAGTAAGAAAGAGCAAGTAACTGTGCACTTTCGCAAAACCATTTTGCATTGCAGCTGAGGCAGATGTAAAATGTGCATAGAGGCTTAGATTTGGGAGGGGTGTGTCCAAATCAGCATTGTGACTAGGGTCTTTGGAACCTAGGGCAAGATTAAAAATGGAGCCCCCCCAACTGTTTGTGCGCGCCAAAAAAGTGGGCGTGTCCAGATTCCACTGAAAACGGGGGGGTGTCAACATGACACACCACCATTTATCGCAACTCTGGGAACATTCCTTTCCATTCCATATGCACCTTCATGCCCCCAGTGGCAGTGCCCCTTAATGCCACCTGCAGCATTCTCCCTTTAGCATGCCCCCAGTAGCACTTCCCCTTAAGCAATGCACCCTGTAGCAATGCCACTTATTCCATGCTCTCTGTAGCAGTGCCCTCAGTAGTAGTGCTGCTTATGCAGTGACCCAAGTAGTGCCCCTTATGCAGTGCCTCCATGAGTACCCCTTATACAGTGCCCCCAGTAGTGCCCCTTATACAGTGCCCCCAGTAGTGCCCCTTATTTTGTGCCTCCATTAGTGCCCCTTATACAGTGCCCCCTGTAGTGCCCTTTATGAAGTACCTCCATTAGTGCTCATTATACAGTGCCCCAGTAGTGCCCCTTATGCAGTGCCTCTAGTAGTGCCCCCAGTAGTGCCCATTATACAGTGCCTCCATAGTGCCCCCAGTAGTGCCCATTTTACAGTGCCCTCATTAGTTACACATAAAACATACACACATAACACTGCACAACAATGAAAATGTTTCTGGTGTGAAAATAGTTACTTCTAATTGATATCAGCATGCAAAGAATGAATATGACATTTAAAACTCTCAGTTAGCTCTGAGTTCCGAGATATAGCCCATTTATGACGATGTAGGGGTATTCCTAGTGACGTGGGCAGAATGGAGAGAATCTTACCAACAATCTGTGTTCTGTGCAGAGGGGGCGGGGCCTAATGACCCAATTAAATGAATCAGTTATTTGTCCCCTCCCCTATTCAAATATATGTGATTCACGGGATTACCCACACAAGATAACTGTGGTGCACTGAGTGACAAGCATAGTGAGCGATTCCACAAAGACATTTCAGCAATGGAACAAAGATATCAGGGTAGGTGAATCACTACTGTTGGACAGTGACAAGAGATGCCCCAGAAGAGGAGTACAAGCGACAAGCAAAGAGAAAGATAGTACTTTTGTATGCTGTATGTTTGTTTCATATGCTGTATGTTTGTTTCATTTTTGTGTTCTTATTTGTGATTGATATAAAAATAAATAACAGTTGTTTTAATTCAATCAAGAAAATATCAGATTATTTTAAAATAGCTTTTCACTATGATTATATTACTAATATAATATATAATAATATTATATAATAATACAGTATAGTGCAAGTAGTGCAGCTCAAAAAATAGAGCTAGTAAAAACATTCTGAAATCATTTTAGTTTTTCTTGACCTCAAATTAGTAATGTATGACTATTTTTAGAAAGGAAACAAATTAAAAGTATTAATTTGTTGTACAGTGTAATTTACTTCCTGAATTCCCGCTCCTCCGGTCCCGCATCATGATGTCTCTTCCTTCACCCACTTCGGGAGCCGCAAGTCGGAGCTCATGAGTGAACTCCAGCCCAGTTCCGGCCCTGGGTGTCCAGCCAATAAGAATCTGTCTGACTGTTACTGGCTGCAGTGCAGTGCTAAACAAACATACCACCGCACTGTCCTGGACTGCAGATGGCGGTGCCTCCCCCCTGACGGCACCCAGGACACGTGCCAGGCTCAGCCCCCCATGTTACTCCACTTGTCCAAACTGAAATCTAAATTGCAGTGTAAAAATAAAGCTATCCAGCATTTGTGGGCTACTTGCAAAAGCAGCCGGTATTTACCCTGCATGCATACAATATATGTATTTGCACCCCTTGCATTGCAACATGGTTTGTCTGGGTATACAGTTACTTGCTATTTCTTACTCTATCCCCAACTCTTAATCAGGCCCTACATATGTCACTATCTAACCCGCTGGGAGCAGACTCCCTAGTGACATTTGCCCTATTGTGTGTGAACTCTGGACAATATTATAGTGTAGTCACAAAGGAATTAAGTAAAATGGATGGAATTAACAGACAGACTCCAGCATTACACATGTATAAGGAAATATTTGATTCATTTTACTTGCGTTTCAAATTATGTATTGGTAATGCAAATTAAAGCCATTGAACATGAGGACAATTCTCACTTTATTCATTAAGCTTTGAATTGTTAGTTTTTCCTTTAAACTATTTGTCTCTCTAAAGACTAATGACTATCTCATCGGCATCTCGCCAGCTCCCTTGAACTCTCTATGGGAATTGGCCCGCAAAAAAGATGCAGGAACCCCCACTTACCCCAGAAGATTAAACAACCCCATGCTGAAAGCATTAGTGCTTCCCCTAACACCACTGGTCAGTGGATATTGGGGAAATAATGATTAAAAGACCTAAAAATATAAAATGTTTACATGTGGCACCACTTGTCCCAGCAGATCCATGGCTGCCAGAGTACACTGATGGCATTCAAAGACTTCTGGGACTTTTAGTGCCACATCAAAAAACACTGTACAGTGAAAACATTTACACTGTAGAAAAAAATCCTTCAAGAGATGCTCCTCTTTATTCCAAAAATAATAATAAATAAAAACATTAACAGCTCTAAACTGATCCAGATGTCACCATATTAGCTCATAAATCCTGTTGAAAGAGGAATTAGCTACTATGTAGACTCCAGTCTACCTGTTCTCCAGGGAGGTATTACGTATATACAGGTCTTAACCTGGGAGAGACCTGGTTAATGCCTGAATATAACACTATTCCAGCATCCCTGCTTGCATCATACACTCACAGGCTGGTGAGCTGTATAGAACCCCACTCCATTTCATTACCAGTGTGCATGTAACAGTGAGTACAACTGTAAATACTTTCTCTCAATAAACCAACACCACTGGTTAAATAACTGGGCTGTTCATACAGTAGTTTGACAAATCCATGTGTGCATCTACTGTATCCATAAAATAGGCGCATGATGCCACATAATACTGTAGCATGTCTATTGTACTTTCATAAAATGTTTGAAATATTTATACCCGATAGGAATTTATATAGTGATGAGAAGTAAAAGAGAGAATGTATTGCTACTAAAATTAACATAAGCTCTAAAAGCCTCAACATGGAGGTTACATGTTTTTGATTGTTTAAAAAGTGATCTCCCAGGGAGAAAAGAGGTGCTTAAATGTTTAAATATTTGTAACATCTGTTGGAAATTATCACTAGAATGGGAAAAGGAAAGATTATTCTGTGTCCGCTATTCTGTTTGCTCCTTTGAAAGAGTATGTTATTACATTTAAATAACAGGGGGGTTTTGTTGTTGTTTAAATCTGTATATCTTTTGAGGTTTGCAAATCTAAGAGCTCACTCCTCATAGTTTTTAGCAATGATCTCTATGTTTAAATTACAGTTGACTGTTTACTGTTTATTGTTAGTGGAATCAGCACAGAATGCTTTCAATTCATTTGTTTTATAACGTTACATGAATTTCCCACATAGCTTTTTTATTTCCCTTCTAAACTACGCTAGGTTGCTTTAGTAGCAGACATTTGCCATATTTACCTTTCCTTCTCTCAGATCACTACCTTATTACCTGCACGCTCTCCTCCATTACTTCAACCTCAATGTCGTTAAAATCAACTAAGCCTCGGCAAACCCATAGAAATATTAATGCTATTAATATTCAACAACTATCCACCTCTATGCAACAACTATTCTCACTGATTTCTACATTCATTTCTCCTGAGACTGCTGTATCACACCTGAACCAGACTCTAGAAATAGCCCTCAATGAAGTAGCTCCAGCTACCCATCGCACACCACATAGACTTAGACCTCAACCATGGCATTCTAAATTAACAAGACACCTACAAAAACTCTCACGTAAAGTAGAATGTCAGTGGCGTAAATCTCATACTCCAAGTGACTTCCTCACATACAGTATGAGACTATCTACCACTCTTATCGTAATGCCCTGGACACTGACAAACAAACATATTTCCAATCTCTCATCTCTGCAAAAGCCTCTAACCCCAAGCGACTTTTTAATACATTTAAATTACTTCCTCACCCAACCCACCTGCTACTATCAGTGCACAAGAACTTGCTTCCTATTTCAAGAACATGATTAATAAGATCCAAAATTAAATTGTATGCTCCCCCTCTCCCAGTAACCTGCTCAATTCCCTACCTGAACCCACTGGCACACTCTCTTCATCTTACCCCACAAATGAAGATGACGGATCTACACTTTTCTCATTCTCCTACTCTACTACCTCTCCTCTTGATCCTATACACTCACAAATCATTAAAGTTCTGTCTCCTGTGCTCATCCCTACCTTAATTAAAATCTGTAATCTCTCTCTCTACTGGTACAGTATCTTTCCATCACTATTAAAGCATGCAGTGATTGCTCCCATTCTGAAAAAACTAAATTCTGACCCTAAATCTCTCTCAAATTACTGTCCCATATCCCAGTTCCCATGCCCCTCCAAGCTACTTAAAAGTAGGGATGTGCAGGCCAGATTAGTTTGGATAATCCCGCCAAATTCTGATATTTCCCGCCAAAGATCGGATCTCAGAAAGAGGCAAAAGTCATCTTTCATGGACAAACATCATCATTCCTGGACAAATGTTCATGAAATATTATGTTTGTCCATGAAAGATGATGTTTTGCCTCTTCCTGAGACCCAATTTTTGGCGAGAAAAATCCAAATTTGGCGGGAAAATCAGAACTAATCCGAGCCTGCACATCCCTACTTCAAAGACTTGCCTACATTCACCTCACACATATTCTTAACTCATAAAAAGTTACTGGACCCACTTCAGTGAGGCTGTTGTTCCCAACACTCCACAGAGACATCACTGACTAAGGTAGTGAATGATCTGGTCGCTACTAAATTTAAGGGCTATTACTCACTTCTTATTCTTCTAGATGTTTCTGCTGCTTTTGACACTGTTGACTACTCTCATAGAAACACTACAATACCTAGGTCTTAAGGACACAGCCCTTGCTTGGTTCTCATCCTACCTATCTAATTGCTCTTTCACTGTTAAGTTCTATGAATCCGGCTTCTCTTTGCTGCCTCTATCAGCTGGAGTACCGCAAGGTTCAGTATTAGGTCCTCTACTTTTCTCAATCTATACCACCTCTCTTGGCAAACTAATCAGCTATTTCAAATTTCAGTATCATCTGTACATGGATTATACTCCAATATACCTATCTTCCCCCAGATTTGTCACCATGTATTTGTCCGTGTCACTGAATTCCTTCTTTCATTTCATCTTGGCTGTCATCTCGCTATCTCAAACTTAATATTTCCAAAACATAATTAATTTTATTTCCACTGGTCAATAGTATCTACCAACCGGATATCTCTATTACTGTTGATAACGCGACAATTAACCCCACCCCACTGTCCTTTGTTCCCCACATTTAATCTTTCTCAAAATCATGTTACATACATCTAAAAAACATATCCAAAATATGACCATATCTTATACAAGACACTGCAAAAACTCTAATCCATGCACTCAATATTTCCCGTATTGATTATTGCAATAGTCTCCTTATTGGTCTTCCCCAAAACAGAGTCTCACCACTACAATCAATTTTGAATGCAGCTCCGAAGCTAATCATCCTCACCAAACATTCATTGTATGTTGATTCACTCTGTCAGTCACTGAATTGTCTACCAGTTTTCTAACATATTCAATTTAAAATACTTTTACTTACACATAAAGCTATTAACTAAACCACACCATCATACATCTCTTCACTTATCTCAAAATATCTCCTAACTCGACCTCTCCGCTCTGCACAAGATCTGTGTCTCTCATCCACATGCATTACTTGTTCCCATGCATGGTTACAGGGCTTTTTACAGGCTACACTCTCTCTGTGGAATACTCTTCCATGCACAATAAGACTTTCCTCTAGTCTCCAAACCTTCAAGCATTCTCTGGAATCATACCTCTTCAGACCATCTTATCAGATTCCAAAACCACCACATAGCCTTTATAGATTCCCTAGCTAATTACATCCCCTCTATACAGTCCACACATAACCTCTTTCTTCACTTTCACTTCCTCCTGACCCTTGGCCAACATTCTTGAGTGACTATATCACACAGCCTATTAAGAATCTGGCTGGACCACTATGCAATAGTTAGTACCTATCCTTGTGTTTCTATGCCTATATCCCTATACAATAGAGTGTAAGCTTGTGAGCAGGGTCTTTCTACCTCTTTGTCTGTCTGTTTTGTTCTATTACTGTTGCTTCCAATTGTGAAGCGCAACAGAATATGCTACGCTATAAAAGAAACTTTTAATAATAATAAAGATAGCTAAAAAGAGCTGACCACTTCTATATTATTGTCAGTACTGTTTCTAGACTTGCCCATCATGCGGACCACTGTCAGGAGCTGACCACTTCCATCATATGTTCTACACTGTTCCTAGCCTTGCCCATCATACTGACTGCTGCTGTATGGAGTTGACCTCTTCTACCTTATTTTCTGTTAGTAGCCTTGCCAATCATACTGACCACTTCCATCATATGTTCTGTATGTTATGAAGTGAACATGACCAATTTAGAAGGTAAAATGCAGAGCCGTAACTAGACTTTTTGGTGCCCTGTGCCAGAAAGAGTATTGGCACCCCCCTCACTTTTCAAAGGGACATAATGCACCCAAAAAAGGGGAATGGCCTCATGGGGAAGGACCCGGGAAGAGATAGGGGAGACCAGGAGATGCTGGGGATGAAATAAGAGGAAGCTACAAGTGAGAATGATAATAAACAGAAAACTGACAGGCCCAAACAGCGCCCCCTGCCCTTTGGTGCCCTGTGCGATGGCACCTGCCGCACTAGCCTAGCTATGGCCCTAGTAAAATGCACCCATAAATACAACTAGAAATGAATACACCATCGTCTGAACACGGCAGTACTTTCCATAGACAGGAAATAAAAGAAGCAGCTGGAATATCAGGTTGTGTAAAGAATGTAACAGGTTCGTTAGTTTTAAGCAATATTTATTGTCAAAAAATATCAAAACATATATTCTTATGCCTCTATTAGTACGTTTTTTTAAAATAAACATTAAAAACACAAATTGTTGCAGAGTATAAAGTCTTATGACTCACTTAGAGTCTTAGGTGGCTTCTAGTGTATTTAAAAACAAGTTCAAAAGGTATATAAATATACTTGCCAGCCAATTGGAAAATTGAAGAAGTATACTTCTAAGAAAAAAAGGTATGAATATCACTGACAGCCAAAGTCCTTATAAGCGGAATGGGTATTGATCCCGATGTCACTGGAGGCTCAAACCTAATTGAATGGAGCCTGGATCTCCGTGAAGCTCCTGAACCAGCAGAATTTGTCCTGATACGGGACACTAAACTCCTCGTCCGGCAGCCGCCCCCGTTGGTGGCAGGGGGTGTGTGTGTGTGTGCCACTGTTTGTTAATGTCCTCTGTTAGAGCAGCGGAGTTCACGGTGTCACTAGCAGGGCTCAACCTTGTAACGGGAGCCTGGACCTCCGTGTAGCTTCCGCAGGAGTAACGGGTCTCTGTGAGGTTGATGGTAAAACTCACCCAGCAGAGGTCCTGGTGTGAGCAGGAGTAGTGGAGCGCTGGTAAGAATGTCCAAATGCAGGTGAAAGATCACGTGGGCTAGTCAGCAGATGGTATTACCGGCTTTTCAGTGAAGCGGAATGTGGAAATGAACCTGTGGGCTTAATCAAGGGATAGTACCCTGAAAACATCCTTACTTGAGAATGGCTAAAAATGGCAATGTGTCCTTTAGAGGTAGATCTCTGCAGCAATCAGAAAATCTTGGCAGGAGAATCACCTACGCGTTTCAACACTGTTCTGGCGTCTTTGTCAAGATGTGAGTATTGCCTGCCTCAAGCTCTATTTATCCTCCAGGATAACCAATTTGGCATAATTAATTGATTAATTTAAATAATTAAAAACATGTGTTGGTAATATTTAAACCAAAAAAACTAACGAACCTTGTTATTTATAGATCCTAAGTATACATTTATACATATTGTTTATTTCTCTTTAAGAAGAAGTTTAAATAACAATTAGAATTGAAGATTTAAAGGGTTAGGATAGACTTAAAGAGATCCTATAGTGTCATATAGTCATTGATAGAGAGAGTGTTATTGAATTAACCCCTTTTGGGTATGTATTACCATATCTTTTAATATTAATTTCAAAAGAAGTAAATAAATATATCACATCTTTTTAATTTTATTAAATACTTAATTTTATAATGGTAAATAATAATAAAGAAGAATTACATCAAACGATGATCTTTATTAATATAGCTTTCAAAAGCTGAGGTTATTGCTTATACTAATTTACTGCAATAACACTCTCTGCAATCATCCAATAGTTACAGACTCTCTCATATTATAAAGAGTACATGACAATGATATGGGCTCTACACACAAATAGATGATTAGCTGCATGTATGATACCTCTATTATATAAACATATATGAAGACCTTATGTTATTATCGATTAGCTAATGTATGTACATACATATAAACAGTCATACAGACTTATTATTTTGTTATATTGTTTTATTTTATTATAGTGTCTTGCATGGTATGATGTAACCTCAAATAGACCATTGGTGTAAAATAACCATAGAACAATATACACTAGTAATTTATTACTGTTAATACCATACCTAACAATCTAAATAAAACAATAGTATCAAGAAACAGGAAGAGAGAGAGAGTTTACATTAACAATATTAACCAATTTGGATTGGTAAATAGAATACAAATAATAATTAAAACACAGAGTTTAGTTCCACTTGTTCATTTAAGCGGTCTGGATATAGACTGTTTATCTGAAATATCCAGAACAGCTCTTGACGGCATAATGACCTGAAACGATCTCCTTTTCTAACTGTTGGAGGAATATGTTCAAGACCCACAAGCTTGAGGGAACTGTCTTTGCTATCATGGAAAATTGCAAAATGTCTTGAAACACTATGCAGATATTTCTCCTGTGTTCTAAAAAACGTTCTTTTAGGCTTCCATAGACAGGAATACAACACAGGAATTTACAAAAAAGTTGTGATTATAATCACGGGTGTCATAAAAGCAAACACATTATAAAAATAAAACTTTCAAGTAGACCCCCTCCTGAGAAGCATGTCTAGCAGAAACATACACAGATCAGTGTGATCTGTGTATGTTTCTACCTTTACTTATAAAAATAAGGGGTTCATTAAAAAAATATTATGTACGCCCCCCCCCCCCCCCCACAAAGCATAAACAGCCCCGGGTTCCTGACCTAGTCCTGGTTCTAAAAGCACAAGGGAAAAAACATGTATTTTATGATCCAGCACTGGGTTCTCTGAGCCAGTCTTGGGTATAAAAACGGGGAAAAATGGCATTGGGTTCCACCTATTTTTAAAACCAGCATTGGGCTCAAGCCTATCTCACCTCGGCCAAAGCATTTACACCCCTAGCTATAGATACACCATCAGAAAACATGATCCTGACACACACAGAAGCTTAGTAAATTCCTGAATTTCTTTTTAGAAAAAATCCCTTGTATCTGACCATTCCTACCCGTGTTTAATCTCGGACAAACAAGGGAAAAACACGAATCTTAGTAAATTTACCCCCATGTTACTGTAGGTAAATAGAAATAGAGAGTAGAAGTATGGGTTATATTTGCTAAAGTGGTACTAAAAAACAAAATGTATTATATTGCAGTTTGATAAAATCATGATTTTACAAAGCTAAAACAGCAGGAAAATCTCTAGAAAAGCACAACTTTCAAAACAACCACATTACACATTCCAAATTAGACCATGGAATGAACACAAGCTACGTGATTAACAAATGTGCATTTTCATAAACGATAGAAAATACTGGTGGCAAAGCCACCGGAATAAAGAGGTGTTTTTTTTTTTTTTTTTACCAGCAACAGAGCTCAAAACGCAGGAAGGCCAGCTTAATGCAAATTAGCATTGGGCACCTCATAGTCCCCAAGGTGGGGGAGGGGGTGACAGTAAAAATAAATTAAATAGCACTACAGCTCATATGTTTTCATAAGAAATTAATGTGCCCCATATCTTTCAGAAAAACTAATAATGCACTTGTATGGAGCCTCTGAATAGTTAATAAGAAATAATAATACCCTCATTATATATTAGAGATATGCGGGTCAAATTTCTGAAATCCGAACACACACGAATTTAGTGGTTCTGAGTAGAAACGGGTCAAGGTTTGGATTCACATTTGTGACCCAGTTCGAAACATCTTCTTTTCTTGATCTGCTGTAAACCATTACAGGTTGAGTCTCCCATATCCAAATATTCCTAAATACGGAATATTCTGAAATACAGAATTTTTTTAGCATGACTAAGATAGTGAAACCTTTGCTTTTTGATGGTTCAATGTACACAAACTTTGTTTAAGGCACAACATTATAAAAAATATTGTATAAAATTACCTTCAGGCTGTGTGTATAAGGTGTATATGAAACATAAATGAATTTCATCTGTTTGAGCCACAAAATTATTGAAAATATTGTATAAAATTACCTGCAGGCTGTGTGTATAAGGTGTACAGTATATAAAACATAAATGCATTCTGTGGTTAGATTTGGGTCCCAGTCCCAAGATATTTCATTATGGTACTCAATTATTCCAAAATACGGAATATTCCGATATCCAAAATACCCCTGGTCCCAATGGGTTTGGATATGGGTTACTCAACCTGTACTATAAAAAACAAAAAAACAGAAGCAACATGGACTGCTCCCGAGGAGGTATCAGTGCAAATGCTCTTTGAGACCAGGACCGATGCTAAGTAGCACAAAACATAATTGAAGGGGAGAGAGGTTTTTTTTTTACCATTACTGATGGCGGTTTCCCTAAACCACATAGAATTTAGAGGTTTACACCCTCCAAACAGTTGGATAATAACTCCAGCATCTTGGAAGGCAACATTTCCAAACCACCAATGATCCTGCTTCTTAGTAACTTCACTCTTAAATCTCAGCCTTCACTCAGCACCTGATCATCTCTCCTGAAACTGGCAGACCATGCTGTTGATATTACAATAGAAACAATATTAGTTTTGCAAAAATTGGAATTTTATTCTCATATAAATGTAATAGAAGTCAAAAGCTTACTGACAAATCTACTGCAAACACATCAGATGTCAGATATCATTATCGACAAACGGGAACGCGCATCGTTGTAGGGACACATGTCAGATTTTCTTTCAGATATGAACGATTAAACGATTTTTAAAATCATTATTGTACAGATCTGAAGGAAAATCTGACTGTGTGTATGCACCATTAGATTTATGAAACTTGCTAACATGCTAATATTTCTACTCCACAGAAATCAAGAACTTTATATTGACTTCTCTCTTAATAGTTTTTTTTTACTGCAAATTGTCCTATACTGTAATTCCACTCTGTCAGTAGCCAATCCTCCACATCTACTTCCAGTCATCCAAGCTCCATAAGGTCTTCACCACATTCAACTCTCTTCTCTGCCCTCCTCACCTTTCTCTACCCCTGTCATGATCCCAGGCTGACTCACAGATACAGCAATCTGGATGAGTGGGTTGTGACATCGGCGCAAATCGGTCACTTACCAATATAGACGATTCTTCACCACCATGTAAGCTTAACTCTGGAGTCTTGTGATCTCCGAACAAATTATTAATAAATAATCTTCAGTTATACACAGGTATGTAGCCTGGGCCTCACAGGCTCACAAGTTCAACAAGAATCACAGAGAATATGCTAGATTAAATGTGTGTAATCAAAAAAATATTTTCAAGGCTTAGTTACATAAATATTAATAAAATGACACACAGATTATAAATGCAAATATATTCTAAAAAATAAAGAGAAATAATTCAGAGTTTCTAAGACGACTTACAACAAAAGTTCTTAGCATTTCTGCTGGGTGGGGGGTTTCGCCAACAAGAGGGTCCTGGCGCATTCACTGCACTTTCGTCTGTCCCCCCAATGAGTGAACATTGAATGCTGGATGCCATTTCTTTTATAGATCTCTAATTCTTTGTTCCTTCTTAACAGGGTAACCCAGTCAGGTCATCAGGGTTTGAGATCAATTGAGGGCCCCGATGATTTCCAATACAGGGTTAGCTGGACAAACCAACAGACTCCCTGCTATAAAGATGTGGGACTACATAACTCCCTCTTCAACTCCCCCCTTCCTGGATCAAAGTAACCATAACAGTCCTTATCTCAGCTTCTATAGCACAACACAGAGTGGAGTATTCGACAGTGCTTTTAAAAAGAGGTATGGTTTTAGGATCTACAATCTAGGACACTCTGACTCCAGGGGTCATAAAAGGAAAAGGGCTAGTTCTTCAAACATGACCTCTTACTGTGAGGGATATTCATATCTGAGAACCAACCACTCGATTTGCAGTTTACCTTTTGCTAATCCGAGTCCTTCCTGACATGCACACTGAATAGCAATTGACATACCATGTTTATACAGAATATAAAATGCTAGAACATCATACAGTACATCATACAGAATAGACTTTGCCATGTTATGCATTTTGATATTATCTTATTTTGGAAAGGCCTATTCGCCACAACCCCCTTCTCTTATTGCCTCTAAATCTGCTTCCTCCTTTATCTAGAAAATTAAATCTTTGAAATGGGAAATCTTGACCTGCCAGGGCCCTCCTGCCCCTACTTTGCTTCCCATAATCTCTTTCTAATCCCTTCAATGTTTTTATTTACTGAGGAAAAAGTAAAATCTCTTCTCTCATCTTCTTCCTCTCTACCTGCCTTCTTGATCCAATCCCATGCCACCTTCTCACTTCCTCTCCCCTGACATCTGCCTCCACCTCACCTACCTCCTCAATGGTTTCCTCTCCATTTGCACCTACTCTTCCTCCTTCAAACATATCTCATCTCATCCATTCTGAAAACTGTTTTATCCATGTCACTGTCTCACTACTGCCCTCTGCTTCACACCAAAAATTATTGAAATACTTGTTGGCACCCTGCTCACCATCTTCATTTCTGAAAATGTTTTTCCTGACCCTCTCCAATCAGATTTCACCCCTCCATTCTACAGAATATGCCCTGACTAAGGTCTCAAATTACCTTCTTTCCATTAAATTCCTTTCCTTCTCAACCTTTTTGTATCATTTGTTACCATTGACCACCCACTTCTACTGTGCACCCTTTACTCACTTACTCAGTCTTTGCAATACTGTCCTCACTTTGTTATCCTCCTGTCTTTTCAACCGATCCTTCTGTGTCTCTGCTATTATCTGCTATTATCATCTCATCCTCACACTCTCCCTCCCTACATATAGGGGGTCCTTCAAGACTCTATTCTCGGCCCCCTACCTTTTTCACTCTACCACTCATCACTTGGTAATCCAATAACTTTTGGCCTGCAGAACCATCCCTATGCTGATGATACCCAACTCTGTCTATCCCCCACTGAAATCTCCCTATCCCTTCTTTCTCAAATTTCAAATGGTCTATGCGCCATCTCTTCTTGATTGTTTCAATGTTTTCACAAGATTAATAAATCTAAACTCATTGTATTCCATGCTTCTGGAGTGTACACCTCACTTGCGCTGTCAACAATACCATTATGTCTTACGCTCATCAAGTTCACTGCTGGACATCATCCATGACTCCTATCTCTCGCTCATTCACATCCACATTCCAGTCCCTTACCCACTCCTTTTCATCTCTGTAACTCCATCAGAATTAGACATTTGCTCTCCCTTGATGCTGACAAAACATCTGTCCACTCTCTAACCATCTCTAACCTTGACTATGCAACCTTCTCCTCATTGGTTTCCCCCCTCACACTATTCTCTCCTCTTTAATATCTCTTTAATGTTGCTTCTAGATACCTTCACTGGCTCCATATAATCTACTAAAATTAATTCAAATTGCTTTTCCTCACCTAAGAAACTCTTGTCTCTTTCCCACTTACAGTACATCTCCAACCTCATTTCCCTCAACATTCCCTCCCTCCTGCCCATTCTAGTAGTCATATGCCAGCTGCCTCTCTTACTCTTGATAATTAACTCTTTCCCACTTACAGAACTACTGCCATACTGCCCCAATTTATAGAACATTTTCTCTCACTCTATCAGACTCTAACTCAGGTTCAAATGCTTCAAACCCATACTTATTCATTGCAAACTACCAAAAGCATTCCTCCATAACCCTTCATGTCACCTTACCTCCCAGAACTACCAGTCAAAATTCCCCCTTTAGAATGTAAGCTTTCACTGCTCTTGTTTCATCCGTCCTCTCAAGTGTTTTAGAATCCCTTCATGTTAGTGTCTTCTGTAACTAAACCTCCATGAATGTTATCCTTTTGGTATTGTCTTTAATTTTCATTGTTATTAATCCTTTGTTTTATGCTGTAGTATTATGCCATATTTTTTTATGGTTATGTCAATATGTTTTCAGTTAGAATTCTCTATATGTATCCTGGTTACATGTGTAATTTTATTATTATGTATACTCATGTTTGTATCACTGTCAGTTCAACAGAAATTTGTGGAACCCTATAAAAAATGCTAATAATAATAATATTACTTTCCATCATTATTACTTAATTTTACATAATTAGAAATTAATTGTCTACAGCGGACTGGTCTGTCAATAAGCACGGGATAAGCATATAGCTCTCCTAAAACATAGGAGCTGATCTGATTTGTTAATTACATATTTTCAGTGCAGGACCGAAATTCAATCTTCAATCTACAGAAAATAGAATTTTACCCAACTATGTAGGTTTCAAAATAAATAATATATTTTTTTTTATTTTTGATGAATTATTAGAATGCTGACTTAGGGCCTGATTCAGCGAGGATCGCAATTGCAAATACGCACTCAGTCGGCCGATTGTGACGCACTGTGCATGCGTATGCGTCACAGTGCGTGAACGCTCCACTGCAATTGGAACTCAGTGGCTAGGCAGACCCATCGCAGAGTGATTGACAGGAAGATCCATTTGTGGGTGGTGATGGGGGGGTGGTCGGAGAAATGCAGGTGTGCCAGTGCGTTTGAACGCCATCACAGGAACGTGCATAAATTAGCCACTGCGATGGCATATGCAGCCTGAGGACTCATAGCGTGCGATAACGTTAGCAATTTCTGTGTAAGGTCAGGGCATGTGCAAGTATGCGTGAGGCTGCGATGGTACTCGATTGTACCGATGGTTTCACAGTCCGGCTAAACATTACGGATGTGTGGAAGGCAAAGTGTGTGTCCTTGCGTAGTGCTGCAGCGGCCTTGCGATCGCAATGATTTAGTAAACTATATCTGTTGAACTGCCTGTGTAATCGCAATTGCATTCGCGGTTGCAATCCGTAGTGAATCAGGCCCTTCAATCGTGTGATTTTGATGATTTGGATGTACTATATACAGTTTAAACAATTTTGTTCACTTTTATTATTGTGTGTAACTTGTGACTGTATTTCTTTGAATATGTAATTTTATTAATTGTGTTGTATATTGTCTTTAATGAAGCTGTTTGGATTATACTGATAACAAAATAAAATGCCTTTTCCATAGAAAATAACTGTTGTATTGTTAAGTGCTATTAAAACATTACAGCTGGCCATGCCCCTTCATTGGCACACGCACTATTTCATGGGCTCCTACCATTATGTCCTCCCAGTGGGCCCTTCATGACCCAATTCAACACGTTGTTGCTGTATTTACTCCTGCTTTGAAGCTGTGGCACATACAGAGCCCAGGGCCTTTTAACAGCTGAGGGGGGCCAAGTGCAACATGGCCCCAACCACCTGTGCCATCAGCCAGTGTCTGTACGGCAGAACTCCCAGTCAGTAGTACCGGTTGGCACCGCCATCTTTTCATCAACAGAATCAGGCCCACAGTGTGGGGTATATTTACTAAAGTGTGGGTTTTTAAAAAAGGAGATGTTGCCCATAGCAATCAATCAGATTCTATCTATTATCTTCGAGAAGGTGCTAGATAAATGTTAAGTAGAATCTGATTGGTAGCTATGGGCAACATCTCCAGTTCTAAAAACCAGCACTTTAGTAAATAAACTCCTGTGAGGGAAAACTTGGGGAAATGTATCTTTTTTCCAGCACTTTCCCAGCAGCTCATTCTATTTTAAAATATACATATCACTGGCATTTTATCCTAATTACAAGAAGAAGAAAAAATCTTAAATGAGAAATATCATATATTGCAATAAATGTAGTTTGTAAAAACAATATTATCATACTTTTCTTGGCATTGGTATTGAAAGTACATATTTGCTGTGGTCAGGTTACATTGCCTACAGACAGGCTGTTCTGTTCTTATAGAAGCTCAGCAGTGTATGATAGGAGTTACAGCATGCAGAGAATGGATAGCCTCGAAAATCATTCTATAAATTTATTGAGAAATCATATGGGAATCTAGGTTGGCCTATTATTTGCATATTTGCCCATAGCGAGTTGTTTAAAACTCTCCACAACATTTTGCATTATTCATTGTTTGAGGCCACCGCTCTATTGCTTGACAAGCTGAGCAGGAATTCTTATCCTATGTGAGCTATAACAAGAGTGAAATACAGCATTGACTGAAACCATGCAGATCCCATAACCAGAAACTGAGTGGTTTATATTTGTCCTTAAGGCATTGCTTGAAACTCTCCATTTTAATTATTTCAGTTAGAATGCAGAACATCGACAGCCTTTATTACAGTAGATGTTCCTAATAAAATGGCTACACTGGGGTACCTAGAATCAGAAAATATAACAGATGTGAAAATATGCTTGTTCAAGACAAATAATCTCTTGTAGGTTCAGTAATGAAACATAACACTGTTTTGTTTTTTGTTTCTCACTATATACTGCAAAAAGTACTATATAACAAAGGAGAAAAACAACAGAGCAAATCCCTACCCATAGGCTGTGATTTTTTTTCTTTGGGGGGGATCTATTTTCTGAGGAGATATATGGGGTCTATTTACTAAGCAGTGTTAGGAGACAGAGTGAAAAGTGATAAGAAAGTGATAAGGTGCCAGCCAATCAGCTCCCAACTGTCATTTTTCAAATACAGCCTGTGAGATGACAGTTGGGAGCTGATTGGCTGGCACCTTATCACTATCTTATCACTTTTCACTCTGTCTCCTAACACTGCTAAGTAAATAGACCCCTAAATTGCTTATCGATCTAAACAATAAGAGAAGGTTGAAATCAATACTAAGAGGATGTTATACAGTGAATCCTACACTCTCATGGCCAGGGGGCCACAGGTGGTCTGATACCAAGTCATAGTCAAGCAGATGGGCTGTGAAGGGGGCGGGGCCTGAAGAGTCACTTCATTAAGCCACGCCCCCTTCACTGCAAATTGCCACGATTGGCCTAAATTTAAATAGGGGCAGGGCTTAATGACACAATTCATGGAGAATCGCATCACTAAACCCCTCCCCCTACTTGGGGACCTGCGATCGCCATGGAAATTCTCCCCATTCCACCCACTTCACTAGGAAGTGGGAAGAATGCGGGAGAAAAGCCTACCCTTCCCGGAGTGCGGGGGGTTACCCGAAAAATCGTGAGCTTCCCGCGAAAACCGGGAGGGTAGGCATGTATATACCAAGTCAAACTTCTAAGAAGAAGATGTACTAAGCCTTGGAGAGAGATAAAGTGGAGAGAGACAAAGGGGTCTATTTTCTAAGCCTTGGATGGAGATAATGTGAACCGAGATAAAGTACCAACCAATCAGCTCCTAACTGTCATGTCACAGGCTATGTTTGAAAAATGACAGTCAGGAGCTGGTTGGCTGGTAGTTTATGTCCGTCCACTTTATCTCCATCCCAAGGTTTTGTAAATAGACCCCACAGTACCAAGCAATCAGCTGTCAAACACAGCCTGTAAAATGACTGTTAGGGGTATATTTACATAAATGAAAGTATTTAGAAGTGGAGTTGTTTCCTATAGCAACCAATCAGATTCTACTTAACATTTAACTCATACATGCCTACCCTCCCGGTTTTCGCGGGAGGCTCCCGATTTTTCGGGTAACCCCCCGCACCCCCGGAAGGGTAGGCAATTCTCCCGCATTCTGCCCACTTCCTAGTGAAGTGGGCAGAATGAGGAGAATTCTGGCGGCGATCGCGGGTCTCCGTGTGGGGGGCGGGGCTTAAGACGTGATTCTACTTGAATCACGCTGTTTGGCCCCGCCCCCTATGTAAATTTTAACCAATCGCGGCAATTTTACCACGACGGGGCGGGGCTTAATGACGCGATTTGTCAGGCCCCGCCACCGTCACCCCCCCTGCTGCTTCTCTTACCCGGGCTTCTCCCGGGAAGAGCAACTGAAAGGTAGGCAACTATGATTTAACTAGCACTTTTTAGAAGATAATAGCTAGAATCTGATTGGTTGCTATGGACGACATCTCCACTTCTAAAAACTCTCATTTTTGTAAATATACCACTTTAGAAGCTGATTGGTTGGTACTTTATCTCTCTCCATTTTATATCTCTCCAAGACTTAGTACATCTCCCCTTCAGGCCTGTATGCTTGTAATTTTGGCCAGGTGCTGCCTGTTAATCTTTCCCTGCTTTCCCCCTATTTATCTCCTCCTCTGCATGGCAAATGATCACTGAGCCACCTCTGACATCAATCTCCCACATGTTTGTCCCATGCTCTATGTGTGTCTTATATTCCCGGCTGATGGCAGCTAGGTGCACCAACAGCCGCACCTGGCTCAGGTGAAGGGGGCGTGACCTATTTGTGGGAGGCGTGGCCTCACCCCCTTAGGGGGAATGAGCCCAGCAGTGTGATCGCTCCCCCCACAGGCACAGGAGACTGCTGCGGCTGCTGCTTATCAGCCGCAAGCAGTCTCCCTGAGCTACCCAGCACACAGCAGTGTGTGCTGGGCTGCTGTGATGTAAGAGGGGGAAGCAGCGCTGGGCCCCTCCAACAGGCCCGGGCCCGGTTAATTAGTACCCGCCCCCCTGCTTGGTGTCTCTGATGGCAGCAATGTATTGGTGAGCAAAGTGCCCCATCTTCTTCATTAAACACAAATCAGTGTGACGTAAACAAGTGTGTGAAAACTTAAAATAATTTTAGTTTGAGTTCCAGAGTCTGGTCTCATTGCTCCTCAGTTATTAATCAAATATCTGGCAGCCAAGTGATTTTTTAATGTGTGCTAGGGTGAAGCTGAGTATCAGGGAACCTAATGGCTGCATATATTGCACAGAACATTACTCCCTTGCATAATGGTTATTTTCTTGGAGACATAGAGGGGTATTCAATATGAAAGGTTAACTTCCCTGGCGAAGTTAACGTTTCATATCGGAGGTTTTTTTTCTACGGTAAGTCTGGTGCACGCTCCCGCTTATCCCCGTATTCAATATAAAATTAACGAAAACGGGAAACTCCGAAGTTGGATTTGCGTAAAGTTACGAATTTTTCCTTAAAATAATTGTAAGACCCCCTAAAGTTGTAAAAACATGGGGGATCACTATGGGTACCCCCGTTTTAGCCTTTAATTGAAAGTCGGGGATTTAAATAGCCGCAGCAGGTGCTTTTTTCCCGACATTGAAGAAGTGATGCAGAAGAGCACTTAGGTTATTTTTTTCGTTTTTTTAAATGGTCCAATCAAATTTGGGGTACATGAAAATGGGTACTAGCATATTTTGGTGTCCCTAAAGTAAGTTTTTAAAAATTCTGCATTTGTGCACCTGCCGCTATAATTCTATTCTAGAAAACACCTGCCGCATACCTGCAGAATAGCCCGGAACCTATTTCCCTATTGTTTAACAATTTTTTCCCATTTTTTTTTTTTGCACCCCAATTTTTAAATAAATTTTTTGAGGTGTCCCTATTTTTTTAAAAACTTTTTTTGACACAGTTCTTTTTTAAATGTCAATCTCAGGGGTGCAGGACATTTTTTTTAAGCCTGCTCCCCTAAACCCCAATTCTGCACTTTTTTTTGACACCTATTCAATGGTGAAAAGTTATCACCGTTTTTTATCAAAGACTTTTCAAAACTGCGATAAGTCTTTGATATTGAATACAGTGCAAAACTAAAACAAGTGATATTAACGCAAAAACGATAAAAAGTGCGATATTAAAGCAAAAAACACCCATATTGAATACCCCTCTAAGGGTTATGGGCAGTATCATGAAAAAAGTATATTTATGAGGTCCTCGTAGCAGGGGCATATTAAGAGAGGAGGCGGTCTGTGTGCAGTCTCTGTCCGGGGCCTCCTCCTCTCTACCCAGTGGCCGGCAATGCACTGAGCGCAGCAGTAGGCGCCGGGCACTAGTACTGTGCCAGAGTCTACTGCGCATGCGCAGGTCACCACGGAGGCCATTCTCCAATTGATTACTCTTCTACACATGCGCAAAATGCCGGGAAAATGGCCGCTGCGCCACTTTGCCAGTGAATTGTACATCACTGCTAGACTCTGGAGAGGTAAGTATTGAATGAATGGGTGTGCAGCCCGGGCCCCATTGGACCCAGGGGCCTGTGTGCACCACACACCCTGCACCCATTATAGATCTATTTTCTGAGGAGATATATGGGGTCTATTTACTAAGCAGTGTTAGGAGACAGAGTGAAAAGTGATAAGAAAGTTATAAGGTGCCAGCCAATCAGCATCCAACTGTCATTTTTCAAACACAGCCTGTGAGATGACAGTTGAGAGCTGATTGGCTGGCACCTTATCACTTTCTTATCACTTTTCACTCTGTCTCCTAACACTGCTTAGTAAATAGACCCCTTATACTTTCTGTCTCCTATATTGTCTTGCCTTCCCTCTCACCTCCACATTTCCCTTCTTCACACCTTTCCCCCTTCTCTGCTCATTGTGATAGTCAAAACCAGTGCTGTTAGCTACCGGTCAGAGGTGATGTGGAAAGACAAAACTGTATCCAACACCACATACCTGAACCTACAGTTGCATGGTAATCACAATTTTGTGATGTAAATAATTTTTGCTGAGTATCTCAAACACAAAATATTTGGGGGGAGACTCAATTAAGTACAAAGTTCCGGCTACGCAAACAGCAGATTATTATGATAGAAAAAGCTTAATCATTTTTGCTCACACCTTTATGGCATGCAAACTAAAATGAGCAAGGTTTTCCTATCGGATGACGGTGATGTGTTAGTGTGTAAAGTTCCTATGGAACCTCACTGTTAATTAAATCTCCCCCATGGCCTAGGGGTGCCATGACAAAATCACTGAGGGCTGAAGGATGCTGTAATCTGAAAAAGTTTGCTAACCACTGTACTTAAATACTAAGTTAACCCCATTGCTTATAAATCATTTGAACAATTGTGATTATAATTATCTTATGGGGGTGCTACTCCTACGCCTGATTTAACATACACACATAAAGAAGAAAATAAATAGAAGGCCTTTCATTAGGGGTACACTAATAACCTCACTTGTTCATTAACTAACTGTTCATTAAACTCATACTTTACATTTAAAAGCCTTTATTTGAAAAACTGTTATAAAATTCATATAACAGCAATATAAAATAAAGATAAGTGAGAAATAAAGAGAAAAACTGATCAAACCACTGTTTATTGTATGTTTAATTTTGTATGATTAATTTTGTGTATATTTGTCAAGGCAAAAAGTGAAACGCGTCTCAGAGTTCTACTTGTATGTTCAGAAAAAGTAATGCATGTTTGAGGAGAAAGTGTATGTTATTGAGTTAAGTAAAGGAAAGAATGCTTTTCTAATCTGCTAGGATTACTTACTAACAGGATTATGAGAGTGTAAATTCCGATGTGAGGTTACTGCACGTAATATGTGAATACTGTCAATATTGAGAAATTAATGGCTCCTGTTTAGTCATAACTTGAATTTTGATAGTAATTTATGATACTAAGTGGAAAAATAACTGACTGACTCTGCAATTTGCACACAGTATTTAGCAATCAGCTACCCCATTTAATC
This sequence comes from Taudactylus pleione, assembly GCA_031769625.1. Classification (NCBI taxonomy): domain Eukaryota; kingdom Metazoa; phylum Chordata; class Amphibia; order Anura; family Myobatrachidae; genus Taudactylus; species Taudactylus pleione. Next base: position 3,491,853 of record JAUIMM010000205.1, read on the forward strand.
AAATGATTTTATTTGTTAATAGTAGATCTGAGCAGTCCAGTTTTATTGAAAGCTGATCACACCCGAACTTGGGGATTCCAAGTCAAATCTGGGTCTCAAATCGAGGCAAACTGTTATAATCATGATTTTTGCCAATTCTGCTGAATATAAAACAGAAAAATTGGGTCTAAAACCAAAGGTTTAGATATTACCATACTCATGTCTGGAACAAGGGGACATATACCAAGGTAGCATAACCCTATCATTCACGGATACATAGTGGATGGTTCAGTCTAGCTAAAAAAAAATTTGGTTTATTGACTAATAGGGATATAAATTTCAGAGCTGCCGTTCTCAGTTGATCAAATTTATATAGGTAATCTGTATCTGATCATGGGTATCATGTATAGAAACCATTGATAAGTATTTTATTATATTTACGTCATCTGATTTAGGTGTGAATTTTCGCTCATTGTGTCAGATCTTATAAATTATAATTACTTTCGCCCGACACATACCTGTCTGGTGTATTGTACACTTGTATAATTTTTTTTATTGTTTATTGGACATATCCAAAAATATCTTTTCTTTGTCCTTGATGTATTTTTACATACTTCTCAATGTGTATTTTACCTTTGGGGAGTTTTTCCTTTTAATAAAGTTGTATAATAAATGTTAAGTTTTATCATATACTAATCATTTCATTACTATCTATCTTTCCAAATGTATTTAAGAGTGCGCCCACATAGGCATATTTGTCCTTTTTCTTTTTTTGCTCACTGCATAAAATGTATTTTTGAATGTGTTTGACACAAATCCTCAGGGCGCACCACCAACCTAGAGTTATCCAGGAAAATGTATTTTGTGATGAACCAGTATGTTGGTAATACTATAATATAACAAGTGAATTTTTTCAAATCCCTTTAACATTACTACTAGTGCGGACTCACATTTCCATTTCTACATAATCATGGAAAGGTCAGATCTTGCATGTTTTTGATTGTATATCATTTCTAGTTCCTATTCCTCCCTGAAAAAGCTCTGCCTTTGTGGGCGGGTTCAAAGTGCTCCACAGATAATTATGATTTATGCAAACTTAGCTATATGTACAAAAATAGAATAAATAAATCATGTAATAAAAATGTGTGGATCCCCTCCCAAATCAATAACCAGCCCTGAACCTCTCAGCCTGGTCTGGTATTGGAAAATAAGGAGAATAAAAGTCATGGGGTTCCCTCTATTCTCCAACAACCAGCACTAGGCTGAACCCACTGGGGAGTGGGATAATGTATCATAAGGAGACACACAGCAAGGGGTACCCCTGCTATAACGGCATCCAGCATCAAACTGGTCAGCCCAGGGATGGAATTCCTCAGAAAGTAGGGACCCAAAAAATAAAATGGGAATACCCCTCTCAAGGTACTACCAACTCTGGGCTGAAAGCTCTTCCTCGCACTCCCTGAGCTTTGGGTAGGTGGATAATAGAAAAATAATAGTTAATAGAATTGTTCTTTACAGGCAGACTACAGGTCCCAGCAAACAAGCTCCGGCATTCTGGCACTTGTGGAACAACAAGTGCCAGCACGCTCGGAAACATTGTGTACATTGCTACACAAAATGACACTTCACTCCCAGGCACTGTCATAGGAGTGAACGGGGGGGAGGTGTTGATTGGTTGAGAACATGGGAGCACTGCTCTCAGCCAATCAGCGTTTCCCTATTCATTCAATAGGCGTGACTTATCATTTTGGGTTAATCACTGTACAAAGTGCAGTGCAGTCCATGGGATCAGGTCCCGCTGTCCCTTCGGATCCCTCCAAAGATCCCCCTAAAGATGACATTAGTTTTTGGGACCAAGCTCCAGAACGCTTGATGCATGTAGCCAGATTGTAGCCCCATATAAAACTATGGTGACTGCTCTGTTTTTATTAATCAATAACTAGATCAAAGGCACAATGAAAACGAAGGTGGTGTATGTATGGTTATATAGTAGAAGAGAGGCAATGATTGATTGATTCAATTTGATTGATCGATTGATTAAATGATGGATTAAGAAAATTTAATTTGAGATGTGGCCTGGTTATGCAGCAACTAAGAAAAGGCCATAAAATAATAAAATATATCTTACCATGTGCATTTTACTATAATAATAATAATAATAATAATAATAATAATACTAATGTAAATATACTCCATAAATCTTTACAAAATTTGTATTTATTGTGAGGTACTGTACCACATTAGTTCTGGTTAAAAAATGTGTTGCAAATTAGTAATATATTAGAGCAATAACCAATAAAAATGTTTGTATATTCAAAAAAGACAGTCACCAATACCGTCCAATAATACAGCCTATAATGAAAATAAAAGTGGTGCAAGATGGAATTATCCTTGGCCCGACCCCAACAACCCTTATGTTATATATTCAAAAAGGACAGGCACAGTTTACTAAACAGAGCACTTCAGCAACAGGACTGCCACTTTTGTGACTGAAGTGCTTGGTTTGTTTGGGCCCCCACAAAACAAGCTACCAATGAGCTTAAGGCTGTTAACAGCATTGCTAATCCTCTTTACACTAGGAAGATGTCATTATAATCCTCATCCTCCTCACCCTAATCAGTGTTAACATCATCACACAATATTAGCTTATCCCTACTGGAATCCACCATTAGATAAGACTCTGGGCCTCATTCAGCATGGATCGCAAGTCTGTGGACGCATGCACCCTGTCGTTTTTTGCATTCTGCTTATGCACTGCAATGCACATGCACAAACTGGCTGCTGCTACTGCAAAAGCGAATGCAGCGGATATACAGAGCCATCGCAGAGTGATTGACAGGAAGCACCATTTGTAGATGGGGGTTTGGTTGAAGGAATGCAGGTATGCCTGTGCATTTGAACGCCATTACAGGGGCATGCATAATTAAGCCCCTGCAATTGCATATGCAGCCAGAGGTTTAGATGGTGACAGGAAGGTTTGCAGTTTATGAGGGTCAGCTCAACCACAATTATGTGTATGGTTTTGATGTTACCGATGTTTTCGCTGACTTGCGGATGTATGTAATGGGAAGTGGGCAGCTTTATACAGTGGTGGGCATCTTGGTATAGTACTGTGATCGCACTGCAATTTCATTCATTTGCATAATTTTGCAGCGAGCGGGTGCGTGAGATTGCAGACTTGTGATCCATGCTGAATGAGGTCCTCTGTACTTTGTTGCATTTGGTGGCAAATGTCTTCCTCACAGAATTTGTAGTACATTTTTGTGAAAATGAGTGTTTCCTTATTTTGGGGAAGTAGCCTCTTACGCCGGTTGTTCATAGATTCCCAGCTGTGCTAAACACTATTTACGAGTACACATTGGAGGGTGGGCAGCTTAAATACACCAAAGCTTCTGTAGTTTGTACAAGGGGCTCTAAATTGCCTTATTTTTCCTCCCAGTAATCAAAAGGACTGTGTGACATGCTAATATGTACATTGTCATGAAATAATACTCCATCATTTTAGTGATGCTTAGTGTATCAGATTGAATCATGGTAGAGATGTCACTAATTGTGGGCAATTCTTTTAATCCTGACCAGAAGTCAAAATAATGTTTCACTTTCGTGTGTTGAGTTGACTCATCATCCACACCCCAGTGGGTCTCTTGGAAAAGGTCAGTTATTTCCTGGCAGCAGCAGCATTTGCAGGGGATATTGATGGAGCAGATATTGTCATGTCATGTGCCATTTAAACTATAAACTTGCTAGCAATGAGCTATTTGCATCTCTTAAGGGCTGTGTCAGTTGGAAAGAAAGACATTATATACATCTTAAACTTTGGATCAAGCATGGTTGCCAAAATGTAGTGATCTAATTGCAACTGTTTTGGCCTTGTGAAGCAAATAAAGTATTTGATCTACAAGTCCAACATACTTAGCAGAATCACTTTGTTTCATCTCCTCATTCAGTTTCTTTAGCTGTTTTTCCAGTAGTTTTTTTCCAGTAATTTTATAAGGAAATCAGCTAACTCAAGCTGGCAGTGTTTGAATTCACTTCATTATTTACTACTTCAAATGGTTTCAGTAGTTTGCATAAAATAGAGCATATTCTCCACTGTGCTGGACTAAGTTAAATTCCCTCTCCTCTCCCTATGTCATGGCTTGTTGTGTATGTTTGGATGGCTTATTGTGTATGTTTGGATGGCTTGTTGTGTATGTTTGGATGGCTTGTTGCTGTTCCTCCATTCACTGAAACTTGTAAATGGGGAAATTCTACCTGGTCACTGTCTTTTGCTTCAGCTCGTGGCAGGGCAAATTGAACTGTTCTTGCAGCTGTTGCATTCATCTACATGCAATTGCTGAATGCTAAAAATGTCCCAACATTTTTCAGGCCACAGACAGCGTCTCCTGCATACCCCTTTCATTTTTTAAAATAATTGAATGTTTGTCGTGTGGGCAAAACATGGAACATGCTCAAATTCAGCTAGTTGTAATGCTCTCATAATGAAACTTGTGTTATCCAAAATGACAAAGACAGTCCTACTAGGGCAGGGGTGGCAAACCTCCGGCTTGCGGGCTGTATACGGCCCGCAAGGTGAAATCATCCCGCCCGGCCGGCTGCCAGCAGCAATAGCAGAATCAGCTTAGTGTAGCGGCTGTCAGCGGCAGCAGGTAGCTCAGCGTGAGAACGGGGATGTCCGGATTGTCATCGGCGGCAGGTAGCATAGCGGGGGAGAGGGGATGTCAGGATTGTCATCGGCGGCTGGTAGCCAATGACAGCCCTCACACACCCATTCCCCCCGCTGCGCTATCAGCGGCGGCAGGTAGCACAGCGGAGTGAGGATGTGTGTGTCAGGGCTGTCATCGGCTATCAGCGGTGGGAGGTAGCGCAGCGGTGGAGGGTGTCAGGGCTGTCATCGGGCAGATTAGTGCAGGGGCTCTCTTCCTATCAGTGGTGGCAGGTAGCACAGGGGGGGGATCAGGGTGTCAGGGCTGTCATTGAGTGCCATGCGGGGCTCTCTTCCCATCAGCGGCGACAGGTAGGCAGCGCACAAGGGGGGGAATCAGGGCTGTCATATGGCTGCCATTGAGCTGGTTAGTGTAGGGGTCTCAACCTAACAGCGCAGGCAAGCAGGCAGTGGTGGCACAGCAGGGGGTTTGTACAGTCAGTGCTGTCATCAGGCTGGTTAGGACTTAGAGGACCCCAGGGCTGCCTTATCAATCTGCCTGTCACATATCCATAGGGACTGCCACTCCAGACTCTGCCTGGCAACATACCAAAGAGAAGCAGTTACTTACAGCCATCGCATTAAGGGTGAGTTAATAACGTTTTTAACCAAATATAGGAGGCAAATTTTAAGTTAATAATTTTTGTATGGCCCCCGAATGATTTTCTAAAAATCAAAATGGCCCTTGGCAGAAAAAAGGTTCCCCACCCCTGTACTATGGTGAGCCATTTGCTATGACATCCCTTTACTAACAGGGTTGCACTGGTATGCCTCTTAGCGAACTGGTGATACAGAGAGCCTGCGTGTGAATGAACTGGCATTGAGTGTTAGATACAGCTGCTGCTGAATGTGATACCCCCACCCTATAGGCAGTCATATTCATGTAATCTTTCATTTGACCAGTACCTCTTGTCCACATATATGTGGTTAAGTGGACAGTGGGTACAATTGCATTTTCTAGGCCAAGAACTAGTTGTTTTTTTAACGTCCCAGTAGAGGTGAGGAATTGCTGTTCTGGTCAAATGGAATTAAAAAAATTGGTAGTGGGGACACAGGACCTTAATTCACTTTCTAAAACCACAGGCACTGATGCCAGATATTGGACACAGATCTAATGCTAGCATCAGCGTCAGTGATCTGCTGTGCAACTGGATGGCTGCTTTTATACTTGCTTCCTCTTGTAAAGGATAGTTTCACAGTCAATTGTTGTTTGAAGCTACTATTCTTCTTGGTCCCATTCTGGGATAAAGATTCACCCCCTGCAGCAGAAGCAGCCATAGCGCTCAAGGATTCTTTTGGGTTATCCTGGATAGTGGGGGAGCCAGTGAGCCTTTGCAAACAGATGCAGGAGGATTACCTTCTATTGTTAATGAGGAGATTGTTGATGAAGGTGTTGGTGGTGGAGACTGCATGTGCTAGGATCTATCCATTTTGCTGTGAGCTGACTGATGGATATTATTTTATAGGAATTTTGAGATTTTCTTAAATAATTTGCATGAACTCACTGCAAATAATGTAACAGGGAGGAGGTTCCTAGATGGTTAGCGTCCCTACCTCTACTTAATTTATCTTCACAAATGGTACAGATGGCTTGACAAATGTTGTAAGGATTTGGGTGAAAATAATTCCACTTGAAAGAGATGGAATTTTCGGTATTATGCCCAGGCATGACAATGGCCTTCTTCTTATCATGGACAAGAACTGCTGCCACTGGTAGATGACTTTCATTGACACAAACAACATCCTCATCCTCAATATCCTAATTAGTGCTAGATTCAGAAATATTTCCCTCATCCTTTTGCACTTCCTGGGTAGCACCCAGAATTTCTAAGTCACCATCTTTAGTTTTACTGCTGCTTATCCCCCCATATGCAGATGGTGTGGAAATGGTAGAAGGAGGCTTTTCTATGAGTACAGTGTAAAAATCACACATAGCATTCATGGACACACTTAGACTGCTCAGGGCTTTGTGAACAGTTTTTTCTTCATCCTTAGTTATTTGTTTGGTGAACTTATTTGCCTGTTTTAAAGGTGACACATGTAGACTTAAGGTGCCCACACACTAGGGAGATCTGGTGATGATCCGATATCGTGTCCGCTTTACCTTGAACTCTCCCCGGCAGTCGTGGACCTGATTTTGTGCAAAAACTCTTCAAATTGTCAAACGATCTCTCGATCTATCGTGCATCATGTCCAATGATGAAATCATGAGATCGTACATAATAAATCGTGTGCACACCACAATGAATGGTGAGATTGCTCCAAAATTCAAATAATAGGCGTGCTTAAGTCAGGGGTATATAATGCAGGCACCATTTTAGGTCAGTGCACTTCTGCTCTGTGACTAGTGAGGCTTGGTGTATACCTGCTCCTGTACATTGCTACTGTGCTATACTTTGTTTTGCTTTCCTCTACAAAGTGTTTTCTTGGCTGCATTCTATCTATTCTATCCTGTATTCTTTGCTGATGGATCCCTATCCGTATAGAGTGATGGTTGCTTATGCTGGGTTGAAGGCAATGAAGGAGAGGGCCCAGCATAGGAGGAGAGCATGCTGGACTAAGGAGTGGCTGCTGCAGAGGGAGAGTCACTCTCACATGTCCCTGCTGATGGAGATTCAGAAGAACAATCCGGATGACTATCGCAACTACCTGCGCATGGATGACACCACATTCCAGGAAGTGCTGTGTCTGGTAACCCCGTTTATACAGAAGCAGGACACATGGCTGTGGAGAGCTATCCCTGCTGAGGAGGGCTGGTGGCTACCCTGAGGTATCTGGCTACACAATGGTCACTGAAATATCTGAAGTTTGGAACCCTAATATCCCCTCAGGCTTTGGGCATCATCATTCCAGAGACCTGCAAGGCTATAGTGAAAGTGCTGCAGTACCAGTTTTGCAAGGTACCAGTTTTGTTTCTTGTGAAAGAAAAAATAAATATTTAAATTTTTTTCCAAATGTAATAAAGGACTGTATAAACAGTGTAAAACTGGGTCAAAATTTCACCCATTATGGCTGCAAGCGATACAACTGTCTTTATGACAGCAGTATAAACATTGCCATTCCAAACATGGAATACATAACATAGCAATTGTGCTTTTGAAGAAAGTTGCTATATGAATTTAAAATGTAAAAGCATTTATAATGTAAAAACTGCATTATCCCCAAATTTTAACAGTCCCAATACCTAGCCTGTTCTATACTATATGGTGGGTCGGATGTCGGATTGAATAGGCCAATACGCACATGGCACAAGGGCAGATTGTGGCCCCGGCTTCCAACAGTCTGTCCTTGCACCATGTGGATATTTACCATGTCCAATCAGCATAATCCCCACCATATACCATAGGGCAGGTATTGGGAGTGTTAACATTTTGGGATAATGCAGGCAACAACAACAAAAATCAAAGATTACATTTGGTAAAACCCTGTATTGTCATCATCCACCTCTAAAAGGGCACTCTATATAGTCTTGTGGTGGGAGGGTTAGCGGATGGTGGAGTAGGCTGCACCTGGGATGGAGGCATCTCAGAGGCAGCTGGGGTAGGTGGGAAAGGTACAGAGTCGGCAATATAGGTCGCTGGGTATAGGTTGTTACCCAAAGCCCTGATGAGCAACTCATACACGAGCCGCTGGAATTGATTGTTCATTTCATCACTCATCTTCCGCATGGTGCTATTAATATGAGTGGTAAAATTATCAAGATGATCTGGGGGCCTTCTTAACAGCTCTTCTGCTTGTTGTAGAAATATGTCCACATTATCTTTGTTTTGTGTCTTTTTCGCAGGATGTTTTCTTTTTTGCTGGGTAGGTGCTGGGGGTGTTGTGGTTGGTGGTGTGCACTGGGATAAACACACATCTCCCTCACTGTCCGCAATGCAGCTTAAATCGAGCGTAGACCTCAAATGTAGTTCTTGTGTTGGAGTCTGTATTGACAGAAAAAAAAAAATGTTAATGTTTTAACATTTGTTTTTGTTTTCATTTTACCATAGTTTCCAAATACAGTTGAGGAGTGGAAAACTATAGCTGAAGACTTCGAACGACATTGGAATTTCCCTAACTGTGGCAAACACATCCGCATCAACCCACCTGCCAACAGTGGATCACAGTATTTCAACTACAAGGGGTACTTCAGTATCGTTCTCATGGAAGTGGTGAATGCCGGTATACAATCGGGAAGCCGGCTGCCTTAATACCGACTGTCATATCTCGGCGAGGGTGAAATGCCGGGCCTCTAGATGTAGACTCCTGACATTTCCCCGATGCCGGGAGACCGGCGCCCGGCATCCCGATCGAAGGGATGCCGGGCGCCACGAGCGGACAGCCATGGGGGGAAGGGTTAGGTTTAGGGCACCCAGGGGAGACTTAGGGTTAGGCACCCCCCTGGGAGCATTATGGTAAGGCTAGGGGGAGAGAGGGTTAGGGTTAGGCACCCCCGGGACAGAACTTAGGGTTAGGCATCCCCCCGGGGGACTTAGGTTTAGGCAGCAGGGAAGGGGGGTTTAGGGTTAAGCACTTGGAGGGGGAGGTTAGGCACCCCTAAGGAGGGTTAGAGTTAGGGGGTTAGCTTAGGTTAGTCAATACTTACCTATCAATGATTGGGATTTCCAGCACTGTCAGGCTTCCGCTGCTGGGAACTCTGCTTTGGTCGGCCATGCGCTGCCGGGAATCGAACCGCCGGTGGTATTTCATACCGATTCCGTGAATGCCAACTATCAGTTTGTGTTTGTAGATGTTGGCAACAATGGCCGTGCTTTGGATGGTGGGTCATTCAAGCAGATGGCATTTTATGAGAGGCTCACCTCCAACACTCTCAACTTGCCATCAGTGGCAGAAACAAAGCACGGCCTAAAATTTATTCTTTTGGCTGACAAAGCCTTCGCATTACATGAAAATGTGATGAAGCAATATGCGCAAAGGGGCTTGACATCTGAAAAGCGAATATACAACTATCGGCTTTCTTGGGCACGCAGGATTGCGGAACATACCTTTGGGACACTCATAAAAAGGTTCCGCATTTTACACACCAGCATAAACCTGCATGTGGAGAAGATAGACTGGGTTGTAATGGCATGCTGTGTTCTCCATAACTTTTTATGCCACAAAACCACACTACAAATCTCATCAGGCACAGCTATGCGAGAAGACCCAGACCTTCCGGAGGTGATTGGCCAGATTTCATCGTTGGAAGCATCCGACAATGCAATCAACAGGCAGTGCACAGGCCAAACAGGTGAGAGAGAAGTTTATGGCCTATTTTAATGGGCCGGGAGCAGTGCCGTGGCAGGAGGAATGTCTAAGATAAATTTTAAAAACTCTACTTACCAAACCAGCCTGGGACGAAGCACTCGGACCATCTTCCGTCTCCTCTTCTCTCTCCCTCAGCCATCAGTACAATGGACTGTTGTTGTGGTTCCTGCTCCTTTAAAAATTATATCAAAGGATAATACCATAGGGTGGGGTGATAGACATCATCAGCAGATGCTCCGGATCACTTGGAATTCTCAACCTTTTTCAGCTCTTTTATAAACACAGTGCGAAGGTTTTGGATTTTGAGGCGCACTGACTTCAGTGTTGCATCATGGTAGAATTGGCGGCTGTATTCAACCAATTCCTCCAGCGTGATACATTTCTTCGCCCTATTGGAGTAGTCGCGACTATTAATCCTCTATAGGCACTCCTTTGCCTCCCAACGTTCCAGGTAACCGGTGATGAACTCACGTTCCTGATTCATAGACAATTCTGTTTGGGAAAATAAAACAAGTAAAATTATGGATGTATACAATGTTTTCCTAATTAGTAATAGTTTTAAAAAAATGTTTATATATATATATATATATATATATAATACATTTTAAAAGTTGTTTGGTTATGTTGTTATTAGGGGTGAGCGGAAATCCGAACCCCCCCGAACCCCCCCGATCCGAGGCCGATCCGAGTCAGGCTCGACTTTTCCAGCCTGACTCGGATCTGAAATCGAGGCAAAACGTCATCATCCCACCTTCCGAGTCTCGCGGGTTTTGGAACCTATATAAGGTACCCGCGTCAGCGCCATTTTCTCACTCGGCTGTGGACAGTGAAGAGGGAGGGTGGGAGTTAGGGCTGGCTGGGCTGTGTAGTGTAGTGTAGTGTAGTGTAGTGCAGAGTAGTGTTGTGCTGTGCTGTGCTGTGCTGTGCTGCGCTGTGCTGCTGTTGTCCACTACTTCAAAGTCCATAGGGGCTGGTTGTGTTGTGCTGTGCTGCTGTTGTTAATAGGGGCTGTGTCCACTACTTCAAAGTCCATAGGGGCTGGCTGGACTGTGTTGTGCAGTCAGTTCTCCATAGGGGCTGTGTCCACTCCAAAGTCCTGTGCAGTGTCCCAGTCTTAAAGGGGTGCTGTAGTGTTGTCCAGGGGGTGCTCTGTCAATCAGGGGTGCTCCCCCCAAGTGCTAAAAAAATTATATTTTTTGTGTGTTTATGAATTGTGTGCGCAGTAGCCGCACGTGCATCAACAAAGTAGTGCCAAGCGTGCGCCTGTGTCATAAGTAAAGGGCCAGCTGGCTTGACCGTTAAAGGGTGCTGTAACCCCCAAAGTACACTCCAGTCCAAACCAAAAAAAAATTATTTTCTGTGTTTGTGAATTGTGTGTGCAGTAGCTGCACGTGCATCAACAAAGTAGTGCCAAGCGTGCGCCTGTGTCATAAGTAAAGGGCCGGCTTGCTTGACCATTAAAGGGTGCTGTAACCCCCAAAGTACACTCCAAACCAAAAAAAAAATATTTTCTGTGTTTGTGAATTGTGTGCGCAGTAGCCGAACGTGCATCAACAAAGTAGTGCCAAGCGTGCGCCTGTGTCATAAGTAAAGGGCCGGCTTGCTTGACCATTAAAGGGTGCTGTAACCCCCAAAGTACACTCCAGTCCAAACCAAAAAAAAAATTATTTTCTGTGTTTGTGAATTGTGTGCGCAGTAGCCGCACGTGCATCAACAAAGTAGTGCCAAGCGTGCGCCTGTGTCATCAGTAAAGGGCCGGCTGGCTTGACCGTTAAAGGGTGCTGTAACCCCCAAAGTACACTCCAAACCAAAAATAAAATATTTTCTGTGTTTGTGAATTGTGTGCGCAGTAGCCGCACGTGCATCAACAAAGTAGTGCCAAGCGTGCGCCTGTGTCATAAGTAAAGGGCTGGCTGGCTTGGCCATTAAAGGGTGCTGTAACCCCCAAAGTACACTCCAGTCCAAACCAAAAAAAAAATTATTTTCTGTGTTTGTGAATTGTGTGCGCAGTAGCCGCACGTGCATCAACAAAGTAGTGCCAAGCTTGCGCCTGTGTCATAAGTAAAGGGCCGGCTGGCTTGACCATTAAAGGGTTCTGTAACCCCCAAAGTACACTCCAGTCCAAACCAAAAAAATATATATTTTCTGTGTTTGTGAATTGTGTGCGCAGTAGCCACACGTGCATCAACAAAGTAGTGCCAAGCGTGCGCCTGTGTCATAAGTAAAGGGCCGGCTGGCTTGACCGTTAAAGGGTGCTGTAACCCCCAAAGTACACTCCAGTCCAAACCAAAAAAATATATATTTTCTGTGTTTGTGAATTGTGTGCGCAGTAGCCGCACGTGCATCAACAAAGTAGTGCCAAGCATGCGCCTGTGTCATAAGTAAAGGGCCGGCTGGCTTGACCGTTAAAGGGTGCTGTAACCCCCAAAGTACACTCCAGTTCAAACCAAAAAAATAATATTTTTTGTGTGTTTGTGAATTGTGTGCGCCGTAGCCGCACGTGCATCAACAAAGTAGTGCCAAGCGTGCGCCTGTGTCATAAGTAAAGGGCCGGCTGGCTTGACCGCTAAAGGGTGCTGTAACCCCCAAAGTACACTCCAGTTCAAACCAAAAAAAAAATATTTTCTGTGTTTAGCCGCATGTATATATCAAATCGATATAACATAAATGGAGGACCAAACTTTCTCCGATAAAAATAAAATAGAGAAAGATCAAGAACCACTTCCTCCTAGTGCTGAAGCTGCTGCCACTAGTCATGACATAGACGATAACATGCCATCAACGTCGTCTGCCAAGGCCGATGCCCAATGTCATAATAGAGGGCACATACAATCCCAAATGACAAAGTTCAGGAAAATGACCTTGAAAAAAACATTTAAATCAGCTGAAGAGAAACGTAAACTTGCCAATATGCCATTTATGACACGGAGTGGCAAGGAATGGCTAAGGTCGATCCCTAGTATGTTCATGACTAGTGGTTCAGCTTTACATGACGATGGAAGCCCTCCTCCCACTAAAAAAATCAAAAGAGTTAAGCTGGCAAAAGCACAGCGAAGAACTGTGCTTTCTAAGAAGATATCACAAATCCCCAAGGAGAGTCCAAGTGTGGTGGTGGTTGCGATGCCTGACCTTCCCAGCACTGGACGGGAAGAGGTGGCTCTTTCCACCATTTGCACGCCCCCTTCAAGTGCTGAAAGGAGCACCCACAGTCCACTTGCTGATATGCAAATTGAAGATGTCACTGTTGAAGTACAACAGGATGAGGATACTGGTGTAGCTGGCGCTGAGGAGGAAGTTGGCGAGGAGGATTCTGATGGTGATGTGGTTTGTTTAAATCAGGCTCTGGGGGAGACAGTTGTTGTCTGTGGGATGAAAAAGCCCATCACGGTCATGCCTGGGCAGAAGACCAAACATTCCACCTCTTTGGTCTGGCAATATTTCTATCCAAATCCGGACAACAACTCTCTTGCCATATGTACCTTATGTAAAGGTGGAATAAGTAGGGGTAGGGACGTTAACCACCTAGGAACATCCTCCCTTATACGGCACCTGCAGCGCGTTCATAATAAGTTACTGTCAAGTTCAGAAACTTTGGCTAAGACCGTAAGCAGTCCAGGGACACCTAAATCCCGTTGTCCTGTTGTATCCAAGCGCCTGCAAACCACACCGTCAACTCCCTCCTCGTCAATTTCCTCCTTAGTCAGGATCGGAAGTAGTCCTGCAGGCCATGTCACTGGCATGACTGACTCTCCTATCCCGGATTCCTCCGGTGGATCCTGCATTGCTACGCCTCCTGCTGCCGCTGCTGCTGTTGCTGCTGCTGGGAGTCGTTCATCATCCCAGAGAGGAAGTAGGAATACCACTACTTTTACTAAACAATTGACCCTCCAACAGTCCTTAGCGAGGAGGATGAAGTACGACAGCAGTCATCCTGAAGCAAAACGTATAACTGAGGCCTTGACTGCTATGTTGGTGTTAGACGTGCATCCGGTATCCGCCATTAGTGCAGTGGGATTTATACAATTGATGGAGGTAGTGTGTCCCCGGTTCCAAATCCCGTCTAGATTCCACTTCACTAGGCAGGCGATACCGAGACTGTACAGAAACGTCAGAAAAAGTGTCCTCAGTGTCCTGAAAAATGCCGTTGTACCCAATGTCCACTTAACCACGGACATGTGGACAAGTGGAACAGGGCAGACTAAGGACTATATGACTGTGACAGCCCACTGGGTAGATGTATCACCTTACGCAGCAACAGCAGCAGCGTCACCAGTCGCAGCATCTCAGAAATGCCAGCTCGTTCCAAGGCAGGCTACGCTGTGTATCACCGGTTTCAGTAAGAGGCACACCGCCAACAACCTCTTAGAGAAACTGAGGGAAATCATCGCCCAGTGGCTTACCCCACTTAGACTCTCCTGGGGATTTGTGATATCTGACAATGCCACCAATATTGTGCGGGCATTACATCTGGGCAAATTCCAGCACGTCCCATGTTTTGCTCACACAATAAACTTGGTGGTGCAGAATTTTCTGAAAAGCGACAGGGGCGTGCAGGAGACGCTTTGGGTGGCCTGAAAAATTTCAGGCCACTTTCGCCATTCAGCGACTGCGTGCCGAAGACTGGAGTGCCAGCAAACACTCTTGAACCTGCCCCGCCATCACCTGAAGCAAGAGGTTGTGACGCGGTGGAAGTCAACCCTCTATATGCTTCAGAGGATGGAGGAGCAGCAAAAGGCCATTCAAGCCTATACATCCACCTATGACATAGGCAAAGGAGGGGGTATGCACCTGACTCAAGCGCAGTTTAGAATGATTTCCGTGTTGTGCAAGGTTCTCCAGCCCTTCAAACTTGCCACACGTGAAGTCAGTTCAGACACTGCCAGCTTGAGTCAGGTCATTCCCCTCATCAGGCTTTTGCAGAAGCAGCTGGAGAAAGTGAAGGAGGAGCTAAGATGGAGCGATTCCGCTCGGCATGTGGGACTTGTGGATGAAGCCCTTCATTCGCTTTGCCAGGATTCCAGGGTGGTCAATCTGTTGAAATCAGACCACTACATTTTGGCCACCGTGCTCGATCCTAGGTTTAAAGCCTATGTGGTGTCTCTCTTTCCGGCCGACACAAGCCTGCAGAGGTGCAAAGACCTGCTGGTGAACACACTGTCAGCTGAAGCGGAACGTGACACGTCAACAGCTCCTTCTTCATTTTCTCCCGCAACTGGGGCTGCCAGGAAAAAACTTAGGTATTCTAAGCAACCCGCTGGCAGTGATGCAGGGCAGGCAGGACCAAGTTTGGACATCTGGTCCGGACTGAAGGACCTGGCAACAATTTCTGACATGTCTACTGTCACTGCATATGATACTGTCACCATTGACAGAATGGTGGAGGATTACATCGGTGACAGCATCCAAGTAGGCATGTCAGACAGTCCATACCTGTACTGGCAGGAAAAAGAGGCAATTTGGAGGCCCCTGTACAAACTGGCTCGATTTTACCTGAGTTGCCCCCCCTCCAGTGTGTACTCCGAAAGAGTGTTTAGTGCAGCCGGGAACCTTGTCAGCGAAAGGCGTAGGAGGTTGCTTCCACAGAATGTGGAGAAGATGATGTTCATCAAAATGAATTATCAGCTCTTCCAGGGAGACCAGCCTCCAGAACGTACAGAGGGACCTGTGGTGGATTCAAGTGGGGACGAGTTAATACTTTGTGAGGATGAGGATGTACACACTGAAGAGGGTGAGGAATCGGTGGATGAGGAGGATGAGGATGACATCTTGCCTCCGTAGAGCCAGTTTGTGCAGGGACACATTAATTGCCAGCTTGTTTTGTGGGGGCCCAAACGAACCAATCATTTCAGCCACAGTTGTGTGGCAGACCCTGGCGCTGAAATGATTGGTTTGTTAAAGTGTGCATGTCCTGTTTATACAACATAAGGGTGGGTGGGAGGGCCCAAGGACAATTCCATCTTGCACCTCTTTTTTTTCTTGGCATTATGTACAGTTTGGGGCCTAGTTTTTCAAACTGCCATCCTGTCTGCCACTGCAGTACCACGCCTAGATGGGTCATGTGTTTGTGCCGCCCACTCGTGTCGCTTAGCATAGTCATCCAGCTACCTCGGTGCAACCTTTTGGACATAAAAACACTATTGTGAGGTGTGAGGTGTTCAGAATAGACTGGAAATTAGTGGAAATTAAGGTTATTGAGGTTAATAATAGCATAGGAGCAGAAAAACCTACAAATTCTGTGATTTTAGCTGTTTTTATGCTTATTTTCAAAAAAATACAGATCCAAAACACAAAACCCAGAACCCAAAACACGGAAGGGTGGTTTTGGCAAAACCAATCCAGATCCAAAACACGAAGAAAGATCCAGATCCAAAACCAAAACACAAAACACGAAAAGTGGCCGGTGCACACCCCTAGTTGTTATGGTGTTTTAAATGTTGGAAATCCTGTTTGCATTTTAAAATATATATTTTTTTTAAATCCAGTAATTTACTTGACTCAGTGGTGCTGAGTGGGTGGGTGGGCGATGAATTAAACACATATACTGAGGGTGCTGATTGGGTGGGCGATGCATTAAACACATATAGGTGCAGAGTGGGAGGGCGATGCATTAAACACATATAAGTGCTGAGTGGGTGGGCGATGCATTAAACACATATAGGTGCTGAGAGCGTGGGCGATGCATTAAACACATATATTTGCTGAGTGGGTGGGCGATGCAATAAACACATATAGGTGCTGAGTGGGTGGGCGATGCATTAATCACATATATTTGCTGAGTGGGTGGGCGATGCATTAAACACATATACAGGTGCTGAGTGGGTGGGCGATGCATTAAATACTTATAGGTGCTGAGTGGGTGGGCAAGGCATTAAACATATATTTGCTGAGTGGGTGGGCGATGCATCAAACACATATAGGTGCTGAGTGGGTGGGCGATGCATTAAACACATATACAGGTGCTGAGTGGGTAGGCAATGCATTAAACACATAAAGGTGCTTAGTGGGTGGGCTATGCAATAAACACATATAGGTGCAGAGTGGGTGGGCGATGCAATAAACACATATAATATACAGGAGCTGAGTGGGTAGGTGATGCATTAAACACATATAGGTGCAGAGTGGGTGGGCGATGCATTAAACACATATAGGTGCAGAGTCGGTGGGCGATGCATTAAACATATATTTGCTGAGTGGGTGGGCGATGCATTAAACACATATAGGTGCAGAGTGGGTGGGCGATGCTTTAAACACATATAGGTGCAGAGTGGGTGGGCGATGCATTAAACACATATAGGTGCAGAGTGGGTGGGCGATGCATTAAACACATATTGGTGCAGAGTGGGTGGGCGATGCTTTAAACACATATAGGTGCTGAGTGGGTGGGCGATGCATTAAATACATATAGGTGCTGAGTGGGTGGGCAATGCATTAAACACATATAGGTGCAGAGTGGGTGGGTGATGCATTAAACACATATAGGTGCAGAGTGGGTGGGTGATGCATTAAACACATATAGGTGCTGAGTGGGTGGGCGATGCATTAAACACATATAGGTGCTGAGTGGGTGGGCGATGCATTAAACATATATTTGCTGAGTGAGTGGGCGATGCATTAAACACATATAGGTGCTCAGTGGGTGGGCGATGCATTAAACACATATAGGTGCAGAGTGGGTGGGTGATACATTAAACTCATATAGGTGCTGAGTGGGTGGGCGATGCATTAAACACATATAGGTGCAGAGTGGGTGGGTGATGCATTAAACACATAGGTGCTGAGTGGGTGGGTGATGCATTAAACACATATAGGTGCTGAGTGGGTGGGCGATGCATTAAACACATATATTTGCTGAGTGGGTGGGCGATGCAATAAGCACATATAGGTGCAGAGTGGGTGGGCGATGCATTAAACACATATACAGGTGCTGGGTGGGTAGGTGATGCATTAAACACATATAGGTGCAGAGTGGGTGGGCGATGCATTAAACACATATTGGTGCAGATTGGGTGGGCAATGCATTAAACATATATTTGCTGAGTGGGTGGGCGATGCATTAAGCACATATAGGTGCAGAGTGGGTGGGCGATGCATTAAACACATATACTGGTGCTGAGAGGGTAGGCGATGCATTAAACACATATAGGTGCTGAGTGAGTGGGCAATGCATTAAACACATATAGGTGCAGAGTAGGTGGGCGATGCATTAAACACATATACAGGTGCTGGGTGGGTAGGTGATGTATTAAACACATATAGGTGCTGAGTGGGTGGGCGATGCATGAAACACATATAGGTGCAGAGTGGGTGGGTGATGCATTAAACACATATATTTGCTGAATGGGTGGGCGATGCAATAAACACATATAGGTGCAGAGTGGGTGGGCGATGCATTAAACACATATACAGGTGCTGGGTGGGTAGGTGATGCATTAAACACATATAGGTGCTGAGTGGGTGGGCGATGCATTAAACACATATAGGTGCAGATTGGGTGGGCAATGCATTAAACATATATTTGCTGAGTGGGTGGGCGATGCATTAAGCACATATAGGTGCAGAGTGGGTGGGCGATGCATTAAACACATATAGGTGCAGATTGGGTGGGCAATGCATTAAACATATATTTGCTGAGTGGGTGGGCGATGCATTAAGCACATATAGGTGCTGAGAGGGTAGGCGATGCATTAAACACATATAGGTCCTGAGTGAGTGGGCAATGCATTAAACACATATAGGTGCAGAGTGGGTGGGCGATGCATTAAACACATATAGGTGCAGAGTGGGTGGACGATGCATTAAACACATATAGGCAGAGTGGCTGGGTGATGCATTAAAAATATATAGGTGCAGAGTGTGTGGGCGATGCATTAATCTCATATAGGTGCATAGTGGGTGGGCTATGCAATAAACACATGTGGGTGGGCAATGCATTAAACACATATAGTTGCTGAGTGGGTGGGCAATGCATTAAACACATATAGGTGCAGAGTGGGTGGGCGATGCATTAAAAATATATAGGTGCAGAGTGGGTGGGCGATGCATTAAACACATATACAGCTATTGAGTGGGTAGTTGATGCATTAAACAGATATAGGATCTGAGTGGGTGGGTGAAGCATTAAACACATATAGGTGCAGAGTGGGTGGGCGATGCATTAAACACATATATGTGCAGAGTGGGTGGGTGATGCATTAAAAATATATAGGTGCAGAGTGGGTGGGTGATGTATTAAACACATATAGGTGCAGAGTGGGTGGGTGATGCATTAAAAATATATAGGTGCAGAGTGGGTGGGCGATGCATTAAACACATATAGGTGCTGAGTGGGTGGGCTATGCAATAAACACATGTGGGTGGGTGATGCATTAAACACATATAGTTGCTGAGTGGGTGGGCGATGCATTAAACACATATAGGTGCAGAGTGGGTGGGCGATACATTAAACACATGTAGGTGCAGAGTGGGTGGGCGATGCATTAAAAATATATAGGTGCAGAGTGGGTGGGCTATGCAATAAACACATATAGGTGCTGAGTGGGCGGGCTATGCAATAAACACATGTGGGTGGGCGATGCATTAAACACATATTGGTGCAGAGTGGGTGGGCGATGCATTAAACACATATAGGTGCTGAGTGGGTGGGCGATGCATTAAACACATATAGGTGCTGAGTGGGTGGGCGATGCATTAAACACATATAGGTGCTGAGTAGATGGGCGATGCATTAAACAGATATGGGTGCAGAGTGGGTGGGCGATGCAATAAACAGATATAGGTGCTGAGTAGATGGGCGATGCATTAATCACATATAGGTGCAGAGTGGGTGGGTGATGCAATAAACACATATAGGTGCTGAGTGGGTGTGCGATGCATTTAACACATGTAGGTGCTAAGTTTGTGGGCTAAGCATTAAACACATATAGGTGCAGAGTGGGTGGGTGATGCAATAAACACATATAGGTGCTGAGTTGGTGGGCGATGCATTAAACACACTTATGGTGCTAAGTTTGTGGGCAATGCATTAAACACATATAGGTGCAGAGTGGGTGGGCGATACATTAAACACATATAGGTGCAGAGTGGGTGGGCGATGCATTAAACACATATAGGTGCTGAGTGGGTGGGCGATGCATTAAACATATATAGGTGCTGAGTGGTTGGGCAATACATTAAACACGTTGGTGGCCAGAGGGTCACATACCTGTATTCATTGGTGGACTGGGTCTACTTATACATTGATGCTCTGTACAAATATAATCACCAAATTCCAGCTTCCACGATCTTGTCCGTCTCCTTGAAGTCACGATGCCCCACAAAATGGAGACTGGGCGTGTATAGGGGTATGTCAGTCAAGTGACGGAATGGACGATAGATCATGCATTGGCTCATGAGTACAGACACACGTAATTTCCTCACCACATCATGTCCGAGATTGGCAAATCTTGCCTGCAGCAGGCAAGATCT
Source organism: Taudactylus pleione (assembly GCA_031769625.1). NCBI lineage: Eukaryota > Metazoa > Chordata > Amphibia > Anura > Myobatrachidae > Taudactylus > Taudactylus pleione. The sequence goes on from JAUIMM010000205.1 coordinate 3,512,248, forward strand.
TAAGATGCGATGTACGACCGATGGGGACGCATATCAGCATTGTAATCATGAGTGGACACTCACGATTAGAACATATTTTACACACACTGTCATCCCGATGCGTCAGAATCGGGCTGATCGTGTAAAAATATAGCGTAGTGTGTGGGCACCTTTAGAGTGAAAAGGTGTTGAAAGTGAGGTTTCAGAAGATGCCTGACTGTGTTTGAACCCAGCTTGTAATAGGCATTCTAGTGCATGAAACAACAATAGCAAGACCACCACTCGCAAAGGAAGGCCATTGCCTATGCCTTTCCCTGCCACTACAAATGGTATATAAAACGTTTGCTATTTAATGTTATTCAGCAGTACATTTTCCCTTTATTGTTCAAGGTGATGTTTTCTTTAACATTGAGAAATATTGTTTAGATTTCAGGTGCCCTTTCTTAAACTTTGTTTACCTTGGACCACTTTTAGTAGATGTTGAAGTACTATCATGATTGGCAGCAGCTGCAGCACTAGTACTGTATTGTTGTACCTGCTCTTTTATTGACTGATCTATATTGACTCACAGTGCTCCTAGTACTGGCACACTAATTATGTAATTTTCGAACACAGTGCGTAAACACACAACACATTGCCTCACTGTGCTCCTAATAATGGCACTCTAATTACATTATTTTTAACACAGTGCCTTAAAACACAACAGATTTTTTAAAATAGTTTTAACACAGTGCCTAAAGACACAACACACAGCCCGTTTTCAATTAGAAGCGAAAAGCCAATTGCAACTTTTCACCAGGCATCAACTTATCTCCGTATTCAATTCCATCCGCTTTTCGCGTATGCGAGAATGCAATGTCATGTAATATGCAGAAAACATTCACCTCTGAATAGGTGGAGAAAAAAAAAGTGCAAAATCGCTATTTAGGGATGCAAAGGTGGGGAAACCACTCCTTGGGACAGGCCCCCAATGGAAAAGTGCAAAGTGGGAGAACAAACATAAAAAGTAGCGAAATAGACTTTTGGTGGGTCTGCAAGTATGGGTGAGGTATTTTTTGATTGCAGGTATATGCTAAAAGTGCGTTTTTTACGTTTCTTATAACTTCATTTTGGCATTTTTTAAATATGCTTGCACCCATTTTCAAGTAACCCAAATTTGACTGGACTACTTATTTTCTCATAAAAATACTGCTTTATGCAATTCTTCACCACTTGTGCAAAGACGCTAATTAGTGGAAATTGTGTGAACTTAAGTACCCCAAACTGTTTCATTAGGGCTAATCCCCAATGCTTCTGAATCTTTTTGGGGTTTCAGGCTGATTTTCCCAATTCAGACACCTCTTTTCACCTGTTCTGACTTCACGTGTCTCCGTTTTTTGCTTCTTTTGGAATTAAATAGGGTGAATCGCGGGCATGTGCCCGTTAAGTTTCCGTGGCTAAAATATGTGATATAGGTGAATACTCCGGCAGGCAAAACTTTATCGCGTACGAGAAACTAATTGAATATGGGCTAGTGTCTGAACCCACAATAGAATGCCTCACAGCGCTCCTAGTAATGGCCCCCGAATGGCTTATCTTTTTTTTAACACAGTGCACACAACAGTGTTTTATTTTTATTTTTTTAACACAGTGCCTGAAGAACATGCAGTGTAGTTCTAGTTACTTTTTTTTCTTAACAGTGCCTCACAGTGCTCCTAATGGCTTTTTTTAACACAGTGTCTGTCTGAACACACAACACAGTGTTTCTTACACAGTGGCTGAACACACAACACACTTTAACACACTGCCCCTTTAACACAGTGCTCCTAATGGCATATTTTTATTGCACATGTCTCCTATGTGAAATGGCACCCGATCACAAGGGAAAGCAATCGGGAAGCCGACTGCCTAAATACCGGCAGCCGGCTTCCCGACATGGGTAAAATGCCGGGCATCTAGATGTAGATGCCCGCATTTCCCCGATGCCGGGAGACCGGCGCCTGGCATCACGATCGTAGTGATGCCGGGCACCGCGAGTGGACAGCCGTGGGGGGGAGGGTTAGGTTTAGGGCTCCTGGGGGGACTTATTGTTAGGCACCCCCCGGGAGGTTAGGGTTAGGCTAGGGGAAGGGAGGGTTAGGGATAGGCACCCCCGGGGGGCACTTAGGGTTAGGCACCTCCCCGGGGGACTTAGGTTTAGGCAGCAGGGAAGGGGGTGGTTAGGGTTAGGCACTTAGAGGGGGGATTAGGGTTAGGCACTTGGGGGAGAAGTTAGGGTTAGACACCCCTAAGGAGGGTTAGGGTTAGGGGGGTTAGGTTAGGTTAGTCTATACTTACCTATCCACGATCGGGATTTCCAGCGCTGTCGGGCTTCCACTGCTTCGCACTGTGCTCCTGTCGGGCTGCCGCTGACGGGAATCGAACCGCCGGCCATGCGGCCGGCGGTATATCATACCCAGTCCATCACAAGGGAGGGACTTTTTTTTTAACTCAAAACACACAAGATCCAGCACAGGAAGTTGGCAGTTTGCCTCATTTTGGGATCAAAAGTTGGCTGGAAGAATTAAGCCGGGGCTCAATTTGTCTCATACCCCTACGTTCGGGTGTGTTCTTATTCCAGCAATCCAAATCCGCACATCTCAAATTTTTTTAAAGCCATCTATTAGCATTAGAATCAAACTCATTCATTTCTGCTAAGATATTTAGACTGTGATTGTAAATAAGACTTACACTTTGTCTGATATGTGATTAATTATTTTGATAACCCAGTATGTCCATATTCATACATATAGATCACCTGCACAGTCTTAATTACATACTTTGATGTTTTTCTCATTGAATATTTGAAATAGTTTTCATGAGCCATCTGTCAGTTCTCTCCAGTATCTCTTTGATGTACGGTTATTTTTAGTTGCCCTGGTGCTAGGTATACTGTTAAGACAAGGCACATCACACATATTTCAAATATTAGTTTGCTATTTAATATTCAGCTTTTATTTTGCTTAATATATGCATTATTGTATTATTTATCTCCCTAGAACAGCAGCAAAATCGTTGTATTTGTAAAAGTTCATGATTATCATGTAAATTTGTATGAACAAAATTTTCAGTTTCAATGGAATAGTCGCCTTATTTTACATTTGTCTGCAGAAGTTTGCTTGTGTCTTTAGCAGAAGTTGGTCTTATGTGTTCCCCCTGAAAATCTTAATTTATTTTTCTGTAAGCTTTAATAACTTTATTACAGCATTATTCGTAGACTATATATTCAGTAATTCGCTCAGAGTTTATAACTTCAGCGCAGATTGCCATTCAGAGGATTGTCAAAGGAAAACACAAAACGTTGTTTTGCAGGAACTTTAAATTCACATTATGAATAAATTACATACAGTAGTTGGTTATGCAATAATCAAAATCTCTATAATACAAAATAAGCTTTAGCATAATAAAATATATTGTGTCCAATAAAATCAAAGTGGTGCTCCAAAACAGATATTGCGTTACACAATGTAACAAATTAGGTTTTGTGCCATGAAATCATTGGTGTGCCAAAATAGTTAATGCATTTTAATATTGTGTACTGTCGTGCTGAAATCACTGTGTGCCACAACTACTGTAGTTTGTGTTGCAAAATTATGCTTTTGTACTACAAAATTGATTTTATATCAGATAATACAAAGTAACAACTTGAGATGTGCCTTTCGGTTCTCCAGAAATCTGAATCCACCTGAATGTTGTGAATCCGTAAAAATCAGAGTAACGGTTCTGATCTCCTGAGGAGAACCGTATAAGTCCGAGTCGTAATTATGATCTTTATCGCGGTGTGGAATACGGATTTTAAATCCAGTTTTCGGGTTTTGGATTGCATAAATGACATGATTTAAGCTGTTCTTAAAAACTTTTTATCATTTTTAAAAAAAAACAGATCCAAAACCAACATCAAAACACTTGAGGGTGGTTTTGCAAAAACTAACCAAAACACGAAGATGAATTCAGATCCAAAACCAAAACCAAAACACGGGGGTCAGCGCACATCTCTAGCAACAACAACGACGATTGTTACTTTGTTGAGGAAATTAGTCAAGCTAAAAATGGTGTGTTATCACCAGAGATTGTATGAGAATTTTTACAAAATATTAATTAAATAAATTACAACCCAGTTAAAATATTTTAGTGCAGGTTGACACGTGTCTCGCCATTTTCACAAAATAAACTATGCATCTTTTTCGCATTACTAATGCAACAGAATTACATTGCACTGGTACCCTGGACACTGCCAATTTATGCAGCTGCTATGTGCCACTCAGATGCTGACCTGATGTCCGATATACTGTAAGTAAGCCGCGCCATGCTTCACCACATGTATCATTGTGCTCAATCTGTGACTTTATATCAATTTCTTTGAGACAAAAGTACTAATCTAGTGTGCCTAATTCTCTATAAGTGACTTTTAATGTGGCTAAGATGAGAATAAAATGCAAAATTTAGGAAAAGGTCAGAATCGCTACTGTGGTGTAGCATATAAGTCACGCCATGCGCGGGGCCGGATCAAGGGGGGCGACAGGGGTGGTCGTCCCGAGGCACCCACACACAGAGGGGCCCCCACCATTAGAGCACGGCACGCTGATAGGAGCAATTTCCCCTGCTGCAGGAGTGCTGCTATCGTGGCCGAACTGGGGCGGAGCCAATACGACAAGCCCCACCCCCATATGACTCGCGAATCACGGGATTTTGGCACAAGGGGGAGGAGCCTAATGAAGGGAACAGCAGCTGCATAAAATGTAAATGTATGTGTACTGTTTTAAAGTTTATATATGTGTATGTATGTGTTTGTGTGTATATATGTGTGTGTATGTATGTATGTATGTGTTTATGTGTATATATGTGTTTGTGTATATATCTGTGTGTTTATGTGTATGTGTGTATACATGTGTATGTACAGTATGTTTGTGTATATACATGTGTGTTTATGTGTATGTATGTGTATATATGTTGTGTATATATGTGTATGTGTTATTGTATATACAGTGTGTGTATACGGTATGTGTCAGTGTGTATATATATGTGTATGTTTGTTCTAATGTGTTAGTGTGAATGTATGTGTGTATACTGTGTATGTGTGAGTTAGTGTGTATATTATAAATAATATATACGTTTGCTACATATATATTATATGCGTTTTTAACAGACACGTGTGTGTATATATATATATATATTTATTGTGATAAGATCGGGGTAGGGGCCCCCTCTCATGGGGTAGATGGATACCTCCTTACACACAGCAGCCAGGAAACAGCACTCCAGTCATGGGTTTTTGTGCAAGCTGGTTGGTGCCATTTTTTATTGAGCAACACCAATAGTCAAATAAACCAAACATAAAATAAATCCTATCCCGGCTGGGCACTGACTAGACAGGTAATTTCCTCTCTACAAGTGGCAAGGCCTACTACCTCACCACAAACACAGAACTTTCAAAAGGTCCCAGTGTCTCTGAACAAACCTCTGTGTCTGTTCTCCCTAGGGTGTGTGAAACACTGCATCAAAACTCTTGCACAGCTATATTGAGCCACTTCCAGGTGTAAACCCTAATTAGCCTGCTCTTTGGCTGAAAGGCCTAACACCTTAAACGGCCCTGTGGATGGAGCCCTCCCTTCTCTCTTACATCCATACCCGCAGGACCCATTCTCCGCCTTTTACAAAAAGCCGACACTCAGATCTGTTTGTAAAACAGACTCTTCCTGGGGGTTAAAATACATATTACAGGAATCTGGGACACATATACATGCCATCCCTAACCTCTCCAGTACTTCTATCACAATATATATACATATATATATATATAAATATATAAATACACACACACACACACATATGTGTGTGTGTGTGTGTGTGTGTGTGTGTGTGTGTGTGTGTGTGTGTGTGTGTGTGTGTGTGTGTGTGTGTGTGTGTGTGTGTGTGTGTGTGTGTGTGTGTGTGTGTGTGTGTGTGTGTGTGTGAAAAATCTCCTCAGAAAATCCTGCCCAGTGACACCTGTTCCTGGATGGGGTCTGAGCTGCCGCTGATCTGTGTTCTGAATAGAAAAGCACAGTCAGCGCTGCTGCATAGAGCAGCTCCCAAGTCCCCTCATCAACATCATGTGACACATCATGTCTGTGACGCTGATCACTGATGTCAGGCTTCAGGAGCCGCTCTGCGCTCTATGCAGTACTGCTGACTGTTCTGCTGCATTCACAACACAGAGCCAGAAGGTAAGTAATCAGGAGGGGTAGGCTTCATGTGGAGGTGGTGGCAGGCTCCTTGTGGCTTGGTGGGGCCCCCACAACTTAGTTGCCCCAGGGCCCCCACAAGCCTTAATCCGGCCATGGCCATGCCTATTGCGCCACATTGTGCAAACGGATAAGTGTATGAGAACACATATGTAGGACGAGGCATAGAGTCTTAATATCAGGGACCTTTCTGCTTATATATGCCGGCCAGGCAGGGGAGCTGAGAGCCGGGAATCATGGTCTAATCATGGGAGGAATGGTCACGCCCCCTTAGGATAAAAAAAATATTTTTGCAGTGCTGAGTAGTGGCACTGTGCATTGGGAAGGGAGGGGCGCTGTGAGCCCCTCAGCCCGGCACGAAATGGGGGAGGCGCGATCAGAGTGATCACTCCCCCCAGAGACATAAAAGATTGCTGTGGCTCTTAGCAGCTGTGAGCAGTCTCCCACTGCAGCCCAGCATACAGCAGTGTGTGCTGGGCTGCTGTGAGAATAGAGGGGGGGGCGCCTGCCCCTCCAGCTAGCCCAGGTAATTAGTTGAACTGCTTGCGTACGCCATTGTGCGATCCGTAGTTAATCAGGCCCTATGTGAGATTGGTCCAGGTCAGTGGTGTTACTAAGGTGGGGGAGGTGGGGATCATGCACTGGGCACCAAATCTTGCGGTGCCATTTTTATGGATAAAAGAAGACGCAAAAATATATATTTTTTTAACAATAAAAGTGTATTTTATTTTTATTAATTTGAAACCAGTATTATAACTAGTAATCATTTAGAGTACCAATATAAGAATTTTAAAGCACAACTTCCAAGGGTCACTTTTTTTTATTTAATTTTGTCCTAGGCACCATCAACCCTACAGTATTTACGACTAGAGATGTGCACGGACCCCCATGATTTGGTTTTGGTTTTAGTCTTAGCCAGTGATATTTTTCAGCAGGAACTCAGGACCTGATTCAGACCCGCTCGCTAGGCTGTGTTCGCACGTAGCCTACCAATGTTTGCAATGTGCGCATGCATATAAGACGAAGTGCGCGTGTGTGCAAACTAGTCCATGCGATCGGGAAGTGTTCACTCGCAGCACATGGCCACCTTGCTAAAATGAGTGACAGGGTGAGCCATTTGTGGGTGGTGACAGGGCGTGGTCGATGATAACAGGGGTGTGGTGGTGCAAACGCAGGCGTGTCTGAGCATCTTAATGCCGTTTTAGAGGCATGCATAATTAAGATGCAGCGTCATAGTACACGTCATATGGCTGAATTACACAATGAAAAACTCGCAGTGCTTGCGGTAGGGTATGGTCAGCCACAAGTGCAGCGTATGGATCTGATGTTACTCGATTTACCGATTGTAGCATACACTTCTTGGAGATAACGTTTGCCACTAAGGGAAAGTGGGCATCTTAAGACAGGCTGGTGGGTGTCTAAATACACACTGCAATCGAACGCCAAGACATAGTGGGCGTGCTAATGCCTTGCCGTGTGATCGAGGAATTTGCATACTTTGGCTGTGTGCTAACGCATCTAGCGAGCGGGTCTGAATCAGGCCCTAAATTCCTGAACCTCTCATTAACTACTGTATGATGTAATGGTCTGGGCCAAAATGTATTTTCCATAAGATACGTTTTATTTTAAATAGAGATGAGCGGGTTCGGTTTTACTCGGTTCTTTTCGTCAAAATCATCGCAAGTTCGGATTAGTTCGGATTTATTTTATTAGCTATTCAAAATACGTGATAGCCGAAAGCCAATAAAATGCAGTTTTTGAGATCCGAACATATCCGAGTATAACCGAACCCACAAATCTAATTTTATAGCTCCTTTTGAGTGCCTTTTTTTAGATTCTATATATATATATATATATATATATATATTATAGATAATATAAATATATATATATATATATTAGGAGTGAGCGGGTTCGGATTTCTGAAATCCGAACCCCCCCGAGCCACCCCGATCCGAGTCCGATCCGAATCAGGCTCGACTTTTCCCGCCTGACTCGGATCTGAAATCGAGGCAAAACGTCATCATCCCGCCTTCCGAGTCTCGCGGGTTTTGGATCCTATATAAGGTACCCGCGTCGGCGCCATTTTCTCACTCGGCTGTGGACAGTGAAGAGGGAGGGTGGGAGTTAGGGCTGTGTAGTGTAGTGTAGTGTAGTGCTGCTGTTGTCCACTACTTCAAAGTCCATAGGGGCTGGCTGTGTTGTGCTGTGCTGCTGTTGTTAATAGGGGCTGTGTCCACTACTTCAAAGTCCATAGGGGCTGGCTGGACTGTGTTGTGCAGTCAGTTCTCCATAGAGGCTGTGTCCACTCCAAAGTCCTGTGCAGTGTCCCAGTCCTAAAGGGGTGCTGTAGTGTTGTCCAGGGGGTGCTCTGTCCATCAGGGGTGCTCCCCCCAAGTGCTAAAAAAATAATATATTTTCTGTGTTTGTGAATTGTGTGCGCAGTAGCCGCACGTGCATCAACAAAGTAGTGCCAAGCGTGCGCCTGTGTCATAAGTAAAGGGCCGGCTGGCTTGACCGTTAAAGGGTGCTGTAACCCCCGAAAGTACACTCCAGTCCAAACCAAAAAAAAAATTATTTTCTGTTTTTGTGAATTGTGTGCGCAGTAGCCGCACGTGCATCAACAAAGTAGTGCCAAGCGTGCGCCTGTGTCATAAGTAAAGGGCCAGCTGGCTTGACCGTTAAAGGGTGCTGTAACCACCGAAAGTACACTCCAGTCCAAACCAAAAAAAAAAATATTTTCTGTTTTTGTGAATTGTGTGCGCAGTAGCCGCACGTGCATCAACAAAGTAGTGCCAAGCGTGCGCCTGTGTCATAAGTAAAGGGCCGGCTGGCTTGACCGTTAAGGGTGCTGTAACCCCCGAAAGTACACTCCAGTCCAAACCAAAAAAAAAATTATTTTCTGTTTTTGTGAATTGTGTGCGCAGTAGCCGCACGTACATCAACAAAGTAGTGCCAAGCGTGCGCCTGTGTCATAAGTAAAGGGCCGGCTGGCTTGACCGTTAAGGGTGCTGTAACCCCCGAAAGTACACTCCAGTCCAAACCAAAAAAAAAATTATTTTCTGTGTTTGTGAATTGTGTGCGCAGTAGCCGCACGTGCATCAACAAAGTAGTGCCAAGCGTGCGCCTGTGTCATAAGTAAAGGGCCGGCTGGCTTGACCGTTAAAGGGTGCTGTAACCCCCAAAGTACACTCCAGTCCAAACCAAAAAAAAAATTATTTTCTGTGTTTGTGAATTGTGTGCGCAGTAGCCGCATGTGCATCAACAAAGTAGTGTCAAGCGTGCGCCTGTGTCATAAGTAAAGGGCCGGCTGGCTTGACCGTTAAAGGGTGCTGTAACCCCCAAAGTACACTCCAGTCCAAACCAAAAAAAAATTATTTTCTGTGTTTGTGAATTGTGTGCGCAGTAGCCGCACGTGCATCAACAAAGTAGTGCCAAGTGTTCGCCTGTGTCATAAGTAAAGGGCCGGCTGGCTTGACCGTTAAAGGGTGCTGTAACCCCCGAAAGTACACTCCAGTCCAAACCAAAAAAAAAATTATTTTCTGTGTTTGTGAATTGTGTGCGCAGTAGCCGCACGTGCATCAACAAACTAGTGCCAAGCGTGCGCCTGTGTCATAAGTAAAGGGCCGGCTGGCTTGACCGTTAAAGGGTGCTGTAACCCCCGAAAGTACACTCCAGTACAAACCAAAAAAAAAATTATTTTCTGTGTTTGTGAATTGTGTGCGCAGTAGCCGCACGTGCATCAACAAAGTAGTGCCAAGCGTGCGCCTGTGTCATAAGTAAAGGGCCGGCTGGCTTGACCGTTAAAGGGTTCTGTAACCCCCAAAGTACACTCCAAACCAAAAAAATATATATTTTCTGTGTTTGTGACTTGTGTGCACTGTGGCTGCACGTGCATCAACAAAGGAGCAGCGCCAAGCGTGCGCCTGTGTCCCATAAGTAAAGAGCCGGCTGGCTCATTTCTTAAAGGGTGGTGTAACCCACAAAGTGCACTACTCTCCAGCAAAAATAAAAAAATATTTTCTGTGTTTGTGTGCGCTTTAGCCGCACGAATATATATCAATATAACATAAATGGAGGACCAAACTTTCTCCGATAAAAATAAAATAGGGAAAGATCAAGAACCACTTCCTCCTAGTGCTGTTGCTGCTGCTGGGAGTTGTTCATCATCCCAGAGAGGAAGTAGGAACATCACTACTTTTACTAAACAATTGACCCTCCAACAGTCCCTAGCGATGAGGATGAAGTACGACAGCAGTCATCCTGAAGCAAAACGTATAACTGAGGCCTTGACTGCTATGTTGGTGTTAGACGTGCGTCCGGTATCCGACATTAGTGCAGTGGGATTTAGACAATTGATGGAGGTAGTGTGTCCTCGGTTCCAAATCCCGTCTAGATTCCACCTGCATCCTCAAAGCAGCAGCGACAAGCGTGCGTCTGTCTGTTAAAGGGTGGTGACACCCTCAAAGTGTGCTACACAAACAATTAAAATATTGTTCTTTTTTTTTCTGTCTTTGTGAAATGTGTGGGCTGTAGCCGCACTTGCATCCTCAAAGCAGCAGCGACAAGCGTGTGTCTGTCTGTTAAAGGGTGTTGTAACTCTCAAAGTGCTCCAAAAAATCAAACATTTTTTTTTAATGTGTTTGTGACTTGTGTGCGATGTAGCCACACTTGCATCCTCAAAGCAGCAGCGACAAGCGTGCGTCTGTCTGTTAAAGGGTGGTGACACCCTCAAAGTGTGCTACACAAACAATAAAAATATTCTTCTTCTTTTTTCTGTCTTTGTGAATTGTGTGGGCTGTAGCCGCACCTGCATCCTTAAAGCAGCAGCGACAAGCGTGCGTCTGTCTGTTAAAGGGTGGTGACACCCTCAAAGTGTTCTACACAAACAATTAAAATATTGTTCTTTTTTTTTCGGTCTTTGTGAAATGTGTGGGCTGTAGCCGCACCTGCATCCTTAAAGCAGCAGCGACAAGCGTGCGTCTGTCTGTTAAAGGGTGGTGTAACTCTCAAAGTGCTCCAAAAAATAAAAAAATATTTTTTTAATGTGTTTGTGACTTGTGTGCGATGTAGCCGCACTTGCATCCTCAAAGCAGCAGTGACAAGCGTGCGTCTGTCTGTTAAAGGGTGGTGACACCCTCAAAGTGTGCTACACAAACATTAAAAATATTCTTCTTTTTTCTGTCTTTGTGAATTGTGTGGGCTGTAGCCGCACCTGCATCCTTAAAGCAGCAGCGACAAGCGTGCGTCTGTCTGTTAAAGGGTGGTGACACCCTCAAAGTGTGCTCCACAAACAATAAAAATATTCTTCTTCTTTTTTCTGTCTTTGTGAATTGTGTGGGCTGTAGCCGCACTTGCATCCTCAAAGCAGCAGCGACAAGCGTGCGTCTGTCTGTTAAAGGGTGGTGTAACCCTCAAAGTGTGCTCCACAAACAATAAAAATATTCTTTTTTTTTTTCTGTCTTTGTGAATTGTGTGGGCTGTAGCCGCACTTGAATCCTCAAAGCAGCAGCGACAAGCGTGCGTCTGTCTGTTAAAGGATTACATCGGTGACAGCATCCAAGTAGGCATGTCAGACAGTCCGTACCAGTACTGGCAGGAAAAAGAAGCAATTTGGAGGTCCCTGTACAAACTGGCTCTATTTTACCTGAGTTGCCCCCCCTCCAGTGTGTACTCCGAAAGAGTGTTTAGTGCAGCCGGGAACCTTGTCAGCGAAAGGCGTAGGAGGTTGCTTCCACAAAATGTGGAGAAGATGATGTTCATAAAATGAATTATCAACTCTTCCAGGGAGACCAGCCTCCAGAACGTACAGAGGGACCTGTGGTTCCAGCAGGGACGAATTAATACTCTGTGAGGATGAGGATGTACACACTGAAGAGGGTGAGGAATCGTTGGATGAGGAGGATGAGGATGACATCTTGCCTCCGTAGAGCCAGTTTGTGCAGGGACAGATTAATTGCCAGCTTGTTTTGTGGGGGCCCAAATGAACCAATCATTTCAGCCACAGTTGTGTGGCAGACCCTGGCACTGAAATGATTGGTTTGTTAAAGTGTGCATGTCCTGTTTATACAACATAAGGGTGGGTGGGAGGGCCCAAGGACAATTCCATCTTGCACCTCTTTTTTTTCTTTGCATTATGTACAGTTTGGGGCCTAGTTTTTCAATGCCATCCTGTCTGCCACTGCAGTTTCACGCCTAGATGGGTCACGTGTTTGTGCCGCCCACTCGTGTCGCTTAGCATAGTCATCCAGCTACCTCGGTGCAACCTTTTGGACATAAAAACACTATTGTGAGGTGTGAGGTATTCAGAATAGACTGGAAATGAGTGGAAATTAAGGTTATTGAGGTTAATAATAGCATAGGAGCAGAAAAACCTACAAATTCTGTGATTTTAGCTGTTTTTATGCTTTTTTTCAAAAAAATACAGATCCAAAACACAAAACCCAGAACACAAAACACGGAAGGGTGGTTTTGGCAAAACCAATCCAGATCCAAAACACGAAGAAAGATCCAGATCCAAAACCAAAACACAAAACACGAAAAGTGGCCGGTGCACACCCCTAATATATATATATAATTATTTTTCTATAGCTCCACCCACAGTTCCTGTACCATATTTTTCCAGAAAAATAGCCCTGGTTTTAGCAAATCCAACCACAAATGATCAGGCTTTGGTTTTGGCCAAACAAGTGTTTTGGTTCAGATTTGGTTTTGGTTTGCTTTAAAATTGATAAAACAGCCCAAAACATGTAATTTGGACCATTTAACATGCAATCCAAAGCCAAACTTACAGCAGACCCGAGCCAGGAGTTGGTTCTACTCAAAACCCCAAAAATGATCCGAGCCAGATTCAATTCGACTCGGAACCCTTAGGTTCGGGTGTGTTTGCTTTTCAGGAAAATGACACCCCATATCTCTTTTTACAATAATATTCACTATTACTGGTGGAGAGCAGCCCAGTGATTATATGCCATTTGTAAGTGCCATTTTACTTGTTGCCCATTAAATGAAATTACCAATTTCTCTTTTGTCTTACACTTTCTTATGCTTACATAGAGTTCATTTTATGACTCGTGCTTCAAAATGTAAAACACTTTCATGACAAATTGATTATTATGCTATAAAATTGCTTTTCTGGCCAATCTTGTCATTTTTGTGCACCTGATTAAAAAATAGTTCCTATGCGTGCACAACATAAATTGTGTTACCTGACAAGATACTGTATGTTTTGCTTATATGATCGAGTATGTAGACAATTTGTACTGTTGGCAAGTGGCATCTCATACACATCAGTAGAAATATCTGTCACTTTAAAGATCGGTTTTCACTTAAAGGTAGCACGTTAGAGCTTCAGATTCACATATGTACTATATGTGTCATTTCCCTTAAGGCAATATATTTGTCTATTAAATTAAATCATATCACAACAACTACTGTAGTATATAATGTTTGTACACCACATTCATCTCCAGAAAAGCTGTGGATGATCTATTAATCTACTACTCACAGCAGTTACTGATACAACTATTACAAAAATACTCAAGGCAGCAACTGCAATAACCTTCTTATCCAGTGCCCACAATGTGATTTTACTATATAAGACAGATATGATCCCTTTCATATGTATATTAAATCAGCTAGGAAAGTAGAAAAAGCTATCTAGTTTTGTGCAAGTCAAAAAATTCACATTTTATTGAATCAAATCCCTATACTAATTCTGACTATAAATTCTACTTTTAGAGACAGGTAAATCAGACATTACACAGCCAGCATCACAGTTAAGAGTTATTTTTTAATATATAATAATAAGGGGGAGATTTAGGGCCTCATTCAGAGGCAGTCGGAGGATGCAAGCGGTCTCAGAAACTGGGCGGCAGCTTGCATCCTGACCGCCCGCCTCTGTTTCGGTCGTTAGGCTGTGGGTTTACACCCACAGCTCTAACGACCGCTAGGGTGATGGTCGCGATGGTCAGAGACCATCGTGACCATCGGGGCTTACGACGAGACCCTAGAGTAGGGTCTCACTTGTCGTAATCCCCGGAGAGCTTCTGGCTCTGTCAGAGCCGGAAGCTCTCCACTAACATCACTAGTGATGTCAGTGGGGCCTCCCCCAAACGGCAGGCGTTCCCATGGGAACGCCTCCGTTTGGGCTGCCACCCCCCTGGCCCGCCTTCCAAACGGGGCGAGCTGTCAATCAACATCGACAGCTCGCCCCCTTTGGAAAGAGACCCGCTACGACCGGCGCTGTCGGTCGTAGCGGGTCTCACGCATGCGCATGAAGGAGCCGGCTCCCTCGTGCGCATGCGCACTTGACAAACATCGAGGCGGCCGTGCGGTCGTAGACCGTACGGCCGCCTCTGAATGAAGGCCTTAATTAGTTACAAATCGCTTATTAACCTGGTTGTCTTACGCTGTACTAACAGCAGAAAGACAGGAGCATTCTCAGCTACAGTAAGTGTATGTAGTGTTTGCAATATATTACTTATATGAGCAGGACTTGGACTTTGCACTTTATGTATTGAGATTGTTTACTTTGATTTAGAAACCCCTGTATATATAGTTTATATATCATGGGGATTTATATCCTAATGAGTTTAGAGTAGAGTTCCTCTTGCTCATATCTGTATAATTTGAACTGTAATTTTGTCTGGATTTCGCCGTAGTTAGATGTTTAGTATAAAGTAATAACTGATGTTATATTGATGAAGATCCTTATCTTGTGACTACTTGTATGGTTAGCAATTTTCTCTGGTTTGATCAGCACCATATTTTTGTCTATGGGTCTGATTCAGCAAGGAACGCATGTGCGAATGCTATAGCGATTACAGACGCAGTTCAATTGCGATAGTATGCTAATCCATTGCGATCGCAATGCAATCTTAGCACAGTATAAGAGCGCCCACTTTACCTTACACAGATCCGTAATGATTAGCAAGACTGCAAAATCATCGGTACAATTGAGTACCATCGCAGCCCTACGCACACTTGCACAAGCTCTGACCTTACTCAGAAATTGCTAACAACCACGCACACTATGAGTCCTCAGGCTGCGTAGGGCATCGCAGTGGCTGATTTATGCACGCCCCTGCAACGGCGTTGAAATGCACTTGCACGCCTGCGTTCGCCCGACCACCTCCCCATCAAAAGGTTCTAAGTTTCTCTTTTGCGGGTGTACCCTATGCATTTTATACCAGTAAACTGCACATGACCTTCTTACACTCTGTTGCCCTCTTCAAAATGTAACTACTATACAGTACCTACAATTTATAGTTGTCTGTACATATACTGTACATATACACAGATTTGTACAAAGAAAAGTGCTTCTAAATTTACTGTACAACTGCACTATTAATACTTATCTATTAGCTACACAGATTTCAGTAGTCAACCCCATACAGTATCTACCCAGATATCATGTTATAGGTCAAATGCATAGGTCATCTATCAGGATCGGTATGTCGGTATGTATGATCGCCGGACCTCAGCCTGGCGGATGAAATCCCGATGTCGGAAGGCCGGCAGATGAAGATCCCGACTGAGGTGAGTAACTGCCATAAGCCTCATCTCTCCCCCCCCCTAACCTTAACCCTCCTTTAGGGGTGCCCTAACCTCCCCCCTAGTGCCTAACCCTAACCTTCCCCCAGGTGTGCCTAAACCTAACCCCCCCTCCCCACACCCTAATCCTCCCAGGGGGGGGTGCCTAACCCTAACCTACCCCCGGTCGTGCCAGACCCTAACCCTCCCTTCCCCTAGCCTAACCCTCCCGAGGGGGGGCCTAACCCTAAGTCCCCCCGGGAGTCCCTAAGCCTCTCCCCCACGGCTATGGGCTCCCGACGCCTGGCTTACCTACGTTCGGTAAGCCGATTGTCGGGATTTCAGCGTGGGGCTAATGATAGGCGTTGGTATTTAGATGCCTATCATTAGTCCCATGCCGGGATTTCACTGTCGGGAAGCCGGCGATCGGCATTTCGACCGTCGGCTACCTGACTACATCCGCATCTATCATTTGGTAGATGGCCTGGTAGGTAAAGCATTATAAGCACTCACCAATCATAATTTAATAGGTAACTTTGTCTATTTGTATTAAGCATGAAAGGGTTTTTAAGAAAGTGGTGTAAACAAACACAAGAATAAAACATTGAATTATTTGATAATTTTTTTTGTTTCATGTAATACAAATCTATACCTGGTATATAATAAAGTCCCTGGTAGGCGTCTGTTTGTTTGTGCTAATCCAAGAACCACTGGATGGATTTTGATGCAGCTTTTACTATTCTATAGAGCATTTGTGGAGGAAGGTTTAGGTGTATGACACATTAATGTATGACAAAAGGGAGCTGAGCATTGACGATTTTAGTGAAGCAAGTCCATGAAAATACAGACGTCCGAGCGCTTTCTAGGCTAAAACGTTACAGATATATCACAACAATGGACTTAATTTTATACCATGTAGAGATTGATACATATTATCCGGTTTTTCCAGAAAAATTCATGTAAGCTCTGTATTACTATTACAAAACTAAAGTGTTTCCCTTTTTTTAACGTTCCTATTTAATTTATGCGAAAAACAATTCTTTAAATTCAAACAAGTCCAATTCCCAGTAAGAGTCTGCTTTGACAAGACAATAAATAAAGCACAGGTACAGATACTTAACATGGCTGGAGTTGACCTAAATGGAGACTATTTTTCTCATGGACAACTTTACATGGCCCTTTTGCATGTCATGTCAAACCTAAATCTTTTCGCCTTGACGTCAGGAGGGAAAATGAATAATGTCGTCTACAAGGCAATCTTATAAGACCTCGGTTAAGAAAGTCTTAACCATGGTTTGTCCTGTCGCCTAAATACATGTGCAGTAGAAACTAGGGTGTATGCCCCAATGAATCTCACTGCAAGGGATATGGGACAGACCCAGGAGAGGAGCATGGTAAGTTTGAGGGCCTCATTCAGAGGCGGTCGGAGGATGCAAGCGGTCGCTCAGAGACTGGGCGGCCACTTGCATCCTGACTGCCCGCCTCTGTTGCGGTCGTTAGGCTGTGGGTTAACACCCACAGCTCTAACGACCGCTCGGGTGATGATCGAGATGGTCAGAGACCATCGCGACCATCGGGGCTTACTACGAGACCCTAGGGTCGGGTCTCACTTGTCGTAAGCCCCAGAGAGCTTCTGGCTCTGTCAGAGCCGGAAGCTCTCCACTGACATCACTAGTGATGTCAGTGGGGCCTCCATGGGAACGCCTCCATTTGGGATGCCACCCCCCTGGCCCACCTTCCAAACGGGGCGATCTGTCAATCAACATCGACATCTCGCCCCCTTTGGATCGAGACCCGCAACGACCAGCGCTGTCGGTCGTAGCGGGTCTCATGCATCTGCACGACGGCGCCGTCGCCGTCGTGCGCATGCTCTGTGGGGGGCCATCAACCCAGTCCGAGCGCATCGGCGCTAACGACTGGGTCTGAATGACCCCCTGAGAGCTCAGAGCAAAGTGGAGGGGGGCTTGCGGGATGGAGTGGTGGATGGCAGGCAGAGCAGAACAAGAGGGTGGTGGTTTACTGGGCAGAGCAGAGCTGGGAGACGACAGGACAAGCACCGGTCAGAGCAGGGGGTGGGGATGAACATAGCGAGGACTGAGCAGGAGGGTGGGGATGAACATAGTGAGGACTGAGCAGGAGGGTGGCAGACTGAGGTGACCCATCGTATTGTAAGTCAATTTGCTACTATAATACAATAAATGCAATAATATTCATATTCTAGTACTAGTATTGCGTTGTTAATTTGAACTAACAATTAATTATCAAGGTACAGTATTCTTGAAACCTAACAAAATTGTTAAATTAAGCTGGGATTTCTCGTACGATATGGCTGATTTCGACAGATTAGAACAACAAATCGTTCACATTGTCAGGAGTGTATGCACTATGCGTGCTCCCGTGGCGTCATCCATCGCATCTTCAGTTTGACCAAACATGGTGCTCAATCTGACAAACTCGGTAATGATTTCCCGCAAAACATGCAGTGTGTACGCACTACCGAACCACCAGGCAATATGTTAACATTATACAGTTAACACTCTAACCACCAAATGATGCAATATATATTGTTTGGTCGTTTGTAAGATTGCACAGTGTGTATGCATTATATTGTTTGTCCGGGAGTTCAAAGGAATTCAGGACGACCATAGCATCATTTGCACATCGTCTAATGTGTACCCGGCTTGACTCCACTTTTGGCTGTTTACTCCATGTTTATAAATAGTTCCTACTGTCCTATTGTGTTTGACCGAGTAAATTATAACAAAACAGTTTTGGATTAAACTAATGGGCTCTGTAATGCATGTTGTATGGGAGCAAAACGCGTTACCATGTCACTGCTGTATGTCACAGCTGTATGTCACTGCTGCATGTCACTGCTGCATGTCACTGCTGCATGTCACTGCTGTATGTCACTGCTGCATTTCACTGTTGTATGTCACTGCTGTATGTCACTGCTGCATGTTACTGCTGCATGTCACTGTTGCATGTCACTGCTGTATGTCACTGCTGTATGTCACTGCTGCATGTCACTGCTGTATGTCACTGCTGCATGTCACTGCTGCATGTCACTGCATTTCACTGCTGCATGTCATTACTGCATGTCACTGCATGTCAGTGCTGCATGTCACTGCTGCATGTCACTGAATATCACTGCTGCATGTCACTGCATGAAGAACTTCTTAACCTTCTCTGTTCTAAATCATCTGTGTGAAACCAGTCTATTGCTTGCGTAAACAAAGCACAAAGTTTATTTTAGGCTACAATATATATACAACAGCAGACTGCGAACACAAAGCTCAAATCCATGGTCCAATTAAGAAATTGACAGCTGCCAAAAGCGACAACATTTCTGAGAGATTATACACCGATCAAAGGTATAGCTACAATTCACCTTTAAATAATTCAGTAGGTGCAATGTTTACTTATCCCAAACGCAAAGTATTTTGCTTTTCCTTCTACTGACAAAACAAATTGAAGCCGGTGTCAGATCCTCCTTCACATGTTGTTTCCAGTGATTTCCAAGAAAAAAAGCAAAACATATAAAGCAGTTTGTCAGGAGCCCTGTGTGCAGCCAGCAGACACTGTATGAGCAATATGTTCCAAAAATTACACAGAATATTCTCCACAGTTTGCATTCGGGAACTGATTTTGGATGTTTCTCTTCAAAAGGGAGATGTATCAAGCAGAGTAAAGGGTGGATAAGTGGATCAGTGGAGCAGTTGTCCATAGCAACCAATTTGAGATTTCATTTAACTAGTAGAGTTTATAAAATGATAGGTAAAAGCTGATTGGTTGCTGTGGGCAACTTCTCCATTTGTCCACTTCTGCACTGTTTACACTGATATATCGGCGCCGAAATCCGGACCAGTCGGGATCCCAGCACCAGTGTCCCGACCGCTGGCATCCCAAAAGTAATTATCAGGGTTTTAGGGGAAGGTTAGGGTGCAGGGTTAGGGTTAGGCACTAGGGGGAGGGTTAGGGTTAGGCACTAGGGAGGGGGTGAGGTTTAGGCACTGGGAAGGGGGTGTTAGGTTTAGGCTGCAGGGAGGGGGAGGTTAAGCTTAGGCAATGGGTGGGAGGTTAGGGTTAGGCAATGGAGAGGGAGAGTTAGGGTAGGGGTTAGAAAAACACTTACCTGCCAGCCGGGATCCCATACCCAACCCAAAATGTTATCATTCTGAGAATTAGTTTCAAACACAGACAAAGGGGCAGATGAAGCACAACCATACTTGGCGTGGAAAAATACTGCTGCACTTCCTATACAGAGTCAGACACAGATGTACAAATGTCGGTACTGAAATTGATCAGTGTAATCAAGCAGAGTAGTTTGTCAGGACCTTTTGCTGAGCAAGAAAGACACTCGGTACAATCGGGTCGCCCCGGGACTAGGAGAGCCGAGTGTATTAGGACACTCGTATTTGTATGCATAAACCCATGTATTCACAGAACCAGTCAACTGATGTCAGTTTGCTATGTAAAGCTGGGTACACACTGACAGATATATCAGCCAATATATCGTGTGCCCTTTGGCCAGTGTGTACCAGGGATATGTCTGTGAAAGACGTCGTTTACAGACATATCGCGTCGGCTGTGAAGCACAACAGTTGGCAGATATATTGCATGGGGGATATATTGCATTGTGTATGGGCGGCCGCCCCTCTACTTTCTGCAGGGGAGGAAGACTGAACGCGACCCCCAGCCAGCGGAACCCAAGGCCAGATGACAGATGATGGTTGTTAAGTATGTATGATCAACCATCATCTGCAGATACATCTTTTAGGTGTGTACCCAGCTTATGTTTGGGATGTTTAACTGTGTTTTCATCCTAGCTGAGTGTACGCATCAATGAGCAACTATGGGTGATTCAGGATCATATGCATCTCATTTGCAACTCCACTTACATCTAATAGGATGTGACATGGCTTTCACACATAGGTGTCCTGAGTGTCGTGGGCATGTACAGAAGGTGGAATTGCGGGCTACAGAGAGGACTGGAGTACTTGGTTGCTGATAATGATTGTAGCTGGCTACCTTCACAAACGGATGGATTGGGGCGTGCATCTTCATAGATGTGAGCCACCCTGGATATGGCTGAAGATACACATTTATTTATCAGCACGCAAAGCGGTTGTTGAAGCTGGAGACCGCTACTGCACATAATCCCTGTTGGATCCTCTAGGGAGGCTTCAATCCCTTTACCAAGATGGCCATCTGTCCTTCTGCACATGCGCAGAATCATCTTGCCACTGTGATAGAGTGCCACAGTGGGAGATGGACGTCTTCTACATAGCTCAGAGAGACCCTGCTAATAACCACTTGTTCCACCGTGTTAGACACTCTGGTACCACTTGTATCCTGGTTAACTTAAGTAGTGGGCTGTTCACTGACTCAGGGAAATCACTTGTGACATATCCATTAAGCACTTATGCTGGTAAAATGACACACGCATACTGTAGCACCTCATTCACAGTTGCACACAATTCTGTCACAAGTGTGGCTACTCTGTATCAGTCGCTATGCATGTGCCATTTTACCAGCATAAGTGTGTAACGGATACGACACAGCTGTAATCAGTGCAGTGAGCACAGCAGTTTGACATGAGCAAAATGTTCACATTCTCTCCTCATTTCGCCGTTAATTTTTTCAGGTTTCAACAGTGAATTTGGCCGTAAGTGTTGCCGGACCTACTCTAACCACACTACTCAGCATTGAATTTTCCCAGCTCTGCCAATATACTACTGAAAGGCAAAGAAATACAAATTCACAGCCACATCTGCATGATAGGAATTAAATGCAGATCTCCATCCATATTCAGAAATGGCAGAATATATGCAAATGGTTTCCATCTGCTTATGAGACTAGCCGGCATCACTATCATCACAAATTGGCACTAGCCCTATACCTGGTGTAAGAGATCTGTCTGAAAATCAGGCAGGCACTTTACCCTGATTGTCCACAATTCCGCCCACATGCCCGCAAAACATTCTCACAACACTTAGCCAAAGTCTATTAAATCAAAGTACTGGAAGCTTCCACATGTAGGGTCTGATTTGGAATCCAACACCCAAAATTCAAATTTAAAATCCGAACTGCGGGAAGATCAGAACTGTGACTTGGATCTGTCAGAATTCACCCAATCCATAAGGCTTCAATAAAACCGAACCGAACTGCACTGCATCTATGAGTGCTGACAATCAGGGACCATATGCTGACTTAAAGCAATGGCCAACTTCATGCAGCTTTGACACTGTGTTCAACTCAGAATCTGGCCCTTATTGTTTTTTGCATACTCCCTATCGTTGCACTGAATTTATTTTATTATTCTCATTGCTTGCATAAAAAACAGCTAAACAAAAGCAGATATGCTTCTAGGGTTGGGTATTGGATCCCGGTGGTCGGGATCCAAACCGGGCAAAATACCTACAGCGGCATCTCGACAGTCAGAATCCCGACACCATCAGGTAAGTAGCCAACCGCTAACCCTTACCCCTAACCCTTCCTTTTCAGTGTCTGAACCTAAACTCCCCCCTAGTGCCTAAACTTAACCTACCTAACATAAACTCCTCCTCTCTACACCCTAAACCTAAACCACTCCATTAGTGCCTAAACCTCCCCCTAGTGCCTATCCATAACCCCTAAACCTAACCCTCCCTCTAATCTTCAGGATGCCAGTGGTCAGGATACTTTATCCAGTATTTTTCCCATCGACATCCTGCTTCCCGGGATGTTGATTTCCTCTCATGCTAAACTAGTTGCATTGGTGTAGCATGGGAGGTAGTTAGCATCCCGGCATGTGACAATATTAACATCTCTGAATGCACTGGGATAAGTAAACTTTTTGTTTTTGCTAACATCTCTTAATGGATTTCACACAGCTTTAATCTGGGCTCAGGAACAACGCTACTGTCACATCAAATAAGGCAAATAATATGACCCCACATCATAGACATAGATTAAATGGTGTCTGGAGAACTATCGATAATATCCAATCATCAAATGCTTTATCAGCAGAAAAATGCACCTTTAGAGATTAGAATCCAGCCGTAAAGACCACAAAATATTTCTAACGTCCGACTTGAGAGACATTTTCTGTTACAGCCAAAGTTACGGCTTATAGCGTAACATATTTTATGGCCATTTAGGAAAGTACTCTATAAATTATTTCAGAAGCAAGGCTGCAGGAGTCTGCCAAAATCACACATTTTCCATTTTCTCAGAGTTTAAACTGTTTCATTATTGATATAAGGACTAAAATGGGGTCACCAAATACAACCTTTTTCTTTACAATATGAAAGAAAAATGTTTTATTCAAAGTATCCTGCAGTCTTCATACTGTAGCTATTCTTTGACAGCATTTTCAGGTTTAAGTTGATGCTATAGGAACGCAAAACATTAACACATGAAAAAATTATAAACAAACTCAAAGAAATGTTTTTTGAAAAGTTTAAGTGTTTATGTTGCAAAATTTATTTGGCAGTATTGATGTAGTCATTGACTACCACTGACACCAACATAAGACAGTGAGCTGTAAGGATGTGCCTGTGCAATACCGTCCAACATATATAAAATACTGCAGGAGGCATTTATAGCAAGCAGACGCCTTCTGACAGCAATAGCAATCCGAGTGCAGCGGCCATGGACACTGCCCCGGATCACCATTGCGACCATCGATCGTGATGGCGGCAGCACCTGCCAGTCTGAGTAAGCTGAAGGCTGGCAATCTGCAAGGCCAGAAAATCTGTGTCCATCAACGCAAACCCTGTCCTCGGCACTCCCGGAAAATGGGGGTGACACTCCACTGTTTCAAGGAATGCTGCCCAGATGTGCCCCCCAATCTGCCTCCCAAATGCAGCAGCATCATACTTGACTACACTCCCGGAAGTCGCTGGAGGATCTCAATTTTTCGGGTAACTCCCCAAACCCCCAGAAGTGTAAGCAGATCTCACGCATCCTGCCCACTTCCTAGTAAAGTGGGCAGAATGGGGAGATCTGTGAGGAAGGGGCGTGGCTAAACGACACGATTTGCGTCATTTAGCTCCGCCCCCTCCTGAGGACCCACAAAGCTTGGACTTTCCAGAGAAAGTGGTGGGGTCAAATTATGTCACCAGTTTGGCCCCGCCTGCTGCAGGAGCTCTCCAGCCTGCTCCCGGAAAGCTGTTCTACAAAGTCGGTAAGTATGAGCAGCATGTCAATAATTCTTGGGGGATCTGTGTGCAATTTTCTGATAATTGGAAAAGTGCATTTCTAACCACAATAGCATCTGGACCTGTATCAGGCCCTGTGACTACTTAATAAATGCGTTGGTCCCTCCATAACAGTCTCCTCTCATTATTTCACACATTATAAAGTAGAGATGTGCACAGACCCTCATGTTTTGGTTTTGGTTCTAATTCATCATTGTGTTTTGAACCACACTCCAGTGTTTTGATTCGGATTGGTTTTAATTCGGTTTTGGATTCCTTAAAAATCAATAAAAATCGAAAAAAAATTGATTAAAAACAGCTAAAATAATGTAGTTTGGACAAGTTTAATGTAGTTTACCCAAGTTAGGCTTTTAAATCTGAGTTCCAAACTGACTACACAACTGAACTGGGACTCGATTCAACTAGAAACTCCTAAGTTAAAGTGTGTTCGTATTGCAGGAAAACCGAACCGCTCATCCCTACTCTAAATATTATTCCATACCCTCTAAACTCAAACACAATTATTATTTATACAGAGATTCTACACAACTGTACACATGGCCACCACCAACACATCTCTCCCCCACTTCCACCCCACACAGACACACACATATGGCCTAATTCAGATTTGCACACAAATGCTATTGCAGCTGCGGTCTCTCACGGATCACAATTGTGAAAATATGCTATTGATGCACTCGCCATCCTTAAAGACACCCACTGAAAGCATCTCACATCTACCGTTCACGCACAAAACTGGAAACATCGAATGCAGAGTAAGCGGCCATCAGCCTTGTGAGTAAGTCTAAGATGCCACATACACAGCGGGTCTCCAGACACACAGAGGGCTCTCCTGCTGAGAGCAAGGGTGCAGTGGCTAATTTATGGATGCCTAGAAAAGTGTTTAAAGTAGGGGTGTGCCTCGGCCACTTTTTAAGTTTTGTGTTTTGGATCTGGATCTTTCTTCGTGTTTTGGATCTGGATTGGTTTTGCCAAAACCACCCTTTCGTGTTTTGGGTTTTGGATCTGTATTTTTTGGAAAAAAATAGACATAAAAACAGCTAAAATCAAAGAATTTTTTTTTTGTTCCTACGCTATTATTAACATCAATAACATTAATTTCCACTCATTTCCAATCTATTCTGAAGACCTCACACCTCACAATATTGTTTTTAGGCCAAAAGGTTGCACCAAGGTAGCTGGATGACTATGCTAAGCAACACAAGTGGTCGGTACAAACACGTGGCCCATCTAGGAGTGACACTGCAGTGGCAGACAGGATGGCAGTTTGTAAAACTAGGCCCCAAAGAGTACATACTGCAAAGAAAAAAAGAGGTGCAAGATGGAATTGTCTTTGGGCCCTCCCACCCACCCTTATCACCCTTATGTTGTATAAACAAGACATGCACACTTTAACAAACCAATCATTTCAGCGCCAGGGTCTGCCACATAACTGTGGCTGAAATGATTGGTTCGTTTGGGCTCCCACAAAACAAGCTGGCAATTAATCTGTCCCTGCACAAACTGGCTCTACAGAGGCAAGATGTCATCCTCATCCTCCTCATCTACCGATTCCTCACCCTCTTCAGTATTGTGTACATCCTCACCCTCACGGAGTATTAATTCATACCCGCTGGAATCCACCACCATAGGTCCTTCTGTACTTTCTGGAGGCTGGTCTTGCTGGAAGAATTGATAATTCATTTTGATGAACCTCATCTTCTCCACATTTTGCGGAAGCAACCTCCTACGCCTTTCGCTGACAGGGTTCCCGGCTGCACTATAAACTCTTTCCGAGTACACACTGGAGGTGGGGCAACTAAGGTAAAATAGAGCCAGTTTGTACAGGGGCCTCCAAATTGCCACTTTTTCCTGCCAGTACAGGTACGGACTGTCTGGCAGCCTACTTGGATACTGTCACCAATGTAATCCTCCACCATTCTGTCAATGGTGACAACATCAGATGCAGTGACAGTAGACATGTCAGAAATTTGTTGGCAGGTACTTCAGTCCAGACCAGATGTCCAAACTTGGTCCTACCTGCCCTGTATCACCGACAGTGGATTGGATAGGATATCTTAGTTGTTTCCTGGCAGCTCCCAGTTGTGGGAGAAAAAGAAGGAGGAGCTACTGTGTCACATTCCACTTCAGCTGACAGTGTTTTCACCAGCAGGTCTTTGCACCTCTGCAGGCTTGTATCTGCTGGAAAGAGAGACACCACATAGGCTTTAAACCTAGGATCGAGGATGGTGGCCAAAATGTAGCAGTTTGATTGCAACAGCTTGAACACCCTCGAATCTCCTGGGAAAGCGAATGAAGGGCTTCATCAATAAGTCCCACATACTAAGCAGAATCGCACCATCTTAGCTCCTCCTTCACTTTCCCCAGCTGCTTCTGCAAAAGCCTGATTAGGGGAATGACCTGACTCAAGCTGGCAGTGTCTGAACTGACTTCACGTGTGGCAAGTTTGAAGGGCTGGAGAACCTTGCACAACACGGAAATCATTCTCCACTGCACTTGAGTCAGGTGTGGATATATGTTGTATGTCATATGTGGATGTATAGGCTTGAATGGCCCTTTGCTGCCCCTCCATCCTCTGAAGCATATAGAGGATTGAGTTCCACCAGGTCACAACCTCTTGCTTCAGGTGATGGCAGGGCAGGTTCAAGAGTGTTTGCTGGCACTCCAGTCTTCGGCAGGCAGTCGCTGAACGACGAAAGTGGGCAGAAATTTTTCAGGCCACCCAAACTGTTTCCTGCACGCCCCTGTCGTTTTTCAGAAAATTCTGCACCACCAAATTTATTGTGTGAGCAAAACATGGGATGTGCTGGAATTTGCCCAGATATAATGCCCACACAATATTGGTGGCGTTGTCAGATATCACAAATCCCCAGGAGAGTCTAAGTGGTGTAAGCCATCAGGCAATGATTTCCCTCAGTTTCTCTAAGAGGTTGTTTGCGGTGTGCCTCTTACTGAAACCAGTGATACACAGCATAGCCTGCCTTGGAATGAGCTGGCATTTCTGAGATGCTGCTACTAGTGACGCTGCTCTTGTTGCTGTGTAAGACGATACATCTACCCAGTGGGCTGTCACAGTCATATAGTCCTTAGTCTGCCCTGTTCCACTTGTCCACATGTCTGTGGTTAAGTGGACATTGGGTACAACTGCATTTTTTAGGACACTGAGGACACTTTTTCTGACGTCTCTGTACATTCTTGATATCGCCTGCCTAGTGAAGTGGAATCTAGATTGGATTTGGTACCGGGCACACACTACCTCCATCAATTGTCTAAATCCCACTGCACTAATGGCAGATACCAGACATCTAACACCAACATAGCTGTCAAGGCCTCAGTTATCCACTTTGCATCAGGATGACTGCTGTCGTACTTCATCCTCCTCACTAACAACTGTTGGAGGGTCAATTGCTTAGTAAAAGAAGTAGTGGTGTTCCAACTTCCTCTCTGGGATGATGAACGACTCCCAGCAGCAACAGTAGCAGTGGCAGCAGTAGGTGTAGCAATGCATGATCCTCCGGAGGACTCCTGGATAGGAGAGTCGTTATGCCAGTGACATGGGCTGCAGGACTACTTCCGATCCTGACTGCAGAGGAAATTTATGAGGAGGGAGTTGACGGTGTGGTTTGCAGGCGCATGGATACAACATTACAAAGGGATTTAGGTGTCCCTAGACTACTTATGGTCTCAGCCACAGTTTCTGAACTTGGTAGTACCATTTTATGAACGCACTGCAGGTGACGTATAAGGGAGAATGTTCCTAGGTGGTTAACGTCCTTACCCCTACTTATTACACCTTTACATATGCAACATATGGCAAGACAGTAGTTGTCCGGATTTGGACTGAAATATTTCCAGACCAAAGAGGTGGAATGTTTGGTCTTCTGCCCAGGCATGACCGTGATGGGCTTTTTCATCCCACAGACAACAACTGTCTCCCCCAGTTCCTGATTTATACAAACCACATCACCATCAGACAGAATCCTCCTCATCAACTTCCTGCTCAGCGCCAGCTACATCAATATCCTCATCCTGTTGTACTTCAACAGTGACATCTTCAATTTGAATATCAGCAACTGCACTGTGGGTGCTCCTTCCAGCAGTTGCAGAGGGCGTGTAAATGGTGGAAGGAGCCACCTCTTCCCGTTCAGTGTTGGCAAGGTCAGGCATCGCAACTGCTGCCACACTTGGACTCTCCTTGGGGATTTGTGATATCTTAGAATGCACAGTTCTTTGCTGTGCTTTTGTCAGCTTAACTCATTTCATTTTGCTAGTGGGAGGAGGAGGGCTTTCATTGTCATGTGAAGCTGAACCACTAGTCATGAACATAGGGAAGGACCTTAGCCGTTCCTTGCCACTCTGTGTCGTAAATGGCATATTGGCAAGTTTACGTTTCTCCTCAAACAATTAAAATTAATTTTGTAAGGTAATTTTACTGAACTTTGACTATTTGGATTTTACATGCCCTCTACTATGACATTGGGCATCGGCCTTGGCAGATGACGTTGATGGTATTTCATCGTCTATGTCATGACTAGTGGCAGCAGCTTCAGCACTAGGATGAAGTGGCTCTTGATCTTCCCCTATTTTATCCTCTATTATTTTTATGGAGTGAATAATCCCTGTAAAAGGTTTTTTTTTTTTTTTGAATGACAGCGTAGCCCTGCACTACACAGGACAGGACCTGTAAAAATTTAAGAAGGGCAGCGGCCTACACCACAACACACAGGACAGCACTGAAAAAGTTTTTTTTTCTTTTGAAGGGCAGCGTAGCCCCGTACCACACAGGACAGCACCTGTAAAAAATTAAGAAGGGCAGCGGCCTACACCACAACACACAGGACAGCCCCTGTAAAAGGTTTGGTTTTTTTGAAGGGCAGCATAGCCCCGCACCACACAGGACAGCACCTGTAAAAAATTAAGAAGGGCAGCGGCCTACACCACAACACACAGGACAGCCCCTGTAAATGGTTTGTTTTTCTTTTGAAGGGCAACATAGCCCTGCACCACACAGGACAGCCCCTGTAAAAGGTTTGTTTTTTTTGAAGGGCAGTATAGCCCTGCACCACACAGGACAGCTCCTGTAAAAATGTAAGAAGGGCATCGGCCTACACCACAACACACAGGACAGCACCTGTAAAAATTATTTGTATTTTATATTTTTGGGCAGCGTAGCCCAGCATCACACAGTACAGCACCTGTAAAAATGATTTGTATTTTTTGGCAGCGTAACCCTGTAACACACAGGATAGCTCCTGTAAAAATGATTTGTATTTTTTGGCAGCGTAACCCTGTAACACACAGGATAGCACCTGTAAAAATTTAAGAAGGGCAGCGGCCTACACCACAACACACAGCACAGCACCTGTAAAAATTATTTGTATTTTGGGCAGGGTAGCCCGGCATCACACAGAACAGCACTTGTAATAATGATTTATATGCGTGTACCGCTACAGCAGACAGGGCATCCCCTGTAAAAATTATATGTATGAGTGTAACCCTACAGCAGACAGGGCAGCCCCTGGACAACACAGCACTACAGCCAGTCAGTCAGCCCCTATGGACCAGACAACAGCCAGCTCCTATATGGACAAGGACAACAGTAGCCAGCCAGCACCTATGTATTGTATATGGAAAACAGTAGCCAGCCAGCCCTTATGGTCAGCGTCAGCAACAGCTCCCTCCCTCTTCACAGTAGCCAGCTGTACTTTATTATTTTTTATCTTTATAACAGTCTGTCTAACACTGAGCTCCCAGCCGCCTCCTAACTCACAGCCGGAATGAATAATGGCAGTGATCACGGGACCTTTTATAGACTCCAAAATCTGTGAGAATCCGACAGCTGGATGATGACGTTTTGCCTTGATTTCAGATCCGAGCCAGGCGGGAAAACCTGAGCCTGACTCGATTCCCGGCTTTGATCGGGGGGCTCGGGGGGGGTTCAGATTTCAGAATTCCAAACCCACTCACCCCTAGTTTAAATGCTACCAACATGCCTGCATTTCTCTAGCCACCCCCATTACCTCCCCCAAATGCTGACTACCTTTCACTAGGGGGAGGAGGTACTAAGTTCTGAAAAGTGATAAACTGGAGAGTGATAAATGATCAGCCACTCAGCTCCCAACTGTCATGTTACAGGCTCTGTTTGAAAAATGACAGTTGGGAGCTAATTGGTTGGTGGTTTATCACTCTCCAGTTTATCACTTTTCAGAGCTTAGTACATCTGGCCCAATGAGTGAATCCTCTGTGCTAGCATAATCGCAATTCAGTCGCTGCGCAGTGTATTATTATGGTTTTGAACTGTACCAGTTTTTAAATAATTTTTTATATCATGTCCATTAGCTATAAAAAGCATACAGAAATCATATATTTTTCCAGAGCATTCTTTCATATGTTTCCAGCAATTCCACAAAATTATGCAAAACTGTATTTGTCTATTTCTGCCACACAGTGAAACTAATATATTTATTTTCATTTGTTTTTATAAAAGTTGAAGGGACAATGGTATAGCTATAGTGGGTGCATGGAGTGTCATTGCTTTGGGGCCCAGAAGCTTCATGAGCCCACCTCTTGGGCCTGACACAACTGTACCCCAGTCATAAAGTTGTCTACCAGGTTACTGGAATTGCCCGTTAAGCACTGTGTGATATATAAAGTGAATTGGGGAAACTGTGTGACATGTGTAGTGGAGACAGTACAATATGACATATTATTGACTTGGGACACTACAATGTGACATAATATCAACTGGGGCACTGTGTTGTATAATGTGGAATAGGGCACTACTATGGGGCATAAGATTTAAAAAACACCATTAGAATTTATAAAATTAACTAGGCATGACTATAGGGCATAAAATCAACTAGGGCACAACAATGAGGCATAAAATTTACTAGGGAACTATTATGAGGCATAAATGAACTAGGGCACTACTATGAGGCATAATATGAACTAGAGCACTACTATGAGGCACACAATTAACTAGGGCATGACTTTGGGGCATATAATGACCTGGGACACAGCTATGAAGCATACAATTAACTAGGGCACTACTATAAGGCATACAATGATCTAGGGTACTATTATGGGGCATAAAAGGAAATAGGGCACTGCTATGAGTCATAAAATGCACTAAGGCACCACCATGAGTCATAAAATGAAGTAAGGCACTACTATGGGCATAAAATGAACTAGGGCACTACTATGTGGCATAAAAGGAAATAGGGCACTACTATGAGGCATAAAATCAACTAGGGCACTAGTATGAGGCATAAAATCAACTAGGTCACTACTATGAGTCATAAAATGAACCAGGGCACTACTATAAGGCATAAAATTATCTAGGGCACTACTATGGGGCATAAAATGAACTAGGGCACTACTATGAGTCATAAAATGCACTAAGGCACCACCATTAGCCATAACTTAACTAAGGCACTACTATGGGCATAAAATGAACTAGGGCACTACTATGGGGCATAAAAGGAAATAGGTCACTAGTATGAGGCATAAAATCAACTAGGTCACTATTATGAGTCATAAAATGGACTAGGGCACTACTATGAGTCATAAAATTAACTAGGGCACCACCATGAGGCATAAAGTGAACTAAGGCACTACTATGGGGCATAAAATGGACTTCAGTAAGGCACTAGTATCAGGCTTAAAATCAACTAGGTCACTACTATGAGGCATAAAATCAACTAGAGAAAATCTATGAGGCATAAAATCAACTATGTCACTACTATGAGTCATAAAATGATCTAGGGCACTACTATGAGGCATACAATGAACTATGTCACTACTATGAGTCATAAAATGATCTAGGGCACTACTATGAGGCATACAATGAACTAGGGCACTACTATGAGTCATAAAATGAACTAGGGTACATCTATATGGCATAAAATGAACAACTGCTGTGGATAGAGGGGAAAGGGGCTCCTTAAAAATGTTGCTACGCCCCTGAATAATGAGCTTTAGAAGCAACAATAGGGATATGTTTTTCTTGTGTTTAATGACAACTTATGAGAAAAGGCATTATGTACTGCATTCCTTTTTCTTTCCATTATTTACCCTCATAAAGTCTATATATACACTAATAAATATACATAAATATACATGATAAATGAAAAGTAATTATCTCCATGTGACTGTTCTCCCATAATTAGGTTTAATAAGTAAATCCACAATGTACATATTGAGCAGCATTCCTATTGACATATCAGAGCCTCTGTTCAATACTGTCATCTGTACAAAGGTCTACCTTTGTTTGTTGTTGTCTTTCCCGGTAGAAATGTCATGGTTCCCTCACTGTTCTGTATACATTGACATTTTCAATAGAAAGCAGTTGTTCAGTTGTTTCCTAAACTAATTAAAAAAAATGCCTTAACTGCGTCAAAAAGTTTAACTTGTTACGATAGCAAAGGGTCCACAGAAATGTATATAAATACCAATACTAATATGGATAATAGTGTGTAATTATGTGTGTGCACATGTGTCAAATATACAAATATACAGTATCACAGTATTATAGATTATTTATTTACACTTCATTTTTAAGAGCATGATGTCACATATGATGCTCAGCTGTGAGTATGAGTTCTCTGTGTACTTTGTGAAGTGCCACCGTGCACAGGCTATAGGGTGTTCCCTGCTTTTGGTTCCTTGTTACAACTCTGCCCATTCAGGCAACAGCTGCCATGGACATGACTCCCCTTCTGTGAAGTTAAGGTAGGCACCACTGTACGATGTGTGATGAGTGGTGTGGGAAGTGTGGGCAGTGAGTAATAACAGCACCTGGAGGTGTTTAAGGTTGTGGCTATATTATGTAAGTTCTCTAGTTACTGTATATGTATCCTGAAGAACATTTTGTAATAAACCAAAACATTGGAAACTCTTTGAAGTCTGTTCTATTGTTCTGAGTATCTGAGTACCAAGCCCCAGAGTGTCACCTCTGCAGTTTTTTTATATATATATATATATATATATATATATATATTGTATATACTGTGTGGGGAAATGAGGGCAAAACTATTAGAACCATGCGTGAGAGAATGGCATTACATCAAGAGGCTATCAAAGCAGCGCTGGGAGGCAAGGAAAATGATCAGCCAGTAGCACGGCACTTTGTTGAAAAAGGATATAGTTTGTCAGAATTAAGACATCTTATCATTGACCATGTCCCTTTGTCCATTCGAGGTGGTGATAGAGGTCAACGCTTACTGATTATGGAAGCCAAATGGATTATAGAACTCAATACAATTGCGCCAGGTGTTCTTAATGACAAAATCTGCAGGAATGCACTGTGATAGACTTATTTATGAGTTAATCCTAATTTATCTCCTGTACAGAATATGGTGTAGGTTCTGCCCAGACGTATAACAATTGTTGCTGAATATCATGTGGCAGTAACTATTTGAGACTTGTTATTTATTGATTGAATATGTAACATATTTATATCGCTATTAACAACCTATCACTATGTGTAGATTTACTCTATGTTTTATGTATGCTGACAGTGGGAATGTTATCCCTAGTCGGCTTTGTGGTGGTGGTTATACGTAAATCACAGTATGCACAAAACTGTATGTGTTTACCTGATGATGTGTGGGTGCCTAGGTTACGGGGAGCCGTTCTTGGCAACCGCGTCATCAGTGTGGGATGCCCACTACAGGATGCGGAAGTGTGCGTTATCCATGAGTCTCACTATCACACCTGGGTGACTACTTAAAGGTAAGAAATGTCTTTCTTTTTTTGTATATGACCTTGACAAAAGGGCGATAGCCCTGAAACGTTGGCTACAATTAAAATTGGATTAAGTCCTTTAGTGCTGCCTCATCCATTCTGTACTATATATATATATATATATATATATATATATATATAGTATTTAGAAAAGAGGGCACTCAAAAGGGCCTCTAAAGTAAAACTTATCTTATGGAAAATACATTTTGGCCCAGGACATTATGTCATAGTTAAGGAGAGGTTCAGAAACTGAGTTGTTGCTGAAAAATAGCACTGTATTCATTACCTGATATGCCTCGGTGTGGTTCTGTCTCTTTAAGTCTCTGAAATTTGTATTTAAAATTTGTGTGTTAGCTGGAGCCAAATGTAGCAGAGCAATGCTCATATTCTTGAGAGTCAGTGTAGGAACTGATCAGATGGTAAGACCTTGATGTGGTTGGTCAGCTGGACAAATAATTGCAATATTTTGTAACCAACGTTCCCTCTATTAATTACAGATTGAAAAGTGAGTGCCGAGTTTGTATGATTTTTTTAATATAAATGCTGTGGTCACATAAAGGGCACCCCAGATGGTTGAATGCCATGGATTAAGCCTAATATATATATATATATATATATATATATATATACGCTAGTCCTGGCAGTGATGTTTTTTATGGAAATGGCATATAACAGATTTAAAAAAAGATGGCTGGGAAGTAATAGTGGGGACCACCCCTTTAAGGCAAAAAAGAAGGTGGGAAGAAAGAGAGGTAAACAATCTACCAATAAGAGAGTCAAAATTGAGAAATGTAGGCAACAAGTGGCATTACAGCCTATAGAAGAGAAAGTATTGAGTAAGTGTCTAAATTTCACCCCTTCATACAATGTCAATACATTTAATCTATATATTGATTTAAATCTATACATTAGAAACCTGACTTTATAAGAAAAGTAGAAGGCTCCATTCATAATTGGGAGGGAAAAGGAGCAGCTATAATAAAACGACAACGGGTTTAAAACT
Organism: Taudactylus pleione; assembly: GCA_031769625.1. NCBI lineage: Eukaryota > Metazoa > Chordata > Amphibia > Anura > Myobatrachidae > Taudactylus > Taudactylus pleione. The sequence goes on from JAUIMM010000205.1 coordinate 3,546,954, forward strand.
GATGCCACCTATTATCCAGTGGAATCAAAAGGTCCACATGTGGAACTCTTTTCTGAAATGGTGCAGAAAAACTTTGAGAATTTGGAAATTATAAAAAATGCTCCAAATAATATGTCCAAGACAGAATTTCAAGCATTGAAGAGACTAGCAGAAAATACAGATATAGTTATAAAAAATGCTGACAAGGGGGGGTGGGGCAGTGATCTTGGACCGGGATTATGTAAATGAAGCTTACAATTTATTGGAAGATGCGACTTCACACAAAAAATAATGGAGACCCCACTAAGATGTTCTTAGATGAGTTAGAATGTATACTAACTAGGGGACTGCAAAACAGCTGTATAACACTAGAGGAATATAATTATCTGTTTGATAATAAACCTTGCACTGCTGTGTTTTACCATATTCCCAAGATTCACAAAAATATGGACAGGCTTCCAGGCTGTCCAATTACAGTGTCTCCTGTATAGGGTCCCTTACATAGAGAATTTGTGAATTTGTGGACACTTATATAAAGAAATATGTACCTCTACTCGATTCTTATGTACACTACTCTACCCACATATTAAAAATAATAAATTACATCAAATTAACCCAGAATACAAATGGTGTACAACTGATGTGCAGTCATTGTACACTTCGTTCCCACATATGAATGGTCTAGAGACAGTTAAATCATGTTATTAAATGACCCTGAATAAAAGAAGAGCTAGCGGAATCTATCTGTGTCTGTTTAAATTTGGTGTTGAAGTCGAACTACTTTATGTTTTTGGAAAAGTGGTATTTGCAGATATGCGGGATGGTGATGGGGACAATTTGAATTTACCCCATACTTATAACGAGAATAGAATTAAATATTTAAATTTAGTCTTTGACACGACTAATTTTATGAGTACTGGGAAAATTGAGATCTATACCTTCTTTAACAAAGTTGATAGTAATAGCTACGTAGCATTCCAGAGTTGTCATCTACCACAGTGGGAAACAAATATTCCTTATTCTCAATTTTCCGGACTGAGAAAGAACTGTAACAGAACGGTTTGATGAACAGGCTACTGTGTACTAATCCAGATTTGAGGAATGTGGGAATCCAATAAATTTAATTGAGTCTAAAATGAAAGCAAGAAATAGAGAAAGAGGGGAAAGAGGGGAATTGTTGTAATTTCTGTCCATTTGTAACACAATATAACAGACAAGAATAAACAATTAGGAAGGTCTTGAAGAAAAACTGGCATGTACTAAAATCAGATCCAATCTTAGGTAACCATTTCCTTGAACAGCCGGACATTATATATAACAAAAGCTAGTATTGTTAAATCTTATATATCTAAAAGCTGTTTGGATCCCCTCTAACAAACGAAAATTCCAATTCCCAATTTTCGAAATGTTGTGAGAGACTTTTACTCATGTCGTAGCTGTAAGGTCTGCAATTTAGCGGATAAGAGAGCTAAAGAATTTGGTGACACTAGGTCAAAAAAATCATATATGATAAAATCCTTACTTGTCCGTGCGGGCTGCAGTATATCGGAAAGAAGATAGAATCTTAAAACTTTGTAATTTGGAACACGTGAGAAACATTAAGAATAAAATAGTAAATCATAGTATTTCATGACACTTTACTTAGTGTCACATTAGTAACTCTGGGTGAGTGAAGTTTAAAGATATTGAATTGGTGAGTGCTGATAGGAGGAGGTGATAGAGACAGGTATTTGTCAAAATGGGAGACTTATTGGATTCTCACACTGGGAACAAAGGGTTTGAGATTACACCTTTCTTATAATAGGCTCTTAATAAAGTCTTGGATTTAATTTTGAGAATGTTGATGTTGTCATTTGAATGGCATCAATGTTGCATACAGTATTCTCACTTTTTGGAGTATATTTACAAAATTGCGGGTTTTTAGAAGTGGAGTTGTTGCCCATAGCAACCAATCTGATAGATTCTACTTAACATTTATCTAGCACCTTCTAGGAGACAATAGCTACAATCTGATTGGTTTCTATGGGCAACATCTCCAAATTTAAAAACCCGCACTTTAGTAAATATACCCCTAAGTATGTTACAGGTATATGAAATTATTTCTGATAAGCAAGAGTTTACCTACATGCACAGCACTTTTTCTTTGAAGTGTAAATGACATGAGGGGAGAAATGTGTGACTACATATGTAACAACAGTGATGTATACCAATTTCTAGTATACAAATAACACTGGGTTTTAGATATACAGTATCGAACCATTGAGAGTAAAGATCTGTGAACTCAATGATTGAGGATCCTCTAAGTAGTAATAATTGATTTTTTTTAGAATTTCTCTTTTCTTCTAATTTGGAGATGGAGTTTTATAAGTTTTCTGGGAGGTGAGAAAATGTTAAACTGTTGTAATGTGAAAAAATGTAAACTTCTTCTCACAGATACCAGGGTTGATGGCACCTGAAAAATGTAATATAATTACATTAGGTAGAAGCAAGTCTGAGTTGGTTTCAGTAACCAGATGGGAGGATATGTAAAGTATGTATGTTTTATAGGAAGTGAACACAGATTCTGGTGAGATGAATTGATTTTGGTGGATGATGTGCCCTGGTATAGGGTAAAAAAGAGTAACCATACAGTATATATGTAATAGAATCCGATTACTCGTTGGATTGGATAAATTAATGGTTGACGTCAAAGATCCCACGCATTAGGGAGGGACTCTGTGAAGTGTTATACACTGGCGAGTCTTTGTTCCTGGACTCCAAGTGGAGACGTCATTGCTCGGTGTGGCCTGCATCCAGTAGGTAACAACGTGGTCTGTGTGCCCGGCGGTGTTTGGGGTAGGAGCTGTTGGTGATTGCTGGTGGATTACTGTTTTAAACCATATGTTATTCAGCCCACACAGTTTTATTTTAGGTACAGGCACTATCTACACTATCCATACATGTCTTTTTTGTAGCAACTGACCCCGCATCGGGACAATGATGAATTGCTCCGGTGATAAGTATCCCCATGGCGAGGTGGACACTTAATCATCGGGTGCCACGCGGCCTTAGTCACAATCTTTTCAACACAGGTGAGAAATGTACTGTAGGCAGACATATAACATAAGAATGTTACATATGTTACAACATGGCTTTCCAGATTACAATGATTGCCACCACACCCCAATTATAAGGTACAGAAAATGAAGCATGCTTATCTCTAGCCACTTATATTCACAGATCTAAAATTTTACATTATAGGACACATTTCATTTTAAAGTAATCATCTTTACTTAAACATATTTATACCTATATAGGTGACATCTTGGGGTATCCAAATGTACTGCAACTTTAAACAATATACAGTAATTAATTCTAACAGTTAGCATAATATGATATTATGCTATAGCATTACCATATTCATATGTCGCATGCCTAAGAAATTAATTTGGTTACTAATTTCAATTTAATGCAGAACTTTCCAACCATTGTAATCAGAATTTCTCTATACACTGTATAGAGAATATCATTCCTTAATTAGTAAATGTCCTTCATATATCAAATCATCTCTGTGAAATGAAGTTTCTTGTTCAACACAATACATACATAATTTGATGTGTAATTGTAGAATGCAGATTACAGCAACTTTATTATAATTTACTTTCAACTTGCACATATTTAACATTCCAAATTCGTCAGAAAATACATTCTGGACTGTTCATCCACCAAAATATTTCATTAAAATCACAGAAACACATCAAGTTCAAAAGGTCTTTAAAACTCATTTATCAAATAGTGGAAAGCAATTTACCAAAGAAACAGATCATACTTTTTAAATTAATGTATTTTTTATGAAAGCATAATAATAATACATAATATATTTTTCTTGTTGTCATGTGGACCAATATGTTAATATACATTATTCCTATTATGACTAATTCCCGGAAAAATATAACTAAGGATGGGTACACACTAGAACAACCGGCAATCTTACCGATGGTCAAGGCGATTACCCTTTACCTCGGACCATGCAAGATTGCTGGTACACACTAGGAAGATTTAAAGAACGCCAGAACAATCACTCATTCCGACCTTCATTAAACTGCACACACCCCAAATGTGATATAGTGTGATTCGAGCATACATACTACAAGGGATGTAGTCAGCATCCAGGCGTGTGGGATTCTGATGGTCTAAATACTGGCTTCAGAATCCCAACACCGTTGCACTCCCGGCTCCAGTATCCCAGCTGCCGGCATCCCGAAGGTAAGTATAGAGGGTTAGGTTTAGGGTTAGGCACTAGATGGAGAGTTAGGGTTAGGCACTAAGGGGGAAGGGTTAGGTTTAGGTTGTGGGGAGGGGAAGGTTAGGTTTAGGCTCTATGGGGGGAGTTAGGGTTAGGCACCGGGGACGGATGGTTAGGGTTAGGCTGCGGGGAGGGGGAGTTAGGTTTAGGCACTGGGGGGGTTAAGGTTAGGCACCGGGGAGGGAGGATTAGGATATGGGTAAGGGTTAGTGGTACTATACTTATGTACCGCTGTCTGGATTTTCACTGTCGGGATACCGCTGTTGGTATTCTGACCAGAAGCATCTTGACCGCCGGGATATTATTCCCAACCCTACTACACAATATGCCCAATTTATCATTCTGATTTGGCCAAGTCGGATAAATCGGGCCAATATAGTGCAAGTGTGTACTTGGCCTTAGTCAACAGTAGAGCAGTCTATGCATAAAAGAACATATTAATAAAGATCTGAATAGGGGCATTTACTCTAATGGGGGAATCAGCTGCATCTCCACTTTTTGAAAGGTCATAACTGGGCGTTCTCATTCTCACATAGGTTACGTTCAGAAAGGGATTGTTGGTGGATTTGCAAGCTATACTGAGTCATGCATAAATGACACCACTATTTGACATAACTTACAGTACCTACTCTCCTGGAACATTTGGGAGACTCTTGAACCTTGGGTGGGCCTCTCAGATTCCAGGAAGAGTAGGCAAGTCTACCAGACACTCTTCACAGATGTCACCTACCACCACTTCCCGAATGAAGGGGACAGTCCAGGTAGCTTGATGATACGATTCCCTCTAACTCATGTCATAGTGGCCCCACCCCCTGCTTTACAAAGCCATAATATCATTACTGCTGTGACACGCCCCCACACTTCCCACCCGGCTGTGCCTTGCCCCCTCCAAACCCCCTCCAGATAGAACAAACACAAGGTTGGCAAATATTCTATGTCATCAAGCGCACCCTTGCAATAGTTGCACTAGCCCAGGCTGGTAAAGCCTAGTGTGGGTAGTGGAAATTTTAAAGGAAACAAAAACACTCTTTGCCTCTTGTTTTTCCACTACCAGCCTAGTATTAAAGGCCTAGAATACATTCTTTTTCGATTTTTGAACAATAAATAAAAAAAGACAGGACAGCAATACAAAAACTTTACATTTACTTTAAACTTTACATTTTTGGAAAGACTGTGTTGAAAACCATGGGGTGGAAACATTTAAAATTAGTTTGCAGTGTCTCTGGTTAGGGGGTGGGGCAACTTCACAAAACATTTTACAAAAAGTCTTACTGCATCTTGAAATGGAACACAACAGACCGCACATGAAAATTCTGCTTGTTTCTAACACTGGAGTCTATTTAAACAGAATGCATTTGGTTGCTATAAGTTACAGCACATTCATTTTATTGCATCACATTAAGGCCATATTCAGTATTCAAATTTCTGTGATGTGCAGCCACTATGTTTGGCTGCACATATAATGTTACAAAACCATACCCCAACATCGCCAATTTTCCCTTGTATTTCTATGGGGAGCATATTTTATTTGTAGCACTGATTATCTTATACCTCTTTTCCACCAAAACCCCGGGTCCGACCTGGTTTTGAGACATGGTTCCAACCCAGGTCACACACCGTTTACACAGCACCATCGATCTGGGTTATTTTCAGGTCATCCCCGTTTACACTAAACCTGGGTCTGCCCTGCTAAACTTGTGAGGTCATAAAAAGTGGGAGGTAACTGCTCCACAACCACCAATCAGCTCATTTTAGGCATGACCCAGGTCAGATAACCCGGGTTGCGTCGTTTACACAGCACCATTACCCAAGTCCATCCTGGATCCGACCCTGGTAGCTACCTGGGTTGGGTTGCCGGGACCTTTTTACACTGAGCTGAGACCCGTGTAGACCCTTTTGCTCTGGTGTAAAAGGGGTATGATAGTGGCAAACCATTTAAGTACCATAAGAAGATGGATTAAAGTAGCATATGTCAGAAGTAATAGTTAGAAGATATGTGCAAAGCACTACACCTCTGTGGTATATGCAATATGTGATTTATGAAATAAACTGAATTATACATATCACACTTGCAACAATATATAGGAAATAGAGGGTGTTTTATTTGTTGATATGGAGGAAAAATTAATAATAAAGATCATATAAAAATAAACTAAAATAAATATGTATTTCCACAATGGATCAAGTGTTAATTCATAATAATGTCCTTTAGAGTGGGTGATGGTTAGGGTGTTTAGTAGGCTCCTTTAGAGTGCCATTATCAGTAGTATCCTTACAACTACATGTTCCCAATTTGCACATGAAGTGCATACCATAGATGACCCAGCCTAATATACAGTAGTTGTTCCACAAGGTGGTGTATGGTAATAAGTGTGCCCTTTGAGGGGGCTACTTTCCGTATGGTCACTTTTACCTATGTCACCTGTGTCCAGTTATGCGTGTGCTTAAATTGGGGTGGTGAGGACCCTATTGAAGGTCCTTTACCGTATGGAGAGATGTCATACATTACCCTTGCACTCTTGTACTCTTGACATATGCAGTAGTATACAGTCTGAAAATATAGTCTACAGCTGCGGCATCCTATGCTATGACTTACCCTTATTTTCTGTTATATTGTTCCTGCACAACTGCGCTGAAGCGTTACAACGGCAGATCAGTCTGACCCCTTCCTGCTGTCAGTTGCATGGTCTGGGTCACCCGCGTCTGTTAGCACCGACTGTGCTGGTTGTTGGACGTGGCGCCGAGTCCCAGCCTTGGAGCCGATAGCCTGGTGAGCGGTAAGGCTGGGACCCGGTTCCACGTCCAACAACCAGTACAGTCGGTGTTAACTAGGGATGAGCAGGTTCGGATCTCTGAGAACTTAGCGATCTGAGCCGAGATCCGAGTCGGCTTGGGATTTTCCACCTGACTCAGATCTCAAAACGAGGCAAAACTTCATCATCCCGCTGTCGGATTCTCGCAGGTTTTGGATTCTATAAAAGGTCCCGCAATCGCCGCCATTTTCATTCCGGCTGTGGAGAGTGAAAAGGAAGGAGGTGGCTGTGATTGCAGTGCTGTGCTGTGCTGCTACTGTGTGTCATAGATGTTGTCCACTAGTCCATACTAGGGCTGGCTGCTGTGATGGACTGTGCCTGTTGTCCATAAGGGCTGTGTTACTAGGAGCTGTGCTGCATACAGAAGAGGGGGGCTTCAGTGGCTCCTGCTGTGTTGTGCATGGGGTGCTCTTTCCATCAGGGGTGCCCTCTTCACCCCCAGTGTAAAAAGATAGTTGTTTTTTTTATCTGTGTGTGAGCGCACATTACCCACACTTATCAGCAATGTAGCTGTGCAGGGGTGCTGCCTGTGTCATTTATCAAGGGACTGCTGCCTCATTCAGGGGTGCTCTCCCCCCCAAGTGCCAAAAAAAATGAATCAATGTGTTTTTTTCTGTGTGTGTGCATTAGCCACACTTATCACCAGCAACGTAGCTGTGCAGCGGTGCTGCCTGTGCCATTTATCAAGGGGCTGCTACCTCATTCAGGGGTCCTCCCCCCCAAGAGACAAAAAATATTAATCAATCAATCAATGTGCTTTTTTTTCTGTTTGCATGTGTGCATTAGCCACACTTATCACCAGAAAAGTAGCTGCACAGGTGTGCTGCCTGTGTCGTTTATCAAGGGGATGCTGCCTCGTTCAGGGGTGCTCTGCCCCCCCAAGTGACAAAAAAACATGAATCAATCATTGAGTTTTTTTTCTGTGTGTATGTGCTTATTAGCCACACTTATCACTAGCAAAGTAGCTGCACAGGGGTGCTGCCTGTGTTGTTTATCAAGGGGATGCTGCCTCGTTCAGGTGTGCTCTCCCTCCCAAATGCCAAAAAAAAATAATCAATCAATGTGTTTTATTGTGTGTGTGTGTGTGCGCGTTAGCCACATTTTTCACTAGCAACGTAGCTGTGCAGAGGTGCTGCCTGTGTCATTTATCAAGGGGCTACTGCCTCGTTCAGAGGTGCTCTCCCTCCCAAGTGCCAAAAAAAAATTAATCAATCAATCAATGTGTTTTTTTCTGTGTGTGTGTGCACGTTAGCCATGACATCAGAAACGCCTCAGCTGAGATTTGCATAAACATTATCAAATGGTGAAAATACAGGATATGGTTTAAAAAATAGAATAAAACAGCTAAAACTGCATTCTCTGATTATAGTGTCCCTACTCCCAGTCCCTACACATGGCCCCTCTACCTGAATCTCAGTGAGTCAGAGGGGCAACTCCATGCAACCATATTCCAGAGTGCATCTGCTGCTCCTGTAGCCCAGGTCAGAAGATGTGTAGGGGCTGTGGTGATGATATATACTAAAATGGAGCTCACATTCACTAAAGATGGACAATGAATCCCCAATCTAACAGGGATGTAATTTATACACAACACAGGATGGGATGACGATATAGGCTTTGGTGATGGTATAATCTGGGGTGATGTATACATCATTTTCTTCACACAATATTAATTTGTCCCTGCTGGAATTCACCATTGTGTAATTTTTGCATGTAATTGACAATAAAGGTCTTTTTCATAGAATTTGTAGTTAATTTTGATGGGCATCATCTTTTCCACATTTTGGGGAAGTAGTCTCAGGCCGATCACTGACAAGGTTCCCAACTGTGCTGAAAACTCTTTCTGAGTACATACTGGAAGGTGGGCAGTTCAAGTTAAGCAAAGGCAGTTTTGTGTAAGGGCCTCCAAATTGCCTCTTTTTCCTGCCAGTAGTTATTTCCATCTCTTCAGATCTGTGTCCTTTGGGAAGACGAAACAATGTCCATCCCTTTTGGAAAGAAAATCCACTCCCAGCAGCAGGCATGGCGCTCAAGAATTCTCAAGAAAGATACAAAGTAAGACTTAAACCTTAAATCTGAAATGTTGCATTTGCTTCTCTGTTCCGCTTGTCCACATATCTGCTCTGGTTAAGTGGACAGTGGGAACAACGGGAGTTTGAAGGCCACTAACTAACTATGTTCTTTTTTAATGTCCCTGTACAGCTTGGGAAATGTTCATGTGGAAGCTTTGCAAAGGATTATTTTACAGTCAATTGTTTTGGAAAGCAGTCTTCCTGGTCCCCTTCTGGGAGGAAAATCCACTCCTAGTAGCAGAAGTTGGTGCAGGATTCTCAAGAAAGACACAACGTAAGACCTTAAGAGATAAATTTAATTTACTAAAGTGAGAGTTATTAGAAGTGAGTTTTAGAAGTGAAGTTGCTTGCCAATAGCAACCAATCAGATTCTAGTTATTATCTTCTAGAAAGTGCTAGGTAAATGTTAAGTAGAATCTGATTGGTTGCTATTTGCAACGTCACTTCTAAAACTTACCTGTAAAAACTCTCACTTTAGTAAATGAATTTACTGCTTAATCTTAAATCTTGCACTTGTCCACATATCTATGCTGGTTAAGTGGCAGTTTGAAGGCCACTGACTATGTTTTTTTTTAATGTTCCTATACAGGCTGGGAAATGCTTTTTCATGTGGAAGCTTTGCAAAGGATTATTTAACAGTCAACTGTTTTGGAAATCACTACTAGAAGTCTTCCTGGTCCCCTTCTGGGATGAGAAAATCCACTACCAGCAGCAGCAGGCATGGCACTCAAGGATTTTTCTGTGGCAAGGACTGATGTGAATGAGTAAATAATTTTTTTGTAAATGCCTCCCATCCTCCCCTTCCCTACTCCCTCATAAATTTACTTCAGAATCTGAAAATTAAATTAAATTTACTACCAATCAACCCTTCCTGTCCCTGCCTTCAACTACATACATACTCCAACTCCCTCAGGCCTCTCTTGAATAATAAAAACATTTGTTTCCCGATGTGCCATGTTGGAAGTTGAACTGCCACGTGTTTGTGCCGCCCACTGCTGCCACTTAGCTTAGTCAGCCAGCTAGCTTGGTGCAAATTTTGGGCCTAAACTGGATGAAAACAATATAGTGAGCTGCAAGGTGGTCAGAATTGACTGGAAATTAGTGGAAATAAATGTTATTGAGGTTATAAATACCATAGAAACAAAAACAGGCCCAATGTAAGTGATTTTAGCTGTTTTTATGATTTTTTAAGAACAAATCCAGATCCAAAAGCAAAAAACAAAATATGGAAGGGAGGTTTTGGCAAAACCAATCCAGATTCAAAACCAGGGGAGATTCAGAACCAAAACCAAAACAAGAGGCTCGGCGCACATCTCTAGTGCTAATAAATGCAGGTGACCTAGACCGTGCATCTGACAGCAGGAAGGGGTCAGACTTATCTGCCATTGTAACGCTTTAGTACGGTTGTGCAGGAATAATATAACAGAAGATAAGGATAAGTCACAGCACGGGATGCCCAGTCTGTATACGTTCAGACTGTGTACTACTGCATATGTTAAGAGTACAAGAGTGCAAGGGTAATGTATGAAATCTCTCCATATGGTAAAGAACCTTCAATAGGGTCCTCACCACCCCAATTTAAGCACACACATAACTGGACACAGGTGACATGGGTACAAGTGACCATACAGAAAGTAGCCCCCTCAAAGGGCACAATTATTACCACTCACCACCTTTTGGAACAACTATATTAGGCTGGGTCATCTATGGTATGCACTTCATGTGTAAATTGGGAATGCATAGTTGTAAGGATACTACTGATAATGGCACCCTATAGGATTCTACTAAACACCCTAACCTTCACCCACTTTAAAGGACATTATTATGAATTAACACTTGCTCCATTGTGGAAATACATAATTATTTTAGTTTATTTTTATATAATCTTTTATTATTAATTTTTCCTCCATATCAACAAATAAAACACTCTCCATTTCCTATATATTGTCACAAGTGTGATATGTATAATTCAGTTTATTCTATAAATCACATTGCATATACCATAGAGGTATAGTGCTTTGCACGTATCTTCTAACTATTACGTTCCATTACGCGAGAGTGAACACCTCCTGTGCAAAGCTGCTCCCAACTACATCAGTGAATCCTGTAGAGCACTTTTACATATATTTTAAACTTTTTAAGTCGGATGAAGACAAGCTGATAATACAGATGTGTCCTCATACAGTCAGGTCCATAAATATTGGACATTGACAGAATTTTCAGATTTTGGCCTCTATTCACCACCACAATGGTTTTGAAATGAAACAAACAAGATGTGATTTAACTGCAAACTTTCAGATTTAATTTGAGGGTAATTACATCCAAATCAGGTGAACGGTGCAGGAATTACAACGGTTTCTATATGTGCCTCACACTTTTTAAGGGGCCAAAAGTAATGGGACTATCAACTCAAAAGCTATTTCGCGGACAGGTGTGGGCTATTCCCTCATTATTTCATTATCAATTAAGCAGGTAAAAGGTCTGGAGTTGATTCTAGGTGTGACATTTGCATTTGGAATCAGTTGCTGTTGACTCTCAATATGAGATCCAAAGAGCTGTCACTATCAGTGAAGCAAGCCATCATTAGGCTAAAAAATCAAAACAAACCCATCAGACAGATAGCAAAAACATTAGGTGTGGCCAAATGAACTGTTTAGAACATTCTTAAAAAGAAAGAATGCACCGGAGAGCTCAGCAACACCAAAAGACCCGGAAGACCACAGAAAGCAACTGTGATGGATGACAGAAGAATTATTTCCCTGGTGAAGAGAAACCCCTTCACAACAGTTGGCCAAATCAAGAACACTCTCCAGGAGGTAGATGTATATGTGTCAAAGTCAACAATCAAGAGAAGACTTCACAAGAGTGAATATAGAGAGTTCACCACAAGATGCAAACCATTGGTGAGTCACAAAAACAGGAAGACCAGATTAGAGTTTGCCAAACAACATCTATAAAAGCCATTACAGTTCTGGAACAACATCCTATGGACAGATGAGACAAAGATCAACTTGTACCAGAGTGATGGGAAGAGAAGAGTACGGAGAAGGAAAGGAACTGCTCATGATCCAAAACATACCACCTCATCAGTGAAGCATGGTGGTGGTAGTGTCATGGCCTGGGCATTTATGGCTGCCAATGGAACTGGTTCTTCTGTATTTATCGATGATGTGACTGCTGACAAAAGCAGCAGAATGAATTCTGAAGTGTTTTGGGCAATATTATATGCTCATATTCAGTCAAATGCTTCAGAACTCATTGGACGGCACTTCACAGTGCAGATGGACAATGACCCAAAGCATACTGCAAAAGCAACCAAAGAGTTTTTTAAGGCTAAAAAGTGGAATGTTATGCAATGGTCAAGTCAATCCCCTGACCTGAATCCATTTGAGCATGCATTTCACTTGATGAAGACAAAACTGAAGGGAAAATGCCCCAAGAACAAGCAGGAACTGAAGACATTTGCAGTAGAGGCCTGGCAGAGCATCACCAGGGATGAAACCCAGCGTCTGGTGATGTCTATGCGTTCCAGACTTCAGGTTGTAATTGCCTGCAAAGGATTTGTAACAAAGTGATAAAAAGTGAATGTTAGATTTAGGATTGTTTAGTTTGTCCCATTACTTTTGGTCCCTTAAAAAGTGGGAGGCACATATAGAAACTGTTGTAATTCCTACACCGTTCACCTGATTTGGATGTAATTACCCTCAAATTAAATCTGAAAGTCTGCAGTTAAATCACATCTTGTTTGTTTCATTTCAAAGCCATTGTGGTGGTGAATAGAGGCCAAAATATGAAAATTCTGTAAATCTCCCAATATTTATGGACCTGACTGTACATCATTTCTGCAGTTGCACCAAACAGCACTTCTCTGTGCGCCAGGTCTTGTGCAACTCAACTAGTGCCAGGCACCTTTTTTGCAGCTCTTTTGCCAAAAATGCATCTTAGTCACAATGTGATGCGAATAGGGAGCACCAGGAGTCTGCGGAGATTAATGCGATATGCGACACTTGCATATCTGTGAGCAACGGAGTCTCTAAAACTATGGGCTTGATTCAGATATGTACGCAAACACCATCCCAGCTATGATTCTTACAGATTCGCAATTGCAATAATATGCTAATGAGCCACTCGCCGTCCAGTGCTTAGAGACACCCACTGAAAGCATCACACATCTGCTGCTCACTCACAAAACCGGAAACATCGAACATAGGGCCTGATTCAGAGCCGTTCGTTAACAGCAGTACGCTCGTTGCGTTCCGATGTTGAGAAAGCGCGCATGCGTCGGTGTAACACTGCGCATGTGCGTACGGCAGATTGCGAGCTTTTTTTCTCTCGTTCGTCAAATAGCGTACAGGGAGTGACATGTCAAATGTGATTGACAGAACAGGGCGTTTTTGGGCGTTGACGGGGGTGGAGATGGAAAAACGCAGGAGTGGCGAGGTGTTTTTGGGGCGTACATACATTATCAGATGCGAACGTCAAATGTGTTCGTACCAACTCATACGTCACTGGATGATCCTCTTTCCGTTCAAAATGCTCGCACAGCTTAGGGTCTGGATTACTCGACCACATTGGCGATGGCCTTCTCCTCCGTCCCGGCACTCCACGATGTTGCATCGATTAATCACGGCTTGTCAGAGAATCAATTAGTGTTGTATTGAAATCCGGCTTGGAATGTGTTTTGAAATCAGTTTTTTGGGTTAGCATAAAACCGTACGCAGGTGGAAATCATAGCTGCTAATGTCAGGATTACACAATCAATTAGCGTACATTTGTGGGGGGGGGGGGTTTGGGTTGATATTTGGTATTTGGCCAATTGTAACAATAATGTCATCATGTTTGTGTGTTTTTGGCCATTTTTTGCAGTGTTCATTCCAAAAAATTTAATAATAGTGCAAACATAAAAGTTATGGAAACGTAAAGCTAAAAATTTAAAACAATTCACAAAAAAGGAGAGGGAAGTTTTGGCCAGAAAGGAATATGGGGCAAGCACAGAAGGAGTGTGGGAAAAGTAGCCAGTGCTGTCAACGTTTTTTCCCCCGTTTGGCAGGGGGAGGGAGGGCGCCAGACCGGGTCCGGGATGTCATCGGGCTGGCCTGTCCAGAGGCAGATGTTGTGGCCTCTGGACTAGGCACAGGGCTAGGCACATTTGGAGGATTGGCTGATGTTGTGCCAGAGGTGGAGGATCCTGATGTTCCGGCAGGAAGGGAGGTCGGCTCCACCATGTGCTGGCGAACGAGCTGCTCCAGGGCATTGGCGATGCGGATGTTGGCCCTGGTATTTTCCGCCAGGGCCTGACCAATGGTCACATTGGCCGCAGCATTTTGCTCCAGGGCCTCAGCCACCCGTACCAGACTGGCGTCCATCCTCTGCAGAATCTCCGTATGGAAATCCGATTTAAAATTGAGTTCTGTGAGGAGGGACACTGCCTGCGAGGGGGATTGCCCTGGACTGGCTTCTGCAGGGTCCTCAGCCGGATGTACTGGTTCCTCCCCTGCAGAGCCTGCAGAAATTCTGCGGCCAAGGCTCCCCTCTGGAGCAGACTCATCCGCCTGTGTCTCTGTTGGAAAAATTAGAAAAGAGTCACATTAGAATCTACATATTGGCACAATAACATTTCAGAGTTGGTGACATCACAATATTTACCTTGGACAACATGAGGAGCCGCAAAGTCTGGCATGTCCGTATCCATGTTGGACACACCAAACACCTCCACAGCCTGCACACACCCCTGTGCCAGCTCTTCTAAATCATTCAACTCCAATGACACAGGGGTGGGATCCCCACCTGTCCCACTTGCATGCCTAGCCCTGTCCGCCAGTTTTTGCTTCAGGCGATATTTGAAGTCGGCCCATCTGTGGGTGAAATTGGAACCATTATCCTTTTGTTTTAAATGGGTTTTGGTTTTAGGGGGGGTCAAGTTTTTACTTACCGCCGTTTGACATCCCAGGCTAGATGGACATAATCACCCACCCTATTGACAGCAACGACTACCTCCTCCCACATTCTCCACTTCTGGCTTGCACTCATATTCCTGTCTGCCTGTGGCAGGATGTCCACACACTTCTGAACCAAAACCTCCATCTCCTTTCTTGTGAATTGTGGCTGCCTTTTCTTTTTGCCAGCTTTGGCCGGAATACTGGGCCCAGCAGCCTCTTCCATGTCATCCTCCTCACCTATTTGTTTAAATGTTGAGAATTGTAAGCTTCACAACTTGCACTATATTATGTTTCAAATTAATCATTGTTTAAAAATGCCTGAAATACTTACCGCCAGACTGTTGCCCATTGTTTCCCTGGTCTGTAGCCATGTCTTATCTCCAAACAAGAAATACACCAGAACTTTTTTGTTGGCTCGTGACGTATTTATACATGCGTCCTTATTTTTCGGACGCATCATTGATTGTGCATTCCTATGATCCCTCCTTAATTTGTGCGGGAAACTAAAAACTATTTATGGCTTGGGGCGTCTCGAGTCGAGGTGGCGTTTGTTGATTGTTGGAAGTTACGTTGGTCGGAGTTGATTGTTGGCGGGTTTTGGATTTGGCGTTGGTGGGAGTTGTTTTTGTTTGGTCTTTTTCTTTATTTTTTTTCTGTTCGCATTTTTCTGGTGGTTTTTGTTTTTGGCGTGTATTTATTTGGTAAGTTTTTTGCCGTCTAACTTTTGATCAATTTGTGTCTCCTTCTTTTCCTGAATTTTGCCTCGTTAATTTATAAAAATTTCCCCTTTGTTAGGTTTTTTTTGGCTCTGCCCCAACGACCTTTTGATCCGGAGACTTATATATTATCTATTGGTAAGTTTTTTTTTTCACTTGGTTATTAAATGTTCATGTTTGTATTTACGTAACTTTGTTTGTCCTTACACTTTTAACCTTTGTTTTTATTAGTCAGAAATGTTTCAAATAATTTGTGTTTTTCTGTCTGCGTATTTTTGTACTTGTATTTGCAAACTAATTAGCGCATTTTTAACTGTTTCTATTGTGACTGGTATTTGCAAACTAATTAGCGCATTTTTAACTGTTTCTATTGTGACTGGTATTTGCGAACTAATTAGCACATTTTTAACTGTTTCTATTGTGACTGGTATTTGCGAACTAATTAGCGCATTTTTAACTGTTTCTATTGTGACTGGTATTTGCGAACTAATTAGCGCATTTTTAACTGTTTCTATTGTGACTGGTATTTGCGAACTAATTAGCGCATTTTTAACTGTTTCTATTGTGACTGGTATTTGCGAACTAATTAGCGCATTTTTAAATGCTTATTTAGACCCGTTAAATTGGTTGTGTTTTCACTTTAGCATTTGTTGTTTACATTTTGGCCCAATTTGAGGTAGTCAGCGCACTGTCGTTTTGCGATTTGGCCAAATGTGTGTTTCGCCCCTTTTATGTTTTGTCTTGCACCCAATTTAGATTCCTAAATGCCCACCCTAAATTGTTGCATTTTTATATTGTGAATATTTAGAGTTTGGCCCAATCATGACAATACCCCGGCATGTAAGCATCAATGGATTGTATCATCAAGCTAAGTAAAAAACTATTTTTTTGGGGGGGAAAAAAGCCTTACATTCAAATCTTGCCATTTCAGGTTGATCTTGGTCGGATTGTTCTGGCCATGCTCCCGGAAGCCGACCAACCTCAATCTCGTCCCAGGCGTAGGCATCATAGGCGTGCAAGGCCCCAGATATATCAAACACGTGTCACCCTTTTTGGAATGCCCGATGATGAGGTGTTAAGACGCTACCGTCTTCCTCCCAAAATCATCATAGACACTCTCTCATTAATAGAGAGTGATCTTGAGCGGCAAATTGACAGTCCTACAGCAATACCACCACTTACGCAAGTTATGGTGGTGTTACATTTCTGTGCTTCAGGATCGTTTCAAACAACGGTGGGAATAGTGGCGGGCATCTCCCAATCCTCCTTTTCCCGGATCCTGAGGGCAGTGATGGAGGCACTTTTCAAGCACCTCCATCATTTTATTAAAAAGCCTTTGGATATGGGTGCCCTTAGTGTGGCCAAGGCCAATTTTTACCAAATAGCTGGCTTCCCACACATCATAGGGGTTGTGGATGGTACTCACATACCACTTCAGCCTCCAGCATGTCTGGAGGCCATATTTCACAACCGTAAACACTATCACTCCCTGAATGTAATGGTGGTATGTGATGCCTCCCTCCAGATCCTGTCCCTGAATGCAAAATTACCAGGAAGTGCACATGACTCATTTGTCATCCGGCAATCAGGGATATGGCAAAAATTAAACAACCTACAAGCTGGTGATGCGTGGCTTCTGGGTAAGTGGAGACCTTTAGTACATAACAATGTTAAGCTTGATACACAGTGATCCTGATGTTGTCACTTCTTTTTCACAGGAGACAGTGGCTACCCTTGCACGCCCTGGCTGCTCACTCCTTATTTGGCTCCCACACCAGGGCCACAAAGTAATTTTAATGCCGCACTTACAGCCACCAGGCAAGTGGTGGAGCACTGTATCAACCTTTTAAAAGGCCGATTCAGATGCCTCCACCGCTCTGGTGGCGAGCTCATGTATTTGCCGGATATGGTTTCTAAAATTGTGGTCCAGTGTGGGATATTTCACAACATCGCCATAAGGAGTGGTGTCCCAATGCAGCCAGAGGATGCCTTACCTGAGGATGGCCCCCCCGAGGTTGGTCGGAGGTCAGTATGTGGGGGGGCATACGCGATGATGTGGTGGCCAGATATTTTAGGTAATTATTGGCAACACAACAGTGTTTAGACACAATGTGGTAAGGATTGTCTGAGAACATCTAATTATTTTGTGTTTTTTTCTCCATCTTTTGTTTGTTTTCATAATCTTTGGGACTCCAACGATGACTACTTCCTGCTACCCTAAAAAAAACCTACATGGGGACACTTTGGAAATATATTATGGAACCCATATTGCAACGCCACATTTGTGGAATCATGTTGGCATGTTCCTTCGTCAACCAGTTCTTGATTTTTTTTTTATTTTAAAATGTTGTTGTATGGGTTGTATTTATGATTATCACTGTGTGTATTGTTTGTGAGTGAACACTTTGTTATTTTAGTTATGTTGTGAATAAATGTTTTGAGAGTGTAATTTTGTACCTTTTTTTGCCCATTACAAGCAAGTGTAACCAGGTTCACTCACGTTAAATTTGCCTAAGGGGTAAGCCTGTAATGACGCAAGTTGAGCTAAAATGTAAGATGTTTTCTGGGTCCAAACCAACACCCAAAGGAATCCTGTACAATCAGTTGGCTTTGTAATATCGGCCTAAGCAGGTTGCCCCCCAAATAGGAACCTGTAAAATGTAGTAATATATAATTTGTACAACACCAAAAAAGGCCAATCAGATTGTTACTGTTAGGTGTTTCTTGTGCCTGTTTTCCTAAAAAATACAACACACAATCTTAGTGACAATAATTGCAAATCCTTGCTGGAAGAGTCTACTTATGTCAGTGTAAACAATCTCTGATTTGGAAACAAGGAATGAGACAGAACGTTAAGTTTAAATTTTTAATTTATTAAACTTTTGTAAAAAAAACAACTAAAACTAGTTCTGAAGGAGAACCGACATATGGTCAAGGACCACCGGCAGCCCGATGACGTGGGCACGCATCCGCCCCACTCATCCGGCTAATTCCGCCATACGCCTCTGTTCCTCTGTGGGTTAGAAAAGTGTGGGGATTAATACATCAATAATGAAACCACATTAAAAAACAAGCCAAACCAAGCTAACCAAAAATGTCAATATTGTGACCCAAAGCAGAATTACACCGAAAATACCAAGCACCCCAAAATGGTCCCCCCAAAAATTACAAGTCAAAAAATCAGATTCAGACAGGTGTGATATGTGTATGGTGAAATCAGCAGTAACAGGTAAAGACAAACCGAAAACTCCAACAAATTCTCCAAAACAACACAAAAAAAGGCACAGACACATGATTACATACAAACAGTTTTTGCAAAAAACTAAACGAAAAAAAAACCATACCGTTCAAACTAACGGCCGCTCCAGAAGCCACTCCCTCGTCCTCCTCGGAGGTGCCTCCATTCCCCAACGAGGTTGGCGGGTTGATTTGGGATTCAGGGGAGGGGGTAGTTAGAAGAGGGGTGGTTGGAGGAGAGGGGGAATTGGGATGGAGGGGAAGGAGCCCCGAAACATCCTCCACAGGGTCTGTGCAGGCTAGGGAGGAGGGGGAAATAGGGGAAGTTGGGGGTGTGGAGGTTTGGCTTGGGGTTGGGAAGAGTGGGCGAGAGCGCCGTCTTTGACGCCGATGACGCCGTAGTCTTCGCTCTGCCCCTAAAAGATGTGAAACAAATTGTGGTTAGTTTCAACCAAAACCTAGTTAAACACTAATTTATGACAACTCAAATATGAAAACATGGCTATGCAGATATGAGTACAATGACTAAATAGGACATACATGAAAACATGGCCATGCAGATATGAGTACAATGAATAAATAGGACATGCATAAAAACATGGCCATGCAGATATGAGTACAATGAATAAATAGGACATACATGAAAACATGGCCATGCAGATATGAGTACAATGAATAAATAGGACATACATGAAAACATGGCCATGCAGATATGAGTACAATGAATAAATAGGACATACATGAAAACATGCACACGCAGATAGGGCCACAAAGATAAACATGAAAACCACAGTCCCAAAAACTTACTTTCCGCGATCTGCATGCGAAAGCATGCCAGCAAGCGGGGCGTCCGCCATTGCAGGTCGGACCACCTGCGCTCCAGCTGGCCGATCTGGCGGCGTGAGCCGAAGGAACGCAGGCGGCCACGTACCTCCGCATATGCGGAACGCTTTTCTCTATTTGTGATGGGTGGAGGCTGGCTGGTGATCCGCCTATCCATCACCTCGGTTAACACCAGCAGCTCGCGCCTGGTGAATGCCGAGGCTCTCATGATGGCAATGGTGTATTTGTTAAAAATCATTTTTAATAAAGACCCGAAAATAAATTTGATTGGCTAATGTATTTGGGTAATTAACAGGACCAATTCTATTGGTTAGTGTATGAGTCATGTGTTCGACAGGGCCACAAATCTCTTGAGAGTTATGATAGGCTTGATGCAGTGACATGCGTAAGCAAATTTAAATAAAGAAATGAACCCAGGAAAAAAATGCGTGGTTAAAAACAAATAAAACAAATGTTTAATTGCCTCTAACATGTATTTTGACAAAGAAAAGCGAATGTTTAAGCCGTACGTATTCTGCGGGTAAACACAAACATGGACAAGATTAAAGTTTATTGCATTGTCCAAAAAAAAACAAAAAAACAATTAAGCTAATTGATATATTGATTGGCATGATACGATTGAGGGAGGTAGGCAGAATAAAGGAGCAGGCAATCGGAATCTGAAAGTCCCACTTCCGGTTTGTACTTGTGCGTGCGTTCCCTTCAAGCCACTTTGGGGATGTACGCTCGCTATTTGGCACGCTCGTTAGTTAGAGGAGGGGTCGGTAGAGTTTGGGGAGGATGTTTAGCTGCGTTCGAAAATACGAGCGAGTGCTTGAATTTACATATGTTTGTACATACGCCGAATGTACGAACGGCCACTTGCGTCCGGGTCTGAATGAGGGCCATAGATCAGACGGGTGGCCATCAGCTTTCTGAGTAAGTCTAACATGCCGCAGACACAGCAGGTCTCCAAACACGCAGAGCGCAGTCCTGCTGCGAGCAAGGACACAGTGGCTAATTTATGGATGCTCAGAAACCTGCATTTTTCTAACCAATCCCCATTTCCTCCCCCAAACACTGACTACCTGTCACTCACTTTGCGAGTGAATCCTCTGTGAGAGCGTAATCGAAATTTAATCACTGAGCATGTGCAGTGGTCAACAAATGCTCAATCTGCATAAATATTAGAAAGGAGCCGGCACGGTTGTCAGAGAACCGAGCCCACCTGAACTTCGGGGATCGGAGACACAGTTCGGATGTCCCCACCATCCCCGCATCTCTATTCAAGGCAAAACCTCTAGATCCTGCTGTCGAATCTTGAGGTTTTGACTCCAGCGGCCTTTTTCAAAGTCCCATTGAATTCAATGAATGCTGTTGGTTGGCTGAGAGATATGTCTGTTAAAGTGCCAATAAGCACTTTCCCATAGACTTCAATGGGCACAGGAAAAGGAAGGAAGATGCCCCCATCCCCCTGCACTGTCACCACTGCCCTCCCACTACTGACACTGCCAGAACCCTGCACTGAGGACTCTATCAACACCCTGCACTGCTGCCCCTGTGACGAGGACACCATCAGCGCCCCTGCACTGCCGACACTGCCAGCAACCCCGCACTGAGGACACCGCTGACGCCCCTTCTATGCCGACATCACTGGCACCCTGCACTGAGGGCACTGTCTCCCCACTTACTGAGGACACAGTCAGCACTCCAGCACCCCTGGTCTGAGGACACTGCTGGCACCACTGCACTGCTGACACTTCCAGCACTCCCTAACTGAGAACACCACTGGCAAACCCACTCTGCTGACACCACTGGCACCCTGTACTGAGGACACTGCCAGCACCCCTGCACTGCCACCCCCCATACTGAGGACACCATCAGCCCCCCTGCACTGCCGACACTGCCGGCACTCCCACACTGAGGACACCACCCCCACTCTACCAACACCACCAGCATCTGCGCACTGAGTATGCTACTGGCATTCTTGCACTGCTGACACCACTGTCACAGTAAGTGCACTATTGGTATATCCAACCCACACTGTATCCGACCTGCACTGTATCCAACCCACACTGTATCCGACCTGCACTGTATCCAATGCGCACTGTATCCAACCCACACTGTGTCCAACACTATATCTGACCGGCACTGTATCCAACCCATTATGTATCCCGCACTGTATCCAACCCACACTGTATCTGACCTGCACTATAAACTGCACTGTATCCGACGTGCACTGTATCCAACCCACACTGTATCCTGCACTATATTAGATCTGTACTGTGGGCCTGATTCAGAGCCGCTCACTCGCGCTGTGCTTTCACAAGTGGCTCGATGTTCTGTGAACGCGCATGCGCATGCTTCGTTCTAGGTATGCGCGAACTACTGCGATCGCATCCCTCTCACTCACCCAGCAAAGTCAGCCCAGGGTAATGAGTGACAGGAGAGGCTATTTGTGGGTGGTAACAGGGGCAGGACACTAATAACGGGGGATTGGAGATGCAAACGCAGGCGTGTCTGAGTGTTTCAATGCCATTTTAGAGGTGTGCATAATTAACAGGCAGCATCATAGTACACGTCACTTGCCTTTTTTTACACTGATTTCCTCGCAATGCTTGCGGTACGGTAAAGGTACCTCAAGCGCTACGTTCACAACCGATGGTGCTCGATGTACCAATGTTTTAATACACTTCCTGGAGATGGCGTGTTGCTGGTGAGCGGCTCTGCCTGTGTGATTGGGCGTACACATACACAAAGTGGCCGCTCGCTAAGACATGGTGGGTGTGATTATGCCTTGGTGAGTGATTGCTTCCCGTGGCATCACTTTGACAAATTTGCATACGCATCCAGTGAGCATACGCAGATAGTGAACAGGTCTGAATCAGGCCCTGTATCCCACACTGTATCTCACATGCACTGTATCCAACCCACACTGTATCCCGCACTATATCAGACCCGCACTGTATTCAACCCACACTGTATACTGCACTGTCTCCGGCCTGCACTGTATCCAACCTACACTGTATACCGCACTGTCTCCGGCCTGCACTGTATCCAACCCACGCTATATCCAGGACTATATCAGACCCACTCTATATCCCACACTGTATCTGACCTGCACTGTATCTAACCCACACTGTATCCAACCCGCACTGTATTCAACCTGTACTGTATCCAACCTGCTCTGTATCTGACCTGCACTGTATCCGTCCCGCACTATACCCTGCACTGTATCTGACTCGCAGGTACAGAACACTGTTTGTATATTTGGGAAGATTTGGGGGAACTGCTCAACTAAAAGGCTGATTGAATGGGCCTTTTCATGACACAGAGTGCCAGTCATCAGTGGCCCAGCACCCCCAGGAGAGAAATACAGATTGGGCACTGTGCTGGGGGCCTGTGCATTTGTGTAAGGGGCATTCATGTCTGCTGTTGCTATTTACACATGGTTTAGGGTTTTTTTTGTTTGCTGCTTGTGAACTATGGTTACGTGTTTTGAGCAAGGATATTCCAAGCACGATTTTTAGTAAATTTCTGTGTTGTATTGTTTCTAGAAATGAGCGGGTCCAGTTCTCAGAGAACCAGACCCACCCGAACTTGCAGATCTGAGGCGACAACTGAGTCTGGCTTGGGTTTTCCCGCCTGACTCGGATCTCAAAGCGAGAGAAAACTAATCCTCCCGCTCTCGGACTCTCGCAGGTTTTGGATTATATAAAAGTCCCCAAAATCGGCGTGGGGCAGGGGCTGCTGTGTCCATCCAGAGGCTGCTGTGTCCATCCAGAGGCTACTGTGTCCATCCAGGGCAGGTACTGCTGTGTCCATCCAGGGGTTTCTGTGTCCATCCAGGGGCAGGGGCTGCTGTGTCCAACCAGAGACTGCTGTGTCTATCCAGGGGTTGTTGTATCCATCTAGGGCAGGGGCTGCTGGGTCCATCCAGGGGTTTCTCTGTCCATCCAGGGGCAGGGGCTGCTATGTCCAACCAGGAGTGCTCTGTCCATCCAAGGGTGCTCAGTGTATAAAAAATAAAAGCTAATAATAATATAATTAGTAAAAAAATTAAAAAAATATTTTTTGTGCTGTACCCTAGTGTACTATATTGTTATAGTGTGATGCTGCCTGTCAGACCGCAGTGTAATATTAATACACGTATTGTTTGTGACACTGTAAGTGGTAGCGCAGTGTATAAAAAATTATGCGACACTGTTAATGGAAAACACAGTGTATTCATAAAAAATATTGTGACACTGTAAGTGTAAAATGCAGTGTATTCTAAAAAAGATATTGTCACACTGTAAGTGGAAACGCAGTGTATTTGTAAAAAATATTGTGACACTGTAAATGGAAAACGCAGTGTAATCATAAAAATATTGTGACACTGTATTTCATTGATACTGCAGTGTAATATTTAAAATTGATACAAATTGACATGTGTTCTGTACCCCACTTCATTCATGTTTGTTGATATGGAGAACGATCAATTGAGAGGAGAGCAGGAACCACATACTAGTGCAGGAGCTGTTGCCAGTGTCACCAGTCATGATGATCTAGTCCATCTACATCATCTACTAAAACCGGTGCCCAAGGGCACACAAGGCTTAAGTCAGGGCATCTAAAATCAAACAAGTAAAGTTTTACAATGTTAAAGAAAAACAAAATTAAAAGCTAAGTTAGCTGCAAAGAAACAAAAAAATGGCAATATGCCATTTACTACACGAAATGGCAAGGAAAGGATAAGGCCTTGGCCTTTATTTATGACTGGTGGTTCTGCATCTTAAGATGATGTAAGCCCTTCTCCCTGTAGAAGTGTCAAAAAAATTAAATTCGCAAAGGCACATGAACCAACTGTGTGCTCAGAAAAGTCACAGATCCACGGGGAGAGTCCAAGTGTGTCTACGGTTGTCATGTGTGAGCCTGACCTTTCTAATACTGTACTTGAAGAGGATCCTCCTTCCACCATTTGTGTGCCCTCTGCAAATGTGAGGATGAGCAGCACAAGTCAACATGCTGATGTAGAAATCAAGGATGCTCCTGTGGAATTGCACCAGGAGGATGAGGAAGATATTTCTGTAGTTGGTGCTAAAAAGGATGATGATGATATTGATGAGGATGTTGATGCTGAGGATGTTGTTTGTGTAATTCAGGCAACAGTTGTTGCCCATGGTAGAAAAAAGGCATTGCCCATTGTTGTCATGCCGGGGCAAAATTAAAAAAAATCCACTTCTCATATGTGGAATTATTTCCACCCAAATCCAGACAACTGTTGTCAAGCCATCTGTAATCTTTGCCAAGCAAGAGTGAGCACAGGTAAGGACCATAACTATCTAGGAACCTCCTCCCTGTTATGTCACTTGCAGCTCATTCATCAAATTCAAAAGTGTTTTCCAAATTCAGAAACTTTGTGCAAAATTTAAAAAACGACAGTTTGACGGTGGCTTTTATTCTGTTCTAAACCCCAGTGGCTTGATGGCAGGTTCTATCCTGTTCTAAACCCCAGGGGTTTGGTGGCAGTTTTGCAGCAGTTTCTAAATGACAGCCCTGTTCTATTCTATTCTAAAATGTCTTTTGACAGCAGTTTTGCAGTGGTTTTAGCCTTAGTAAATCTGCAGATAGCAAAACCGCCACCAAACCGCAGTCAAATCACTTTTTAGAATAGAATAGAACAGGGCTGTCATTTAGAAACCGCTGCAAAACCGCCACCAAACCTCCAGAGTTTAGAACAGAATAGAACCTGCCATCAAACCGCCTCCTAACCATCGGGGTTTAGATCCCACCACTTAGTAAATTTTGCCCTTTGCCTAAAAAAACATAACAATCAGTCCAGTGTCACCTAGCTGCTCCCTTCTTTCTGTCATTTCCAAGCACCTGCAATCTCCACCACCAACATCTGCAACATCATCAACATTCTCAAATTCTCAATCATGATCGGAAGTAGTCCTGCATCCAATTTCATAAGAATGACTGACTCCTCTCCTATCCGTGATTCCTCAGAAGGATCCTTGAGTGCTACGCTGGTTGCTGCTGCTGCTGTGAGTGGATCTTCATCCCAGAAGGGGGCCAGAACAAAGACTACTTTTAGTAGTTTCACGAAACAATTGACTGTCAAACAATCCTTTGCAATGGTGAACACATATGACAGCAGACACCCAGTTGCACAGCTGATTACTGACTCTATAACAGCTGTGCTGGTATTAGATGTGTGTCCAATATCCACCATTAATGCATTGGGTTTTAGACAGTTAATTGGGGTCCTGTGTCCCTGCTACCATGTCCCTTCTAGATTCCACTTCACCAGGACAGCAAATCCCAGTCTGTACAAGGACATTAAAAAAAACCTTTTAGTGTCCTCCAAAATGCCATTGTGCCAACTGTCCACTTAACCACAGATATGTGGATAAGTGGGATAGGGCAAACTAAAGATTACATGACTGTGACAGCCCACTGGTTGTTGGTGTATTGCCTCCAACAGTGTAAACAGCAACAGCAACAGCAGCAGTATCTAACAAATGCCAGCTCATTCAGAGGCAGGCTACTCTGTGTATCACCAGTTTCACTAAGAGGCATACCACTGAGAACTTTTTAGAAAAATTCAGGAAAATATTGCAAAATGGCTTACCCCGCTTGGACTCTCCTCTGGATTTGTGATTGCTGACAATACCACCAATATTGTGCAGGCATTACATCTGGGTGAATTCGAACACGTCCCATGTTTTGCTCACACAATTAATTTTGGTGGTGCAACATTTAAAAAACAATGACAGGGCCATGCAGGAGATGATCTCGGTGACCCGAAATATTTCAGGACATTTTCGACATTCACCAACTGTGTGTCGAAGATTGGAGCACCAGCAAGTACTACTGAATTTGCCTTGCTATCAGCTGAAGCAAGAGGTAGTAACTAGGTGGAATTCTACCCTCTATATGCTTCAGCAGATGGAGGAGCAGCAAAAGGCCATCCAAGGCTACACAATGGCCTATGACATAGGGAATGGAGCGAGAATGCACCTTAGTCAAGCACAGTGGAGAATAATTTCTGTGTTGTGCAAGTTTCTCAAACCCTTTGAACTTGCCACATGTCAAGTTAGTACAGACACTGCCAGTTTGAGCCACGTCATTCCCCTAATCAGACTTTTGCAAAAGCAGCTGGAGAAACTGAAGGAGGAGCTGAAATGGAGTGATTCAACTAAGTATGTTGGACTTGTAGATTAAGCCCTTCATTCGCTTCACCAGGATCCAAGGTTCATCAATCTCTTGAAATCAGATCACTATATTTTGACGACCATACTTGATTCTAGGTTTAAGTCATACCTTGTGTCTTTCTTTCAAAAGACATACATCTGAAAAGATGCAAATAGCTGTTGGTGAAAATATTGTCAGCTCAAGTGGAACGTGACATGGCAGCATCTCCTCCTTCAGTTTCTGCGGCTGCCAGGAAAAAACAAAATTTTTATAAGAGACTCACTGCTGGTGGTGATGCAGATCAGTCAGGAAAACCTAATAATGACATCTGGTTGGGTCTGAAAGAACTGCCTACAATTAGTGACATGTCTACCGTGACTTTGTCTGATATGGTCACCATTGAGAGAATGGTGGATGAATATTTTAGGGATAACATCCAAATAGGCATGTCAGACAGTCCGTTTCACTACTGGCAGGAAAAAGGGGCAATTTGGAGGCCCTTACACAAACTGGCTTTGCTTTACTAAAGTTGCCCACCCTCCAGTGTGTACTCTGAAAGAGTTTTCAGCGCAGCCGGGATCTTATCAGTGATCGGCGTAGGAAGTTACTTCCCCTAAATGTGAAAAAGATGATGTCCATCAAAATGAATTACAAATTCCACGAGGAAGACCTTTGCCAGCAATTAAGTAAAAAAAATACAGAGGCGCCTGTATTGGTGGATTCCAGTGGGGACAAATTAATATTGTGTGAATAACAGGGGATGATGATGACGATGACAACATCTGATCTTACCTATGTTGTAAAGCCAGTTTGTGTATGGGATCATTGCCACCAATGTCCACTGTGCATTGGCAGCTTGTTTTCAACCAAAAGTGGCAGTTCCTGTCGCTGAAGTGATTGTTTGGTAAAACTGTGAATGTCCGGTTTCATATGTACAACATAAGGGTGGGTGGAAGGGCCCAAGGACAATTCCATCTTGCACCTCTTTTCTTTGCATTATGTTATGTTTGGGGCATTGCTGCCTGACATTTTAATTTTATGGTTTATGAATGTCCAGAAATTGTAATGGCCACAGACAGCATCTCCTGCATGCCCATTTCATTTTTAAAAAAAAAATTCTGAACCACCAAGTTGATGGGGAGGGCAAATATGAGCAGCAGCACAGAGCATCTTCCTGCCAGGATGTATGCAATAAAGTGCAAATACATTTAATACAAAAATTAGTTGTGTATATTGGACACATATTTACATGGTACATACAGTGTGTAAAGCAGGGTGAGGTAACCTGAAGAATGCCACCTGTTGACAAATAACTTCCAGTAGGCCCAGCAAACATCATAGATGTTGGGAGATCTAGTTCAGCCTCTTAACTACAGATATGTGGATAAGTGGGACAGGGCAAGTAAACAGCAAGTCTTGGTCCTATTATCCCTAACAACCTCCCTGAGTACAAACTAGTAAATGTCTCTTTACAGTATGTTCTAGCAGCACCTCCACAAGCAAGGCCACCTCATTTTTATTATATGTATAAATGAATTAAAAACCTCCACCAGAGCAAAGATGTCTTTTAGGAACTGCAGAACTTGATCCTAGATTGATCTTCCCTCATACATTTTTTAAGAATCAAAACATTAGTTTAAATAAATTAATTAAAAACTGATCAATCCTTCCGTCCTTTTCCTGTCTTCAGTACATAAACATATTCCAACTCCGTCGGGCCTCTGACCTAGTTAAAAAAAGAAATTTTAGGTTTTTAAAATTCCTAGGGGTCATATAGTTTATTAAACTGCCATCCTGTCTACCACTGCAATGCTACTCTGTGACATGTTGGAAGCTGAATTGCCACATGTTAGTGCTGCCCACTGCTGTCGCTTAGCTTAGTCAACCAGCTAGCTGGATGCAACCTTTTGGCCGTAAGCTAGATGAAAAAAATCAATATTGTGAGCTGTAAGGTGGTCAAAATTGACTGGAAATGACTGGAAATAAATGTTATTGAGGTTAATAATACTGTAATTATGTGTTTTGGCTGTTTTTATGATTTTTTTTGAAAAAAATCCAAAACTAAAACACGCAAGGGGCGGTTTTGGCAAAACCAAATCCAGATCCAAAACACAAGGAGATACAGAACCAAAACCAAAACCAAACCAAAACCAAAATACGAGGGTCGGCGCACATCTCTAATTGTTTTCAATCAAATGTACATACATGATAGTTTGATTATTGCTAATACATTACTAATTTTGAAAACATTTGTAAGCAGAAATAACTGCCATGTGTTTGTGCCGCTGCTCTGTTGGTTGCTTAGTTTAGCCAGCCAGCCTTTGGTCTATGTTGGTGAACAATATTGTGAGCTGTAAAGTGGTCAAAATTGACTGGAAATGACTGGAAATTAACGTTATTGAGGTTAATAATACTTTAGGAACAAAAACAGGCCCAAATTATGTGATTTTAGCTTTTTTTTATACATTTTTATAGAAAATACAGATGCAAAACCAAATCAGGCAAGGGCAGTTTTGCAAAACCAAATCCAGATCCAAAACTTTGAAGGAAATACAAATCCAAAACCAAAATACAGGGGTCGACGCACATCTCTAGTAAATTTTGGCATTGTGTCCATATCTGAATTAGGCCCAATATGCTGCTGCTTTTTTGGAATCGGTATGAGAAGCAGCCGCTGGTTCAAATATTGACAGTGAAAGCCCGAACGCTGAAGATCTCAACTAGGGCTGGTAAGTAGTCTAACCCTCCCCTCTCCCCCACCTAACCCTAACCCTCCCTTAGTGGTGTAGTGGTGCCTAACCCTAACCTCTCCCCGATGGTGCCTAACCCTAAACCACCCTCCCACACCCTAAACGTAACCCACCCTAACCTTCCCTCAGGCATGCCTAAACCTAACCCACCCTCCTTGTAGCCTAACCCTCCCTGGGGGTGCCAGGCCCTAAGTCTCCCCGGGGGGTGCTTAATCCTAACCCCCCATCCCCCGGCTAAGCACAACCAGGCTTCGGACGGTTGAGATGCTGTCACCGGTATCCTGATGTCCATTGGGCTATCGGCATTATTCCAGGCAGTGGGATTCCGCCATCAGTATCCCGTCCTAGTCCCATCGTATTGCGACTAAAACGCATCATTGGCAAAAAAGCTGCTCAGCGCTAGCAGAGTTGCATGGGACCTGGCTGCTTATCTTGTGCTGCATGGCTATTGAGGCTAGATGTGTGAGGACACAACTATATATATCGAATAAATATCTACTATCTATTAGTAGAGATGAGCGGGTTCAGTTCCCAGAGAACCGAACCCACCCGAATTTACCATATCCGAGTCGGATCCAAGCAGGCTTGGAGGTACCCGTCTTACTCGGTTCTCGAAACCGAGGCAAAACCATAGAGACAAAAATCTTGCGGTTTGCGAGCTTCCATCTCTATGATCAATGTAGTATATAAGGGACCATGCGACAGACACCATTTCCACTCCGGCTGTGGAGACTGAACAGGGAGAGTGGGTAATGTAGGGCTGGGAGAGGTGCTGGTGCTATCTGCTGTGTGCTGGGCTGGTGACTGCTGATCCATTCAGGTCTCTGGTCATGGTGCTGTCACTGTCACTGTGCTGTCTGCTGATCCATTCTGGTCTCTGGTCACGGTGCTGTCACTATCACTGTGCTGTCTGTGCTGATCCATTCTGGTCTCTGGTCACAGTGCTGTCACTGTCACTGTGCTGTCTGGTGATCCATCTGGGCTGTCTGCTGTGTCCTGGGCTTGTGCTGTATCAATCTCTGGGCCCAAGTTCTGGACTCCAAAAAAAAAGTGAAAAAAAGTAAAAAAAAAAAATCAAAGTGTCTTTTTATATTTTTCTGTGTGTGCATGCATTTAAAGGCTTAACCACAGTAGCGCACAAGAGCCAGCCAGCAATGGACATTGCAACCTTGTGCTGCCTGACTCCAGTCATTCTAAAAAAAAAAAACAATAAAAGTGTCATTTTTTTTCATGTTTGTGTGGGTGGGTTTTCGGCTTAACCGCAGTAGTGCACAAGATCCAGCCAGTAATGCAAGTTGCAACCTTCTGCTGCCTGACTCCAGTCGTTCTAAAAAAAAACAGTGTCATATTTTTTTCTTGTTTGTGTGGGTGGGTTTTTGGCTTAACTGCAGTAGTGCACAAGATCCAGCCAGTAACGCAAGTTGCAACCTTGTGCTGCCTGACTCCAGTCGTTCTAAAAAAAACAAAACACTAAAAGTGTCATATTTTTTTCTTGTTTGTGTGGGTGGGTTTTCGGCTTAACCACAGTAGTGTACAAGATCCAGCCAGTAACGCAAGTTGCAACCTTGTGCTGCCTGACTCCAGTCGTTCTTAAAAAAAAAACCATTTAAAGTGTAATTTTTTTCTAGTTTGTGTGCATGGGTGTTAGGCTGAACCTCAGTAGCGCAGAAGATCCAGCGTCTCCAGTCATGTTCAATCAATAAAAAAACAGTACAAGTATCACTATCTTATATATTTTTTTCTTCTGTGTGTGCGTGGGTGTTAAGCTTAACCACAGTAGCGCACAAGAGCCAGCCAGCAACACAAGTTGCAACCTTGTGCTGCCCGACTCCAGTCGTGATCAGTCGTTACTCTGGGGTCAAGTTCTTCTGGACCTGACAAAAAATATAAATCATCATTTCTTGTTTTTTCTAGTATTTTTGTGTGTGCGCATGACTGCACGTGTGTGAATTTTGTAACCGCACCTTGGCTATACTATTGGTGATGGTCACACTGGCTCTAGACTGCAGAAAAAATATGGAGGGCTGTCACATGACAGGAGAGCAAGGCCAAGAACCACATGTTGTAGCTGCTGCCAGCAGTGCAAGGCCGTCAACTTCCTCGACCTCTAGGAAGGCCCATGCCCCAGGGCTTAAGTTACGCCATCAATATGGTAAAGCAAGTTTTTTATGAAGACTGCTGATTCTGATAGCCCTCCTGCTTGTAGTAGTAGTGGTGGTGGGCCATTTAAAAATGTGAAAGTTGTTAAGACAGCCCTGAGAAATCGAAATCACAAATCCCCGAGGACCGTGCAAGTGTGTCCGCGATTGCCATGTGTGAGCCTGACCTAAATACTAGTGTACTGGAGGATCCTCCAAGTTCCAACATTTGTGTGCCCTCTGTAAATGTGGGGAAGGGCAGTCAACATCTTGCACACATAGTCATTGAAGATGCTTCTGTGGAATTGCACATGGAGGAGGAGGATATATTGGTGGATGAAGGCGCTAAGGATGATGAGGATGTTGATGATGTTGGTTTTGGTGATGAGGATGTTGACGCCGAGGATGTTCTTTATGTAAGTAAGGCAACAGCTGTTGCCCATGGTTTGAAAAAGCCAAAGTCCGTTGTTGTCATGCCGGGACAAAAGACAAAATATCTACTTCATCCCGATCCGGACAACAATTGTCCAGCCATATGTGCCCATTGCCATACAAGAGTGAGTAGAGGGAGGGACCTAAACCACCTAGGAACCTCCTCTTTGTTACGTCACTTGGAGCGCATTCATCAAATATCAAAGTGTATGTCGCCAAGCTCCAAAACTCAAAATGTAACAAGTCCAGTGTCACCTACCTGCTCCCTCTCTGTGGGATCCAAGCACCTTCGATCTTTAACACCAACACCTGCATCATTATCAACATCCTTATTTTTGATCAGAAGTAATTTAAAAAAACAATTGACTATTAAACAGTCCTTTGATAGAGGAAGTAAGTATAAAAGCTGTCACCCAGTTTCACAGCGGATCACTGACGCCATGACAGCAGTGCTAGTATTAGATGGTGAAATAATAAAAAATGAGGATGATAGTGTGGAGGAAGTGCAAAAGGAGGATGAGGGGGAAATTTGCACCTCCTCCCTGTTACGTCATTTGCAATTTGTTTAACAAAATTATAATTTGTAAATTAATAACAAGCAGTCCAGTATCAGCTACCAGCAGTTTGGACCATAACATGCAATCTCCACCACCAACACCCTCATCATCAACCTCTTCCTTAATAATTGAAGGTAGTCCTTCCAAAAAATGTTTTGTGGGGCCAAACAAACCAAGGAGTTCATCCACGAAAGTGTCAGTCCTAGTGGCTAAAGTGCTTGGTTTGTTAAACTGTGCATATCCTTTTTAATATCCCACATAAGAGTGGGTGGGAGGGACAATTCCATCTTGCACCTCTTTCCTTTACATTTTGCATAATTTGGGGCATTGCCGACTGACATTATTATAGTTTATTAAACTGCCATCTTGTCTGCCACTGCTGTGTGGCAATGTTTCATAGATGTCTCCTATTTTGTTAAACTGCAGTGCATTTGTGCCGCTGCTCTGTTGCTTAATTTAGCCAGCCAGCTCGCTGCAGCCTTTGGCCTATATTGGTGAAAAATAGTGAAATCAATATTGGGAGCTGTGAGGTGGTTAAAAATACCTAGAAATGCCTGAAAATCATTGCTATTAAGGTTAATAATACTGTAGGAACAAAAGCAGGCCCAAATTATGTGGTTTTAGCTGTTTTTATGATTTTTTAAGAAAAAATCCAGATCCAAAATCAAAACACGTAAACAAAACACGGAGGAAAAAAAATCCAAAACCAGATTCAGATCCAAAACCAGGGGAGATCCAGATCCAAAACCAAAACACGGGGGTCGGGGTACATCTCTATCTATTAGTTTTGGATTGCAAAAAATACATATTTTATCTGTTTTTAAAAACATTTTATATATTTTTTTAAACCCATATCCAAAACCAAAACACTTGAGGATGGTTTTGCAAAACCAAAACATGTAGATGAATTCCAGATCCAGAACTGAAACAAAAATCAATACAGGACAGGGTTAGGACACCTACTCCTCTACTTTCTATTAATTAAATAGCTTACAATATTTGTATATGTGAAAACAGCACATCCCAGAGCACAGCATATTGTTTGAAGGACTGAAGTTGGCTGAATAAAAATATTATTCAACAATTGGAATTCTAGTGACCCTGGCGGCTTATGTATTATGTTTCTAAGCATTTACTGCACATACTGCATGTTTATTTGCCTTTCATTCATTCCTGATCAATGTTATGGGAAGACAATCGTATTCGACTTCCTGAAGGGACTGCTGTTCAACCTTGACTCATAGAGAGAAACAAATCAAAATCCCTGGTGTGATGTGGATATATGGTAATAAAGGTAACACACAGTACAGAAAGTTATAGAAAGCAAACAGCTGTAAACTCCATCCTTCAGGCGACTAGTCATCTTCCAAGACTAGCAATTAGCTGCATCCCTACTGACCACTCCCTCGGGGTACAAGATTCTGTGTGGCAGAAGGAGACTTTCAGCAGGAGGCAAGCTTGTTAAAGGAATATAAGGGTTAGCTACCAGAGGCACAGAAATAGAATATTCTGTATCTAAACTCAAAATAACAAATTAACCTGCTACATACTCAGTTCTCATGTCAGCTACTCCAATCTCTCCTTCAGCTCAGGGGCGTTTTTCGAGACAGGAGGGGGCCCATGTGCAGTCCCCGTTACGGGCCCCCTCCTCTCAGTCAGGCGGCCGGCAGCGCACTGAGCGTAGTGCAGCCAGTGCTGCACTGATAGATTCTGGGCACTAGAGTGTGCACTAGAGTGTGCCCAGAGTCTATACTGCTTGTGCAGGTCACCAGGAAAATGGCCGTGGCGGCCATTTTCCCTGTACTGCTCATGTGCAAAATGACGGGAAAATGGCCACGGCAGCCATTTTCTGGACATTTTTACAGCGCTGACAATGGCGATGAGGTGGGACTCCTGGGAGCTAAGTATAATATGGGTGCAAGGTGTGTGGTGTGGGCCCCCCTGGACCCAGGGGCCCATGTGCACCACACACCCTGCACCCATTATAAATATGCCCCTGCTTCAGCTGTTTTTTTAAAGTAAAATATAAATCCTGTCATCTATTTTTTTTCTCTTCATTGTGACCCAGTGCAGTTCATACTGTATGTAAAAAAGAACAATCGTCATAAATGATGACCCCCAACTCCAAACATGTATTGATTAAAGCAGGCTAAATTATTAGAGCCGGGGTACTTGGGACCTCCTGTTATTGATCATCATGAGAAGATGATTATTGGCTGGTCTGTGATGGTGAATCCCAGAAGCTCACACTTGAATAATTTATGGCCTGATGTAGAGTTGGATGAATTTTGTTCCAAAAATGTTGGCGTAAATGTGGGCAAAAAAGAGACATTTTGCACAGTATACAAAGCCAGACTCATCTCAAGATGTATCCAGGTCTGCAAGAATATTATGCGCCCTGATTCTTAGTTGCATTCTATGCAGATTTTCTTTGAGTTTTGCTACCGTGAATACATCTAAGTCACAAAGTGCGTGTATTCCATGGTGTGTACACAGAGGCACAGTTGTGCTTGAGAGGCATGGTATCATAACTGTAATGGAAACGTACTGGACATTCCTAGGCAGTGACTGGAAGGTGGCTATTCACAAGGCTGGGTTAACAATAGGGCAGTTGGAATTTGCAGTTCCAGCCTCCCCATTAAAATAGGTCCATAGGAAAAAAACATTATACTGCCACAGGCTGCCAGCAGTCATCCTAGGCCCCTCCCATACAAACAATTCTGGGCAGGGCTGCCATAAAGGGGGGGCTGCCGACACTGGAGTTCCAGGCCCAGGCAGAGAGGGGGGTCTGGGTGACAGTGGTATTGATTGGCACCAGGCCACCAACTGGCATACTTGCAGGCAGTCATGGTGAGACAGCAGCGGCATTATTTAGAATGCGGTGTCAAATTAAAATGCCCCGATTGCCATCTCTCCATGGCTGCCTGTCTGTCCACCAGCTGTCCACCAGCTGTAACCAGCTAATTGCCTGGTGCCAAATGCACACCACTGTCCTACATACTATTGTGTAGTTACCCCTCTCAACACTGAAGGTAAGCCGAGTGTCTTAGCGAGTAGCCATGAGGGGGAGGGTTAACATTACGGACCCCTGGGGGACTTAGAGTTAGGCACCCCCTATCAGGGTTAGGGTAGGGAAAGGGGGGGTTAGGGTTAGCAGTGTCAGACTGGAGCATGAGGGCCCACCGGGATAATCAGTGGTAAGGGCCCAAGCTTAAGGGGTGTGGTCATCCATCATAGGGGGTGTGGCCTGCCACCACAGATGGTTGGCTAACCATTAGCCAAATCTTGGCGTAGATTCTATAGAAGTGAACCAAGACCCCTTGTTAATCAAGTAACTGACTGTCTAATAGTGTAACAAGTTATAATTTTGGTTCTGAAACCTGACACCTAGAGGAGGATGTGGGCCCACAGGCAGTGTGGCCCACCGGGGATTCCCCCTATACCCCTGTGAGCCAGTCCAACCCTGAGGGTTAGGCACCACCAGGCATATCCCCCGGGAGGCTTAGGATTAGGGTGCAGGAATGGGGGGTTAGGTTTAGGTATAATGGGGGGAGGGTAGGGTTAGGCACCACTAAGGGAGGGTTAGGATTAGGGGGAGAGAAGGGAGGGTTAGTTTACTTACCTGATGCAGTTGGGATTCCAACCCATCGGGCTGCCGATGTCGGTATTTGATTTGGGGGCTAAACAGCCGCCGGCATTACATACCGATTCCCTCTCAACTGTCTCTGCAACCTTCCCTTTGCCTCTTCTTTACCTACATCCCACTCCTAAGCTAGCCCCGGGTCTACCCTCATGTCCATCTCTTTCCCCCACAAGCCCCATCCTTCCACTGTGACCCAATGCTCAATCACCTTTTCTCCATGTCCTCTTTAGATCCTGCCCCTATTCCCCACAGTCGCTTATGTATATGTCTTCAAGAAGCCCCTCAGGCCCAGCCCTGCCTCTCCTGTCTCGAGTGTATATAATATCTTCAATCCCACCCCTCAGGCCCTGCCCTGCCCCCCCAGTCTACAGTGTATATGTCTTTATGTCCCGCACCATTTCACCAGCAGTGTGTATGACTCCAGGCCCTGCCCTCCAGTCCTCCATCCCCCTTATTAGTCAACTGTGTGTATGTCTCCATAACTTCCCCCATCAGTCACCTGTGTGTATGTCTCCATGACTTCCCCCATCAGTCACCTGTGTGTATGTCTCCATGCCCCCCCTCATCAGTCACCTGTGTGTATGTCTCCATACCCCCCTCATCAGTCACCTGTGTGTAAGTCTCCACCCCTTCCATCAGTCACCTGTGTGTATGTCTCCATGCTCCCCCCCTCATCAGTCACCTGTGTGTATGTCTCTATGCCCCCTCCCCTCATCAGTCACCTGTGTGTATCTCACCATGCCCCCCCTCATCAGTTACCTGTGTGTATGTCTCCATGCCTCCCCCTCATCAGTCACCTGTGTGTATGTCACCATGCCCCCCCTCATCAGTCAACTGTGTGTATGTCTCCATGCCTCCCCCTCATCAGTCACCTGTGTGTATGTCACCATGCCCCCCCTCATCAGTCACCTGTGTGTATGTCTCCATACCCCCCTCAACAGTCACCTGTGTGTATGTCTCCATGCCCCCCCTCATCAGTCACCTGTATGTATGTCTCCATGCCCCCCGTCATCATTTACCTGTGTGTATGTCACCATGCCTCCCCTCATCAGTCAACTTTGTATATGTCACCATGCCCCCCCTCATCAGTCAACTGTGTGAATGTCACCATGCCCCCCTTCATCAGTCACCTGTGTTTATGTCTCCATGCCCCCTCATCAATCACCTGTGTGTATGTCACCATGCCCCCCCCTCATCAGTCACCTGTGTGTATGTCACCATGCCCCACCTCATCAGTCACCTGTGTGTATGTCTCCAAGCCCCCCTCATCAGTCACCTGTGTGTATGTCACCATGCCCCCCCCTCATCAGTCAAATGTGTGTATGTCACCATGCCCCCCTCATCAGTCACCTGTGTGTAAGTCACCATGCCCCACCTCATCAGACACCTGTGTGTATGTCTCCATGCCCCCCTCATCAGTCACCTGTGTGTATGTCTCCATGCCCCCCCTCATCAGTCACCTGTGTGTATGTCTCCATGCCCCCCCTCATCAGTCACCTGTATGTATGTCTCCATGCCCCCCCTCATCAATTACCTGTGTGTATGTCACCATTCCCCCCCTCATCAGTCACCTGTGTGTATTTTTCAATTCCCCCCCTCATCAGTCACCTGTGTGTATGTCTCCATGCCCCCCCTCATCAGTCACCTGTATGTATGTCTCCATGCCCCCCCTCATCATTTACCTGTGTGTATGTCACCATGCCCCCTCCCCTCATCAGTCACCTGTGTGTATGTCACCATGCCCCCCCTCATCAGTCACCTGTGTTTATGTCTCCACGCCCCCCTCATCAATCACCTGTGTGTATGTCACCATGCCCCCCTCATCAGTCACCTGTGTGTATGTCACCATGCCCCACCTCATCAGTCACCTGTGTGTATGTCTCCATGCCCCACCTCATCAGTCACCTGTGTGTATGTCACCATGCCCGCCCTCATCAGTCAAATGTGTGTATGTCACCATGCCACCCCTCATCAGTCACCTATGTGTATGTCTCCATGCCTCCCCCTCATCAGTGACCTGTGTATATGTCTCCATGCCACCCCTCATCAGTCACCTGTGTGTATGTCTCCATGTGCCCCCCCCTCATCAGTCACCTGTGTGTATGTCTCCATGTGCCCCCCCCTCATCAGTCACCTGTGTGTATGTCTCCATGCCACCCCCTCATCAGTCACCTGTGTGTATGTCTCCATGTGCCCCCCTCATCAGTCACCTGTGTGTATGTCTCCATGCCCACCCTCATAAGTCACCTGTGTGTATGTCTCCATGCCCCCCCTCATCAGTCACCTGTGTGTATGTCTCCATGCCCCCCTCATCAGTCACCTGTGTGTATGTCTCCATGCCTCCCCCTCATCAGTCACGTGTGTGTGTCTCCATGCCCCTCCCTCATCAGTCACCTGTTTATATGTCTCCATGCCCCCCCTCATCAGTCACCTGTGTGTATGTCTCCATGCCCCCCCTCATCAGTCACCTGTTTATATGTCTCCATGCCCCCCCTCATCAGTCACCTGTGTGTATGTCACCATGCCTCCCCCTCATCAGTCACCTGTGTGTATGTCTCCATGCCCCCCCTCATCAGTCACCTTTGTGTATGTCACCATGCCCCCCCTCATCAGTCACCTGTTTATATGTCTCCATGCCCCCCCTCATCAGTCACCTGTGTGTATGTCTCCATGCCTCCCCCTCATCAGTCACCTGTGTGTGTCACCATGCCCCACCTCATCAGTCACCTGTGTGTATGTCTCCATGCCTCCCCCTCATCAGTAACCTGTGTGTATCTCACCATGCCCCCCCTCATCAGTCACCTGTGTGTATGTCTCCATGCCCCCCCTCATCAGTCACCTTTGTGTATGTCACCATGACACCCCTCATCAGTCACCTGTGTGTATGTCTCCATGCCCCCCTCATCAGTCCCCTGTGTGTATGTCTCCATGCCCCCCCCTCATCAGTCACCTATGTGTATGTCTCCATGCCCTCCCTCATCAGTCACCTGTGTGTATGTCTCCATGCCCCCCCTCATCAGTCACCTTTGTGTATGTCACCATGACACCCCTCATCAGTCACCTGTGTGTATGTCTCCATGCCCCCCTCATCAGTCCCCTGTGTGTATGTCACCATGACACACCTCATCAGTCACCTGTGTGTATATCTCCATGCCTCCCCCTCATCAGTCACCTGTGTG
The DNA here is from genome assembly GCA_031769625.1 of Taudactylus pleione. NCBI lineage: Eukaryota > Metazoa > Chordata > Amphibia > Anura > Myobatrachidae > Taudactylus > Taudactylus pleione. The sequence goes on from JAUIMM010000205.1 coordinate 3,586,695, forward strand.
TATCTCACCATGCCCCCCCTCATCAGTCACCTGTGTGTATGTCTCCATGCCCCCCCTCATCAGTCACCTTTGTGTATGTCACCATGACACCCCTCATCAGTCACCAGTGTGTATGTCTCCATGCCCCCCTCATCAGTCCCCTGTGTGTATGTCTCCATGCCCCCCGTCATCAGTCAACTATGTATATGTCTCCATGCCCTCCCTCATCAGTCACCTGTGTGTATGTCTCCATGCCCCCCCTCATCATTCACCTGTGTGTATGTCTCCATGCCCCACCTCATCAGTCACCTATGTGTATGTCTCCATGCCCCCCTCATCAGTCACCTATGTGTATGTCTCCATGCCCCCCCTCATCAGTCACCTGTGTGTATGTCTCCATGCATTCCCCTCTTCTGTCACCTGTGTGTATGTCTCCATGCCCCCCTCATCAGTCACCTGTGTGTTTGTCTCCATGCCCCCCTCATCAGTCACCTGTGTGTATGTCTCCATGCCCCCCTCATCAGTCACCTGTGTGTATCTCACCATTCCCCCCCTCATCAGTCACCTGTGTTTATGTCTCCATGCCCCCCCTCATCAGTCACCTTTGTGTATGTCACCATGACACCCCTCATCAGTCACCTATGTGTATGTCTCCATGCCCCCCTCATCAGTCCCCTGTGTGTATGTCTCCATGCCCCCCCCTCATCAGTCACCTATGTGTATGTCTCCATGCCCTCCCTCATCAGTCACCTGTGTGTATGTCTCCATGCCCCCCCTCATCAGTCACCTTTGTGTATGTCACCATGCCCCCCCTCATCAGTCACCTGTGTGTATGTCTCCATGCCCCCCTCATCAGTCCCCTGTGTGTATGTCACCATGACACACCTCATCAGTCACCTGTGTGTATATCTCCATGCCTCCCCCTCATCAGTCACCTGTGTGTATCTCACAATGCCCCCCCTCATCAGTCACCTGTGTGTATGTCTCCATGCCCCCCCTCATCAGTCACCTTTGTGTATGTCACCATGACACCCCTCATCAGTCACCAGTGTGTATGTCTCCATGCCCCCCTCATCAGTCCCCTGTGTGTATGTCTCCATGCCCCCCGTCATCAGTCAACTATGTATATGTCTCCATGCCCTCCCTCATCAGTCACCTGTGTGTATGTCTCCATGCCCCCCCTCATCATTCACCTGTGTGTATGTCTCCATGCCCCCCCTCATCAGTCACCTATGTGTATGTCTCCATGCCCCCCCTCATCAGTCACCTATGTGTATGTCTCCATGCCCCCCCTCATCAGTCACCTGTGTGTATGTCTCCATGCATTCCCCTCTTCTGTCACCTGTGTGTATGTCTCCATGCCCCCCTCATCAGTCACCTGTGTGTTTGTCTCCATGCCCCCCCTCATCAGTCACCTGTGTGTATGTCTCCATGCCCCCCTCATCAGTCACCTGTGTGTATGTCACCATGCCCCCCTCATCTGTCACCTGTGTGTATGTCACCATGCCCCCCTCATCAGTCACCTGTGTGTATGTCTCCATGCCCCCCCTCATCAGTCACCTGTGTGTATGTAACCATGCCCCCCTCATCAGTCACCTGTGTGTATGTCACCATGCCCCCCCTCATCAGTCACCTGTGTGTATGTCACCATGCCCCCCTCATCAGTCACCTGTGTGTATGTCTCCATGCCCCCCCTCATCAGTCACCTGTGTGTATGTCTCAATGCCCCCCTCCTCAGTCACCTGTGTGTATGTCACCATGCCCCCCCTCATCAGTCACCTGTGTGTATGTCACCATGCCCCCCCTCATCTGTCACCTGTGTATATGTCTCCATGAAAATTATAAATACTGGTAGTGTAAATGTGGCACTTGGATTTTGATGTGTCATTTTCCGCTTCCAAATATTCTATTTCCAGGTTGATCCACAAACATTTAAATGATACACAAGTATTATATGCATTTAGAAAAATTACATATTGAAGAGCATACCTATGGGGACATTGGAAGCATGGGTGTACCAGGAAAAGAAACAAAACATGAGTCACCTATAGGAATATATTAAAAATGCAATTTTGCCCATAAAACCAGATGTACTAACAAAAGTTATTTCTGTTCGCATTTTCAAAGTAATAACAACCATGTAGAGCATATTTTGAGAATAAAGTTACAGTTTGTTCAAAGTGTTAATCTTCCCTATCCCCTATGTATGGAATCTTCCCTTCATATATGTATGAAGCCTTTTGAACCATCCTGTACATGGTTTAGCAAACACTGAAAAAATTAGCAAGATTAATTTTTGTAACTGAACTGGTTGTTCCTCGGAAGAAGAGCCCCATTTTATTTTTTAGGTCCTACTTTCCATGAAATTCCAGACCTGGGCTGGTTAATGTGATGGCAGGAGGATCCCATGCTCTGTGTCTCACTCAGGCTTGCCTACCCTCCCAATTTGGTCTGGAGCCTCCTGAATATCGGGTGCCGCTCCAGACCCACTGGAAAGGCAGACAAGCCTCCCGGCTGCCGCCTGCCCCCCCTGACTACTACAAGAAAACCCTGCAGCGCCTGCTGGCACAATTCATATTGAATCGTGTCATCGTGGCTCCGCCCCCTGCTTCACAATGCCATTATTTTTAGCATTGCGAAGAGGGGGACTCCGCCCCCAGCTCCGCCCCTAAACCGCTTTATTACCTGGCCATGCCCCCCGGTGTGTGCAGACATTCAGCTCCTTCCCGGAAGGAGGGAGCTGAATGTCGGCAAGTATGGTCTCACTGCTATTGCATTTTCCCCCTGGCTAGTGCAGCCTGGTGATGGTTACTGAAGAATAGGGGTAGCCTTATGCTGTTCATCTCCCTATTTTCCAGTAATAGCCCAGTCTGAGAGGTCCAGGGTTGGTTATAGATTACAGTAACTCTTTCTTCACAGTTTACTGTAACAAAGCCTGCACAGCTCATACTGATCAGTGCAGTGCTTCTATTTGGTCGGGTTTGTTGTTATCTTTGTACTTCCAATTGCTGACAATTTTGAACTTAGAGCAGCAAAAAATGACTGACATCGCCGTCAGGTTTCAATTGAAGCTGAATCCAGACAGTTAGTAAATATAGATATTTTTAGACATCAAAACAACATCAATTTCCATTGATTTTGGGATGGTTTTGGTTTACTTCATTATCATATTTAAATAAACTTTCTTTCAAAATGAAAGAACTTTTGCATCTTTAGAGACACGACTGTCTTGGCCTAAAAATCCATGCTAAACATAGAGCATTTTCATCTATCACATCACAAAACAGCTTTTGTATTGTGCTCTTGCACTCCCATAAATAACATTATTTTATTAAATTTATGGGGTACATGTACAAAATGGGAAAAAATACAAAAGGTCAAGAAAATCCCCGTACATGTCGTTTCTGCCTGCAAACGCTAAAGCAAGCATTGTTATCGGCGCTGACACAGGCACCTTTGAAGGCACTAAAAAGCACAGGTAAAGTATTGGTAAAAAGAAAAGTGATGTCAACACTTGTAGATGCTGATACCTGCTTCCCCTCTTGTGAAGAGAGTGAGGGAAGCAGGGAGTGCTCCAAATTAGAATGTTCGCTTAGCAATAAAGTTGGCACAAAGTTTTTTCTTTGAGCAGTAAACTAAACAGAGGCGGTATGCAGCCCTGAGCAATATGCCGATGAGGGGACTTTTTTGGTCTCCCACATCGGTAAGTTACTTTTTCATACATCCTGCTGTAAACTCTTCCTACTTTGCCACAATAATAGACAAAGCTTGAGCAACACTATCACTGTGGTATCTGCATTGTTAATATATGTACCGTTATTAATATAGCACCAACAAATTCCTTTGCAATTTACAATTGGGTACACACTAATAACAGACAGACAGAAAAATAAGAGTGCCCTGCACAAATAGGGATTTAACACTTGTGGGTAAGTGCTACATATTGCAGATTGGTCCTACCAGTTTGCAAGGGTAAAACATACTTAGTAAGCTATACGATTCAATAATACAGCAAACGCTGTCCCGAGGTCAAACATTGTTTTAGCATGGAAAGAGAACACATGCATTTTATTTAAAGTATGTAAAGGGGCGGTGAGTAGGTAGAGTAGCTTACAGAGATTATGTGAGGAGTTCAGTCATTGATAATCTTGTCTGAACAGGTGAGTTTTCAGGGAACGCTTGAAGGCTTGGAAGCTAGAAGAATGTCTTGGGATGACATTTCACAAAGCAAGTAATGAGTGAGGATGAGCGATAAAGATCTTGTACAGAGTGGAGGTGTCAAGTTGGGAGATATTTTGAGATATGTTTGTGTAGTCTTGAAACATTCACTTAAATTCCATTCACAATTAAATTCCAGCTCGCTAAGGCAAAAAGAGTCTGTGAGAGTGATATGCTGCTTGATGTGCCCACAGAGCTTCTGCTGGCCTGTACACACTGCTATTTGTAATTATCTTCACTGGGAATTTTTTTATGAATTTTATATGAACACTTTAAAACTAACGCTTTAAAAATCCACATCGCCATCAGAAAATGCAGTGAATGCACAATGAAATATTTAAATATACAATAGTTTGTATTCAATACTTCATGTTTAGGGGCACATTTTGTTCTTTAATTTAAAATGGAGTTTTATAATAATAAATAATAATAATTCTACCAATACAGAACAGCCGTAAGGAAACTGTCATTGATTACAGTCTTTTTTGTAAAATGCATTTTTCAAAGAAACACTTTATTCTGATGATATATTTGAGCAGCAGTAAAATGAGAATGATTTTAAATCAAACATCCAGCTGATTGTTACATTTGCTGAATAGCCATAAAAACTGCAAATTGCAGACTTCACTATGGAAAAATATTACTTATTTATAAATTAGATTACATTATTTGTAGTTCTTGAGACATTTGCAAACTACAGCTTTCAGGAGGAAGAGTGGGATGATAATTACTTGAGTGTGTGTTCTCCCTATTCTTCTAATATGTATAGCGCCTGCTGTAGTGGGACGAACATAAAGGCAAAGCAGAGGTACATTATAGACTACTCCCGATAAAATGAGCACTGCATAATATTTACTTATAACCTGCAAATATTTAATATTTTAGTTTTCAGATATTCATTGGATTAGAAAATATAATCTTATTTTTGTTATTTCTTTTTTCCCATAATTTGGAGCACCATGTCTAAAATTCTACCAAATTACCTGCCCACCCCCTTAAATTTTACACTCTGCCAGGGGGTATTCTGACCCAAATATTATTTTTTGCATAGAAAAAAACAGTCCAGGTTTTAAGGATAGCCATACTTGAGCACAGGCAACTTAATTAGTACCTCAGTTATTTTGATTAAACCATCTATGCTTTAGCATGGATATTACCAAAACCAGGACTGTTAGTGTGCCTTGAGGACCGAGGTTGGGAATCACTGGTCTATAGAGTGTTGTCCCTATGTTTGAAATGCTGACCAACTATATATTCAATTCATTTATTTTGCCTATTTGAGTACTTATTTTCTCTGCTTTATTCATTAATATGTATTAAAGAAGAGTATTTAAAAATCAAATTAAACTTAAGGTGGGTACACATTAGACGATATGTCATCCGATCCAGTGGATCGGGCTGACATATCGTCCACATTGGCAAATGTGTACCCACTCTGTCGCATCGACAGATTGAGCTACATGCCTGCTCTATCTGTCAATTTGATGAGCAAATTGCTGCTAGATGTGGCTGGTGGACGACAAATCGTGCGGTCATTCACCAGTTCATGTGGTGTGTACGGATCACATGATGTGTAGTCCGTTGCATCGTGGGCCAGCTGGGTACATGTCGTATAATGTGTACCCAGTTTAAGAAAACATAAAATGATGGGGATTGTAGTGCATTCCTGTCAGGACCCCTGAGGGAATCGCATGTACTGAAGACACCCGGAGTATTGGTGCCAGCAAGGTAGGATGGGTCCATGGGTGCAGATTGTGACCTAAGCTCTGTCAAGTTTTATGCAGGATGTGCTTAGATGTTGTGGATCCACAGCACAGTGTTCTTAGAAGTTGTTTTCAAATTTTTACTACTCTGAATAATGCTCTGGTTTTCCTAGAGGTATCTTTCCACAACCGTTTATTAAAGCATTACAATTTTCTTTTCAAATAATGCAAAAACTATATTACATACTGTACATATTAAAATGAAATGCTATTTTTAGTGGACTTCAGATCTTTTTTTCACCTTACCTACACCAACAAATAAGAAACACACACTTTGCCTTTGAGTTTCACTAAATATTTTAGTTTTTATTGTTTCTGATTAAACTTGCCAATCCCTAAATACCACTTAACAGAATTTATATCTTGCATTTCACCATAGAACTCATTAGCATTACTGGGCTATTTAGAATTTTAAAATGTCTTGAGATTTCTTATGTACATTTTAATGTTTACTGCAAATTGCTATGCAGGTCTTGTCTTAATCTAATTAAGTAAAATGGAAATTCAATTTCAAGCATTGTTGTCTTCATTTTCATCAGAGACCCACAGCCTGCATTTTCCTGAATTCAGATGTACAGTACAATAGATTGGACAGGATCTTATATATTCTATCACAACTTTCCCAGCTGAACAGATGCAGTTTTTGTGACCTTATACTATATAGAAGAAATATGTGTGTCCTCCCAGTGGCTCTCAATCTTATTCTTTATGTTCACAAAACACCTAAAAGCATATTATAAATTGCAAAATATATAGCTTTAATAGACCCTTGTGCCGACATTTGGTAGTTGCATTGTTTTATTATATACAACGTATATTCCACATCCATTACTTCCCAGATTCTATTCATCCTGCCCACCCAAAGGCAAACACAGGATTTCTAGTGGGGGGGGTGTTATAAATCATACATGCATACTCTTCCGGGAATCGAGGGAGGCTCCTGATTTTTCAGGTAACCCCCCACACCCAGGGGCGCCTAGAGGGGGGGGAAGCGGGTACAATTTACCCGGGCCTGGGCTTCCAGAGGGGCCCAGCAGGGGCCTGGGTCTGGTGCTGCCCCTCCTCCCTCACAGCAGCCCAGCAGCCCAGCCCGCTCATCCTGCCCTAGTTACGCCACTGTTGGGTAGCACGTATCCTAAAAAAACAATCAGATCGGCATACGCTCAATTTTCAGATGCATTTTATCTCTATCCTTTTTATGTGAAATGCAGTTATCCCTACATGAAACCATTTGTCCACAGTTTATGGCTTAAGAGGTTGTTTGCAGTTCCTTTGTTAGTTGTCTATGTACAAGTATATCAGTGTTTCTAAACCCTTACCCTCAAGTACTGTATCCCTAACAGGTCATATTTTGAGGATTTCTGTATGTGGAAGCAGGTGGAATAATTAAAAGAACAGCTTAATAGATTTCATTACCTGTGTATGAAGGTTTTTCCATCTAATGCTCTAACTACATTTGTCCTGTACTTGGAATCTTCATTTATTTTATAAGCAAACTTACTAAAATAAGCAACGCATAAATCTAGACAACATAGGTGGAAACATGAAGATAAACCACCGGCAATTTGGGTGCCACAATTTGGACTGCAGCTCAGACACAGCACAGTATTTTTTGGCACATAATCTTGAAATCAACACTGTCTATGCCCACATACACAAGTGACAAACAATATATATATACTGCAGTGTAGATAGATTTCCTTGTGAAAAAGAGGTGCAAGTTTACTTTTTAACAAACAATTAAGAGTCTATTTTTTCAGCACCACACACCTAAGTAGCCTAAGACATAAAAATAAAAGCAACCAGTGCTACATATATAATCAACTTAAATATAATATTCTAAGCAGAAATAATGGCCAATTCTTGATGTAATTCTTCAGAAATAAATGTTTCTTTGTTTTCTGCTCTTTAGAAAAACGAACTGAAACTTACATATATGTAAAGGTATCTTTATCTTTTTAAGACAGTATAATCAGATCACCTTCTAAAATCGGAAAGACAAATTATTTAAAAAAAAATAGAATTTATTCACATATAAAAAATCATGAAAACAAATAAATCCCTAGAAAGCATATTAGAAAGTCCTGAATGAATAGGATACCAGAGTCCCATGGAGAGATGGAAAAGCTGTGTGAGCTCCCATGCTGCAGATCACAGGTAGACCGATTGTTATGCATAGGGTGTCCTCATGGGCAAGGCTGGATTATAGGAGTGGTGGATGGGGCAATCGCTAAGAGGCACCCACACCTTAGGGGCCCCCACACTGTCACAAATATTGACTGGAACTTGGCCACTCCTGTCTCTCCCTGGCCAGCTCCTGGCATCCTTACACAGCACACTCACTGACACTGACAGACCTGACAGTGGCTGACTATCGAAGTCCCACCCCCTTGCTGACATAATGCCACAATTTGCTTAATTCCATGAAGTGCCCATCCCCATCAGAAATCTGATGCTGCAGCTGTAACAGGTAGTGTACACGTGCTCTCTCAGTCCCTTCCGCTCTCTCTCTCCTCTCCTTCCTTCTCTCTCTCCCTCCCCTTCTGTAGCTCTCCCCATCTGTCCCCTCCTCCCTCTCTCTGTCTCTCTCTCCCTCACTCTTCCTCTTTCTAGCTCTCTGTCTCCCTCCCCCATGCTTCTCTGTCTCACTTCCTCACTCTCTCTCTCCCTTTCATCCCCCCTCTCCCTCTCTCTCTCCCTCCCTTTTTCTATTTTCTTACTCCCTCTCTCCCCTTACTGCCTCTCTCTCTCTCTCCTCCCTCCCTCTTTCTCTCTCCCTCTATCTCACTCCCTATCCCTCTCTTCCTCTGCCCCCTCTTTCCTCCCTCTCTCCTCCACCTGCCACTCTCTGCCTCTTTCTCTCCCTCCCTCCCTCTCTCTCTGTCTCCCTCCCTGTCCCTTCCTGAGCAAGTGATCCCTGTCCCAGCAAAGGATTTGAAGCAAAGTGATAGATATTATGTTATGACTTTGGAATGATTTAGAACACCTAAAGGCTAAGAAAATGTATTCTTATAATGAGTTAGTAAGAGTTGCAGAATTTTGAGACAAAATTTTCTAATCTACATATTTAATGCTCAATATCACAGATACTGATGAGATAGACAGTGAGATGGTACACCCACAATGGCAGACATCTCCACTTATAAGGTCGCCATCTTCGTTGACTAGATTCTGTAATAGGGAACTTTGAACATTTACAAAGATACAGTTCTGTAAAGACCAGGTACAGTAATCTGCATTTTTGTGCACCATAAAGCAGAAATGACCTTCTGCGCCAGCATAATTGAAAACAATATGATTTTTTACAGTATAAATATATAAATGTATCACATCCTTTAACATTACTTAAGAATAAAGCTTTAACAACTCCATTTATTTCCAAAAGTCAGTAAATGCAGCTTCTAAGGGATTAATTCAGGGCTTCAGAATTAAACTGATAGATAAAAGGCTTTTAAGACCCTCTTCATAATACTGTCATTCCTTTCTTACCTTCTGTTTCTTTATGGGAATATCTACTGTAACTTGGTGTTTTAAAAAATAATTTATAGTTACACAAAGGTCATGGGTTCTATTTTTTCCTTATCTGCTGACATTAATGATCTTGCCGTGATGAATTACCCCCATAGGAAAATAATAAGGTGTGTTACCATTTATAAAATATAGATAGCAATGACACTTCCTTTAGGTATTGCATCATTCATGTGATAATGAGTGCAGGTAATACTAAATTTAAATTCTCACTTTTTAACCATGAATTGGCTAAATCTATTTAATGAGTTGCCTTAATATAGAAATCTATTTATTTGCAGCAGTAGAACAAAGCGTGGAGTAATGGAACAACTTGTGCAGTAAGGCAGGCAGAGCCCTGATAGGGTTCCAGCTGGCATTCAGAGACATAATAATGTATTGCCAATAATTAGATACAAATGGAGTGGGCCATGAACCTTTGATGGTTTACCAACAATCAATGGTTTGAGGCCAATAAGGAGTGTTTTCACCAACGACAGCCATCGATGGTATAATATTGATGGCTGAGCCCAATGGTAAATCACAAATGCATTTTGCAACTGCGCATGTGCAAAACACAAACCCTTGATGGTTCACTATCAGTGACTTCTTTCCAATGGTTTAGAACCATTAAGTACAGTTAAAGGGAACGCTTATCCTTCAAAATTTAGCATACATTATCTACTTACCCTCTTAACTCTGATCTGTCAAGCCCTGGAGTTTAAGGGCTTCTGTAGTTGGAACACGGATGGGGGGGCAAGGGCAGTGGGTGATAGAAAATGGGAAGGCAATATATAAGTCCTCTTCATATGTCTCTCCCAGGTGTTTGCGAGACCTACCCAAATGCATGGTGTCTAGTTCACCTGATGGTCTTCACCATTGACCCCTCCAATCGGGATGTGGGTTTCGCTGCACCAGGTGAACAGGTCACGACCCCTGCGATAGGTACCTGGAGAAAACACTGAGATAGATATGGGAGGACTATATAAGCACTGACAATGTTGGAAGAATAATTATAATAGATCCCAAAACCAATGAGCAGAAAAAGGTACTTTGGAAATTGATATGCTAGTAGTAAGGATAACCAGTACTTGATATGAGATTCTGAATTGCGATGATAAGCTGTTCATGATACGAGATACTGAATGACAATGGTAAGCAGCACTCAATATGAAATACTGGGTAGCGATGGTAAGCTGCACTTGATATGAACACTGATAATGATGAAAACCACTATTTGATATGAGATGTTGTATAGCGATGTAAGCTGCAGTTGATATGAAACAATGGGTAGTAATGGTAAACTGTACTTGATATGAATGATGAGAACCAGCACTTGATATGAGACACTGAGTAGTGGTGATAATCAGCACTTGATATGAGACACTGAGTAGTGGTGATAATCAGCACTTGATATGAGACACTGAGTAGTGGTGATAATCAGTCCTTGATGTGAGATGCTAAGTAGCGATAATAACTAGTACTTGATATGAGACACTGAGTAGCGATAATAACTAGCACTTGATGTGAGATGCTGAGTAGAGGTGATAACTAGTACTTGATGAGAGATGCTGAGTAATGATGAAGACAGCATACACAAGACAGCTCACAGGAGAGGTAAGCTGCAGTGCATGGGACATAGACACAGTAGAAAACCACTATAGGAGTGACCACTATAGGAGTGATACAGGCAACTTCCTGCTGCAGGAAGTGCCCTAATATACCCTTTGGTAGCTGATCATTGGCCAGAGACAGCAGCTGACTGACCTCAGAACTACCATAGGAGAATACTGATCAGATGTTGCAAACCAACATGGCAGCACCCAGGACCACAATGCAGCAACCAGGACGCACACCAGAAGGCTCTAGCAGACCCTGGGTAGAATACTCAGCCATCACTTGTCTCTTTGGCTGATGTCCATACTCTTTAGGAGGCCGAAGACGCCAATGCAGATGTGAGTAATGGCCGATCCCAGGCTGCATCCTGACATGAACCACTAATGTTGTAAAAGTACAACCAAAAGTTAATTTTTATTTTTTTATTACTTACAATTTGCTGTAATAGGGAGACATTCAGACTGTGCTCCTGGGAACCAAATATGCCTCCCCAAATGTCTCCCTTTTATCTATGCATTATCCTAGTGAGGCTGCTTGTACCTCTCTTTACACTGCTGGCTGCAATGATGCAGGTGGATGTATTTTCTGCACTGCAGGCATGTATGGGCCCCGATACTGCATGGTCCATCACAGGCTCAGTGACGGAACATCCGGCAGTGCAGCCTGTACATTGCACCGGGGCCCATGGTAATGAGGGTGCCCACAGTGGCATAGACAGCAGTACTAATAATCAGACTGACTTATTACAGTACACTGCCATGGGCCATAGCAAAAAAGGAGGAGGCAGTCTGACCCCCCTTTTCACCTCTGATCTCCTCCCCTCATTTCCTCTCCCATCTCCTCCCCTTCCCTCCTCTTAACTGCTTCTTCTCTCTGACTCTGTTCTTGCCGGGGGCCTGACATCACACTCTAGTGACCGGCTCTGGCATAAAAACCATTTGAGAGGAGTCTGGCCTGTATTCCTAGTCCTAGCTCATCTACAGTCAGGCATGCGGGTACTGTTCTCCTCCATTACTCATTGGGCTCTGGCTTTGCCCTATTGTTTCGGCCAGGGACAGTTACATGCTATAGATAGCATCTCTGCACAAGGACTGGGTAAAAACTCAGTTCCTTACTAACAGTTTAGTCCTGATTTCTCTCTCTCTCCTTGTATTTTTTCTACCTGTCTCCCCCACTGATACTTTCCCGTCATGTCCCAGTAAACCCTTCCAACCCAATTAACCTGCTTTACACCCTCCTACAGAGGCCACACTTGCCATCTGCCCCTACCCTTCACCCACTGCCTCTCCCAGTCACCCTCACTCCTCACCAACTGCCGCTTACCCTCTACCATCACCCACTGCCTCTCCCTGTCACCCACTCCCTTTCACCCACTCTCTGTCACCCTCTGCCTTTCCCTGTCATCCATTGATTCTCCCTGACACCCTCACCCTCTCCCATCATTCACTGCCTCTCCTTATCACCCACTCCCTTTCACCTGCTCTCCATCACCCTTTGACTTTCCCTGTCACCCACTGCTTCTTCCTGTCACCCTCTGCATCTCCCTGTCACCCTCTCCCTGTCATCCAATGCTTCTCTCCATCACTTACTGTCTCTCCCTGTCACCCTCTGTCTGGTCAAAAATCTGCTATGTGACAGTCACATTGGTTTATTTCACAATCAGGTGTCTTCCGAACCATGTGATCTTCACCATGAAAACTGAATAATGATTGCAGTCCTAGGGAGAAACAATATCTACAAGGTTCCCCATTGCGGAGAAAATACATATAGGTAAGGCAGACTCTCAAGCAACTGGCCTGTACCGGCCATTGACCCAGGGATGGGAAGGCCCATAAAAAATTATGTGTACCAGACCCTGTGATTTCTGTTGGCGGTCCTGCTCCTGCCCTAGCTTCTGGCTTTTGAACCTCTTACGAAGACCACAGGCACTATTTAAGAAAACTCTACTGCATTATATATCTAGTGCCTCAAAAGCAATCATCCCAGTGCATTTGTAGGTCTGCTACTGTCCCCAACATGAAAGAATGGTGTGCTCGGCTTGAGTATTATATGTCTATGGATGACCTTATACTATATTTACCACATAGTCATCAAGATTTCACAGTGATCTGGTACCCCTGGCTCCTGAATAAAGAATCTTATCATTACAAATCCCTCTGCAGGGGGTAGGGGTGGAGAAGTTGAAAGAGGTAAATGTCCTTCCTCGAGGGCAGGGTGAAACGGTATAACAGACATCTTCCTATTATTGCTGTGTTGATGTTTATTCTTTTTCCTTGGCAGTGAAGATCTTTCTCTCTTTTATTTTTCTTTACATTTTTTCTTTTTTTATATCTTTTCTCTTCTTATTAGGATTACATTTCTATTCTTTTGTTGTTTGTATTTTTATTATGTGATGTTTATTTGAAAAAATGTGAACCTACACTTTTTTTCTTTTGATATCATGCATTTTGTTCTGCATATGTTTTCGCTGTCTCTGTGCAAGCTATGGCATGTTTAATGATTCTTTTGTTTGTGTTGGCTTTCAGTAAACATAAATTGCAAAAACAAAATTATCATGCAGTTGGTTGATGTTGAAAGTCCTGTGCATGTGTCCAAGTCACACAATGGTTTCCACTGGGAGACACAAAACAAGTTTGTATGCAAGAACCAAGAATTCCAGTGGGTGTTACTGGGAGGTAACAGGGTAGTTGGTTAGGCAAAAGCAGGCATCCCACCAATAGTGACTGCATCCAAAAACAAAATAACGCTGACACAGGACTCCATTTTTAGATGGAGAATTTACTCGTACCATAGTGCTGGTGTAAGCTTTGATGGTGCAACCGATGGTGCAGCAATGGTGTGTCTAAAGATGCACTACAATGGATTAGCACTGTGTTCTGAAATGGTCATGGCATTACCATAATGGTGCAGAGACCATGTCAGCGTCCATCACTGAATTGGGCCCAAAGGCATCAGAGAAGCTGGAGATTGCTTTTCTCCCTCTGGCCTGAAATTCTGGTGGCACTTTTCCACTATAGCATACAAAGGCTATCATGCCTTTATACCAAGTATTATTGTAATACTGTACTGTATTTCTATTAGCCAGAAAGGCCTTATAGTGGGTGCTCATATTAAAATATATACCTCTATACTTGTTTTCCTTGTCTTGTATTCTGTATCCTGAATATGTTATCCTCTATCCTGCTATGTACTTCTGTTCAGGTTATCCTTATCTGTGTCTGATCATGGCTACTGGTATTACATGCCTTACATTAATATACCTGCTGTTGGGTTAATTTGCAGGATTACAGATGTTTATGGTGATACCATTGCCAATATAACATAATTATTGATCTTGCTTGGATAATTTCCCCATTTCCTTAAGATCTATGCAACACAGCAGTGAAACTAGTAGGACCTATTTATGCTCCCTCACTCTTTAAATACTGCCAATAGGCCTATCTACAATGAGTGTGGGGTGTTCAGTTTACACGGGCACCTGTGTCCAGGAGACCCACTTTGCATACATTAACAATACTTTCAACTCCATTGGCAACACTGAAATCCCTGGAAAATGGCAACAGTGCATGTGCTGTACAGATATCAGCACAGTGACAGAGTCTACTCTTGAATTTGTCAGCAAGAGAGAGGCACGCAGAGACTGCATTTGGGCCCTCTCCTCTGTTAAATCACCCCTACTACCACTCCATCTCTCTTCTCCCCTTTTGCCTTCATACATTTGTAATGAGTCATTTTCCAATGCCTGCCCACTTTCACTTCCTTCCACCTTGGCCTGCATCAATCTGGATTTCACTCCCTCACACCACTGAAACTGTTGGTGCCAAAGTGACTGATTCCCTTCTCACACTCTGCCCTCTCTTGGTTTTCCTCCTATCTATCTAAATGCTCCTACCGTGTCTCTTCTTCTAATTCTACATCCCCCTATCTCCCTCTTTTAAGCAGTGCCCTTCCTGTTTGAGATTGAACTTATTTCCTTCCACCCTACAAGACCCACTTTCCTTCCTACCTCTCTCTTACAGTGTCAAAACTGTCTCACTTGTCACACAAGTCTGCTGCCTGGGGATCATCATTGACTGCTTCCACCTCCCAATCCTTTCACTTACCCAACATCTCTTGGATATGTCCCTTCCTCTGCAGTGAGGCTACTAAATATCTTCTTCATTCCCTTGTCATCTCCCTCTTTGACTATTGCAACCTCCTACTATCTGATCTTCCTCTATCCTGACTCTTCCCTCCTATATCTCTCTCTTGATTCAACCTCTACTGTACTTCAAGGTGATGTCTGAAGGATGTACGAACACAATGGTTAAGAACACATGGATACAATATACAATTAACCCAGGTGCTGGAGAGTTAAATCAATCCTAACAGTAACAGTATGCTTGAAAGAGGAGGTCACCCTCATAAATAGCAAATGCAAATAAATAAAAGAATGGGCAACCATAAAATCTGGGGTAAAATAGGTAACATACTCAAATCAGATATTTCAATGGCAACAAATACATTTATTAAAAATCCATTTCAACATGTCGCATCAATAAATAGATGTATACATAATAATTACATAAAAACATATAAAAATAGGATTTATAGTCCTAATATTATGACGGTGGTCCCACAAGAAAACACAGGTGAATATATAGATAATCAAAAATAAAAAGTTGCACTGTCCAGTAATGTAATGTAACGTGTTTAGACGTTATTTGCCTGTGTCATAAAATAAGTACAGTAACCATTGGATTACCTGCAGACATCCATTGTGAATGTCACCAAGGTGACTTGAGGCTGGTATTGCTGGTAAGTTCAGGCCAGAGAAAATAATGATGATAAGCCCATGTTGACAGAGCAAGGACGATCTGTAATTACCACTCCTGGGGAGTGTGTAGTTGGCTGTAGAGCTTGGGGTGTTTCACGCTCTAGATGCACTGCAGCTCTGGCTGTAACAGTGCAGGGACAAGAACTTTGTAAATGAAGTTACAACCTCACATTCTCTGGTGGGCTCACTTCGAAAGTGGAGTGTTGTGTGTTCAGTGTGAGCTTGAGATGTGCCCGCTCTATGTGAATATCAGCTCCAGTATTGATGCACAGGAAGCAGTGGTCTGTTGATGAAGGGAATTTAGTTCAACATCACTTAGAGAGAAATGAAAACAATGAATTTGTTCCACATAAAGAGAAAAATAGTACTAAAATGTGAACAAATTATGAAAAAATACACCCAGGCAACATCACTTCAACTGGTAGCACATAAAGGAAGGTACTGTAGTGCTCTCCCTTGAGAGTGGTAACTACTGATGAAGGCAAATTATGGTCAACATATGGAATATGTATGTTAAGACATGTCCCCTGGATCCAACCAACCCAGATGTTCTGGAGCTTAATCCACTAAAGGAACTTCCTCCTGAAATTTCAAAAGTGTTGTCAACAATACTTGATATATTGTGTACAACAGGGTCTAATGATGTTGGAGAGATTCTACATCTATACAAGTTAGTGTGAAACTCAAAACAGGGGCAGTAATCCCCAGCAGACCACAATATCCTCCAAAACTTGAAGCAGAAAAGGGTGTGTTTCCAGTAATTCAGGAGCCATTATATCAAGGGGTATTGATTAAAATGCAAAGTCCAGCAAATATACCCATATTTAAAATATGCAAGAGAAACAGGAGGAACTTTAGGCTAGTTCAAGATCTAAGAGCAATTAATGCAATTGTTAAGTCATTATATCCTGTAGTACCAAATCATGCCATTGTTTTAATTTTGTGATTGACTTGTGTTCTGCATTCTATTCAATAGCAATACATCCAGATAGTCAATATCTGTTTGCATTGACATACCGGGTCACACAATACTCCTGGACTAAAATTCCAGGGGCTTTCTAAACTCACCCATAACTTTCAGTCGAACTTTAGCTGAAAACAAACAATCTCTTGTTTTTGCAGGTGGCTCTACATGAATTCAGTATGTAGATGATTTGCTACTATGCTCCCTAAAATTTGAAACATCAGTTAAGGATACAGCAGAACTCTTGAAGTTCCTTGCACAAAATGGATACAAGGTATCCTAAGACAAAATCCAACTCTGTCAGAAAAAGCTTTCTTATATAGGCCATTGTTTATCTGAAGGTCTAAGACATCTATTTCCAGATAGAATTGCAGCCATTCAAGAAATCAGACTTACCCATTATTAAAAGAAAATGAAGGGGTTTTCTGGGAATAGTAGGTTACTGTAGATACAGGATACCTAATTATTCACAATTTACTGCACCTTTGTATGACTTGATTAAAAATTCTGTACCAGAACCTTTGGTACATACTGAACAAAGTCTCATTTCAGCTACTGAAAAATTATCTAATAGGAGCCCCAGCCTTAGAGTTATCTGATTATAAGAAGGATTTTTATTTATTCTGTCATGAATACCTAGCAAATGTAGGAAGACTGCTTCCACAATTACATGGTGATAAACAGAGATGAGTAGCTTATTCCAGTGCCCAGTTAGATCCAGTAGCAATAGCAGTGGCTGCACTACTTGTAGACAAATCTGAAAACATTGTTCTGGGTTGCAATCTTAAAGTGTATGTCCCACATGCAATAGCAGCTCTACTAACTTGCCAGAAAACTCAACATGTCATTGCTGCATGCTTAACAAAATGGGAACTGGCCCTCATTATACCTTCAAGCATTACCCTGGTTAAATGTAATATTTTGAACCCAGCTACTTTACTACTGGTTAATGAAACTGACGAGTTTCAGAGACAGGAATGAGGGAGTAAAGTGCAACTCCTAATGATTGCTTAAAATATGTAGATGAATAATACACTCCAATGGTGGATTTGGAAGAGGTACCACTCCAGAATCATTGTTTAGTCTACTATGTTGATGGTAGTTCTCATAGGCAGACATAAACTGGGACAAATAATCAGAGTATGCTGTGGTAGATGATGCAAAAACTTTTTTCCATCCATTTTTTACCACCACACTCAGCACAGTTAGCAGAACTAAAGGCACTAACAAATGCATGCCAATTGGCAGAAGGAACAAGTTTAAATATATACACAGATAGCATATATGCCTTAAGTGTGGTTCATGATTTTGGTGAATAATGGAAAAAAAGAGACTTTATGATAGCAACAGGCAATCCAATTGCACATACAGAACCAGTTGCCAGAAGCTATACAACTACCTTGCAAGATTGTGGTCATTAAATGCCAAGCCTATATGATTGGACATGATGAGAAAACTAATGGAAATCATAGAGCAGATATTGCTGCAAAAGCAGCAGCACAAAGATAAATTGTAAAAGAAAATATTTGCTTGATTACTAATGATATTTGTATACCAAGTGAACAAACATTAATTGAAATGGAAAAAGCTTGTGATTTACAGGAAAGCACGAAGTGGAAAATGTAAAGTTTATACAGGACAATGAAGGCATATGGCAAAGCTCTGAAGGTAAGCCTGTTGCCTCAAAATCACTTTTGCCGGCATTGTCACAGATGTCCCATGGACTGACTCATACCAGTAAGATGGCCATGATAGTCTGATTCAGACTTACTAGTATGCACTTGCTTTGCATCAGTTGAAGCCATGTACTGTGCTTCTGGTATTATCTGCTTCCAGAAAACTGCAGAGCAACCAATTAAAACTATACCTTCACATCTTCCCCAAACACCAGGTTCTTCTAAATCATGCAGATTGATTTGATTCATCTTCCAAAGGTTAGAGTAATTCAGCATGTTTTGGAATATGTAGATTTGTTTTCAGGGTGAGTTGAAGGGTATGTGGTGACTACTGCTACAGCATTAATTACTGCTAAGAAATTCAAGCAGGAATTTGTCTGTAGGTATGGTATACTCCAGTGGTTCTCAAAGTCAGTCCTCAGGACCCCACACAGGTCACATTTTCAAGGTCACCCAGCAGGTGCACAGGTGTAGTCTTTACTCACTGACATATTTTAAAAGATCCAGAGGTGGAGCTAATTATTTAACCGGTGATTCTGTGGGGAGACCTGAAAAACATGCACTGTTTGGGGTCCTGAAGACTGAGTTTGAGAACCTGTGGTATGCCCCATGTAATATCATCTGACCAAGGCACATATTTTACTGGACTAGTTTTTAAAAAGATATGTCAACTTCTTGGAATAAAACAGTTACATACAGCATGTCACCCACAACCTAGTGGCAAAGTCAAACATTACAGTGGAACAATTAATAACAAACTTTTCTAAAATATTCAGATAAACTAGTTTGCAGTGGCCAGAAGCTGTACCATAGTACTGCATTCAATCAGAATAACCCCAAGAGGAGAACTGAATATTTTCCCTATGATATACTATTTGGAAAGCTACTATACCCAATGTTGTTAATGCACCAGCATATGAACTCAGTAAAATAAATGACTTAACTGTGAATTTTCTCATATCACTAAGCAACCAGCTGGAGAATATATGCACTGCTGTGATTTGTAAATGCTATCCCTATTGAAGGTGCTTGCCATGATCTACAACTTGGTGATAAGGTGATGGTCTGGAATTTCCTGACATCAGACTCGCTGACAGACCGGTGGGAAGGACCATATCAAATTTTGCTGACAGCTCCAACTACTGTTAAAATAGACAACTTGGATTCACACTATACATTGAAAAAATTCAAATCTTCTAAGACAGCTCGATTGGAGGACATTCTTCAAGATACACCTTCTTCACTTCACCTGTAAAAGCATCAAGTGAGTGGTTTTATAGTCAGCTCCTGTGCCACTTGCCAACAAATGCATGGTCCAGTCATCATAAAACATGGGCCACTTGCCAACACAGTACTTCTAAAGAGAAACAAATATCTAGAGAGTACTGTGATGATCATCATGAACAGAAATATGTTGTTGGGCCCAATGCCAGATTTGAGACTCTGGGGTTGCATTTTTAGATGTCATGATATTTATTCTGATTGACAGTCTGAATATTTCAATGACTATGAATGATATAACCAATGAGACATAAATATCAGTTATATGGAAATGGTGTACTTGGAAGAACATGTGCACATAAAGATTTACACATGATAGATCATAAAGATGATTTGACAGGAAATTTTATGATAGAAATGCATGGTACAAAGACACAACAGAAGTAAATGTTGGATTTGTACTCACATACATATGAGTGTAGAAGCAAGCATACCTATACTAGTTTACTTTAACAACACAGACATGATGCATAGGGAATGGTCTTGCCATAAGAAAATAAATGGGAATGCACCTAAAATGCAGCCTGTACTGCATTTTCTCTATCTTAATGTACCAACAGCTACTTTTATTTATGCCCCTGTCTTTCAAGTGGCAATTGATACAGGGAGACCTGAATTTTGCATAAATATAGATGATAAACAAAATATAGGACAGACAATTAAGTATAAGGATAAAGAAGGTTCAGTTCGCACATTAGGATCAACTTTTGTAACTAAGATGCCTAGTACCTGTTCATTGACTAATCTAAGCTTAAGTTGGTATTCAATATATAATGAGGCATCTTTGGCTGTGAATAAGAACTTGTTTTAACTACAGCAGTGGTTCTCAAACTCGGTCCTCATGACCCCACACAGTTCATTATTTCCAGGTCACCCAGGAGGTGCACAGGTTCATTCATTACTCACTGACCCATTTTTAAAGACCCACAGGTGGAGCTAATTATTTTACTTGTGATTCTGTGAGGAGACCTGGAAAACATGCACTGTGTGGGGGTCCTGAGGACTGAGTTTAAGAACCTGTGAACTACAGGAGAGTTGCAGTTTTGACATTGCAACTTGTACAGATGCAGCAGGAAACAACACAGATTTCTTTATGACATATATGGGACTCATTTATACTAAAGTAGAGGATATTCACTCTCCTAAGGGTATGTATTGGGTATTTGGAAAATGGGCGTAATCATGAATTCCCTTTGGAGCCAATGGACAATGGGCCTGAATCACTATGGATCGCTATTCTGCTTATACGCATGCAACGCAATTGCTAATATCAGCGGTGCTATGTAAATGTTTGCATTTGTATTGCAATCGCAGCCTGACATAAAGATGCTGACTTCCCCTTGCTCACATCCATATACTTGACCAACAAAGTGAACAATAGGTAGAATCGAGTAAAATTGGACAGTTAGGGAAACCCAGACCTTACTCAGGAATGTAAGAACCCGAACTGTATCCCTGTTTAAAGATATACTACACTTGCCAAGGTTCCACTGTGGTCGCTGGAGTATCCTACAGGGCTGCTGGCGTGTATCGCATGGAGTATACAGAGAGTTAAAGTGATCCTCTATTCCTTGGGCATTGTCTGCTTGCTGGGGTCTGTGATAACTTGAGTTTCTAAAGCTTGTTCTGTCTGGGTCACATGCTTTAACACTTCCAATGGATTTCATGCATCTGGTATAAAATTCTGTTACTAACTGAGCATTGTTGTCCGTGCAACGTTACCTTCAGGTTCTTCCTTGGACTCCTGCAAGATCCTCGCTGTACTTGATATATGCTGTGGACTCTCTTTGCCCAGTTCTGCTACAGAATACTAAACCTAAATCTGTTGGTAGTCTCCGCTGTACTACTAGCCTAGCTTTGCTGCCATTTCATGGTGTCTTCATGTTTACCTTCAACTAACAGTTGTCAACTGTATCATAAAAGTTTCTTCACTCCGGACCTCTGCCTCATCTCAGGGCTTAACCCTGCACCTCTTTACTCCGGACCTCTGCCTCATCTCAGGGCTCAACCCCATACCGGATCTTCACTGCACCTCAGGGCTCAACCCTGCACCATTCCACACTGGCCCTCCATCACATTTTGGGGCTCAACCCTAGCACTTCCTCATACCGGAACTCCTTTGCACCTTGGGGCTCAACTCCATACCCAATTTCAGTCACGTCCCGGGGCTCAACCCTGCACTGCTCCATACCAGATTTTCAGTTAAGTCTCGGGGCTCAACCCCGCACCATTTCATATCGTATCCTTGTCACGTCTTGGGGCTCAGCCCCATACCAGATCTTCATCACCTCACGGAGTTCAACTCCACACCTGTTAGTTGGTATGATATGAACTTTGTGCTATATTAACTTTAGTTCTTGCGTGGCTATCCTGACACCTGTTTGTTGTGATAATCTGAACTTTGCTTTATGGAGATTTTATGCTTAAGTATCTAGAACTTTTCAGCACAGTCCTGTCTTTGAATAAATCTTGTTTACTTTTAACATTGCGTTCCGGTGCCATTTCATGAGAAGGTCATTCCTTAAATCCCCTCAGTTTGCACCCCCTGTTAAGCCTGTTTCTCCTCAGAAGTCTCAAGAGTCTGTAGCCATGACAGGAATTGCTTACTTTTGCATATGTTATGATGCCTCAGGCAGCATATGATATTGCAGTGGATAATTTATGCATGCCCCTACAACGGCAATGAAATGCACTGGCATGCCTACATTTGCCCGACCATCCCCCCATCACCACCCACAAACATCACTTCCTGTCAATCACTCTGTGCAAATTATTTGACCAATTGCAAGTGTATAAGCATCTGCATTCCTTGCTGAATCAGGCCCAATGTGTACTCTCCTATGTAATACCCTTTACGAGAGTAACTACTTAGATCAATACTTGAGGAACATACCTGTAGAACATGACTTGGTGCCCTCTGACCTGACATGTCTGAAACAGCATAGTAAGAGGGAAGAGACAAAAAAGGGGATGTATCCTTTAGATACTCAGATGGTGAGTGTACTACTGGAGTACTTTTTCCATTATCTACTATTTTCATAGTAGAGAATGTGATTTCAGAAATATTGACTTTAATGGATCAGATGGTAGGAGAATTAGTTGTTTCTCTTACTCAAATAGTACAAGTTTCCTAAATTCATAAAGTGGCTTTATAGAATAGAATGGCGCTGGACCAATTGTTGGCAGCTGAAGGTGGTACAAGTGCTGTAGTAGGTCAAGAATGTTGCACAAATATAGACAATATGTCAGAAATTATTGGACATTTGATTAAGGTTGAGGAATTATAGAAAATCTTTAGGAATATAAATGCTGGAGAAGGGTGGGACCCTCATGGAATTACAGAAAGACTTCAGGAAGATAAGTGCTAGAGAAGGGTAGGACCCTCATGGAATTCCAGAAAGACTTCAGGAAGGTAAGTGCTGGAGAAGGGTAGGACCCTCATGGAATTACAGAAAGACTTCAGGAAGGCAAGTGCTGGAGAAGGGTGGGACCCTTGTCAAGTGTTGCTAAACTTTTCTCTGGAATAATACAATAGATTATTATTGAAAAAATTATTTTAGGCATAGTATTCATAGGCTTCAAGTGTGGACCAATAATTTGTGTACAATGTATTACAGGATTTAGGAGATTAAAGGCAAAGTACAAATTACTGACTGAATTATAGAGCAGGAATCACAAGTTGTTTATAGCTCCCCACAGATAACATATGAAAATCTGAGTGATGAGACTCTATATGAGACCCTAAAAGCCGGAAATGAGGGAGGGAGGAATTTTGAACGTGTTAGACAATAATAAATTAGCTGTATTGTCACTCTCTTAGTCATACTAAAAGGTACATATAAAAATTAAGGATACCTCATATAAAATGTAAGACTACTGATGGAGTGAGTATCAGTTTTTAATCCATTCTCCATGCATCTACCCTTTTCCTTGTTATATGTTACCCTAAACCTCCTTAGTGATTCAGAGAAGAATCATTTGATTTGTGTAATAGGATGCTGATAATATCAGCAGATAGAGTAATAATATGAATAAGTGAATACAAAATGAAAGCTGAATGATCAATATAATATAATAGTAAATGTAGCTTTAACAGTGAATACTAAAAGTTCGCAGAAATATTTTGTTTTTGAGTGCCTTGTATAAATATATCTGGAAACAAATGCCAGTTGTTGGTGATTCACTGCCATATGATAGTTTGTGGTTGCGAAGTTTTATAACAAATGGCGGTTAGCATTTACTGATTATTTTAGATATTATAGTTATAATTGGGTTGGGTATGGGTTCACAGCGGTCGGGACGGCGCTGCTCAGAATACCGACAGCGGCATCTGACAATCAGAATCCCGACACTCGTAGGTAAATATACTACCACTAACTCTTACCCCTACCCTAACCCTCCCTCCCTGGTGCCTGTACCTAACCTCCCCTATAGTACCTAAACCTAATCTCCACCTCACCGCACCCTAAACCTAACCATCCCCTGACCCCCGATATTCACCTTTGGGATGCTGGCGGTTGAGATACTGGAGCCAAAATCCCAACAGCATTGGCATTCCAGCATCAGTATTTAGACTGTCGGCATCGCACATGCTGGAATGCTGATTACATCCCGTTATAATCATGACTTCCATTAGGGGAGTCAATTTTAAATCTTTTATTGGCATGTGTTTTAGACAAATCTGGTATATAAGATGGTATGACATGTTGACAATAGCTTGCAAATCTGATTTTGCTTTCTCTGCACAGACATGCATAATACATCTTAAGGAGACTTCATTGTGTACAGTTATTCTTCCATAACAAATTGATCATTGGAAATGAAAGAAAAATATTATAAATGGCATCAACTATTTACTCATCTACAACGTAAAATGCATTTAACAATGCAATAATTTTAAAGATAAGCTTCAGCCAACAGACTCTTTGAAAAACAAACCATAAAATACATTCTGTAGAATCCACCAGAAAAAAAATGCCCCAAGCACATCACTTATACAGAAGAGATAAAAAAAATACAAAACTCTAAGCAACAACAAGAAGTACATCAGCATTCTCAGTACCAGACAGATATACAGATCAATCCAGATAAAAAGCAGCTAAGTGTAATAGACACATTAATCAAATTGAGACATAGTAACTGAAGTTCACACAGGGTCTAACACTGTGACACCGATCACTTATCTGTTTTCCTACTGAGTACGTCTATCTTATGGTGGTAAGTTGCGTATACAGTAATAATTTTTGTGAATTCAGAAAACAAACCTTTATAGTGATTAATATTTTCAGAACTTCACTGCTGAGCATATACCGTATGTACAAAAACACCTATTTGGCATAAAATAAGCATAAGTATAATCTATAATATACTGTATTGAAGTAAAAATTCCATGACCACATATAGGGCCTGATTCGGCAGTACATGCTATTGCAGCTGTGATTGCATCTTTTGCAGCAGCGCAACTGTGTCTTTATGCTAATGCCACGGTCGATGGCCTTCCTACTGAGATGCCCTCTGGTTGCAGCACTAATCCGCCTCTCTGCATATTAAGATGCATCATCAAAAGATTGCACTAACCCTACGGAGGCACAAAAACTCCATCTGAAAATGGCTGCTGATTTCAGTGCAACTGCATCTTTAGACGTAGTTTCTGACTGCAACACGCCCACATATGGGTAGCCAACAACCTGTTATCATGCATAAACACCCACTGAAAATGTACTTTCTCTGCGTCCAAAATTGTTCTGCACATTACAGCCTGATGCAGCAGTGCATTGCAGATTCCTGTTGATTTGGAATCTGCGCGTGCGCAGGACCCATGCTGCACATTTGCAGAACGGGCCCTGTGTGACCACATGCAGGCTCTCGTATGCCTCTGCCTGATTGACAGACAGAGGTGTTTTACATGGTGGTGAGTGGGTGGGGTGGTTTGTATTCCTGGAAAAATGGGCGTGTCACTCCCATTTCCTGGAGTGGCAAGGTCAGGATTTGTGTCCATGGATGTAGATGCCTTGTCTTACATGCCGGCCAGCCTGCATAAGCTGATGCTTACTCAGCTGGCCTGCACCGTCCAACATCGCAACCGATGGTTGATATGGTGATCCCAGGCTGCAACCTCGTTCGCAGTGCGGGGATCACAGATGCAGCAACAGGTGTCAGACACCTCCTGCTGCATTTGCATTTTAGCAAGGACAGAATTGCAAAGCTGCTTGTGTGCAGCTTTGCAATTCTGTCCCCTGCAGAATCAGGCCCTTAGAGCGTATGCACAGTGCAATCTGAAAAATTGAGCAGGCTGAACACAACGGACGATTGTGGCTTGCATTGACACCTCTTAATCAGGCCCATATAATGGGTGAGAGTGTGCAGTGCACTCGAGCTCCAGGATACAGGAGGGCCTTCACTGCACACTTTGCATCACTTCAATATACTTATCCTGTGCAGAGGCTGCCTCAGTACAAACCTCCAGTGCCATTTTCCTGGAGGTCTCCATATGTGCCGTAGAATTTGGCACAGTCTACTGTATGCATATGCCTCATACTTGCCTACCTTAGTAATTTCCTCTCAAGGAGAAACCCAGAAAGCACACACAGGTTGGATGTTATGGGGGAGGGAACATACTACTGTATTCGCATCATTAGGCCCCGCCATATTGCAGCAAAATGCAGTGAAACGCACATATTTAAATAGGGGAAAGGGCCCAATCACATCATTAGGCCCCATCCCCTCCTTATGGATCCATAGATTGCCAGCATTATCCTCCCCATTCTGCCCACACCACTAGGAGGGGCAAGCAGAGATTGTGTCCCCTGCTGGACACATTGACAGCCGGCACTGGGATGCTGTTTTTGCTCCCAGTGCTGGGTAAGCAGAGGTGGTGTGAAGACGATGCTGGGATGGAGTATCAGTTCCTAGTGGTCAAGCATTGGTTGTGGTGGAAGTCCGGCACTGGGAACGCTTGTTGGCTCCTAGTGCCGAGCCGGCATTCAGGCAGACTAGGCTCCAGCAATGAGCCAATTACAGATCGCGGACTCTCAGCCAATAGGAATCGGCCACGGCATGCCAATCACTGCTCACTGTGCCATAGCCCTGCCCACTCGTGATGCCTTATAATAGATGCCGCAGAGTGGGAAAAGTCAGTTCGGCGGTGGAGAGGGAGGAAAGAAGACCTCCCAAAGAAGAGAAGAGGAGCATTGTGGCAAGAGTTCCAGCAGCTGCGGAAGAGGCTAGAAGATGCTATGATCAAGAGGGAAGATAGGAGGTGCCGGCTGGTGGAAGAAAAGAAAAGATGGCGCCACTGGCCAGGACGGGCCAGTGGCAGAAGACTGGGGCTAAGGATTGGAGAGGACTGTGGAGGTGGAAAGTAAAAGAGCTAACAAAGCTCCCCCCAGCAGCCTCTTCCACCATACAGGTAGGCCCTCCATGAGGCCTACAATTAACCTCTACCTAGACCACCAGGGCTGTCAGGCACTAGGCCCATGGGTTAAATTAAGGCAATAGGCCTGTGTGCAAGTAGGCAAGCAATATGCCTGGGCACCATAGGGGGCATTAGGTCCTATATAAAGTAATTGGCTCAATTAGGTGTGAGTGACCTGGGTATTAGGCCAAGGTCTCTAATTGTGTAAGTAGGCAGGCCAATAGGCCTGAACCCTGTATAAAGTGGCCCTTGGTATTAGGACCACGCAACTAGCTGAGCCCCTCCATTAGGCAGGCCATTGGCCTGAGGCCACATTATGGAAAGGGACTCTGGGCATTAGGCCCAAGTCCCTTCGTTCCCTGTAGTAGGCAGGTTTAAAAGCCTGAGCCACCAGTAAGACACTGGGCATTAGGCTGGGGAACTGAGCCCATGGAGAGTGGCTCTGGGCATTAGGCCCAGTCCACTGGCAAAAATAGGCAGGCTACTAGCCTGAGCCACCTGTAAGACACTGACCCTTGATAGTGACTGGGCATTAGGCCCAGTTCACTATAATAAATGGATAGGTGGGCCCTGCATAAATATATATGTCAGAGAAGTGTTCTGCGGCTCTCACTCTCTGGTTGTGTATCTTGCATGTAGGCGTGGCCCAGCTCATTGATACCCCGTGGAGAGTTGTCAGGCTCCCACTAAGAAAATGTGTAATTCCCAATCACCTAGAAGAGGAGCTGCCCAGCTCTAGTTAGGCAGGTAGCAAACATTTAAAGGGACAGTACCGTATTTTACTCTTGTGTGATTACAGTCTGTGGTTGTTGTTCTGTGCAGGGTAAAAGTTGAATGGTTTATTGTTAAACATGCCATACTACACACATGGTAGGTTGAGGGCGATGTTGTCGTAGTAGCGTGACACACTTAGATTAGGTTTAGGTCCTTCATGGCTGTGGTGTTTGATTATCTCCTTACAGGGACCTGTAGGCGAGTGAGCAGATGAAGAACAATAGTGGACACAGTGAGCAATATCTCTGTGCGTACTGTCTCTCAGGGGTAAATTTACTAAGAATCGAGTTTGCGTGAGTTTGCATTCTCATGCGAGTTTAGCCTGTTTTTCCACCTCGCAAATTTACTAAGGACAAACACAAGTGAACTCGCACTAAACAGACATAAAAGCTTGCATGAGTTTTATAAACTCGACAAAATACACCATCATCAAAACTCGCAAGTACTTCCCATAGAAAGTAATATAACTCACAAATTTACCAAGATTCGAGTTTTTGAACTCACATGGGAAATTCTCAAACTCACTCCAAAATAGACTTTTCAAATAGATGACCTACTAAGGTGAGTGTTTGCGTGAGTTTGGATGTGTTTGCAACTGTTCACATGTGTTTCAACTTGCAATCACTGGCCACACATTGATGATGCACATAAAAGGAACCCAAATTGCTGGCTTTTATTTGTGTGCAGTAGAAATGGCAGAGTTTAGTTCCTCTGCTTGCAACTTTATGTGGCTGGGATTTCAGAGGTTCTATCAGTAGGCTGAAAACAACCAGGAGCAAGAATCTAAGCAGGCTCAGGAGGTAATGCAGGTACCAGAAAGGCTGCGCAGGCCACGTTTTTTTAGGAGGCATTTTAACTTGAACGCATTGGCCGATGTTGAGGTCATACAGATGTTTTGGCTGAATTGTAACAACATATTCTATCTGTATGACCGAGTCAAACAGGACCTAGACTCTGACACAGCACGTTCACACTCTGTCTCAGGCCTGCAT
Organism: Taudactylus pleione; assembly: GCA_031769625.1. NCBI lineage: Eukaryota > Metazoa > Chordata > Amphibia > Anura > Myobatrachidae > Taudactylus > Taudactylus pleione. The sequence continues at coordinate 3,615,696 of JAUIMM010000205.1, forward strand.
AAGCTTCTGGCTGTGCTGCACTTTTTGGCTACTGGGAATTTTCAGTCTGTCACTGGTAGAGTTCTCGGTATATCCCAGTCCACATTTTCAAGATACCTCAACCAGGTACTGGTGGCATTTCAACCACTAATTGATTCCTGCATCTGCTTCCCTAGCTACGACACACAGTGGCATGCAGTCAGGGTAGCTTTTTATAACATGGCAGGCATGCCAAATGTCTTGGGCGCTATTGACTGCACACACATTGAGCTGAGACCACCTAGAGGGCATGCGCACATTTACCTCAATAGGCATCATGCACATTCCACAAATGTGCAGGTGGTTTGTGATGCAAAATTGAAAATCATGAGTGTTGTAGTCGGCTACCCTGGATCATGTCATGATGCCTTCATCCTCAGGCAATCATCCCTTCATGCACATTTTCAGGCCTGACAAATGCCGGAGGGATGGTTGCTGGATCAGTACTTTTGTCCTTGTCACTTTTCTGTTGATTTTTTTTTGTTGTTTTTTTTTTATTTTTTGACTCTGTTTTTCTTTCAGGTGATGCTGGGTATGGATGTTTGAGTTGGCTTCTGACTCCATTGGAACTTCTGGATTCTCCTGCTGAGAACAATTATAATGGTGCACGTAAGTCCACTCGATCTGTGATAGAGCATACATTTGGCCTGCTAAAATGTTGTTTCAGATGTCTTGATAAATTGGGTGGCCTTTTGTTATATTCTTGTTTAAAAGTGTTGGATATTGTGCTCAGCTGCTGTCTTTTGCATAATTTGTGTTTGCAGCAGCCGCTTCAGGCTGAATATGCTTTAGACAGTGAGCAAGCAGGAGACTCTGTTGTATCTGGTGACAATTTGAGCACAGAGAGTGGGAGGCGATCAGGCTCCAGCTCATCAACCAGCATTTCCAGGGTAAGCTTAAAGTCCAACATCTCAAATGTTAGGCATAAACCATGTATGTCCCATTAAATGGGTACCCATATTTTTGTTGTGGCTTGCTTAGTTGTGTAGGACTTCTCCATTTCAAGCAACCTCATTTGATCTTTCAGTATTGTAATATCCTTCTGCTAAGGTGCAATAGGTTTGCTACCAACATTTTTAGAGGTAATGATAATTTTAGGGTGGTCATTACAAACTAACCAAGAAGAATTTTTTAGCATTGTGCTACAGAAATATTTAAGCAACACTTTGCTCATTTCTCTTTATTGGAAATGTTTTTTGGTTATGTATTATCCATTGTTAAAATGTACACAGACAATACAAACAATTTTATTATTAGACAAGAGGTGTCATTTTTTGAAAAACATTTTATTAACCCTTCATTTGTTTTCATCTCATCCTTAGCAATCTGATTGTGGCCAAAAGGTAAGTTGTTATGGGTTGTTTCCTGTTTTTTATTTTTTAAACATAAATAATTTTTATTGTGAAAAGTTATCTCCACAAATATAAAACAGTGTGTATTGATTTCCAAGGCAACACGCACAGTCCCCTTTGTGGCTGAAATGTGTTTTACAAACAAGATTGTGTTAAATCACTATAATGTATTTCACATGTACACATAAGTATATTTGTTGTATTGACCAAAAAAGTGTACATTTTTTGAAGCATATATGAGAAAAACACTTGCATGTTCCCTTAAGGTATGTAAAACACATACATATATACACACAATATTTACTTTGCATAATGTTTTTAAAATGTGTATATATAAATTGAAATGGTGGTCTATAAAAGTATAAAGCATATTAAAAAATAATGTACACAACACAGTTTAAACCGTATTCCTATGTTTGTTTTGGAGGAAAAATTGGTGTAAACTTGTAAGGCCACCCCAACTGCACATTTACATATTTTCAATAATTTTAGCAATGAAAGCATCATGGCCAACTTTCACATAAGATGAATGCTTTGTGTTTGTGCCTAACATCTTTGAATTAAAACCTACCGCTAGGTGGGACTTTACCACCCCATGCCACTTGCATTCCACCTCTAGTGCGTGGTGTCCATCTTGGTGGTGTGCTTGCAGGTGTATTTGTCTAGAAAGTGCTGGCTCCAGAAGTGCTTATGCTTGGGTCGGGTAAGCGCCCAAAGATTTGTGTTCCAAAATTAACCATTGTGGTATTTATGTCATGTAGAGCAGTGTTCTGGTTCTCAAGTAGATGCAAGAAAGTTGCATGAAAGCGGTTATTAGCCTCCTGATATCTTTCCTGATTTTCCTGCATCAATAAAAGTGTCTTTTGGAACCTACTATTGCCCTCTCTAATTTGCTCAAGGTAGTTGGCCAACCGTGTGTGTTGTACTGTTTGACCCGACATGGACCTATTACGCCTTAATTTGCTTAACATATTAATTTGCCAAATTTGTTTAACATATTAATTTGCCAAATTTGTGTGGTGAGAAGATCGAGCTGCTGCTTTTGATACTCTAACCTAGCTTGGTAATAGGACAGGTCAGTCTGACCAGGAGGAGGAGATGGAGGAGGAGGATGAGGAGGGGTTGCCTGTAGTTCTGGTGTTGTCTGATGTTCTGTATGCTGTGTTGTCATGGATGGAGCCACCGGTACTATTGTTAGAGTAATGTGATCATCATCTGCTTCTGCAGGATCCAAATTGCTGATGTCTCCCACCAGATCCGCAGGTGTGTCATGCAAGCCTTAAAAAGAGTTTAGGGTAAGTATTGTTTGGAACACACATATATTGAAAATAAACAACTGGCTTTTAGACTTCTTTTGTATGATCTAAACATAATTACATGTTTCAAGTCATGTAAACCATCAATAAGCTGCAAATGTTCTGATCTACCTTGCTTTAATGCTATATTTCAACATCCAACAAAATGTACGGGGTGTGCATTAATTAGGCTAACAAAGTCAATGATATAACACAAGTTTAAAACTGTTTCCACACTTTGGGTTGTAGGTGTAAGAGTGTATGTTCTTTTAATGTGTGCTCTCTGAACTGTGAAAAAGGCTAGTACTATTTTTGCCCTTGATTGACACACTTATCCCGGATATCTGTTTTAAATGTTTAGCAAAATAAGAGCAACATCTCCACTTTGCCAAACCCACACTATATTTAAATATCCGCTTTGGGTCAGAGGCCATGGACAAATATCTCCTTTTTTCCTGTTGTTTGTTTTGGTAAATGTATCAAGTAAGTTTAAACAAGTGCATCTAAATGTATTTTTCAATCTTGCGTGTCCCTAATGTTTAAAACAATTCAAACCTCCTCATTAAGTCATCTGAACACTTACAAATTGCCTTCACAGTCCGAGGTTTTGGAACGAATGTTGTTTTGTAATGTTATTTTTAATTAGTGTTTCTTACGGATAATATACTAACATCTAAGTTACCTTTGTTTTTTTTATAGGGTCAACAGCTGGGTTTATTGTCATTTCCTAAGTTTACATTTGGCTCATAAATGGGATTTGCAACTTGGACCGTAGAAATTTAATCAACTTTTAGCTGGTAATATGGACCCAAATGTATTATATGTAGGATGGTAACTTGATACCTGTGGAAATGAATGAATGTGCAGATTGATATGTATGTTGTTTAGTTTGGACATGTATCAGGCAGTTTTCATGTAATCTAAGTAATGGATGTTTAATTATGAAATTCCCAAAACAAGATGGTGTGTGCCCATGCTGGTGTGTGTCCCCTCACCTAGAAACAGTACCTTTTTTGTCCACAACAGTACCCCTCCATAAAAAAACAAAAGATTTTAAAAAACTTACATTCTAAGCCCTGGAAGCACGCAATTACAAGTCATTTCAAGATAAATATAAGTACAGTATGTGTAGCGAAAACTTTGGGGGACAGTTACAAATGTTGTAGTGTGCAGTGTAATTGTATATTTACTGTAATCACAGACTCACCTTCCAGAAGTGGGGATTCAGGACCAGAAGTAAGATTCAGTGAGGACTTTGTTGGACCGGTGCCTTGCTGTAGGTGTGTTCAGGGGGTAATTTGTGCTGGAGGCAAGGAGGGGCCTTTAAAAAAAATGTACCATACATTAATTAATCTTTACATTCATTTAATTTTTACATTTTAAATCTTGTCTGCAGGTAGTCGAATAAAGTTCCATTAAATGGAACCTTCATCACCCAAATCCAAAACGTGAAGTTGCCTGGAGTGGCTTATGGTCCGTGATGGTTGCTGTGGCCTGGTTGGAGCTTAATGACAAACATTTCAATGTTTCCATTGGTACAGTACTTCTAACTGTTGAAAGCACAGACAACAATGTTAGACATTAATTACCTGCAGCATCAGTGTCCTCGGCCCGCACTTCGCTACGTAGCCTACTTCCTGCTGCTGTTTGCTGTTGTCTGAATGGGCCTGAAAGAATTTAATTTTAGCTATTTCACCATGTTTCTTCTTACTGTTGTGTACAAGTGGAAACACTTTGTGCTATTATTTACCGGCCTCTTCCAAATCGATATCCTGCTGTTGCCTGAGTTTTCTTTTTATGGCTGATGATTTCTTGCCTGTTTAAAAATGCATAGCAAAATAACATTATTAAAGCTGCATACACACACAACGATTTTGTTACCAACGATTTTATGAACGATTTTATGAACGATTTCCTGTCAGATTATCTGTCAGATTTTTTAAAGTGTAATGAACAATTTTTTGAACTACAAACGATTTTTGTAACTTCCCTTAATGAAACTCGTTCAGTTGGTCAGTCAGAATGAGCTACAAATTACAAACTACAAACGGGAACTGCGCATGAACGATAATCGTTCATCGTTATAACTCAGAAACTGAACGATTTTTTCAACGATTCAACGATAACGACGTCGCTATAGTTAAATCATTCAAAAAATCGTTACGTGTATGCACCTTAAGTGTGTGTTTGGATTCTGTTTTTGAAGGTTTCATTTGTAATTTGCACAACAAACATTGAAAAGTTTAAGCACATTCTTTTGAAGCAAGAAAATAAAACATGTTTTTATGTTTGAAATGTACATTAGTGTTGTTGAGTGTGGCTAAAATATGTATGTTTTACACTTTAATGTATGTTGGCAAACATTTACATTATCCACATGATTTAAGTAGCATACACAATAATAAACACACCACAAGCACAGAACCTTAACATTAGTCTATAGAGCACAAAAACCAAGATCTGAGTAATAATAGAACAGGTAGGTGATCTTACTAAAAATTGCTCCATGTGAGACACCTACTTTAAAATGTTGGAAGAACAAAACAAGAAAAAGCCATAGTGTGGTGTGAAGTGTCAAATCAAGTGTAGTGTGATTTGCATTTTAACACTGAGTTCATGTGTTGGGCCTTGAAAAAAAACAGACATGGCAAGACGGGACTACTTTTTCAGATAAAAATACCAAAAAACAAACAAAAAAAACAAAGATTTTTTAAATAAAATACATTAAACATTATGCCAAAAAAAACTAAATAAAAAATAAAAAAGCCCATCCCAAGCTGCTGTGGCACTACACATCCCAGCGTAGTCTACAACAGATAACATATGAGGGCATGCCAACACTGTAGCATGCCATGCTGGTATATGTAGTTCCACAACAGCTGGAGGGATGCTTATTAACCACCCCCTGGCCTACACAATAATATGACTCCTTTCCAATGGGAAATTAAAAACAAAAGCAAAAAAAAAACACACTTTGAAAAAAAGAAGACTGTGACCCATTCCAAAAAAACAACCAGGAAGAAAAAACCGTGACAAACTGATTAGTCACCAAGCACAAAATGGAAATGTAAAACAGTCCCAAAAACCCTACCAAAAAACCCCAAAATTAATTTGGCATATTTAAAAAACACAACAAACTTACCACTGCGCCTGTGGGCATCGGTATCCCGGACATTCAGATGTCTGATCACCTCGGGTGGTATCATGGGTCTAACAACTTCCTCGTAGTCAAGGTAGTCTGCCTAGTAGGGTGATCCACCCCCTCTTTCTTTGGCTGCCTGGGCCTCGGTCAACATCTTTTCTTTGACATGACATTTTATGTCGGAAAATCATTTCTTAATGTTATACAGAGAGCGGCAAGTGGTCCCCTTAGCATTTACAGCACTCTCCACGGATGCCCAGATGGCATTCTTGTGATGGGCAGATGTGCTGGCAGCCTTACGGCCAAACAGCACGTGATGGTGTTTCATAACCTTATGAGCTAGGGCCATGTTTTCCTCCCACGTAAACTTCACATTGCGCCCTGTCTTGATCTTGTCCCTCTGCCTGGGCCCCTCATCACTGCTGCCTGAACTACTAACTCTGGCTGCATGAGCAGCAAACACCTCCTCCTCTCTCCCTGCCTGTCCTCTGCCCTGAACATAATCCAAAACACCTCCCTACACAAACAAAGAACACAGACAAACAAACATAAGCCTCCTCTCCTACTTCACTCACACACACCACACACACACAAAACACTGACAGGACGAAAAAAAAAAAACAATAGAGACTGAAAACCAAGACATACAGGTAACTAATAAGACAATTATCCACAAAACAACTTCCACACACCAATCACCAATCAAATCCAAATGCAACAAAATCACCAACGCCACTAAACACACTCCTCACTGTCCTTCTGCAAACCCTTCCAAAACCCTCAAAGGTGTGTCTGTTTGGGGTGTTTTTATATGCTTTGCCAGTGTGTATTTGACATATGAGTGATTCAACCAATCAGAGTACTTTGTGAGGAAAACGCATGCATTCGCGCGTGTTTTCAAACTCACTTCTGTTTTCCCAAGTATTTTGACTCGCATGAGTACTTAAAAACAAGGGACATTTGCATACGAGATTGGGCTTGTGCGAGTTTCATACAAAAAAACTTGAATACATTCACAATCGAAAGACTCGAAAAGACAAAACTTGCATCTTAGTAAATTAACATAATCAGTCAGGAAAAACTTGAGCGTGTTCCTGCGATTCACGGCGAGATTAATCTCACACAAACTCGATTCTTAGTAAATTTACCCCTCACTGTCTGTTTGTGTCTTTCTGTCTATCTTCCTTCTGGGCGGACAGTGGACCTTGCACCCCAGTGCAAGGATGAGTTTTCACCTGGTGCGCGAGTACCTATAGGTGAAACTCGGGATCTGAGTCCAAAAGTGCCAGTGATGATCTTCACTTAAAACCCAAATCCATTTTGTTTGGTCCTCGGTCCAGTAGGGTAGTTCTCACATCATCTCCTTCCTCCTAGGTCATCGTGGCCATGTCCAGTCTGGTGTACCAGGTCCATCTGTTAATCATACGGCCTGAAGGTGAGAGGGTGCAACGCAAGGTAAGATACAGACGTACACCTGCACAGCAGCAGGCACTGCACCACTCTTACAGTATGTATGATGTGCCTGCATGAGGGAGTGGGGCCTGCACTGACACTGCACATGAGCCCTCTCCCCTTATAATATGTGACGCCCCTACTGTACTTACTAACATTGCTCTTACTGCAGTGACCTGTATTAAATTACATTATTAATGTTAACACTGGTCAGGGGTAGAAAGACAAATGATATCCATGCGCAGGTGCTCCACCATATGAGATGTATTTATACCATTGGGTTTAGGTACAACTCTGAATCAAGTCCTGAGTCTAATGTAATATCTTATTATTATTACAGATCATCACTAAACAATGAAACTCAAGCAACCGTCTATGTTATAGCAGATGGGAAATGATTGATCCTTGAACTCCTACTGCACAAGAAAATGCACTACTTCCACCTGCAGTCCCACCAATTTGCAGGCTCTGCAGTATGTACTGAAAAATGGTCCTGATTCAGAGTTGCACATGCTTGGAAATAAATGCGAACCGCATTGCACCCATCCATCCACTTGGGAAAGTAGCCATCATCATCATTATCAATACGTGCCTGGGATTTTTGTCAGTTGCCCATCTGCAACTTAATGCAAATACCACTACAAAGCCCTTCCCTGGTGCACATCCATGTGTAGGACTGAGACACCAACTCTGAGCCTCTATAGATGCTGCAGTACCATCTTGGGCATCTACAGACACCACCATCATTCGCTCCATCAGAACTTGCACCAGTCCTACGGCAGGTGCAGATTTTTCATCTGGGCATGGCCTCCAGTGGCAACAATTGAGCATCTGTGTATGCAGCCACTTCAGTGACACTCCCATAACATGTCCAGAAGACGGACCATCTCCATGTGTCTGTTCAGCCACATTCCTGTCACCACCAGCAATGCCCAACACTTTTTCAAGACATTTCTGATACCATGATCCTCAATAACAACTGTGCCAATATGCATACTCTCTGTTTAAGGCATGCACCATAGAATGTATTAGGGATTTTCACACACATGCAGTACCAAAAAGATCACTTAGTATAGGCATTGCATGTGGCGATATATGTTCTGCACAATATTATAACCTGTACTTAAGTTGCAACGCGTTTCACCATCAGCAAGACTTTTATCATTTTTTGATGCACTACTAGCCACCTCCCATTCACTATCCAGGAGTGCACATCACTTTTCCACAACATTTCTGATATCGTCTAAACCAATTGCATCAGCACCTTTGTGCATACACAATGTGTAACGCATGCGGCTTAGGGGTTTTCAGATATTTTGGCACATGCACAGTTGATAATAAAAGTGAACACCGGCAGTGCTTGCGGATGGCGTGTGATTAAGGATCAGGCCCATAGTGTCTGTGGAGATCCTGATTCTGCAATTTTCTATTCATTTGAGGTGACATTTGGTGTTTTTGGGGATGTAAGGTGATAGGAGAAAGTGACTTTCCCTCTCCATGGCTCAAGTCTTGCAGTGGAATTTTTATCCTGAAGTAAACAAATAATTTTTACAGAGAGAATGAAACAAATTGGATTTATTTTGCAATAGCATATGATTTATTTAACTTTATTTACAGTATCTTTGTGTATCTTTGTATAATGACGTATAGCCATTAGTGCAATATACCATGCATTTATAACTCTGTCACCCCAGAGCTCATGATTATTATTACTAATATGATGATGATTTTATAAGGTTGGGCATTTTAATTTATCTATTCCACTAGGTGTTGGACACATCAATATCTATTGAGCACCACTGTTTGTAATAATCCATAACTTGTTGTTAATATGATTTGAAGGGAATGTTATTAACATATTTAATGTGTAAATACTCCAAGCACCACAAATGTGTTGAAAATACTACAGTTGCCCGAGTTCACATTATGCCAGATAGAAATCCCAGTTCACACATACCACAGTGTCCCCATGCTAGTGATGTAGCTATGTGTGGGGGCCCTGCTGTATGTGGGGGGCCCTGGGTGACTGCCCTGGCAATGCATGTTCAAATGAGCGGCTGTAACATTTGAACAACATAAGTCCACTTTGAAGTGAACAGAAAATAATAGGTGATGAGCAAATATCAGTGGCAAATGGGGAAAAGTAACTCAATAGAACTAAATCCATACCTACTGTATGAAATATATTTAAATACGAACCACAGAGGCTTGCAGAATAGGGTCCCATTGCATGAAGGTTATAGCCTACAGATTGTTAAAATAGACTGGTGCAAATTGTTTCTTGGTTACCCAATTACTGAGGGATTCTCTCTCAGGTGGCATCTCTTTGTGGAAACAAAACTATTAAACAGGTAGTTAGAGTAAATATCAACCATAAATAAACTCCTTGACTTTTAGTTCAGTTCCCTGTACTCCTTATTTAGGTACAGAGCTGTATTTATCATGTACTCAGTGTAGTAGCATCATCAAAATCTAACATTTCTTTCATCCACATTTATAGCAACAGTTCTAGGTAAAAGGTTATTATGGCTGTGATACTAGTTTTTGGATACATTTTTTGAAATTTCTATTTAGACTATGTGGATGAAAAAAAACTGTGATTCCTAGAATTCTTTGGGGCAGCTATATAAAACTTTCTGAAGAGGACAAGTGGAGAGGTTGGCATTACAACCTATCTGATCCTACTGTAGTTAGCATTCATCTAGTACATTCTATAAAATGTTCGGTAGAAGTTGATTGGTTGCTGTGGGGAAATTCTTCACATGCTCTCTTTAGAAGTTTGATAAGTCTCCCCCAAAGAATCCCAGGCGTCACAGCACAGATCCGTAGGCTTACGGATAATATGTAACTTCCAATCTCTGGAGATCAAAAAGGTAATTCTCCAAGACAGCTTTGCTTTTGTTTGTCAAACGGGATATCCAAATTCCCTTTCATGTGAAAACTGTTTGGATTGGAATCAGTGAAAACCTAGCAGATGAAAAAATGCTCAAACTCTATCAGCTAAGAGTCATTTTTACTGAAGTTAGGTTTTCCCAGTATTCTTGGTGCTCTGGATCAAATGCCTATGAGCATTATAAACATTTATTAGAGGTTACAGGAATCCCCTAGATAAGGTTGGAGGAAGACGGACCCTGAAAGCCAGATTATACAGTACATACACAAGTAGATGGGACATATGGTGCCATCTATTGTTCAGAAACAGCAAAGGATATACAGGATCTCACCGCAATACCTCCACCCAATTGCAAGAGGGCTTGACTACGTCACAAATCAGGATAAAAGTCCTAATCATTGGGTGATGAAACTGTCCCTTGAAATTGAGACTGTCCAGTTGAAATTGGATGGTTGGGAGGTATGTATGTATATTGTATTATTCACTTGTTTGGGTAACCTCCAGTATTCATTGAATTTGGATAGTACCAAAACATTGACCATTACTGATTATTAAGTGTCTAGTGGTATGAAAATGATATATTTGTACTGTAGTCTTGAGCATCCTCTTTATATATAACACCTGGGGGTATATTTACTAAAAGTCGATTTTGGACGATTTTTGGTCGATTTTGTGTTTCAGGGTCTATATCACACATTTACTAACAGATGATTTTTTACATCTTTTTTTTAAACAATGTCAAAAAATCATCTCTAAGTGAATGTGTGACTTAGACCCACAAAATCAACCCAGCATCAAACAAAAGTCAACCCAAATCTACTTTCAGTAAATATACCCCTAAATCACACATTTACTAACATATGATTTTTTTACATTGTTTATAAATATATCATATAAAAAATCATACAGTATGTTAGTAAATGTATGAATTAGACCCTGAAATACAAAATCAACCCAAAATCAACCAAAATCGACCTTTAGTAAATATACCCCCTGGAATTGAAATAGCGTTACACCTACAGAAGTCTATAGGGTAAATGTAACAGGCTGCAACTTTGAGACATCGGTGATACCAATGCGAGACTGCCGGATAATTTAAAGTAGCAATTTTATAATAGGCAAAATCAAATTCACACCACCACCTTAGAAACATTGGCAGTGCAGGCACGCACACAGGGGGGATTTCTGAGTACCCAGAAACCCTCCCTTCCCACCAATCAGTGGCGGTTTCAGTAAGACAAGTGCAGACCGCAGTGAGTGCGGTTCTCACTACGCAGTAACAAGCACACCGCCGCTGGCGCCGGGTAGTACACTGCCAGTTATCTATCAAGACCACACTCACCGAGGAGATATCATGGTTGCCGAAAGTTCCCCGACATTGGTACCACTCTGGTTGGACGGTTCAGAGCCCAGGCTGGGTGAATTGTACTTGATCGATATGCAATTTGTCAAGTTAATTTTATGTACGAGTTTTTAACTTTTATTCTTGATAAAAATTTTGAAATACTACCCTGTGAGGTTTCTTTGATCTTGTTTTTGGTGCTGGGCTTTATTCTGAAGTTGATGAATCTAATGAAGGGCTTGTCCTGATCCATTACATCTTCAAGCAAAATCACATTGAGAGAAACATGACCATTTTCTATTAAATGTACGCACATTACTTACTTTTATCCCAATTTGGTCTAAACTACTACACAATTAGTGCCTACTTGTCTTGTTGTTTGTATCTCAAATTCAGATCCATCTGCTGGCAAGGATCGCACAAGAGGAGCAGCTTTCAAATAGTATTTTGAATTGTATATACCTACTGTGAAGTATAATTAGCGCATTGAAGGTTTGTATTATGTTTTTATATATATATATATATATATCATGGGCTGGCTGGCAACTTTCAGCCTGGGGGGCAAACACAAGCAAGTGGCCCCAGCTTTTCTACTAGTACATTGTGAAACACTCCCGAGCTTGGCCCCGTTAGGTTAACGTCATGTCCAGATGGCGTTACCCTATAGTAGCCTATGGGCTACAATTTAGCAAATTCTTCTGGAGAGGGGTGCTCTGGATCCCTCTCTGTTGGCCCCTGGTGATATATGCACAGACCAAACCAGAAAGCTTCCAGCTCTTCACCAGGCAGGCTCTTATCAGAGCCTGTCTCCAGACAAGAGGATTTTAGTAAATTTGAATGAAAATATTAATTTACACATTGAGCCTTTGGTGTAAAATATTTATTGCATCCGCATTAAAAATGCCTATTGTGATAAATATGCCCCTTAGTAACAGAAAATTGTGTTGCCTGCCATCCTTAGGTTCAATTTTGTGTTGTTGAATGTGAACTGCCAATACATGCCAAATCTGATCACAGCCATGCAGTAAGGGGGCCGAGGCAATCATGCTGATACGGGGCATAGGCACAGATGAGGAGGGGGCACAGGTACAGATGAGAAAACAGGGGCAGTAGGAGAGACTGCAGGGGAAAAAGGGACAGTGGAAGAGAGTGCAGGGGAGATGGGGGAGAGGCTGCAGGGATTAAGGGACCAGTGGGAGAGAGTACAGGGCAGAAGGGGGTACCTGTCAGAATAACAATATATAGAGGCTGGTATATGTACAGTATGCACATCTCGCTCTAGTATACATCTTAAAAAATAAAAAGTAACCCAGCCAACAGACTCACATATACTAAGCACCGCAAAATATATATATTCGCATAAAGAAGACAACACTCAGAGACTATCAAAATATCCAATGTATTAAGGTCAAAGTGAGGTGACATTTTGGGGTGCAACCCCATTTCTCAAGCCAATAGATATCTGTGGTGTTGACTTGAGAAAGGAGGTAGCACCCCGAAACGTCACCTCACTTTGACCTCAATACATTGGAATTATTTTTATGATAGTCTCTGAATGCTGCCTTCTTTGTGTGCTTGTGTATTTTAGTCATGTGACTGGGCACCAGAGCATTGGCTAGCATAAAGTGGGACTGGACTAATATATATCTATATATATATATATATATATATATATATATAGTATATCTATATATATATATTTATACATATATATACATATATGTATATATATATACACACACTGTATACTATATATACTTACGCTGTATATTATATATATCCGTACACTGTATTATATGTATCTACATACACATATATACATATATATACACACATACATACACTGTATAATATATACAGTCAGGTCCATAAATATTGGGACATTGACAGAATTTTCAGATTTTGGCCTCTATTCACCACCACAAAGGTTTTGAAATGAAACAAACAAGATGTGCTTTAATTGCAGACTTTCAGATTTAATTTGAGGGTAATTACATCCAAATCGGGTGAACGGTGTAGGAATTACAACAGTTTCAATATGTGCCTCCCACTTTTTAAGGGGCCAAAAGTAATGGGACTATCAACTCAAAAGCTATTTCATGGACAGGTGTGGGCTATTCCCTCATTATTTCATTATCAATTAAGCAGGTAAAAGGTCTGGAGTTGATTCTAGGTGTGACATTTGCATTTGGAATCAGTTGCTGTCAACTCTCAATATGAGATCCAAAGAGCTGTCACTATCAGTGAAGCAAGCCATCATTAGGCTGAAAAATCAAAACAAACCCAATAGAGAGAGATAGCAAAAACATTAGGTGTGGCCAAATCAACTGTTTGGAACATTCCTAAAAAGAAAGAACGCACCGGATAGCTCAGCAACACCAAAAGACCTGGAAGACCACGGAAAACAACTGTGGTGGATGACAAAATAATTATTTCCCTGGTGAAGAAAAACCCCTTCACAACAGATGGCCAAATCAAGAACACTCTCCAGGAGGTAGATGTATATGTGTCAAAGTCAACAATCAAGAGAAGACTTCACAAGAGTGAATATAGAGGGTTCACCACAAGATGCAAACCATTGGTGAGCCACAAAAACAGGAAGACCAGATTAGAGTTTGCCAAACAACATCTAAAAAAGCCATTAGAGTTCTGGAACAACATCCTATTGACAGATGAGACAAAGATCAACTTGTACCAGAGTGATGGGAAGAGAAGAGAAGGAAAGGAACTGCTCATGATCCAAAACATTCCACCTCATCAGTGAAGCATGGTGGTGGTAGTGTCATGGCGTGACCATGTATGGCTGCCAATGGAACTGGTTCCCTTGTATTTATTGATGATGTGACTGCTGACAAAAGCAGCAGAATTAATTCTGAAGTGTTTCGGGCAATATCATATGCTCATATTCAGTCAAATGCTTCAGAACTCATTGGACGGCGCTTCACAGTGCAGATGGACAATGACCCGAAGCATACTGCAAAAGCAACCAAAGAGTTTTTTAAGGCTAAAAAGTGGAATGTTATGCAATGGCCAAGTCAATCCCCTGACCTGAATCCAATTGAGCATACATTTCACTTTATGAAGACAAAACTGAAGGGAAAATGCCCCAAGAACAAGCAGGAACTGAAGACATTTGCAGTAGAGGCCTGGCAGAGCATCACCAGGGATGAAACCCAGCGTCTGGTGATGTCTATGCGTTCCAGACTTCAGGCAGTAATTGCCTGCAAAGGATTTGCAACAAAGTATTTAGGATTGTTTAGTTTGTCCCATTACTTTTGGCCCCTTAAAAAGTGGGAGGCACATATAGAAACCGTTGTAATTCCTACACCGTTCACCTGATTTGGATGTAATTACCCTCACATTAAATCTGAAAGTCTGCAGTTAAATCACATCTTGTTTGTTTCATTTCAAATCCATTGTGGTGGTGAATAGAGGACAAAATATGAAAATTCTGTCAATGGGCCTGATTCAGACCCACTCGCGAGCGGCTGTCCGCTCGCAAGTGGGTCGATGTTCTTTACTGAGCATGCGCACGACGGAGGGAGCTCCGTCGTGCGCATGCGCCAGACGCGACGAGCGAAGGAAAGTCCTTCGCTCGTTGTGTCCGATCAAAGGGGGCGTGCTGTCAATGTTGATTGATAGCACGCACCCTTTGGTAGGCGTGCCGGGGGCGTGCCTCCCTGACGGGGGCGTTCCCATGGGAACGCCTCCCGTCAAAAGCCGGCCCACTGACATCACTAGTGATGTCAGTGGGAGTGATTTTGGCTCTGATAGAGCCAAAATCACTCCGGAGCTTGCGGTTGAAAACCTCAACCGCAGGCTCCGGCTCGCAGTTTCGATGGTCGCGATGGTCAAGACCATCGCGGCCATCAAACTGCACGCTCGTAAAGCCTGTGGGTGGTCACCCACAGCTATACGAGCGTCCAGGAGGATGCTCCTTTTTCATGGAGGCCGGCCCTCATTCAGAGCGTGCGCTCTGCTCAGAGCGTACGGCTCTGAATGAGGGCCAATGTCAGAATATTTATGGACCTGACTGTATATATACATACACTGTATAATATATATATATATATATATATATACATACACTGTATAATATATATATATATACTTACACTGTACAATATATATACATACACTGTATAATATATATATATATATATATATATATATACACTGTATTATATATATATATACACACACATATACTGTATAATGTGTATATTTATATATATACTTACACTGTATAATATGAGAGCCAGCCTGGTGAAGCACTGTGCTGAGAGCTGCTGCTTACCTGTCAGCCCCACGGTGGCAAGCAGGGCTTTAGTCTCTCAAACACACGGGGAGGCCATGTCACTCTGTCTCAGGCAGCCCATCCAGGTAGGTCTAGCGCTGCTATCCTTTCCCAGTCCACTCGCTTGAGGAAGAGAGATACTGGAGTCGATGGCACTGGGTGGCACCCTGCCCCCCGGACCAATCCGCCACTGATATATATATATATATATATATATATATATATACAGTCATGTAACAAGCATGGGCGGCACTCGGAGACTTCAAGTTCAAGCAAAGAACCCTATGGCAGGGGAATTTATTGTGCAGTCAACGTTTCGGGGATGAGATCCCCTTCCTCAGGACAAATGGGCTGCAGGCTTACATGCATTGATCAATCTATGAACCAAAACCCCATTATTTATGTATTATTGTGAGTGATTTAACAATGGTGAGTGCTGAGTTTTCTGTATATATATATATATATATGTATATATACAGCACAACACCGTGGCCCACCTGTCATAGATTGCAATTTCCTAGTCCTGGCACTATTTCAGTAATATAGTTTTAAAGCAGCAACCAGTTTCAAGGTCAATACCAGGTTGTCTTTGAGTTGAAACTAATTGCCACTTTAAATCTAGTGCCTACATACAGTATATCACCTGAATCTTGCCGAGACCAGGAAATTGTAACCTTTTGCATATGAGCTCAAATGCTGTTTTAACTACTGTCCAGCCAACCTGTGTTCTTTTCAGCAATTTCTATCATTATTATCAGTAATAATAATAACAGTAGTATTGATAAATATGGGGTAATATAAAAATAATAGTGATTTTAATGGGCGACTCAGTGTTCTGCAACATTATTAAGGCACAAGTCCACAGACTAAACGTTGACATGCACGTCACAAGAATCAGAAGTGTTTGTTTCTCTGTTTAGGTGTCACTACCTCTACAAAGCTGCATGATTATATTTTCAGTGCCAAATAATTGATGGATAGGATAATAACAACATGCTAACCCAGGCTGAGCACATCATAACAGCACAATCCAGTAATCTAATGTAAAACTTTTAGTTACTTTTGTGTTATCTGAATGGGACCCAGTTACAGCTGGAAGAATGAGCTAACAGACAGTCAGGATAACAAAATGATTCATTTGTGATACATTATGAAAACATAAGAAAAATATTATGCTGATAAACCAACATAAGCCTCCATTTGTTGCCACAGGAAAGTCTTACAGTAATTACAAGCCTGCGTTTTAAGGCAAGATTCATGTTGAGAACTGGATAAATTCCTAAAATCAATCAAGTAAAGACACAAGGCCAAGCCGGATGCACTTATTGCTCAAAGGCAACTGGGTGCATGAAAGAAGATCCAGGCAGAGCGTGATTAGCCTGGCAGGTACAGATGTGCCTTGTTCTATTTGCTCGTGTGTCTGTAATGAGAATACAGACTGAAAGCCAGGAGTTGAGACAAATTCTACAATCTTGTAAACAAGAATAGACATATTTCACAGCAAGGTAAAATCACAGCCAAAATACAATGCATGAAATACAGTAGCAGCCTATAACACTTAGGGCCTGATTAAGAGGTGCTCGCTGTTTGCAAGCGCTCGCTCTGAATCAGGGCGTTTTGTTTTTTTGTTGTGGCCTCCAGGCCACTCGCAAAGCTGAGGGTGACCACCCACAGCTAGTGCGAGCGGCCTGGCGATGGTAGCAGTTATTACGACCATCGGGCTTGCGGCGAGACCCTGCTGGAGGGTTTCGGCTCCCGCAAGCCCAAGTGGACTTCCTGCTCTTAAAGAGCTCTGACATCATGAGTGATGTCAGTATGGCCGCCCACAAATGGCAGGCGTTTCTAAGGGAACGCCTGCGTTTGTGCAGCCACCCCCCCTCCCCGCCTACAAAATGGGGCGAGCTGTCAATCAACATCGACAGCTGCCCTGTCTTGTAGTGAGCGCCCGGAGCGACGGAGCTGCCATCGCTCGCTGGGGCTCTCGCATGTGCACGCTGGAATTGGCGCATGCGCAGTGGGGGAACAGGCTGTGCGCTCGTGAGTGGGTCTGAATCAGGCCCTTACTGTACAAACACACACACATAAAATATATTGCATGGCTGATGTGTTACCATCACATATTGCACAACTATAACATGAAGTCCTCCAATTATCAATACTATTTACTTGTATTGCTGCTTGTATAATTGTCACATGGAGGACTCAACGCAAATTGTGAGTCATTTGAAAGATTCAGTTTCACACGCTGTGTATGGGTGCTAATCACAGTAATTGGTTACTCTGTTTTGTTACATGGGTATTTTGAGATAATTCCTTTTAATGAACATTGAGAAGACCCTGTATGTTAAATAGAGATGTGCGTAAACCCCTGTGTTTTGGTTCTAAATCATAGTTGTGTTGTGGTTTTGGCAAAACCACTCGCAAATGTTTTGGTTTTGTTTTGATTTTCTTTAAAAATTGGTAAAAACAGTTCAAATCAAGTAACATAGACCTGTTTTTGTGCCTGTAGTATTACTAACATCAATAGCATTCATTTCCAGTCATTTCAAGTCAATTTTGACTACATCACAGCACCAGAAACTATGAGAGTTCAATGCATCCAAAATACGCAAGATCCAGTTTTTAGATCCAAGTTCCAAACTTGGCGGGAGGAATCAAGCCAGGACCCAGAACCCCAAAGTTCAGATATGTTCAGTTTTCAACAGAACTGAACCGCTCTTCTCTAGTGTTAGATGATATATTTGTTATATTTTAAGGTACCATACAATAAAATACTCCAATATCACACTAAGCGGAGATATATAAAACCTTCTAAACAGTTGGAGCAGTTACCCATAACAACCAATTAGCTTGTAGCTACTGTGCTATGTATCTAGTACATTCTATTAAATGATAGGTAGAATCTGATTGGTTGCTATTGGCAGCCTCTCAATCTGTTCTCATTTGAAGGTTTGATACATCTCCCCCTAAATGGTAAATTTGTTGCAGAGAGCGCTCTGCGCTGCATCTGTTACAGTAACCGCAGAGCACTAGAACCCAGAGCGGCAGCCCCTGGAGGTGTGTACTCCCCACCAAGTTCTTCCTCTCCTCTTTGTCTGCAGCATTGGACTTGCCCCTGAGTTCTCCTCCATAACAGAGAGTGTATATATACTATACAGACCCCAATTCCCACTGTGCCACCTCTGCAGCATTATATACATGGAACTGCTGCCACCACTGCTTATAGCCACATACAGTGAGTGCAAACCAGGTGCACCACAATGCCCAGCAAGCATAGTGCTCCTGGCTGCAACTGGCTAATCCTGATATCCTATACCTGCTGTTAACCCTGTGTTGACTTATTTCTGTTTCTTCCTGGTTAATAAACTACCCTCTGGTTAAGTTGACCTGTCATGTGGATTAACCACCATTGCACACCGCTGCCACCTTCCATCATAGTGTCTGCCAATAAACCTAAACAAGAATGCGCTATCTAATAACAGCTATAAGCTCATTGGTTGCTATAGCAACATCTACACTTTTTATCTTCAGAAAGCCTGTTTGGCCTGTCTGGGCCAAAAGTTTTGTCAAGCAGCTCTGTCTCCCAGCGCTCTGCTTGGAGAGAAACAGGAGTGTGATGCATTGCCATGCACCTATGTGGCGTGACCTCTCCCCATTTACACAAAAGCATGCCAGGGCTAAATTGCAGCCCCAATCTAACCCTGATCAGATGAACTATAAAAAGTATCAAGTATTAACTTGTCATTGTATAGGTGAACAATTTACATTTTGACAAAACAAAGAGTGGTACTACTGTACCTTGTCCATCGCATAAATAAAAACAAAACTTTTAAAACAGAGGCACAAAGAGGAGAGGGTTCACCTACCTTGACTAGGTTTAACAGGTTGTGTTGGTCCCAATCAAACAGGTAATCTCCGTCCATCAATCCAAACCTTAACCATGGCATATCATGCAGAGCTATTTTCTGCAAAAGTCCCCCACTCTGCACCACCAGGAGAATTGTTACTGGAAATCCAACTTTCTCTACTATAAATGCATCCTTCACTTTACAACACTGCATTTACTTATTTTCTCTAATGTCCATTGTCTTCTATTTCATTGCCACCTTCAAACTAACTTAGGGGTCTATGTACTAAACATTGGAGAGAGATAAAATGAATGGAGGAAAAGTGCCAACCAATCAGCTCCTAAGTATCATATTTCAAGTACAGTCTGTAAAGTGACAGATAGGAGCTGATTGGTTTATCTCACTGTAAGGCTTAGTACACAGACCCCTTTGACACTTTTTTACGTTCTGAAGCCACCTGCACCACCTCCCTTTTCTCCCACACAGGCCATGAATATTCCACCTAATTCAGAGACAAAAACAACACCATGCATCTTCTTCTACACTCCCCAACTCCTTGCCTTAGGGGGAGATGTATAAAACATTTGCGAGAGATAAAGTGCAGACCAGTCAGCTTCTGTCACTTTACAGACTGTTTGAAAAATGACAAGTAGGAGCTGCTTGGTTGGTACTTTATCTCTGGCCACTTTATCTCTCTCCAATCTTTGATAATCTCCACCTGAATTTTCTCGAGTAACCGAGGACAAAGTCTCTACACTCATCTCATCATCCCAGCCAACAAATGTCCCCTGGAACCTATTCTTTTCAAACCAGTGTCTCTCCATCCTTCTTTAAGCAAGTGCTTATCTTACCAATCCTAAATAAATCATTACCCAGCCCCTCCTCTCTCTCTCTCTTCCTCTTTGCCTACAAACTACTTGAGGGACTTGTGCCCAGATCCATCCTCTCTCTCTTTCTCGCTCCTGCTCTTTGCCTACAAACTACTTGAGTGACTTGTACCCAGGCAGGATGTAGTCAAAATACCAACCATCGGCATGCCGGGTGATGAAATCCCGGTGCTGGAATCCTGAACTGGGGACAAGACACTGGTGCCAGAGTCCCGAAAAGAGGGGAGTTGCTGATGCCGGGATCCTGACAGCCGGCATGCCGATGGTAATTACAGCAGGAGCCCTTAGATCTTAGCCATGAGGGGGTTAGGTTTAGGCATCCCAGGGGGTTAAGGTTTTACGTTCAGGCTACGGTAATGGGGAGGTTAAGGTTAGGCTGCGGATAGGGGGTTTAGGGTTAGGCACCACAGGGGGAGGGTTTAAGGTTTAGGCACTATGGGGGGGTTAGGTTTAGGCACTAACGGGGAGGGTTAGGGTGCGGGGTAGGGATGGTTAGAGTTAGGGAGTTAAGGAGGGAAGGTTAGGGTACTTACCTCTCCCCTGTTGGTATTCTCAGCATCAGGATGTCAGTATTTTGATAGCAGGCATCCCAAGTGCCGTTATTTCATACCCAACCCACCCAGGCACATCTCTCTCTCCTGACTTCTGCCCAGATACCTCTCTCTTTCTTTCTCTCCCTCTCTTTCTCTCTCTCTACTACTTGAGTGACTTGTGCCCAGACACCTATCACACTTTCTCTTCTCTCAGTCAGTTTTTAAACCTTTGCAATTAGGCATCCAACTCCAACATTCTACTGAGTTTGCCTTCAATACAGTGAGCAATTATCTATGTTCAGTATAATCTAAGGGGTATATTTACTAGATAGATTGAAATCATCCTTTAGTAAATATACTCCTTAGATTATACTGAACGTAGATAATTGCTCACTGTATTGAAGGAAAACTCAGTAGAATGTTAGAGTTAGATGCCTGATTGCAAAGGTTTAAAAATTGACCGAGAGAAGAGAAAGTGTGGCAGGTGTCTGGGCACGAGTCACTCAAGTAGGGGGGAGAGAGAGAGAGAGAGAGAGAGAGAGAGATGTTGCATTCCTGGGGGAGAGAGAGATGTTGCATTCCTGGGGCTAAATCACACATTTACTTTCAGACAATTTAATATATTTTTTTTTAAATGTGTGATTTAGCCCCAGAAATACAGCATCAATGTTGCTCAATTTTAATCGATGTTTGTTGACTTTAAATCAAGCAAAATCTATTAAAATCGACTTTTAGTAAATATACCCCTAAGGGACACTCACCATACTCATCATCCCGGACCTCTGATACACTGTACAGAGTTGATCACCATCGTGTCCTGCACTCCCTTTGTTAATTTGAGACACAGCTCTTCCCTAGTTCATTTCACCTGATATAGACTCATCTCCTTGAGCCTCTTGATGTAAAGGTTATCCACCTGTGAGGAATAGAATGGGAGGGGTTATTTTTACTTAATGTATTATATTAATTATTGTAGCTTTGCATTATGCTAATTATGAAGATTAGGGGGCTAATTTTGACTCACATGCAAAGTGGCTGTAGTTGTGGGTAGCCATGGAAGCCTGATTCCTTACAATCAGACAGGACAAGTCTTGAAAAATATAATTTCTTTATATAGTACTGGATAGCAGGATCAATATAAAGATGACAAACATCAGCTTTCAGTAACAGCTTCTTAAACACAACATGTCTGCAACATGAGCTCCATGGCTCACCTTCATTTCTCCTTCAGTCTCTTTCTAGAACACACATGGGAATAAGAGTACAAGCAAGTAGAGGAATATACAGCAGACAAACAACACACATGTATATGAATGAATATATCAACATCTGCTGTCCCTCCAAGGTAAGTGCATGCATATGAACAAACTCACAGTTTGTTGTACATATTTCAACACCCATTCTCAACAGACTAGGTTTCTTTAAGTAAACCCATCTTTTATGTAAGTCTCCAATGTCTCTTTCTGACAAGAGGCTTAGTCAGGATATCAGCTGTCATATCTTCTGTTGGACAATAGCTCAGCTCTATAACACCTTGTTCTTGTAGATCCCATAGCAAATTATGCTTGACATCAATATGCTTGGTACTTGGATTCACTCTCTCTGTTTGTGCTAACGCAAGACATCCTTGATTATACTCATATATTTTGATAGGTTCTTCTTGATACATTCCTAGGTCTGATAGTAGTTGCTTTAACCATATCACTTCTTGACTTGCGTGAGCCGCTACGATGTATTCAGCCTCTGTAGATGACAGTGCTATGGAACACTGGGCCTGATTCAGACCCGGTCGTAAGCGCTCGCAACCGGGTCGATGGTGGCCCAGAGCACATGCGCACGACGGAGCCGGCTCCATCATGCGCATGTGCGAGACCCGGATAGCAACAGGCAATCCGTCGCTCTGGGTCTCGCACCAAAGGGGGCGTGCTGTCGATGTTGAGTGACAGCACGCCCCCTTTGGTGTGTGGGCCAGGGGGGTGGCTGCTCGGACGTGGTGTTCCCATGAGAACGCCTACAATCTGGGGGCGGCCCCACTGACATCACAAGTGATGTTAGTGGGAGAGCTTTCGGCTCTGTTTGAGCCGAAAGCTCTCTGGGGCTTGCGGCCACGAGACCCTACCACAAGGGTCTAGTCGCAAGCCCGATGGTCGCGATGGTCTTGACCATCGCAACCATCATCCTGGCCGCTCGCAGTAGCTGTGGGTGGCAACCCACAGCAATGCGAGCGGCCAGAAGGCTGCCTCATTAAAAATAAAAAGACGCACTAATTTAGAGCGAGCGCTCTGTCAGAGCATCCGGCTCTGAATCAGGGCCACTGTTTCTTGCTTGTCCAGCTGATTAATCCTTCTCCGATTGAGAATAAATATACAATTGTGGATTTTCTATAATTTGTGTCTCCAGCCCAGTCTGAGTCAACATATCCTGTTAATTTGTGACTCATGCTTGCTGAGAGTTTAAGCTTCTTGTTAATCATTCCTTTTAAGTAACGAATTACCCTCTTGACTGCATTCCAGTCCATCTGTGTTGGTTTGGAAACTTTTCTGCTTAAGATCCCAACTGCTGTGGAAATATCTGGTCTGATGACAGTTGCAATGTATAGCAATTTACCTATAGCTTTTCTGTATAGATGATTATCTTGTAACAGTTTACCCTGATCGTTTGATTCCTTTACATAACTTGTCTCCATAGGAGTGCTTGCTATCTTTGCTTCTTACATACCTAATTCCTCAATGGTTTCATGAATCTTGTATTTCTGACTTCATGTGAACATTCCATCATCCTGTCTTGAGATTTGCATTTCCAAGTACAGGTAATGCGTTACTTGACCTACAGTAGGTCTTTTGTTTCAAACTGACTGTTTACTTCTTCTAGCAGTTCAATTTCATCCCCTTCTTGTTCTAAACAATCAGCAAATCGTCTACGGAAATTAATACATACGGTAGAACTGTATTTCTTCTATTGACTTTGTATAAAGACAGGGCTCTTCTTTACTTCTGATGAACCCCTTCTCTATCAAAACATAATTTATCTTTGTATTCCATGCTCTTGCTGCTTGCTTTATACCATATATACTCTTGTTAAGCCTCCATACATGATCTGGTTCTTGAGAATTCACAAAACCTGGTGGTTGTTCCATGTATATGTCTTCTCTTAGTCCACCATGTAGGAAAGCCATTTTCATGTTTCACCTGCATACCTTTTATGGCTGCTGTTAGAAGTAAGGTTTTAATGGTGGTGTGCTTCACAACTGGATCAAACGTTTCATCATAATCTTCACCAAATATCTGTGAATATCCTTTAGCAACAGTCTTGCCATGTATCTTTCTACTTTTCCTTCAGTATCATACTGTACTTGACCTTAAAAGTCCATTTACATCCTATGGCCTTTTTATCTACTGGTAGTTTGGTCAATGTCCATTTCTGGTTGTCTTTCATTGATTCCATTTCTTCCAATGCAGCTCCTAGCAATTTCTGTGCTTCTCTTTCTGGAAAGTCAGCAATTTCTTCCCATGATGTAGGTTCTCATACTGTATGTTATCTGCTTTGCTTTGTACATAAATGTACAGGGTTTTTACCTTTATTTTCTCTTGAAGAGTGTCTCACTCCTTCTGTTATACTTTCCTGAGTGTCGCTGATATCTGTCTTGTGTTGCACCTCGACTTCTTGAGTGATCTCTACTTCATCTGTTTCTTTGGATTCTGTACTTATCTCTTTAATTGAGTTTGCTGGAATTATGACATCATCTTTTGTTTCTTCCACGAATGTCACACTGTTCCTAATAATTATTTTTCCAATTTTTTTATATAAAATTCTGTAGCCTTTTGAATGTTCACTGTAACCAACTAGAACTCCCTCTACTGCTCGGTTCTGTAATTTGCTAAGTTTTTCTTTGGGAATGTAGGCGAAGGCTTTGCATCCGAAAATTCTAATGTGCTTTAGGCTGGGTTTCTTACCGTGCCATAGCTCATAGGGTGTTTTCCTTACTGCTTTGGAGAGTAGTCTATTTTGAAGATAAGTGTCTGTCATTGCTGCTTCACCCCAATATTTATCATGTAGTCCTTAATCGGTAAGCATACATTTTATCATTTCTGTTAGTGATCTGCTTTCCTCAAGGATATACCATTATGCACTGGTGTTTACGGTACTGTCTTCTAATGCCCAGTCCTCTTAAGTACTGTTCTATTTTCTGCCCGGTGAACTCACCTCCATCATCACTGCAAAGAGATAGCATATTCCTCTTGAATCTGTTTCTGGTCATGGACACATAGTCTTGCAGCTAGTCTAAGACTTCATCTTTCCTTTGTATTAGATAGGTGACTGTGAACCTGGAATAGTTGTCAATAAATGTCAGCATAAACATTTTGCCTCCTGACATGCGTATTTTCATAGGTCCGCATACATCGCTATGTACAAGGTCTAGTGGTCTTGAAGCTCTGCTTTTGCTTTTCTTTGGAATTGTCACCCTTGTTGCATTGGCATTTCATAATTTCCAAACAATCTGACACTGTGAGATCCTTGGCTAGGTTTCTTCTCTGCATTTCCTTTATGCAATCTGGGTGCCTATGTCCTAATCTTCTACGTCACTTGTGAATGCAGTCAACATGTTTCTGTGTACTTAGCTTTGCCTGCTGCACTGCAATATCCAGACAATATAAATGTTCTTCTATTCAGGCTGTAGCTAACATTTCTCTTCCATTTTGGATAAAACACTTGTTATTCTGGAACTTTACAGTAAGTCCTTTTTCTACTAAATTCTTTACTGACAATAGTGCTCCTTCAAGCTTTGGAACACATAGTACATCTGTTATGGGTATCTGTGTGTAGTTGCCATTACCCTTGGAGCATAAGAATTGACCATTCCCTTTCCATTCTACAATGATATTTGTACCATCTGCCAGGTAGATAGCTTCTTTATGGTTCAAATCAAGTTTAGTAAAGAAGTCCTTGTTATTATTCATGTGACTAGTCGCTCCTGAGTCTATATACCACTTGTCTGACAATTGGGGTACTGTCACTTTAAATGTTCCACTCCAATTATGTACACTTGTCTCTGTAAGTGTGGTTTTGGCTCTTTGTTTGAGTAATCTTTTGGGTGGTCTGTACTGTTCTGTCTTCCATATGGTACAATCTTTCTTTAGGTGACCCACTTTCTTGCATCAGAAGCATGGTTTTGTTTCCCTAGTGTGTGGCCTAATATCCACCATTTTAAGTGATTTCTCTGTGTCACTTTCAGTATTACACTCTGTAAGCTCCTTTCTGCGTTGATACTCCTCTATGAGCCTATTTTTCACAAAGTCTAGTGTGATATCTGCTTTAGGTCTTGTTTCCAGCATGCTTATTAGTGCTCTGTATGTATCTGGTAAACTGCACAGGAGAGTAGTTACTATGTAGCTGCTTTTAATTTCTTCTCCTATTGACCTGAGCTGCATAATTATTTCTAGTAGAGCATTAATGTGTTCTTGCATTGTCTTGCCTTTGTTAAACCTTATCTGGTATAACTTTCTTAATAGGAGTAGTTTGCTGTTCAAACTTGATCTTTCATGCACTCTTTGTAATGCTGTCCACATGCCTTTAGCTGTACTTTCTTGTCTTATGTGTATGAGCTGATCATCTTCCACCAGGAAACTTATGGTTGCTCTTCATGTTTGTCCTTCTTAATCCATTGCTGATCCTCTCCGACAGGTCTGTCTGTATTTATGACTTCCCATAAATCATCTCTGGTTAACAGCATTTCTATTTTAAACTTCATAATCTGATAGTTTTCATTAGAAAGCTTGCTTGCAACTAGTCTGAGATCTGTATCATTAGTCATATCCCCTCTTTGTGTGAATCTCTCTATTCTTCTGTAGTATTGAACTTGTTTTACTCCCAGTTTTCTCTTAGAGGTTCTCCTGGGATTCTTGCGTATATTACTCATTCTGCTGTCGGCACCTACTGGGACTTACCTTACAATTATATAGGAAGAGTCTTGAAAGTTATAACTTCTTTATATAGTACTGGGTAGCAGGATCAATATAATGATGACTAGCATCAGCTTTCAGTAACAGCTTCTTAAACACAACATGTCTGCAACAGGAGCTCTATGGTTCACCTTAATTTCTACTTCAGTCTCTTTCTAGAACACACATGGGAAAAATAAGTACAAACAAGTACAGGAATATACAGCAGACAAACTATACACATGTATATGAATGAATATATCGCCATCTGCTGTCCCTCCAAGGTAAGTACATGCATATGAATAAACCCACAGTGTGTTGTACATATGTCAACAGCACCAGCCCTATTGTAGGTGCAAGAGATACTGTGCATCAGAAACAGACTTCAAGACATATGCATGACTCAGGATCACAGTAAGCTGTTGATACACACCCATGACACTCCCAAAAGTCAGGGTGGTTATGTGCGATCCCATTGTCACTGCCAAGTACATGCCCCGAAATGCTTATTTCATGTGACAGCAGATCCAGCCCAGGTGCTGTATGCAAATTTACCATCTGGGGGCCTGATTCAGAGCCACACACAAGCAGCTGTGCAATTCCGTTCATCTAAAATGCTAATGCAGCAGGAGGTGTATGTAGGAAACAGACACTTCTTTGCTGCATCTGTGAATTCCAGTGCTGTGACTGAGGTTGCAGCCAGGGATCACCATTCCAACCATCACGACTGGTTGCTCCTTTGGTGAAGCTTACTGCAGCCTGAACAAGTCCTGGCAGGTGCAAGGCTAAATCTGTGTCAACCGAAGCAGACCATGGCAGAGTCCCTCCAGGAATGGTGGCCAGCCATGTCCCCATCCCACCCCCCAAACGCTGTAGCCTGTCAATCATGCTGCTGCTTGGGGGTCTGTAAACAAGATCACTGGACCCATTCTGCACATGCGCAGAACAGATCTTGTGCATGCACAGACCTTAAGCCATTGGCGAAGTATGCTAAACATCAGGATATCATACCTCTCTGAATAAGGCCCTGTGTCTGTAAACAGAGATCCTTGTGAATCAGAATCCTTTATTAAATACCTGCATAAATGAGCTTCTTTTTTTTTTAACCTTGCTCTGACCCTGCTGTGCGATAGATGGTAAAACTAATAATCGCATATCTAACAACCTGACTTTTATATTACAATACGATGATACAGTACTATAGTTATTCTCATATAATATGGCTTGATATAATTAAGTGAAGTTAAGCAAGGAATATTTCAACATCAATGAACTAATTGAGCCCTTGGTAGTTGCATTTAGAAAGAAGTGTAAAAAGCAGAATTATACTACCACTACTATGACAATCTTAATTTATTTCTTTTGCAAACAAATGCCCACACAAATAAGGCCAAGATAGAATATTCTTAGCATATTTATTGAGCTTTATTTTATTCTTTTTCACACTGCACTCTGCAACATACAGTATTACTGAGCCATTGATTGTAGCCCAAATCCATGCCTGGGGCAAGCAATTATAATGTCATCCAATCCAAGGAAGAAACCATCTGTATGTGGCATTGTGTTCACTTTTCCCTGCTGCTAGCAACAAATAGACAGTCAATTATTACATCATGGCTAGTCTGTATAAGACGTACTGTAGGCAAAGTACAAACAAGTACTTATGAACAAGTAGATATTCTTGTCATTCTATAAATTTTTAAGGGTACAGTAAAGTAGTGGCTTAATTAAAAAAATATATGACTTCTGATACTGATGATTAGGTGGACATTAGTAATGGGGTGATAAGGTCATGAAGGAGAAGAGGGCAGTATATTGGGGGAGTGGATTGAGAAAATGACTGTTATTATATGCTTTATGTTAAACTGTATATGGGGTGACTGGAGTATTTATAATGGGTGCAGGGTGTTCGGTACACATGGGCACATGAGTCAAGGAGGACCCAGAACATACTGCACCACCACCACTGGGCTGCCAGCATCACCATCATTCTGGCAAGGTCTTCAGAAAGATGGTGCCGCCACAGGAGATAGCAAAAACTCTGGCACTGAGTATGGCTATCTTCTGCGCATGCAGAGAGAGAGTGGCCATCTGTCTTTTAAAATGTTAAGAATCCATCCCTTTAATTTGTTTATGTAGAGCAGGGTTTCATCATAATTTATTTGGTTTATGACGTCTACCTGCTCATATTCAAATAATACCCATTCTGCAGTTTGCTTTATGGTACAATTTGTTGGAAAAGTAAAGAAAGACAATTACTGGTGGAAGCAATTATTATCAGGCAGGGCTGGAACTAGGGGTGTGTGATAGGTGCCGTTACTCTGGGTACAAGGCTGAGGGGGCGGCACAGGTACTGTTTCATTGGTATTTGGCACCAGCATTTAGTCGAAAGAGCTACCTGCCATCCTGCATGTCTCAGAGAACTGGACCCACCCGAACTTCACGATCCGGTCCAGGATCCGAGTCCAGTTCGCGTTTTCCCACTTGACTCGGATCCAAAATGAGGCAAAATGTCATCATCCCACTGTCCGATTCTCGCAGGTTTTGGATTGTATATAAGTCCCTCCTCGCGGTGATTGGTACCATTTGCTTGCTGAAACCTGGGCTGTCAGGGTTGTGCTTCATCTGTGTTGTCCCAAAACAGGGGTGTGCTGTGCTGGGCTGTATTGTCCAATACAGGGGTGTGCAGGGGTGTTCTGTGCTGGGCTTTGTTGTCCAATCCAGGTAGGGTGTCCTGTGCTCTGTACAGGGGGCTGTGTTGCCCATAAATGGGTTTACTTTGCTGTGCTGGGCTGTGTTGTCAATCTAGGCAGGGTGTGCTGTGCTCTGTCCAGGGGGCTGTGTTATTTTTATTTATTATTGCTTTGCTAATTCAGGGGTGTGCTGTGCTGTCCACCAAGGCGTGTGCTATCCAGGGTTGTGCTGTCCATTGAATGTGCTGTCCATCCACGGGCTGTAAAAAAGAAAATAAAAACTTTAAAAAAATTAGTTAAAAGAAGTTAAAGATAATTTTTTTGTGCTGTACCCCACACTGTGATGCTGTATTCCAAAACACTGTGACGCTGCTGGCCATATTGTGAGTGATGCTGTAGGTTCATCATACTGCAGTATAAAATTCGTAAAGTATTGTGAGTGACACTGTCGGTCAGTAAAACTGCAGTGCAATATTATTCATACAAGTATTGTGACACTGTTGGTCAGTAATACTGCAGTGTATTCATAAAAAATATTGTGACACTGTAACGCAGTGTATTCATAAAAAAAGTGGAACAGTGTATTAGATGTGCATCCGATATCTGTCATTAGTGCAGTGGGTTTTAGACAGTTAATTGAGGACATGTGTCCCTGCTACCAAATCCCATCTACTGTAGGTTCCACTTCACTAGAAAAGCAATTCCCAGCCTATACAGGGACATTAAAAAAACTTAATTAGTGTCCTCCAAAATGATGTTGTACCCATTGTCCACTTAACCACAGATATGAGGACAAGTGAAGCAGGGCAAACGCAAGATTACATGACTGTAACAGCCCACTGAGTGGGGGTATTGCCTTCAGGGCATCAACAGCAGCAGCATCTAAGAAAAAGCAGGCTACTCTGTGTATCACCGGTTTCGCTAAGAGGCATGCTGACAACCTCTTAGAAAAATACAGGGAAGTCATTGCAAAATGGCTTACCCCACTAGGACCAATATTGTAAAAGCATTACAGCTGGGTGAATTCCAACATGTCCCATGTTTTGCTCACACTATTTACTTGGTGGTGCATATTTTTTAAAATGACAGGGTCGTGCAGGAGATGCTCTCTGTGGCCTGCAAAATTTTGGGGCATTTTCGCCATTCAACAGGTGCATGTAGAAGATTGCAGCACCTGCAAGAAATGTTGAATTTGCCCTGTCACCAGCTGAAGCAAGAGATAGTTATGAGGTGGAACTCCACCCTTTATATGCTTCAGTGGATGGAGGAACAGCAAAAAGCCATCCAAAGCTACACAACAAACTATGACATAGGAAGAGGAGTGGGAATGTACCTTACTCAAGCTCAGTGGAAAAACTTTCCATGTTGTGCAGAGTGCTGAAACCTTTCGAAGTAGCCACATGTGAAGTGAGTTCAGACACTGCCAGCTTAAGTTAGGTAAAGCCCCTCATTAGACTGTTGGAAAAGCAACTTGAGAAACTGAAGGAGGAGCTGAAACAAAGCGATTCCGCTAGGCATGTGGGACTTATAGATCAAGTACTTTATTTGCATCTCCAGGATCCAAGGGTTGTCAGGATCTTCCATTTAGAGCAATAGATTTTGGTATAAAAAAATTCCCCACCATTAATGAGGCCTGTACAGTGACTCCAGCTGATACAGTCACCATTTAAAGAATGGTTGATGACTATTTTAATGAAAGCATCCAAATAAGGCATGTCAGACAGTCTGTTTGACTATTGGCAGGAAAAAAAAAGCAATTTGGAGGCCCTTGCACTTACTCGCTTTGTTTTACATGAGCTGCCCACCCTACAGTGTTTTCAGCACAGCTAAGAACCTTGTCAGTGATCAGCATAGGAGGCTACTTCCTCAAAATGTGTAAAAGATGCTGTTCATCAAAATGAACTACAAATTCTACAAGGAAGACCTTTACCGCCAATTACATCCAAAAATTACAGAAGCACCTAAGGCTGTAATGGTGGATTCCAGCAGGGACAAATTAATATTGTGTGAAGATGATGTACACACTGATGAGGGTGAGGAATCGTATGATGATGGCAACAACATCTTGCCTCTGTAAAGCAAGTTTGTGCATGGAGAGATCATTGTCAGCAATGTCAGCTGCCCATTGGTAGCTTGTTTTGTGGGGGCCCAAACAAACCAATTGCTTCAGCCACAATTGGCAGTCCCTGTCGCTGAAGTGATTGGTTTGTTAACTGTGCATGACCTAAATACAACATTAGGGTGGGTGGAAGGGCCCAAGGACAATTCCATCTTGCACCTCTTTTCTTTGCATTATGTACTGTTTGGGATATTGCTGCCTGACATTTTGAATTGTATTGTTTATGAAACTGCCATCCTATCTGCCACTGCTGTGTTGCTAAAGTTTAATAGATGTCCTATATTTTTTTAAACTGACATGCTTTTGTGCCGCTGCTCTGAAGCTTACTTTTTTTTTCATATTGTATTTAATTCAACTAAAATCACAAATAGGTATGCTTTCAAAATACTCTTATGCCATTTTTCAACCTTGATTTGTAGATACCAAGCTGGTGGTTTTGGTTTTCCTTGATCATAGCAGCCATGTTTGGTCAGATGCAACGCAAACACCAAATGGAAAGGCTATTTTGTGATGGTATCTGGAGATGTCTTCTCTTCTCCCCTCCAAGTCTTCCCATCCATAATCCCAGAAGCACTATGATAAAATATATTTAGTAGCAGACTTTAAAAATCCCTCTTCCCCCTTCCTTATGTGTCATGTTGGAACTTGAACTGCCATGTGTTTGTGCCGCCCACTGCTGCCATTTAGTTTAGTCAGCCAGCTAGCTTGGTGCAAATTATGGGCCTAAACTCGATGAAAACAATATTTTGAGCTGTGAGGTGGTCAAAATTGACTGGAAACGAGTGGAAATAAATGTTATTGAGGTTGCTAATACTGTAGGAACAAAAGCAGGCCCAAATTATGTGATTTTAGCTGTTTTTATGATTTTTTAGAAAAATTACATATCCAAAACCAAAACATGCAAGGGTGGTTTTGCCAAAACTAAATCCAGATCCAAAACACTTAGGAGATACAGATCAAAAACCAAAACACGGGGGTTGGCGCACATCCCTAATTTGTATATGTTAAAAAAATAATTTTTATTTAAAAAATTTAACTTCAGTCAGGATACGCAGAAATGCAAAATAGCATATATCAATTCATATTGACTACTGTATAAAGTGATACTGTTGAATTCAACAGCTTTACGGTACAGAACGTATATTTTCTATATCCTAGGCTTTTGTCTAAACAATAAGAAATCTTTTTTTTTTCCAGTAACTTTCTTGGTTCTCTCATGCAAGAAAATCGTGGGCAGCTTTCTGAGAGAAATTTCATTAGTTCTCTGCTTAGATTGCTGATTAATAAATCATCAGATCTAGCAAGAAGAGATGGGTCTGACAAAGATGTTCTTTACTTTTACAAATGACTTTGCAGATTTTCCTTTTCAATAATCAAATTCTAGGTTACAACAGAACGAACAAAAATGTTCAACCACAGCAATAATACATATCAGTTAATGCAGTACAAAAATACATATAGATTTAGCTATTTTCACTCATAGTCACAAAGTATGGAAAAAAAAACATATTAATTAATCAAAATATTGCGTCTGACTAATCAAAGTTACATTACATTCTTTATTGCTACTCTGGGTTATTACATTTTTCTTTTCTTTTTTTTTGAGTTTTTTAGCATGGACAATATCCCAGAATTTTGGATGGGAAGTTAGATCTCAAATTTTTTTATACTGAAATGTATTTAATTGAAAAAGTGTTTACAGCTACTTCAAAGTATCACTTAATGTATATCACACCAGTTATGCAATATGGATATATCATTATTAGTTTTTTTTAGCATCATGGATTGAAGAAAAACGTATGAAGTCTTCTCTGTGAATTAAATTAAACTCAACAGTAGGACAGTTTAAGCATTTCATGTGTGAGTGCATTTCTTTATCACTAATTTAAAATTGTTTTACTGTACACACTATATATAATTTCTTATTTATGGGTACATTACCAGTGGATTTCTTCAAGTTTACACATATTCCTATCAGGAGATTATTTTGGAATCTTTTTGGAACCACCAGCAGCATTTAATGAGTATTCAGGACTACAGACTAGAAAATTAACCATTTTTGTTAATGACTACAATTTTGCACTGGTTATCCCTGTTGCAACTACACAGGCTAACACCAAGGAATAATTTCCTTCTGTACCGCAGTTCAATGCAAAAATTTACAAACGTTGTTTTTTTTTAAATTACAAAAAATAATTATTTTTTAAAACAAGAATGTCTTGGCACCAATTTTCTAAGAACAGTAGACAAAGTAACAAATTATACACTGTAAGTAGGATTTTTAGCACATACACAATATTATTTCACATTTTTTACATTGTGATACTGCATACTGTATGTTATCTGTTGGCCTGATTCAGAGATGGATGCAGAACTATCTATGGACACAGGAGCGATGTGTGAATATACTAATACTGCAGGAAGCGTCTGAAGTAAGAAAATGCCTTCTGTCAGCATCTACAATCGAGTATTGCATCCGAAGACACAGTATAAGATCAACATCGCAACATTCGGTCGTGATTTTTCCGGCATCGGCCATCTGACTAAGCTGAAACTTACCCAAGCTAGCTGCCTCCTGCCTGCTTGTGGGGCCAGGAAATTTGTGACCCTGGCCTCAGTACCCCCAGGAATTGGGGGGTTGTGACATGCCCCCATTTTCAGGAATAGAGGCAGACACCACCCCCTACCCACCACCACTGAATCAGACAGGCAGAGGACATATCATATAATATGCAAGGATTTTACATTATTCATCTTTTAGGGTAACATGGTGGTAAAATGGTTAGCAGTGCTGCCTCAGCGTACTGGGGTCAAGAGTTTAATTGCGACTAACCATCTATTTGCATAGTATTTGTATGTTCTCCCCATGTTTCCATTGGTTTCTCCGAGTTACTCCAGTTTTGTCTGACACTCGCTGTGTGTGTATGTAGGTGTGTGTGTGTGTGTTAATAATATTGGACATGTACAAAAATTGTCACAGAGCATTAGACTCAGGGTGCAACGTAGATGGGACTACTCATGTTTTTGCAATAATGTTCCATTCATTTGGGGTTGCAAAAGATATACAATTAAAGAGAAATCTTAGCATTATTATTGAAATTACATTTAGCCATACACTTCCTACATTAGACTTACAGTAGTTTACACCAAACGGATCGGCGTACACTCCCAGGTAGTCACATAAATATTTTCTCCAGACAACCATTATATCCTGCAATGTTGAAACTTAGAATTACGGTATGACCAAAATTAACTAACTATTGCTTCATCCACTGAATATGTGTCTGTAAATTCAGCATCATCTTTTTAGATTTTTTGGACCACAAAAGTATCAGGAACTTTTTTACATAAGCTGTGTGCACGATTTGGTCACGATACTGAGTAAACTTTGAATAAACATTTAACTGCAACTATGGGCCGTATTCAATTAGAGGCGAAAATTGAAGTTTTTTTTCGCCACTGGCGAAAACTGCCATTTTTCGCCAAAAAACGGTGATATTTTTACCAAAATCAGGCGAAACCGCAATTGGCGAAAAATGTGGGGATTTCTTTCAGAACCCTTTGGACACCCCCCTAATGATAAATGACCCCCAAAAAAATTGCACTTTGGTGAAAAACCACTGTGCAATTTTTGGTAAAAAAAAAAAACCGTTGAAAATGGTTTTAATGTATTGGGTCTGATTTTTCATGGGGCGATATTGATGTGTGAAGTGTTTTAAACATCGCACGCGGTCGCAGCAGGTGTTTTTTTTATGTTTTTTAAAAATGCGTTTTTACGACACGAAAATATACTTGCACCCATTTTAATGTACCCCCAATTTACGTGGAACAGTAATTTCTTGGAAAAAAAATTGCTTTGTATCATTTCAACTTTTTATTTTTTTTCACGCAAAACTGCACGGTCGTTTTTCGCCAAAGTGCACAACTTACGACATTTTTTTGATAATTTATTATTAGGGGGGGTGTCCAAAGGGTTCAAAGAGAAATCAGCACATTTTTAGCCAAAAATAGGGACCAATCCTACATTTTTGGGTCCTGCTAGGATAATGAAACTAATTTACTTTTAAACTTTTCTTACTTTACTAAGAGAACATCACAAAGAACTGGCACCTTTCTTTCCTGTAATGTGGGCCAACTGACTGGGGACTGGTTGTATCAAGCATCGCATTATGAATGCGATATATCCCGCCACTTTCTGCATGTATATACCGGCAATAATAACGCATTATGCACATACAAATGTGATTACAATCGCAAAGGATGCGCGAGCCATGGGGGACACTGAAAAGGATCCTATTGGATTAAATTAAAGCACAAGTTCTCAAACTCGGTCCTCAGACAAACAGTGCATGTTTTCCAGGTCTCCTCCCAGAATCACAAGTGAAATAATTAGCTCCACCCGTGGATCTTTAAAATGTGTCAATGAGTAATGATTACACCTCTGCACCTGCTGGGTGACCTGGAAAATGTGCACTGTGTGGGGTCCTGAGGACCGAGTTTGAGAACTACTGAGTTAAAGCATCAAGTTGGGTAAGTTTCACTTTCCGGAGCTTTGTACGTATGGGGAATGCGGTCAAAACTCTGAAAATGTCAGTTTATGATTTTTGAGCGCATTTTTACCTTAGCATATTCTCGCCCTGCGTGAGAACATATGAAGTGTTTCAAAAAATGTTGAAATGTCCCAGTCATTTCACGGTTTAATGTTATAATCACGTTTATTTTCCCAAATTATCTCAGTGAGGCTAAAACACAATATCATTCTTAGTCCTTTGGTATTCCAATTCTGGGATAAAAATATATTATTTTAAAGTAAATCTATAATTAAACTCTGATTTCATTGTTTTAAAAAGATTCCCAACGACTTGCATATTTATAGTAATTTTACACGCACGCTTCAAATGACAAACTACTCTGTCAGTGTAACCTAATTATATAGTTAAAAAAAGATATGACTTTTTAACATGTCATATTTCATAGTGGTGTATGGATATCACTATACGGACACTTACCATATCATTATTTTTATACCTGAAGATGAGCAAATCTATCACTATATAGCTAACATGTCACTGGTTTGGAAAGACAATCCTGACAGATTCTGGCAGCTTGTTGAACCCTGACGTCTGATCTGCAAAGTTTTGTGATGGTACTTGTGCATGAATTATGGAGTTTCTTCTGGTGTAAATAAAAGAGAAGCATAATTATTTATTATTAATCATTGACTACTTTTTTTTTATTATCATATATTTCTTAACTGTACCTTCCCAAACCATCAATTGAGTCTTATCTACCTATTTAAAAGTATTATTAAGTCTCACTTAACTAAAAATAAAACAATTTTGTATAGGGAGAAGGCAGTACCTAATTTGTATAAAAAAAAATTGGAACTCAAAAACTTATGACCTATTCTGGGAGGACATGTAAAAAATATTTTTAATTATTAAATACTATGGGACTGATGTACAGTGGATGGTATGCCCATTTGTAATGCATATCTTGTGTGATTTTGCATTGCGCACATCTGAAACTTGGCATTTGCAAGTATAGGTAATGTATACTTGTATGCATTAGATTAGCATCTCCACTACCAACTGAAGGGGGTAACTGGCCTGTAAAGAGAAGTTCTCACGTAAGCAATGTTCACTGAGGGCTAAGCTGAGCTGGGAGTAAGCGTAAATATACACATTTTTTGTACCAAGTATAGGCTGGTGCAAGTAAGCCCTGATGATGGTGACAATGACTGCTATGAAACGCAGCATACAGATTGAACATACAGAGTGCATTGAACTCTGCATATGGGCAAATATGTAAATTTTGTTCTGTGCATACAATGTTTGAGAGTCTGTGGTCAAGTTGCTTTCAACTCTGTATTGACTGCTGTGTGGTCAAAAGAAGTTCCAGAATTGTGCTCTTATGCATTCCAGATTCAAGGAGAGGTTATACAGTGATGATGAGCAAATTATTTTCAGATTGCTTTCCATTTTTTACTGGTGCTGTTGACACATTATGTCATCTTATATACAGATGTGTCCTCTTACATCTTTGCCGCTTTGACAGCAAACTTGCCACATATGCGGACACCATGGTATGCCAGGCTGTGACAGCATTTGCACCGTGCAATCCAATGGATCATGGGTGCGAATACAGTGCACGTACCTGGTCACAGATGCGTGACTTACGGCATAAGTGGCTAGATTTGCAGCAAAGATACAAGAAGACATATCTATAACACTTGGAAATACGAATGCAACTCAATAAGTAAGGTAACAAGACCTCTCACGTGTATAATGTCACGGGAACAGGTTTGGTGCACTGTCATCTGTGGTGGACGTGCTTGGCCAGCCGGATAGCTACTCATCTTGTTATCTGTTATCAAAGCCAGTGCACCAAACTCAAACCTGTTTTTGTGACGTGACATTATCACCGTGCACCTTGAGAAGTTGCCAATGAAATTCAGCTGCTGATGTGACCTTTAGACACAGAAATCTGATCGCATTACAAACCTCGACTTTTGACCATGTTTCCGCCAGCCCTGCCATCTTATAACCGATGTTGGGACAGTAGGGACTGATATGAGGTGCATTCTAACGGGTGTGAGGGGAAGCAGTGGTCTACCTGCTCTGGCCTGTCTGGAAATTACAATGAAATAAAGAACATTAAACACATAAGAGGTCTTGTTACCTTACTTATTGAACCACCCTTGTAAATACAGTATTAAAAAATCAACTGCAACTGGAAAGGGAGGTTAGAAAAGTCAAAGGCAGAAAAATAAATTGTTTCACTTAAAAGCTCTGCAGCATTATTTAACATTTAAAACAATCTGCAATTCAGCACTATTAGAAACCCAGTTAGAGTAAGAAATACTTTAATGAATGGAAGTCAGTTCATCTAAATTCTTCAAGTATAAAAATAGCAAGTCGGGAAGAATAAGAATCTTGGCTGATTTAAAACAAATACTGGTGAGATGATGGAAACAAAGTAAACATCTTAAATAAGTTATTTTCTTCTGTGTTCCTCTTGCAGGAACCAGCAAATGCCTCTTGGTTTAAAGGGTGGGGCTGACCTATCATAAAAAGAAAGGTAAGAATGGATGTAGTATGTTTGGATAGGTGCATGGTTTAAGCAAGTCAGGCCACAACCTATTATTATTATTATTATTATTATTATTATTATTATTATTATTATTATTATTATCCTTTATTTATATGGCACCACAAGTGTTCCACAGGGCCTGACATAGTACATAGAACTAATAGGTGAACAAGATACAAGTAACTTACAGTACATTACAGTGCAGGACAAGGACACAATTTATATACATTGCTGAAATAGCAGTTAGACACTCACAATAAGCAGCCGGGAGTTGGCAGTCACATGTTAGGTGCCCTTATGGGGAGTAAAGAGTAGCAGAAAATGTAAAGAGAAGCACATGAGGGAAGAGGTCCCTGCTTGTGAGAGCTTACATTCAAAGGGGAGGGGCAGACAGACAGGCATGACACAGAAGGGGAAGATAGGGAGGAAAGAGCATGAGGTGGGTTAGAATGAGTGCTGGAAGGCCTTGATGAAGTAGTAGGTCTTGAGAGTCCGTTTGAAGATTTGTAGAAAGATGGAGAGTCTGATGGGGAGAGGGAGAGCATTCCAAAGGTAGGAAACAGCACGGGCAAAATCTTGGATGTGGGAGTGGGAAGAAGTAACCTACCTTGCAAAAATAATGTAGAGAATCGTTTAAAAGGCTAATGTTTGAAGTATTAGATGGTACAATCAATATAAATGAAGAAATACAATTTATATCAATATTACACATTTACCAAAACAGTGATGTATAAGCCTTGAACTAAAGGCTCATACACACTAGACGATGTGCTGTATGAACGATATTGGTGAAAGATTTCCCTTAAACTTTCTGTAGTGCAGGACAAACGATATTGGGTGTACACACTGAAAGGTGTCTTTTAAAGATATCTTTTAGTGAAGTCATCATGCCACATCTCTGAACAGGCAATTCTTGACGATATAGTCAGATTGGGCTGCATGTACACACAACAAAAGATATAGTTATCGCCCAGCGGGAGCACGCATTGCTGGTCGTTCAATGCATATGTAATACCCCGCTATGTGTAGTATTACGCTGATACTGTGGATTGCGCTGACATGTATATGCATTACACAGGCAGGCTACAACTCCCAGCAGTCTTTGCAACTGCTCAAGACGTCAGGCGCACAATGTCACATGAGTGTGTCAGTTGGTAATGCAAGTAGCAGTTGGAGGTGGCAGTTGATCAGGGCAGAGCTGATGTAACCTCTAGGGAAGGAGGAGCTGCACTGCTGAAGTGCTGGCTGACAGGATGGCTGGGTGTGAGCGCTGCAGTGTGATGGAGACCAGAATTGTGTGAGGTGGAGATTCTGGAGGTACAGACCAGGTGGAGCTGGGATCTAAGACTGGCCACCCCTTCTTGCCAGACAGGCATCCAGCTGTGTCCCTGCTGTTGACAGCACATCAAGGCAGACCCAGAGAGGTGGCTGCATAACTGGGGGCAGACCCTGGAGAGACACTAATAAGAGTCCTGGCTTCCATAGACTGGTAGCCTGAAAGTGTTGCTGAGCTGAAAACAAGGAATCAGTGAGTACTGCTGAGATAGATAGTTCTGAGCTCCAACTGTACCTCAGGAGAGGGTTATACCTATACAGAGCAGCACAGACAGTGGCAGCCCTCACTTTCTGTGTACAATGAAATCTGCATTACCAGACTATCACAGGAGAACAATCCCTAAAGTCACCCATATTCACCAGAACATAATTACAAAGGAGTCCACATAAGCCGGGTAGTAGATTTCCCATATATGTGCACCAACGTTTAAAAATGGCCAGGGGACATTCTTAGTGAGTTATAATTATTTTGTGTGGGTACATTGCCTCTATCTTATATGTTAACTTTTAGTACAGCAAGATAATGTACAGTATGGTTGTCAATTTAGTAACTGGAAGTAGTAATTCCTGAGAATTGGTGATGTGATATAAATGTAAAGTATTGCATAAATATATTATATTGTGCTATATAATGTGATATATATATTTAAGTGTTGTTGCTAACTGTGTGCTTAAGGAGACCAAGAGTTGTTGAAGTGTTTCAACTTAGTAAAGTGAATTTTATTTATCGTGTCATTTATTGTGATGTTGTTTGAGAATTACCTGCCTCTCTGCTGTGGCGTGGGAAACTAGAAGAAACAGGTACGACTAGAACGGTGAGAAATTACTCATCAATAGATGCTACTTTGGGGTATCACACATACACACTGAATGATATGAACAATATATCGTTAAAAGATATCTTTATCATCAATATCATTCATAAAAATCGTCACATGTGTATGCACCTTAATGCCACTTCTCTTAATGCAGTGTATGTGAGAGGTTTATGAGGTGAACAACAATGCTTCACCCGCTGAACATAACCAGAGATGTGACCGTTAATATTCTCAGTGTAGGCTACGTGCCGTGGACACGGAGCGAGTTCTATTGGTGATTAGCTGAATCACGGTGGGGAAGGCCAGGGTACCTCTGTCGGTGGCAGTCACAGGGCCATTTGCCTTGGCGCGTTTCACTAACTATTAGGCTGGCAATTTCATCAGAAGCTCATCACCAACAGAACTCGCTCGATGTCCATGGCATGCAGTAGGTGTTCTCAGCTGATCTACATCATACATACTTGCCTGTTTGAACAGTCAACTTGGACATCAGACCTGCACTTCTAAAAGTTTACACAGTGGTGTCCCTTATGCTGCTTAGAAAGATCTCTTCACTGATGCCGGTTCAGATGCCTGGCCTGCACTGAGAATATTAACGTTTAGGCTCGGCAAGTGAAGCATTGTTGTTCACTTCATAAACCTCTCACATCCACTGCATTAAGAAAGTGGCATTAACCCGAGACATACACATTACTTGTTTGAGAGCCACCTGCCTCTCCAGAGCTAATAGCACTCACCAGGATTCGGATGCTACATACAGTCCTGCATATTGAAATCATCCTATGGTGAGATCCACCCATTGTCTTATACTCTAAAACGTAATATACTTTTCCTCATCCAGTGAATCA
The DNA here is from genome assembly GCA_031769625.1 of Taudactylus pleione. NCBI lineage: Eukaryota > Metazoa > Chordata > Amphibia > Anura > Myobatrachidae > Taudactylus > Taudactylus pleione. The sequence goes on from JAUIMM010000205.1 coordinate 3,657,599, forward strand.
TATTGATCTACCTACTGTTAGTATATACTGTACATAGCTTTTTCTTCTTTAAGCGATTTATGCTAAGTCTGTTTTTTTCAACCATGAGCTAAAATATATTATTTATCTGGATCCAATTGGAACTTTTGGTATATATTATTGACACACAACCACCTTTGCCAGTATTTTTACTATCACAACTGATCTGTTTTTATATATATTTTACTATGTTTTATATGTATGCGATGTGGGAAAATGTGTAATTTTGTAATAAATAGTTTTTTTTCATTTATATTGATTGTACAGTCTAATACTCTTCAAACATCAGACTTTTGAGTGCTTTTCCACATTATTTTCTCTTGCTTTATCCCCTGAAGGACATCCCACTCCTAACAGATAGCTGCTGTAAAGTCTTATGTTTTTACAATTATACTTAAGAGCAGTTAAATATCTTTAAGCGCCTAGGATTGTGTATGTTGTACACTACCTCTTTTTTTCCACAACCTACCTTGCTCCAATGTTGGTAGATATGAAACAATCCATAAATATACAAAATCTACAATACAAAAATGTCATCATATCTGGTAATTAGATAGGTCACACTTTAAATCATGAGATAAAAACAGAGAAAATTAGGATCAATATGGGACAGTCCTTAGACATCTTTATTTACTTAGGCCGACACATATACTTATGTCTTAGGTCTGTCAGCAAATTGAAGTCTATCCAGCAGAGCGGTGCATGTAATCTATGTCCTTGTCTGTCCCAGTGCTCTACACAGATCTCTAAGTGAGTGCTACGTGTAGCTCAGCCTCAGTGGGAAAATAAAATAATAAATAAAACATTTGCTTCGATGACTTACATCGAATACCCTTGTACTTTCCCTCAATATATGGGACCTAATTTACAGTACAATGCGATTTGATGTGTGAACCCTCTAGTCCTCAGTGAAAACAACAGTGTGCAAGTTAACAGACCTATTACTCATAAGCCTTTTCCACCTGCATATACTGTATCATAATTGTTTAAAGCACACTTCAATCTCTCCTCAGCACAATACTTTGTATACTTTGCTCTATAATACACCGCCTCATCAATCCAACAGTACAGCTCTTAATCATAGCGAAACATTGGGCTGCGTAAGATAATTTGCAGCATTTTCAACATCACTCAGGATTTTACTCTCCGATTAACATACCCTACCCCGTGGATTAGTCATAGCAGCTCATAACTATTCCTTTATACAGGAACTGCCTAGTCACAGTGCCCCTCTTACAGTATGGGAGCACTTTATATTGGTTTGTCCCTGCTGCACAGCCAGACATTTTACAATCCAGAGACATGCACATGCTGGTAACCGTGGTGCTGATGGCATGCTCCCCACACTGAAATAGGGTACTGCACACCTTCATGTACAGGGACTCCTCCATCTGGCCAAGGGGCTCCATCCCTTCTGAGCAGCCATACTGCCTGATGCAAAAGACCCCCCTACTTCACAATGTGAAACTGTATTACAAGGGGCCTCTCATACTGGTGGAACCTCTTTCTCTATAATACATTTCTACTTTAGCCATGTTGAGGCTCTTCCCTGTTACAGACATAGATTGAGGTACTCATCCTCTCACACTTTAGCTTTCTTTTACAGAGTCATGGACACTACAGTGCTACAGTACAATATTAATTATGGACTTTTGGCTTCCAGCTATGCACTTCCCACAGCACCAAAACCATGGGAGATCCTCCCACCCATCAACCACGTCCAGCCATATGCCCTCATAAGACATGGTAGCCCCAAGTCCTTGTGGATTTAGGTCCCCATATGTTGTCCCTATCTCTGGCATGAGTGCTTTGTCAAGATGCAGAAGACTCCACATTCTAACTTGTACCTCCTAAGTATAGATCTTGGTGACTGACAGTCAATGTCATCAATTGGTTTGGTTTAAGTATGGCCCACGCTAGAAGCAATTTGCTGGTTAACCTCAATGTGACAGACAAAATTAAATGGGACATGATGGAGTGTTAAAATCTATGTCAATATGGTGGACAACTGTAAGATAAAGAAATTGTATGATTAATATTAAATAATTTAATTTATCACAGTTTGTACTCAGAAAGTTTCCCTTGCTTTCAATGATGTATTAGTTGCAACAATAATTGGTGAATTGTGCTGTACAAATTGTTCTTCACCACAACCAAAGCTTCCAGACTGAAGGGGAGATATCAATCCCTCTAAAGAATACAAGTGGACAGGGGTGGATTAACCCTTACCTTTAGAGGGGAAAATCCCGGTGGGCCGATTGGTCTGTGGGGCCACTTCTCAACTGTGGCCCCGCTCCCAAAATCATGTCACCCGGCTCTCATTTTTTTCAGTATGACAGGTAGCCCAGCTGTCAGCTCCCTGCGGCCTGCCTCTATCACGAGAAGAGGCTTTGCCGCTTTAAAGAAGGGAGCTGCGTCAAATGCCATGCGCCAGCACCTTGGAAGAAGAGTGCTCAGGTGCTGCGCGGGTCCGTGGCCAGTGGTGGCAGGTGGGGTAAGTTACTGGATGCAGAAGCAGCCAGCCCAATTGTCTCCTCTCCACTCTGCCCCTCCCCAGGCTGTGAAGTGTGAAGTTAAAGTTTAATTTCACAGCCTGGGGAGGGGGCAGAGTGCAGAGGAGACAATCGGGGCTGGTGCCTGGGAGACTCGGGCAGACCTGGGTTTAGTTAAGAAGCTGTAGCGAAGTGGAGACAAAAGCGGCTGGCTGGCTGGGAGACTTCCATCTGCACCTGCAGCATGCAGGGTTTTTTTTTAAAGTGGCTGATAGGAGAGATCTGTCCCAGGGGCAATATCTGGGGTGGGGTAAATTAATGATGATCTGAGGGGCGGGGTTATTCTGTAATAAGGGGATTTGATCTGTCTGTGGTGGAGGGAGCAATTTTATGCTTAGTGGAGATGATTTGTCTGGGGGGGGGATTCTGCTCTACTAGGGGTGATGATCTTTCTCTGGGGAGGAGTGATTCTGTGCTAAGAGGAGATGATGATCTGCCTGGGGGGATTATACTGTGCTAAAGGGGATGATCTCTGAGGAGGGATATGCTGTGCTAGGGGGAGATGATAATCTATGTGAGGGGGATCTGCTGTGCTAGGGGGAGATGACCTGTCTTTGGGGAGGGGGGGTATTCTGTGCTAAGAGAATATGATCTGTGTGTTGGGGAGGGGAGCTATTATGTGCTAGGGCAGGAGGATGGTGCTGAGGAGATGCAGGATAATGGCGCTAGGAAGGCACAGGAGGATGCTGCTGGGGAGATGCAGGATAATGACACTGGGAAGATGGAGGATGATGGCACTAGGGAGATGCAGGATGATGGTGCTGGGAAAATACAGGATGATGGCATTTGGGACTGGCTGGAGACACACATAGAGGATGGTAGGACCACTGTTACTGTTAGGAGAAAAGACTGGGGGACAATAGTCTTCAGTAAGACAAAAATTCTAATGAAACCATATTCTGATGCAAATGGAACCAATGAGCAAATATATTTTATTAATGTAAATTGTTTGATATAGGAAACCCACATTTTTCCTGCCCCAAAACTTCTATTACTATCTGTTTGAACCTATGTTGCATGATGATGACATTGGCTTTATTACAGCACAAACAGGTGGCTTCCAGACCATGTGATCTCCTGCATGAATAATAAATACAGACTGAAGACACTGCCTGTCCAGGGAAGATCAATTTCTTCAGAGGTTCACTCGTTGCAGAGAAATAATATAGTATATAACAGTTTTTTTCAGGGCCAATTTAAATTCACAAGCCACCCCTGCAAGTGGAGGTATTGCCATAGAATCTAATTGGTTGATATCTATCATTTTATACAATGTACTAGATAAATGATAGCTAAAATCTTATTCGTTAAAGGTTTAATCAAACGGACCTTGAGTCATGATGTACTCAGAAGGGTAGCAATCATATAGGGGACACACAATTAAGGCCTACACAGAGGGATAACAATTTTGACATCTGTGGTCTAGATTTCTCTTATATTAATTTTTTTTTGTTTTTCACTTGTTAAACTATGTAAAAATAATTGTCAAGAACAAAAATATCCTCCTAGTGTTATTGGCTACCCATGTATTTACTTTGCTGGGAAGTTAATGAATCACATACAGTATTTTATTTTTATATGTGTCTGGAAAACTCCAAAGTTTAAAGGGTTATTTAAGATCAAAATCACTCTAATATTGGAAAGTTATGTTCATGTTTGTATTGATATGTTATCTGCCTCCAAACAATTTGTATGAAATCCAAAAAAGTCCTATATAAATTGTTATAAACTTCGAATGAAGAGTACAAATTTCAGAAATGCTCCTTCAGGCTCCAGGGTGGATACAGTATATCACCTGCAAATTCCTCATCCAACATATCTGATCTCCACGGTACAAAGCATATAAAATAAAACAAATATAAGGGCACTTCCATGCTACAGGACCAATGCTGGGTACACACTTAACTATGTGTACCCAGCCGAGGCGGTCCGCAGCAGGTCCCGATGGCAGTGGCGGCTCTAGACTTTACTTTTAGGGGGGGGCAGTTTAAAAATAATACTTACCCACATGTGCACCAACCCCCCCCCCACAATAATATGCTTCACAAGCAGACTCCATCCAGCCCACATGTGCACCAGACCCCCATGGATCCTCCCCTCCCTCATAATAGTATGCTCCATAAGCAGGCTCCACATGTCCACTGGGACCCCCCTCAGTAACACAAGAAAAGGTTTTGCTATTACATTTGGCAAATCCATATAGGCAGCAGCATTCCAGTCTATTATGCAGTCACACAATATTAACATGTCAGCGCTACGTACCTCAGTGCCACCCTGACACTGTAGTCTCCTTGACTGCCCAGGATGCTTAATCTGTGCCCCTTCTTAACCCCAGGAGCTTCCAGGCTGGGAAGGTGGTATCACTTGTAGTATTTTTCATTCTAATCCTCCCCAGGGGCAGTTGGCTAACCTCCATGGCATTTTTTCCCTCAAAATAGGGTAGCAGCTGCAGCAGCAGCTATGACAGCCTTGACAAGACTCTTAGGACTCAGAGGAGAAAGGAACCCTTCCCCAAGTGTGTGCATGGTACGCTGCAGCGTGCGTCACTGCAGGCTCCCTGCTTCCTTTCTGCGCAGTATTAATTGCACTACAACAGAGGAGGGGAGGGGGCGGACCACATGGGACAGGCAGCTGCTGCAGCTCTGCCCGCTGTCATGTGCATTAGAAGCGGTGCGCCCGGCAGAGAAGGAGCCGGGCACAGTGCTACTATAATACATGATTGCAGCAGGAGGCAGATGAGAGGGGGTGATCACTGGTGGGCCGGCCGCCTTACCCTGGTTACGGCACCTGTGAGGCTCATTGTAAATGAGTGGCCAGAGCTTTTCGGGAATCGGGGCTGTGTGCACAGGGGGTGATCGCCCTGATCAACCCCCCCTGGATCCGCCACTGCCCGATGGGGGTGCCAGCATTAGCAACTGCAAACACACTTGTCGGTGCCGGCAGCGCCAAAACAACAGCGGGGGGCATGCTGTATATGGCAGCATGGCCCCCGCTGCCAAAATCACCCGTTGGACCTGCATGCAGGTACGACAGGCAATGTCGCTGACAATGTGTGGGAGCATGCATCATCAGCGACATAGTGGGTACACACTGCCCGATATGGACAATATGTCATCTGACCCGCCGGATCGCACAACATATCGTTTAGTGCAGAGATGGCTAAAAGATAGATCGCAATCTACTGGTAGCTCACGGGGCATCCGTGGTAGATCGCGACTAACTGAAGTAAAATAAACTTGAAACAGCTTCTGAAGCCTCAGAAGCCAAACTCCCAGGAGTGCAGTGCGCCGGTGACATTATGACATCACCCACATGCTATAAAGAGCCCGCCACTGTTGCTGTCCACCTGCCTTACCCCACGCAGCATACTGAGTTTCATGGGGAGCTGCTGTCCCACCAGCACAAAGGCTCCTCACAGCGCCAAGCACATCCCCGGACTGATAGGAGCAAATTGCTGGAGCCTTTGTCGGGAGTGATTGTGTTATATGTGCGGTAAAGGGGCAGGGCACAGCCTCCTACTGCTGTGGTACCGCGCCACCCCAAGCACCGGCTCCCCGCCACACACACCACACTGAGTGAGTGACTGACTTATGTATTTATTTTTTAAATGAGACAACCCCTTATATTATGAAGCAGTGGAGATAATTGCAGTTTATTACAAGTTTATGGTATGGGGGGATGTAAGAGATGGCAGATTTGTGGCAACTCTGTACACCTCAAAATGACTGGATGTATTTTTTGTTATGTTTTATTTTTTGTGCTTCTCTTTTTGTTTAATACTACTGTATTTTATGCATGTGAGAGCTGTTGTGTAATACTACTCTATGTTATGTATATGAGGGCTGTTGTATAATACTACTGTATGTTATGTATGTGAGAGCTGTTGTGTAATACTACTGTATTTTATGTATGTGTGAGCTGTTGTATAACACTACTGTATGTTATGTATGTAAGAGCTGTTGTATAATACTACTGTATGTTATGTATGTGAGAGCTGTTGTGTAATAATACTGTATGTTATGTATGTGAGAGCTGTTGTATAATACTACTGTATTTTATGTATGTAAGAGCTGTTGTATAATACTACTGTATTTTATGTATGTGAGAGCTGTTGTATAATACTACTGTATATTATGTATGTGTGAGCTGTTGTATAATACTACTGTATGTTATGTATGTGAGAGCTGTTCTGTAATACTACTGTATGTTATGTATGTGAGAGCTGTTGTATAATACTACTGTATTTTATGTATGTAAGAGCTGTTGTATAATACTACTGTATTTTATGTATGTGAGAGCTGTTGTATAATACTACTGTATATTATGTATGTGTGAGCTGTTGTATAATACTACTGTATTTTATGTATGTATGAGCTGCTGTATAATACTACTGTATTTTATGTATGTGAGAGCTGCTGTATAATACTACTGTATGTTATGTATGTGAGAGCTGTTGTATAATACTACTGTATTTTATGTATGTGTGAGCTGTTGCATAATATACTACTGTATTTTATGTATATGAGAGCTGCTGTATAATACTACTGTATTTTATGTATATGAGAGCTGCTGTATAATACTACTGTATTTTATGTATGTGTGAGCTGTTGTATAGTACTACTGTATGTTATGTATGTGTGAGCTGTTGTATAGTACTACTGTATGTTATGTATTTGTGAGCTGTTGCATAATATACTACTGTATTTTATGTATATGAGAGCTGCTGTATAATACTACTGTATTTTATGTATGTGAGAGCTGTTGTATAATACTACTGTATTTTATGTATGTGTGAGCTGTTGTATAATACTACTGTATTTTATGTATATGAGAGCTGCTGTATAATACTACTGTATTTTATGTATGTGTGAGCTGTTGTATAATACTACTGTATGTTATGTATGTGAGAGCTGCTGTATAATACTACTGTATTTTATGTATGTGAGAGCTGTTGTATAATACTACTGTATGTTATGTATGTGAGAGCTGCTGTATAATACTACTGTATGTTATGTATGTGAGAGCTGCTGTATAATACTACTGTATGTTATGTATGTGAGAGCTGCTGTATAATACTACTGTATGTTATGTATGTGAGAGCTGTCGTATAACACTACTGTATGTTATGTATGTGACAGCTGCTGTATAATACTACTGTATTTTATGTATGTGAGAGCTGCTGTATAATACTACTGTATGTTATGTATGTGAGAGCTGCTGTATAATACTACTGTATTTTATGTATGTGTGAGCTGTTGCATAATATACTACTGTATGTTATGTATGTGAGAGCTGCTGTATAATACTACTGTATTTTATGTATATGAGAGCTGCTGTATAATACTACTGTATGTTATGTATGTGAGAGCTGCTGTATAATACTACTGTATTTTATGTATGTGAGAGCTGCTGTATAATACTACTGTATTTTCTGTATATGAGAGCTGCTGTATAATACTACTGTATGTTATGTATGTGAGAGCTGCTGTATAATACTACTGTATGTTATGTATGTGAGAGCTGCTGTATAATACTACTGTATGTTATGTATGTGAGAGCTGTTGTATAATACTACTGTATGTTATGTATGTGAGAGCTGTTGTATAATACTACTGTATTTTATGTATGTGAGAGCTGTTGTATAATACTACTGTATGTTATGTATGTGAGAGCTGTTGTATAATACTACTGTATGTTATGTATGTGAGAGCTGCTGTATAACACTACTGTATGTTATGTATGTGAGAGCTGTTGTATAACACTACTGTATGTTATGTATGTGAGAGCTGTTGTATAATACTACTGTATGTTATGTATGTGTGAGCTGTTGTATAGTACTACTGTATGTTATGTATGTGTGAGCTGTTGTAAAGTACTACTGTATGTTATGTATGTGAGAGCTGCTGTATAATACTACTGTATGTTATGTATGTGAGAGCTGTTGTATAATACTACTGTATGTTATGTATGTGAGAGCTGTTGTATAATACTACTGTATTTTATGTATGTGAGAGCTGCTGTATAATACTACTGTATTTTATGTATGTGTGAGCTGTTGTATAATACTACTGTATGTTATGTATGTGAGTGCTGCTGTATAATACTACTGTATGTTATGTATGTGAGAGCTGCTGTATAATACTACTGTATGTTATGTATGTGAGAGCTGCTGTATAATACTACTGTATGTTATGTATGTGAGAGCTGTCGTATAACACTACTGTATGTTATGTATGTGACAGCTGCTGTATAATACTACTGTATGTTATGTATGTGAGAGCTGTCGTATAATACTACTGTATTTTATGTATGTGAGAGCTGTTGTATAATACTACTGTATGTTATGTATGTGAGAGCTGCTGTATAATACTACTGTATGTTATGTATGTGAGAGCTGCTGTATAATACTACTGTATGTTATGTATGTGAGAGCTGCTGTATAATACTACTGTATGTTATGTATGTGAGAGCTGCTGTATAATACTACTGTATGTTATGTATGTGAGAGCTGTGGTATAATACTACTGTATTTTATGTATGTGAGAGCTGCTGTATAATACTACTGTATTTTATGTATGTGAGAGCTGCTGTATAATACTACTGTATATTATGTATGTGAGAGCTGTTGTATAATACTACTGTATTTTATGTATGTGAGAGCTGTTGTATAATACTACTGTATGTTATGTATGTGAGAGCTGTTGTATAATACTACTGTATTTTATGTATGTGTGAGCTGTTGTATAATACTACTGTATGTTATGTATGTGAGAGCTGTTGTATAGTACTACTGTATGTTATGTATGTGAGAGCTGCTGTATAATACTACTGTATTTTATGTATGTGAGAGCTGTTGTATAATACTACTGTATTTTATGTATTTGTGAGCTGTTGTATAATACTACTGTATTTTATGTATGTGAGAGCTGCTGTATAATACTACTGTATGTTATGTATGTGAGAGCTGCTGTATAATACTACTGTATGTTATGTATGTGAGAGCTGCTGTATAATACTACTGTATTTTATGTATGTGAGAGCTGCTGTATAATACTACTGTATGTTATGTATGTGAGAGCTGCTGTATAATACTACTGTATGTTATGTATGTGAGAGCTGCTGTATAATACTACTGTATTTTATGTATGTGAGAGCTGTTGTATAATACTACTGTATTTTATGTATGTGAGAGCTGCTGTATAATACTACTGTATGTTATGTATGTGAGAGCTGCTGTATAATACTACTGTATTTTATGTATATGAGAGCTGTTGTATAATACTACTGTATGTTATGTATGTGAGAGCTGTTGTATAATACTACTGTATGTTATGTATGTGAGAGCTGCTGTATAACACTACTGTATGTTATGTATGTGAGAGCTGTTGTATAATACTACTGTATGTTATGTATGTGAGAGCTGTTGTATAATACTACTGTATTTTATGTATGTGAGAGCTGCTGTATAATACTACTGTATGTTATGTATGTGAGAGCTGCTGTATAATACTACTGTATGTTATGTATGTGAGAGCTGTTGTATAATACTACTGTATTTTATGTATGTGAGAGCTGCTGTATAATACTACTGTATGTTATGTATGTGAGAGCTGTTGTATAATACTACTGTATTTTATGTATGTGAGAGCTGCTGTATAATACTACTGTATGTTATGTATGTGTGAGCTGTTGTATAATACTACTGTATTTTATGTATGTGAGAGCTGTTGTATAATACTACTGTATATTATGTATGTGTGAGCTGTTGTATAATACTACTGTATTTTATGTATGTGAGAGCTGTTGTATAATACTACTGTATATTATGTATGTGTGAGCTGTTGTATAATACTACTGTATTTTATGTATGTGAGAGCTGTTGTATAATACTACTGTATATTATGTATGTGTGAGCTGTTGTATAATACTACTGTATTTTATGTATGTGAGAGCTGTTGTATAATACTACTGTATTTTATGTATGTAAGAGTTGTTGAGAAAATACAGTCAGTGCGCCTGTATGCAGCATAGAGCCTGTGAGCCTGATACAGAGTTGGACTGTTGTGCGGTTGCGATTTCTTACGGATTTACATCTGCAAAAATATGCAGTCACCATCTGTAATGCCAGCGATCCCATAAGCAACTGCGATCACCATTGTACAGTTAGGAGATTTCGCAGTAACAAAAATATATTGCTCAACAGAGCAAACATCTGCATAGGGCGCACCTTTGAATCAGGCCCATTGACGCTGGTAGATTACCAATAAGTAAGTGAACAAAAAATAGATCACAGGTCACAAAAGTCCGGCCACCCCTGGTCTAATGTGTACCCGGCATTATCCTTTATGACAGATGTGTACACATACACCTATTCTCAAATTGTGCCAAAGAACCCTGTTTAGGATGCCATGGACTTTGCTACTCAGGTGCACCAATACACTAACCCTAAGTAAAAACTGAGGACAAAGTAACACAATGAAGAAAAAGTAGTAAAGCTCAGGAAAAAGTATACAATCTAAGTAAAACATTCAAAAGGCAGGTCCGATATGTGTGACCCACAACATGCATCGTTATGCTTAATCTGCAACAAAAAACTGGTGGTAAGTACCTAGTACACTATTTGCATAATAAGAAGCCAAATTGAGGGGAAAAAAGGCAAACATTGCATAATGCACCAAATAGGTACAGTAAATCACAGCATCATGTAACCCTGGTTAAGGGTTAAATACCATACTGTATAATAAATATATATACCGTATGAGGTAATATATATATAAATTTCATATATTTTAACATGAAGGGATGTGAATGGTTGAAGTTCGTAAATGTGTAGGAACATCAATACATGCAATCCATGTGAAACTGTACAATGTGATATGCAATTCATTTATGTACATACAGTATTCTGAGGTAAAATGTTAACAAATTCATGCTATATGTGGAAAAAACAAATATATATAAATATATGTGTGTGTGTACTATGTGTGAACAAAGGGCAATTCATCTATATAGACATTTATTAAATAGATTATTTTGTGGTAATTCTGACTATGACATACAATATAGAAGAAGGGGTGGAGTGATATAGGTGGGAGTGTATTGGTCCTGTCAGGAAAAGAAGGGCAGTGTACAAAGAGATATAAAAGGAGCTGACGGCAATCTGACAGTTGGTCTGGAGATCACTTCCTTGAGTGCTCACCCACCTATGTCCTGTGCAGCAGCTGAGCTATGGACGATCTGCCAGGCGCAGTGGGTGGAGCCGGAGAGGGAGCTCGTCACCGCAGGAGCTGTGAAGCTGATGGGGAGCCGAGGTAATCACCATGCCGGAGGGGAGGCAGTGGTGGTCAGGTTGCCGGCGGCAGTAGAGTCGTTGAGGCGGTCAACTCCTAAGCTGGCTGTCAGTGGCAGATGGAAACGTGGATCCAGTGTGAGGTTTAGAGCCTAGGACAGTTTCTCATAGGCACCCAAGGTATAAGCTCCAGCCCAGAGGCAGTGTCAATCTCAGAGCAGGCAGTGACATTTAGGAGCAAATTGCTGATCATCATTTACTCCCATACGTTACCAGATTTTCTTTCCAACCAATCAACTAGTTGGCTGGTTGGACAGATAATCTTTAGATGTGTGGCCATCTTTAGGTAGAACCACAGTCATAATTTTACATACAGGATTAATGGTATAACTGATTAAATTTTGTAGGAAAGCATCTATATATTTCTGGACTTTGCAAAGTTAAGTTTAGTGGAGAGGATAACACTAAAGGCAGATGAAGAAGAATCTACTTACTTAACCAAGGAGATACAATAGGACTTTCAGCAATTGACACTAAGGTTATATATGTATATTTATTGTTGTCATCGGTGTATAGTATTGTTCTTTTGATCAATTAAAATGTAAATGTATATATATATACATATATATATATATATGTGTGTGTGTGTGTGTGTGTGTGTGTGTGTGTGTGTGTGTGTGTGTGTGTGTGTGTGTGTGTGTGTGTGTGTGTGTGTGTGTGTGTGTGTGTGTGTGTGTGTGTGTGTGTACAGATGGTGCAGTTGTTATCTCTAAAGAAAATGCTATTTTAAAAACTTTTAAATTACATTTGAAGTGTATTATTTGCCTAAAGGATTATAGAACACTTGGAGAATCTCGGGGGAAGAAGAAGAACAGGTTTACTTAATTTTTATAATGTAATATCCTGTGTCATAGTAAATAGTTTGCATAGCTCCCTATTAAAACATAGACGTTAAATATTACTTTTAAATGAGTTTTTCCAAGTAGGCCCATACTGAATATTAATACTAGGGTGGAGGCACTGATGTAGAAAAGTACACCACTTTACAGGAGGTTAAGTGTGAGTACAATAGAGGGAGATAGTAGCCTAACCTTTAGAGGTTATGGGGCAGTTACAATCACAAGCTTTACAGTTTGACCTGTAAGTGAAAGCAATATACCTTAATGTACATTAGAAGCTTCCTAGACAGAATTAACCAAGAATTGTCACCACACTTAAAAAAAACAGTTCAATAGTGAGTATCATAATTAAATTACCAAATAAAAACAATTCAGTATACAAAATAACCCTTAAAAACACTTAGTAAAGTTCAAACAATGAGTAAAAAACACATGCTCCACAGAATATCCTCACTGAAGATTTGAAGAATGTCCTGGTCTTTTAAAGAAAAAAAGATATAATAAGGATGTACCATAGTATATCAAAAGTATTAATGATAATATTAATAATGGAAATACATTGTCATACACATGCAAATACATATATGGGTGTGTTGATTCCAATGTAATTAATACACTGTGTTGTGAATGTCAACTTCCACCATTTCTGCACCCAAAATGTATTGCATTAACTAGAAGAAGAGAAAATCATGTATATATCAAATATCATTCAATTCTTCAAACTCCTGTCCAGTCCTCCTCCATTCAAGGGGATGAAATGGTAACCAGAAACAGAAGAATCACTGAGTAGTGTAATTATATTACATTTATTTGGGATTTATAACACAGTAAACAAAAAGTACTAAAAAGACAATTTGGCTTCCTACCAGAACAAGTTGTAAATCACGCCTTGAGCAGTCTCAAATGACAGCAGATGTCAAACTTATGTTTAACATGGGATTGGACTGCCTCTCTGGATAAAGGTACAATAGGGTGTAGTGTCTATAATTCCCTCAAAACAGCTCATCTGGTACCAACGTGCTTCAACTAATTGGTATTTTTCAAAGCAATGTGGAGTATTTATTTATATTAAGCCTAGTTAACAATCAAATTGCAGATAGCAGAGGGATAATAATGATAGAAACCTTTAAAAACAACAATAATATACATATTGTATATATTAATTTATTTTATTAGATGCTAACATCCTAAATGCAGTCACAATTAATTTAGAAATGTCAAAAAAACTGCAAAAAAAAAACAACTTGATCCTAGAACTAAGACTGCTGTCACTTTTGGTTTCTGTGTTCTGGTTACACACAAAAGTCCAGTAGCAATATACAGTAATAGTCCAAATGTCAGCTATAAAAGTCAATCGCAACTAGGTTTCTTTGTTTAATAAACAATGTTAGATCCCAGGAATATTTGTTTCCTTTGTATGTATTATAAAAAATGGCATTGCAGTTTGTATTTAATTGATTTTGCAGAAACCAGAAGTGTCCTGGCAATAGTGGGTTCCAGTGGGTTGATACCCAATGCAACATTAGCTATGGTGATTGTCATAGTAAAAAGTTCATCAGAGGGTGTCTGATGAAACTGCCCCTGAACATTGGCAGAGAAACTGGTTAGGACTACTACCCCCCAGGATTCCAGCATCTGGTACCTTGATTTGTCCATTAAAACAGTGTGAGACCAAGTGCTATACCTACCACACTGGGACTGCCGTGGCTGCATAATACAAGAATGTTGGCTTCTAATAGCAGGGTAAGAGAGGATCTGATCATCCCGCCCCTCTTTTCGGCTGATTGCATTATACGAGACTGCATGAGGTTAAGAATAGTGCCGGGTCCATTTTGCATGTGGTCCGCAACTCTCCCTCCCGTACTGACAGCCTATAATTTGAGGTCGAGAATAGCATAGAGACTAATAATTACAGTGAAGTCAAGCTACGTCCCTCTACTTTCCAACATGTGCTCCGGGACATTTTAACAGGTTTGTTTACAATACAGCACTTTGCACCTTGTACTGGTGAGTTTGAACTTTCATCAGTATGACAAATTTCTGGATCCCAACAGTGGAGTGAAAGTAAGGATATAGGCACTTTACTCACCATTCACTTTATGGACTTATGTTTTTATATATATAATTTCATCAACTAAGAGTACCGGAGATATACAGATTTTACTTATTTATTTATGTGTATTTTGCTCTCTGTATTTAATTATTAATTATATGTTACATTTTATATTTTAATAAATGTATTAATTGCGCTCCCTGGGTGAATATATCTTTACCTATTTTGTTAGTATTTTGCACATGTTTATTTTTAGAGAATAGCCAACTGTCAGGTCAACAGGTCATTAAGGGACCTAGGTACAGTGATGAGCTCATTTTACACAGTTGGTAATAGAATTACCGTTTTATGGTGTGAGCGAAGCACACACAGAATAGCGTGGTCAGCAAGAACAAGAGTATATGAATAGTGGTGCCCTATGATGAGGAGGGAAGTTGTCTGACAAGGGGTCAGACGAGGAGAATCCATCAGATGGAAGAACGGGGGATTCCTGTAAGGCAGTGTGAACGACATGCACCTGTGCAGAGATGCCTGCAAGAGTGACCATCCATTATCAATATATGAAGCGGACTTCCAATGAATGAGGATATGAAGGACATGATCGACCACATATAAGTTGAGTATTGCTGCACCAATAGACTGTGTTTCTGTCACTGTTTTATTCTTTAATAATAAACTGCTGTTTATAACTTTATAAATCTGGTTATGCATATTTCTACTCAAAATACGTTATATTTCTTCACCGATAACAGTGTGTTATAAACATCCCACTGGGAACAACCATTAATTTTAAATATTCAGAAATGAATGTATTTTATTATAAGCAGATTCCCATATCTATTATTAAACTTCATTTGAATTAAAATATTTTACTGATGTGCAAAAGAATCCTAGTACCCACTTACAATGAAGGTTTTTTTCCCATTTGTTTGCTTTATGCAGAATCAAGGCTAACTACTTGTTAACCAGAATGGCAGCATATTAGTAACAAAATCAGGTACAGTACTGCACACAAGAGAATGTCAATACAGTATTTGTAAAAAAAACATATTGCATTACTTAAACTTACTAATGTAAACCTCAACAAAAGTACTGTAGCATACAAATAAAAGCCCTTCTCTGAAAATCTATTCAATAAGCATTAATAAAAGGGTGAACTAGTACTTCAGATAAACAAAATACATAAAAGCCAATTAAATAATAATTGAAACAAGTATAATCTCATGAACAAAATATTACAATACAATTCTAAATAAAAGTGTTAATTATGAAACCCAGAGAAAAACTACCAACATTTTCCTTATTATAGTGTATAACAAAGAATTATAGACTATAAAAATAGAATGATTTTTTGACCCTCACTAAGCCTATTTAGAGCCTATTTAGAGTCCTATTGGGTCTATAGTGACATGTTAAATAATTACAATTGTAATAAAATTGAGAAAGAATTGTGGCAAATCAGGTAGTGTATCAGGGCACTTTGTTTGTTTATCTTATGAATAATATTTTACAGATATACAGAATTTTACTGATTTTTTTGATTTTCTTACATATTTGAATCTATAGCCACACTCTAATATATTGATAATATAAGTTATATTGCAATTCCAGAGTGAACAGAACTTTCCTTTTTATTACTTGCACCCACAAATGTTTTTCTTTTACAGTGCCCACAGAGAAAAAAGCCTTTTGCTGTTGACAGCCAATTTTTTAAACATTTTAAAAAAACTAGGTGATAAGTTTATTTTAAAATTATACCTCTTTTAAATATGGATACAGGTTTCTTTGGCAGATGTGATGAAAGTATTGGAATAATCTTTAATAGAGATCAACATTTTTCAAAGTGGTAAGTCTAATGTGCTTAAAAGTTGTCACAAACAGACAGCAATATTTATTTTCAGTCAATGTACTGTTCACAGTTTTAAAATTGAAAAGATGATTTCAATTCATATTACAGACTTTTTGTGACTTTAATATTATATTTTAACTGTTTCAGATGGCAGTTTATAATCTATGTAACTATTGCTGTCAATTTATTTTATATAAATTGACAGCAATAGTTACAATGTATTTATTTGTTCCCAATCTGGTCCCTTTTTTAAATATGGTTTGCATCAAAGACCAAATCAAGGAATTCTATCTCCTCTTTTTTTATGTAAAATAGAGTTAATAATTGATAGTATTAATCTCAGATATAAACTGAATTTAATTTAAAATAGTTAGATTATCATCAATGTATCTTTTATACATAATACATAATATAAATGAGACATATAGGCATTTACAATAAAGTGGTGCTTATATCCATCTTTGGGTCATCACGATTATGGTCAAGTTAGAACAGGTCTTGACTAAACTGACTTATTTAAAATAAAAAATAATCTTTTGTGAAACAGACAGATATGGATATTGTAATCCTTTTCAAAATGTATCTAAATGTTTACATAAGATGTTCTCCACTCCAGTCATAATTAACCACAAGTACTGATTGTAATATTACACAGCGATAGATTTGAATGCTGATACAAAGTCCAACATGGTAACATTATGTGGTGAGAGATTCAAAGTTGTTACAAAGTTGCATATCCTTTTTTTATGTTTTTAAATCCAGTGCAAAGTCTTTTTAACTGATGTTCAGTTTCAGAATGTGATCCACAACACAGCTGAAAATGATCTTAATTAAGTAAATGAAGTCTGATCATATAAAGAGACTGATCTTTCTTTCTAAACCATGCTCCTGACGAAGGTGTGAAAACACACAGAAACGCGTTGATAAAATCTTCAACAAACTGAGTCATCTGATCTTATTACAAGACTATATTTAACTTGCCCAGGTACTAAGAATGGAGCATCTCCCCACTGTTCATGCTGCACACACCATCAGGCCAGAGGATCACAGCAGAGCCGGTGAAAGTTAACATATCTCCGGAGCTTTACTGGCTACCCGGCATTTCAGCCCATGAACAGAGATCCTTCGGTAAGGTCCAGCAGATTCAAGACACAGCAGCCCGGTGGACATTAAAACTAGTATACTAACAAAGGAACATCAAACACACTGTTCCTATCCTTACCAAGTTTCCTACTATTGATTTGTCTACAAGTTTATGGTATATCCCTCAGATGCTGCGCAGCTATTATAGAACATGTGAGCTCTCTCTTTTTCTTTAAAACCAAATATTTTATACTATGCAGGCATAACAAATATCATGCCAGTCGATAGATAAGTTTAAGCCCTAATGATCCTCAGAACGGACTACAGGTTTTAAGAAAATTTCTGATGTCCAAATATTTTGGATCAGAATCCAATTAATTCTATATCTTCAGTGACTATGATTGTGTTGAATAGGAACAACACGTGAGCAAATGCTCAAATAACACAACTATATTGTTCACAACTAACTAAATGGATCCACACTATAACAGAGCATCTAATGCATTATATTTTTGTTATATGCACAGGCTCCTTATAAACAACTTAGGACCATATCCTAAAGACTTAATTTTCATTTTTTATTTTTAAAGTTCAATTTTTTCATTTTTTTATTCTTTCATTTTTCATTGTTTTAACTTTATTTTATTTTATTTCTATTGGGTAGTTTTTAGTATTTTACATTTTACATTCCATTGTCTGTCATTGTTTTTATAGGTATTGTATGTATATTTACATTTACACAGTATGTCTCTCTTTGTAATAAATTAACCTTTTCTGTAAAAACTGTTAGTGTTGTTGTATAAGCACAACCAAATCTTCCATGTACCTTTTTGTTTTCTGAAGTAATTTTGCACATTCTTCTTCCTTGGCAGCAGCTCTCATACACCATTAGGTCACTTAGGGAGCACTAATATTTTTTTCTTTCTTGTCTTACCTCTTTGTTTGTCAGTTAATGCCTAGTCTTATTTTATTACTGTTTGTTGTACTATACAAATAAATGTAATTATTATTATTATTATTATTATTATTATTATTATTATTATTAATAATAATAATACTATGCATAATATTGTCTGATTTAATGGATTGTTTATTTGTTGTGTTGAATATTTAGATTTCATTGTACACTGTGTAATTTTACTATAAATTGTCAGCGCTCACTGGCAAAGCCTCCCTACCTTCTTTCTCATGTCTGCATCCCCTTTGCCTAAATCATCTGTACCTGTTCTGTTTTATGTTTATGTTGCCTTGGTATGATTATAATGTACTCTTATACCCTTACTCTATTTGGTACTCAGGATTTGTATGGTTTATAATGCTGTCGGTCCAGTGCTGTGCTGTCTGTAGTAGCTTACAAATAAACAAGGTTGATAACAATGGATTTCTCCATTTCTTCACCCCTGAAATATGTCACTGTTTTCAGAATCTGTAGATCAAAGCAAGTTGTTACACTGATCGCAATAAAACTGAAATCATTCCTGTCAACCTTTGTGACCAGATATCTCAACTGGAATGCATTAATAAAAACTTGCCGGGACAGCTCTTCCAATATCAAGCCATTCCAGTGAAGTTATTACTTCTGGGCTTCAGACCTGGAAGATGTAATGCATGGCCATTGGACTGCGCATGTGAAAGCTTTGAGTAATAGAGGGGGATGCAAGCATTCCTTCCCAGAAAATGTTTGCTATTTTGTAGCCATTAAGATGTGAGAACAGAAAAATCGGTGGTGGCTTGCAAAGGCAGAGGAACTGCGGGTTATGTCCTAATGGAGGCACAGTTGAAGCATGGAACAACATCTGGCTCTCTATATGTACTTCGTTGACCTTGAAAAAGCTTTTGACAGGGTACCGAGGTCTACTAGGTATATTATACTCAAGAAGATTGGATGTCCTGCGAGGTTGATTAACTTAGTGAGCCAATTCCATGACATCATGATGGCCAAAGTACAACATGAAAATGACTTCACAGCCAATTACCTAGTCACGAGTGGTGTCAAGCAAGGGTTTGTAATGGTTCCTACACTCTTTGCTATTTACTTCGCTGCTGTGATGAAAGATGCTATGAAAAACTGCAGTGGAAAAATACTTATAAACCTAAGGAATGATAAGAGCATTTTCAACCTGTCTCACTTCAGGGAAAAAGGTGAAATCAGACAAGTCTCTGTTAGAAGTTCTGTATGCCGATGATGTTTGCCTTATTGCTGACAGCATGGAAAACTTGCAGCAATATGTGGGCCACTTGGATGCGTCATGCCATAAATTTGGCCTGGTGATAAGCATGTAGAAAACCCAGATACTGAAACAACCTGTAATTGGTACTACTGCGAACGACGCTATGGTCACCCTGGAAAACAGCTGGGGGAAGTACGATCGTTTTGGTACCTGGGAAGCATAATACGCAATGACAAATGCCTTGAGTCCGAAATTGCAACACGTATTGGCAAAACTGCTGCTGCTTTCAGCAAACTCAATCAGAGAGTATGAAAGTCTCACGATCTCCAGCTGCAGACTAAACTCGCTGTATATAAAGCAATTGTGCTACCCTTATTGCTGTACACCTCTGAGACCTGGTGCTTCTACAGGGAAGACATTACAAGACTGGACAGCCTCCACCTGAAATGCCTCCGGGCAATTCTGCATGTGAATTGGCAGAATCGTGTCCCAAACTCTGAGATTCTTCGTCGGACTAAGATGAACGGAATGGAGTGCTTGCTGATGAGGGACCAGTTGAGATGGTGTGGACACCTAGTGCAGATTAATGACTAGAGGTTGCAAAAGTTGGTTTTCTACTGCGAACTTTCGAGCGGAAAGCTCAAGGCTAGGGTCAATACCTGCTGTACAAGGATGTCCTGAAGCATCACCTACAGGGCCGGTGCAAGACATCTGGGCGCCCTAGGCAACATTTCACCCACTGCCCCTGCTCCCTCTAATTTATGCTATGCCACATATTAGTGACGCTAATTTATAATATGCCATACAGCAGAGCCCCAAAATCATACTGTTCCTCATAAAACTGCCCCAAATTCATAATATGTTATGTTCCACAATGTATTATACAGTATGCCACACAGCTGTATCTCCAATTCATAATTATGCTACACATCAATGCCTCCAAAACATATTATGCCACATGCTTATGCCCCCAATAGATAATATGCCACACATGTGTGCCCTAATACATTATGTCACACATCCATGCACCAGTATATTTATGGCACACATCTGTGCTCCAATATATGTCAGTACCCATTACCCCTCCCCACATAGACACAGACACTCACCCTGCCAGCACTCATTAAACCTACACACACATACCCTGTCAGCATTCAATAAAACCATCCCCACAAACACTAAACCAGGACTGAGATATCCTTTTTTTGTGTGGACTCAGCGGTGGCCTCCAGTGGCTGGTGCCCCTAGGCAGCCACCTAAAGCTGCCTAATGGTAGCACCGGCCCTGGTCACCTGGCTTTAAGCGGCCTGTCTCATGACACCTGGGATCACTCACATTAGATAGAACGGAGTGGCAAAATACTGTCAAAAATGGAGCTCACAACTTTGAACATTTGCGCTTAGAAAATCTTGATGCCAAGTGCCAAATCTGGAAAACCTGCTTGAAACCCTCCTATAACTACACATTCAACCCTAGCTGGCAGTTATACTGTGCTGCCTGCAACTAAATTTTCATAACCAAGTTCGGCTGTGCTAGTCACATAAGAGCGCACGCTAGAAGATGATGTGAGCGAGTTGTCATTGACGGACATGTTGTGGAGGGCATCATCATCATTATTTTATTAATGTGTTGTACTATACAAATAAATGTTATTATTATTACTATAAATAATATTGTCTGATTTAATGGATTGCTGACAATATATAATTGTTTATTTGTTGTGTTGAAAATATAGATTTAATTGCACACTGTGTAATTTTACTTTAGATTGTCAGCACTCACGGGCAGGGCCCTCCCTACATTCTGTCTCATGTCTGCATCCCCTTTGCCTAATTCATTTGTACCTGTTCTGTTTTATGATTATGTTGCCTTTGTATGATTTTAATGAACTCTTTTACCCTTGCTCTATTTTGTACTCATGATTCATTATGTATGGTTTATAATGCTGTCGGCTCCGTGCTGTGCTATCTGTAGTGCCTTACAAATAAACAAGGTTGATAACAATGGATTTCTCTGCAATATGTCACTGTTTGCAGAATCTGTAGATTAAATCGAGATGTTGCATTGATAGCAATAAAACTGTGATCATTCCTGTCAACCTTTGTGACCAGATATCTCAACTGGATTGCATTGTTAAAAACTTGCCGGGACAGCTCCTCCAATATCAAACCATCCCAGTGAAGTTCTTACTTCTGGGCTTCGGACCTGGAAGATGTAATGCGTGGCCATTGGACTGCACATGTGAAGCTTTGAGTAATAGAGGGGGATGCAAGCATTCCTACCCCGAAAATGTTTGCAATAGGATGCAATGGCTAATACCCACAAGCGATGACATCAGCAATTGGGACTCAATTCCAAACATCTTAGCTTTTGTGAGCTTGATTCATATGGGCAGGATCTCAGTCCCCATAGTTTCTATGGTGACAGCTCTGCAGAAGGAAAACAGTTGGACTGATTCTTGCTGTGGATTCCTGATCACATGTATGGAAGAACCTTAACAAATGCATAAATCCTCAAATAAAAACACCAGTTCTCTGAGGATTCATCATAAATCAATGTTGATACATCTAGCCCAACAGCTCAATATTTAACAAAATTCCTTTCAAGCAGACAGTGCAGCATCATCGAGCCATTATCTTTTGGATCAGCTGCTTCCCATGGCTTTGGGTAATCCCCTGATTTTTTCTTTCTGGCAGTGTTGTCTATTTCTGTTTCCCACATGTGTCAGTGTCACACCCTTACATCCCTTGTCCTGGTACTGTAGATCTTGTGTAAATATCCATGTAGGCAGAGTAGTTGTCCTATAGTATATGACTTTCTCCACTTTCACTCTATATTACTCCTGGTTCATCCACTGCTTACGAATAATCTCCAAAATTACCACCCAAGTATTCCATTGATTACTCCCAAGTGCATTTCGGACATGAAACCAAGTGGTGGCATCAAGTAGTTTAAGCCAGTGCCTTTTATCTACTATATGAATAAAAAAAAGGAATCCTGGCAGCAGTCAGAATCTTGGTGCCAGAGTCCTGACTGCCGGCATTCCAAAGGAAAGTATTAGGTTTAGGGGGAGGGTTAGGTTTAGGCTTAGGGGTTAGGGTTAGGCACTAGGGATGGGTTAGGGTTAGGAATGCGGAGGGAGAAGGTTAGGGTTAGGCTGCGTCGGGGAGGGTTAGGATTAGGCTGTGGGAAAGGTGGGTGAGGGTTAGGGTTAGGCACTAGGGGAGGGTTAGGATTAGGCTGCGGAGGGAGAAGGTTAGGGTTAGGCTTCATCGGGGAGGGTTAGGATTAGGCTGTGGGAAAGGTGGGTTAGGGTTAGGGTTAGGCTACTTACCTTTGGGCATCGGGATTCTGTTGATATACCGCTGTCTGTATTCTGACCACCGGTAATGTTACAAGGTGACACAATATTTATACAAGCTGCCACACTCTGCACAATTCTTCCCATTTCTAGAACTAGTCATAGACAATAAAGAAAATGATACCAAAGCAAAGGTGCAAGTACTGTACAGCCAAAACAGTACTGTAATCGAGAGCCACCAAAAAGAGGAATGGTAAAAACAGTTTACTTTACCCAATGGATGTGTTTATGTAACTGGACAATTTTTAAACAACTAACCCACCCCCGTATTTTCCTGCTCTCATATTACTGGCATCCTCCTAAATACACTTACAGCAGGAAGTTGCAGTTGCGTTATGCTATGTATCATTAGAGCCAAATGTCTCCTCTCTCTCTCTCTCCCCAGCACCTCCCGCTGTCACAGCAGTAGTCTACAATACACCAAAGTGCAATGTACAGTGATGACTGTGCATACTGACAAATCACTCTTAATGTACTGTGGAGCATGCTGGTAACAAAATGACAGAGTGCCTGAGTCTATATACTTACATTTATCCCCCCGAGTGTTGTGGTTTACATAATGGACCAGTGCTCTTCATTTTCTGTTTCCGGATAACAATGATGAAATAGTCACTCATTAAACATGCCAAACATTCTAATAATTGTATCAAAGAATTTAGAAACATTAACTGCAGCTTACAGTATAGAAAGTGTTTCATAACATGTTGGGTTTTTTTTCTTCCCTACATCTGGCAAATTGCTATAACCCATTAAACCATTGAAGGCCACATAAACAACATTTAGTATTTCTCAATATATGTTTGTTCTTTCTTTCCTATTGAGGGATTTCATTCATTGTTGTTTTTCTCCAAGGGTATATTCTTGCTATATTTTTGCTTTTGTCATTTTCTAAAATGCTTTTGGCAGTGAGAACACTTTGCAATTAATATCTCTGCTGGAGCAACCCTAAAACCGCACAGTCTTCAAGCAATCAGACATTAACTTATCCGCTTAAGAAAAGAACAAAAAATTTATAGTGACCTAGTTCAGTTTAATAGTGCAGTATAGTTTTCATAGATTAGATGTTTTTATGCAGGTCATCCAACAACAGAGCTATAGCACATGTATACACAATTGATGTTACCTTTTAAAGCCAGACAGTTAAAAGCATAGTACACTGACTACGTCATTTTACTATAACAATTCTAAACGTGAACTGATACCATTTTAGACGCTCTGCATAATAAAGTCACAGGGGGCGTTTCAATAGTTTTTTGGGCAGCTATTTGTTTTGGGTGCCTGATGGAGCAATTCAATTGTTGCACAGGTGGGTGCGATCAAAAATGTCTGATAAACCCATGGTTAGGGCGCCCAAACAGCAGTTTGGGGGACGTAACCAAGGCTAAACCCGGTCTAATAGACCACAATGACTGTAATGATTAAAGAGCACCCAGAACAATTGAATTGCAACACTGGGTGCCCATTGGTTATCGATGCCCACAAAATAATTGAATCGCCCCCACAGTATGTAAAAGTACGAGGGCTGATTGAAAAGTAATGAGACTGCCTCTGTTTATTATGAAGCTCATACATTGATGTGTCTGAAGCTGCGGTTGGACTGGCGTAGTCTTCTTTGTTTGGTCGCAGCGAGTGGAAGATCTTCGTACGGTTCATCGTGGCAGATGAGGAAGACGTGTCTGTGAGATTACGTCAGAGATGTGTGATTGAATTTTGTGTTAAACTTGGAAAAAATGGAAATGAAACTCATGAAATACGGTGGAGAAACAATTAGCCATGCTGCAGTATTTCAGTGGTGGAAGCACATCAAAGAGGGTAATACGTGACTGATGAAGCGAGTTCTGGTAGACCATCCACCGTGGTTAAAGATGTCAACATTGCCAAAGCTGCGGAGATGTTGCAAAATGACAGAAGGTTCAGCTTCACTTGGCAACTCATTTGAACAGGTTCAGCATATTGTGACAAAGGATCTGAAAATGCATTGCGTGTGTGCCTGGTGGTTACCCAGAAAATCTCACAGAAGAGCAGATGGGACGGCGAGCTGAATTGTGAGAGAACACCATTCGGATGTCGGAGAGGTTACCGATTGTGACGTGTGACGAATTGAGGATTCGTCATTTTGATCCAGAATCCAAACAACAGTCCAGTGTATGGAAACACGCAAATTCACCTCCACCCCAAAAAATTCTGTGTGATCCCTTCGGCGTGTAAAGTCATGGGTCTGCTGTTCTTTGATGCGCACAGTATGATCCTACAGCACTGGGTTCCCATGGACAGACAATTAATGGTGCCTACTATGCAAACAACCTGAAATCCATTTGCGTGGAGCCGAGGAAGAAAATACCATATTTGCTGAAGAAACAATGGTTTTTGTTCCAAGACAATGTCTGAGCACATGTTGCTGTTGCATTGGCAGAACTGACTGAAATTAATGGGACAGCCCTGGAACACAGTCCATATACCCCGGACTTAGCGCCCTGTGATTTCTGGGCATTCCCAACCCTGAAAAAACAACTGCGCAGAAAGAAGTTCTCAATAGATGATGAAGTGAAAAATGCCACAACTGCAACACTAAGGGGTTTATTTACTAAGCAGTGTTAGGAGACAAAATGAAAAGTGATAAGAAAGTGGTAAGGTGCCAGCCAATCAGCTCCCAAC
The DNA here is from genome assembly GCA_031769625.1 of Taudactylus pleione. Lineage (NCBI taxonomy): Eukaryota > Metazoa > Chordata > Amphibia > Anura > Myobatrachidae > Taudactylus > Taudactylus pleione. The sequence continues at coordinate 3,683,529 of JAUIMM010000205.1, forward strand.
TGTCATCTCACAGGCTGTGTTTGAAAAATGACAGTTGGGAGCTGATTGGCTGGCACCTTATCACTTTTCACTCTGTCTCCTAACACTGCTTAGTAAATAGACCCCTAAAAGTGATGTCACAAAACAGCCTACTGCACGTCTTTGAATCATTGTGGAAACGCTGCAAAAAATTTATTGAATGTGAATGACCCTACTTTGAAAAAGAAAAATGTTCAGTTCCTGTGGAGTCATCTGATTCTGAATAAAAAAAATCAGTCTCATAACTTTTCAATCAGTCCTCGCATCTTGTTAATTATAAAGGAGAAAACAAAAAATCAGACAAAACTACAGTGTTCTAACTAAAAAAAAAAGTGTAGCTTGGAATATTGGTTTTCAAATTATGCTTCTAACTCATTCTAGAAATCACTAGGGATGGACAAAATGAAGTATCGATAATATGCAGGAACATCACCAGCTCATTCATGGTAGGTAATAGGTAAGACATTTATTTTTTAGCATATGGATGTGCCACACATACATGCAGGAGATCCAGACTGCATCAGCCTTTTCATTTACAGAACGTAATACTGTACACATTCCTATTCTAGTTTAAAGTTTGTTATTTGTTACGAGAGAGATCAAGAAATGGGGAGCTGGGAAATGTCGATTACTAGGGAACTATATTTAACCTCTCTGAATTGCATGGGGTTACTGTACGCCTTTTCCATTCCAACCTCTATCTTTTTTTCATCCATTACAAATAACTTTATTGAAATGTAACTGCACTCATTATATATACACCAGTGCACACACTAATAAGACCATGACAATAACGCTTGAAGGAAAATAGCATAATATCTTCCGCACACTTATCTACACCTACATAGGGAAACCTGCATCAATGAAGTCGATATACAGGTATCATATTTCCATTAATAATGCAAAATTCTACAGATATTGTATTGAAACCCAGGCATTTTTGATTGTGATACATCAATGATCGATGACCAATCCTAGTATTTACAGAGACTTATTCAGTTACAAATTATTGTTGCCTAGCATTTTATAGCTACTAATATGCTGAGCAATGCCAATGTATGCAGCAGATTAAAGTACCCACAGGTTGGGCCCCATTTATAAATGAACAAAAATACCAGTGACAATTTTCGTTTAGTATCACTATGATACAAACGAAAATGCCACTGGTATTTATCAATACTTACTCCTCCGGCGAGGTCCCACAAAGTCCTCCTCGTCAGTGGGGTCCTCCGCTCACCTGCTGGCAGCCTAACGCTGCCTGCGCCAGTGTAATGCGCATACGTGATGGTCCTTCTGCGCATGTGCATGACAGGGAGACCTGGCAGTGCCTGGAAGGCTTCGCTGAAGCTGGAAAGGCACCGCTGGGTCTCCATTGCTGTCAATGGGCAGCACATTGCTCTCGCCATCTAAAAGATAGCGGAGCGATGCTTGACAAAACAGCAGTATTCTTAGATTACTGCTGTTTGTTAAATCCAGGAAGGGTGGCATAACCTCTTTAGCGAGCGCTAAAGGGGTTATGCTTCGTTGTTAAATGGGGGCCATTGTCTCTAGGATAAAGTGCAGAGAGCTATTCAATTAGAGACCTGCGATCAAAATGCAACTTGCCTTGACGCTTTAAGAGCTGTCTCACGACTTCTTGGCGGTTGATTGCGGATCTCTAACTGAACAGCACCTAGCACTTTAACCGGGAGAATATATTGCACGCAGTCTACAGACTAGTAAATATGCCCCTATACAGTAGATTCTAACCAATTTTTCGGAATACTTGAATGGCTCTAAAATACAGTAGTTTCCAAATATTTCTATAAGTATAATGCAAAAATACACACACAAACTCATAACATAAAACAGTTTACAATTTACCACAATTGTTTCAAGGGTTATATAAAGAAGAGCTGGAAAAAATTTACCTGGGTATACACTACATAAAATACCTTAGGATATATCCTTCCGACACAGATCGGTACAATATATCGTATGGATCATGCAGTGTGTGCACCCGATTGCACGTGCAAGACAGTCGTTCATCACATCACTCCATCTGCTGTGCTGCACAGTAGAGGAGACAATGTGGTGAATTACCCCATGCAGTTACATGCAGCATGTAACAACACATTGCACTGTCATACACTGGATTATGCGGTCTGTATCTTTACATCACATCTCACCATCGGCTGGGTTGCATCGCATCATATTGTATATTGGGCCTCATTCAGACCCACTCGCAAACGCTATGCGCTCTCAAGCGGGTCGATGGTGGGCACTGCGCACGTGCCGCAAGCGCAATGTGCGTGCGCGAGCCCCGGAGCGAGTGAGAAATTCACTCGCTCCGGGGCTCGCTACAAACGGGGCGGCTGTCGATGTTGATCTATTAGAGCAGGAAGCTCACTGGGGCTTTCGGGAACCAGACCCTACCGCAAGGGTCTCATCGCAAGCCCGTCTCGTCGCTCGCAAAAGCTAGCTTAGCGAGTGGCCAGGAGGCCGGGTTTAAAAAAAAAAGCAGCCGCCCTGATTCAGAGCGAGCGTTCGCTTTTTGCGAGCACCTCTGGATCAGACCCATTGTGTGTACCCAGTTTTAGTATCCTACATGTGGGTTTACTGCGATATTATTTGGTGAAATGTATCCAAGTCTTCAGAAATGACTGTAAGGACTGGGTCCAAACACCTGTTAAACTCAGCTATGGCTGGTGTTTTAGGGCTTATTTCGAGTGCCCAGAATAAAAACAAAAAAAATTGGTGCATAAAACCCATAGCTATGTATGGCTAAAAAAAAACATATTTGCTTGTAGGTTTTGACTTTGCCATTATTTATTCAATATAGTGCTTAGTCAAACAAAATTCCAATCCCCGCCAGAAGCACTATGTAAAAATAGATGTCAGCAGGTGAAATACATTTCTAACAATTGTCTGAGATGTTACAGTTTGCATACAAATGCAGTGTCTCTCTCTGTATCTCACAGCACATAAAGCTATATATACACAATAAACACATAAATTCCGTACTGTTCACTAGATTTGCTTTATGTCAATTGTCTTTTGTTTTTTTTTACTTAACCACCTGTACATCTGTCTAGAAAATATTTTAACATAATTGATAAATATGTAAACCAGCGCTAGCTATATATCATTTACATTAAAAATTAGAATCTATTAATAAATAGAAAACAATATACCAAATTATGTATATATAAGAAAAAAGAAGAACAGGGCGGTTCTATGATTATCACATATAATATAATAATTTATTGTAAGTAAATTCTATAACCACAAATTCATGAAAGTGCATTATAAAATACAAATATAAATATATATAAAGTTTTGTATACGCTACTTGTTGAACTCCCAGATCTCCTATTGGTTTAGGACTTCCTCTGTATAATAATACAGGTTGAGTCTCCCATATCCAAAATGCTTGGGACTAGGGGTATTTTGGATAATGGAATATTCCATATTTTGGAATAATTGCATATCATAATGAAATATATTGGGAATGGGACCCATATATACACACATAATGCATTTATGTGTAATATACACCTTATACACACAGCCTGCAGGTAATTGTATACACTATATTCAATAATTTTGTGGCACAAGCAAAGTTTGTGTACAGAAAAGAAATTCATTTATGTTTCATATATACACTGAAGGTAATTTTATACAATATTTTTAATAATTTGTGCCTTAGACAAAGTTTGTGTACATTGAACCATCAAATATCAAAGGTTTCATTATCTCAGTCATGCCAAAATAATTCAGTATTTCAGAATATTTCAGTTGTAGGTGTGTCCTAGGGGAAAATCCACTGGTGGTCATCTGCAGTCAAATGTCACTTGAGGAAATATATTGTACTTTTAACATAATTGCTCTGGTATGGAATGGTAATGTTATTTTCCCAGATAAAAACTTTGTTGACATTTTATTTATTTTTTACTCTGCCAGTAGTATAATTACAGCATGTATGAACTTCACTTCATTCAAGAGGATGGTGTAATATATTTTTCTTACAGTGTAAAGTCATCCAAATAAAGAGGGGCAAGTACCAAAGACTTTTTTTCAACATTTGGTGCAAGTTTGCTCATCATCAAAATATGTAGCAGCACTCAAGAGAGTCTAATCTTTAAGGAGCAGTGGAAACGGCAAATGCACACATAAAATTACCACACAAAATAGGGAAATTTAATTTTCACTTATGAGGGGATATTTCATTTTCACTTATTTGCTAGCTTGAGGCTCCAGTATAGATTCCTATGGTGAATTTGAGATCCCCCACAATCTCAGGTGGCAAGTCAATATCAAAACCCCCATCCTATTTCTAACGTTATCCCAGGTTACCTTTATAGTGTAGGGACTTAGGAGTTAATAATAATAAATCATATTTGCAGGATCTTAGACATTCCCATGTTATTTGGGCACAGGATACTAAAAACCAAAGGGAAACCATTATGTCCACGGGCATAGCTATAGTATATGCAGGGGGTGCCATTGCTATGGGGCCCAGACGCCTAGGGGGCCCATGTCTGGGACCTGACTCAACTGCACCTAGGTCATAAAATTGTCTACCAGGCTCCTGGAAATGCCCGCTAAGTACCGTGTGGCATAATGTGAACTGGGGGAACTCTGTGGGATAATGTGACCTAGGGCACTACTATGGTGCAAAACATTAAATAGGGCACTACTATAGTTTATAAACTAAACTAGGGCATGACTATGAGGCATAAAATGAACTAGGGCACTTCTGTGAGGCATAAGATTAACTAGGGCACTACTAGGGTGCATACCATTAACTAGGGCACTATTATGGGGCATAAAATGAACAACTTCTGTGGAGAGTGATGTCTCTATAGAAGGGGCTCCTTTTAATTGTTATTATGGTGCCCGTATAGTTGTGGCTACCTCCCCGATTAAGCGCCGTACAATTTTCAAATGATCAGAGAAAAATATGAGATAAATTATACTACATTTCCCTACAGTATACTGATTACTAGAGCAGTAGCAGGGCAATGTAACATCTTCCCCCCCACCCAAGGTACAGTGATGAGTGAGACACTGCCATGGAAACTGTGTTTTGTTTTTGTATAATGTGGTGATAGCCCTATTGGAGCTTATGGAGCAAGCATTGGTTTATTGGAATTTCTCAGTGAGTGGTCTGGACCAGCCACAATATTATATTTCTGCTGTCTGATGTCATATGGAGTGGAGCTGTCAATCCCTTGGCTGAGAGTTCTTTTGATGTCTGCTCCCCCTACCTGTTGGCTTCCTCCACCATCTTTGACCTCTCCATACTCCTCTGTTGGAATCAAAGACAGAGCAATGAGGGTGGGGGGTCTTTATAGGGCACAATTTCCAACCTTTGGCTTGGGTATCAAAGCACCTTGTCCCTTAATAATATTTTCTGCTGAAAAATAAACTCAGTATGTGGTCAAATTGAAGCTTGGTAGACAAGGGAGCTGAGAGATGGGACAGCAATGTGAGAGCGAGGGTTTGGATCAGAATTTGTATTATATTTTTTAAGAATAGGAGTAATCACTTCATGCTTGAATAATGATGGAAAAATTCTGGCTGGAGAGAGATTACAGATTTTAGTTATGGTTGATATTATCACAAGAGGCAAGAGTCATCTAATTTTTTGATGGTATATGAACAAGAAGACAGGAAGTACAGGAGGAATAAAAGAAGTAAAGTAAATACTTCATCTGCACTTGTGGGATTTATAATAAAAGAGGGTACCAAAGGAATTTAGCAGGTTGTAGGCCGAGGATGATATCACCTTATGTCTGAGTAATCATATGCTTGAAAACAAAAAGCCAGATCTTAGGCAGAGGGATTGGTGAGGGAGGTTAGTGAATACATTTAACTGTATTAAAACGGCATTTGGGGTTAGAAGCCTGAAAAGAAATTAGAGGGTAGAACTATGGGGTTAATGTATGAAGCAGTGGGAAGAGTGAAGAAATGGACCAATGACAAAGTTGATCATAGCAGCCAATCAGCTTTGAGGTAGCATTTATCAAGCACATTCTATAAAATGATAGGCAGAGGCTGATTGGTTGTTATGGGCAACTTCTCCACTAGTCAGCTCCTCCACTCTGTCACAGCCTGATATCACTTCATGTCTGAGTAATCATATCCTTGAAAACAAAAGCCAGATCTTAGGCATTAATGGTAGTTGGAGGGATTGGTGAGGGAGGTTAGTGAATACATTTAACTGTATTAAAATGGCATTTGGGGTTAGAAGCCTGAAAAGAAATTAGAGGATAGGACTATGGGGTTAATGTATGAAGCAGTGGGAAAAGTGAAGAAATGGACCAATGACAAAGTTGCTCATAGCAGCCAATCAGCTTTGAGGTAGCATTTATCAAGCACATTCTATAAAATGATAGGCAGAAGCTGATTGGTTGTTATGGGCAACTTCTCCACTAGTCAGCTCCTCCACTCTGTCACAGCCTGATACATCAACTGCTATGTTGATTTGACAGTATCAACAACATTTTCATACATGGTAGGTAATAGTAAATGAGAGGAAGTAATTTGAAGTACAAGACTTTTATCATTGTCATTCTAGTTAGTGAAAAAGCTTCTGAAGACATGTTGTGCCACAACTGACAATGTGGTCGAAGCAGGACTGCAGAGTGTACACTGTACAGTGAAGATGAAACCACTTCATCACGGGCTGGTTCTGCACTTTGGTTAAGCTTTGGTACTGCCAGATAACGAGAGGAGAATGTACAATTTGTGGAGAAGATGTTGCAGAGAGGTTAGTGTTGCTGATAGTTAACAGAACTGAGAATTCTGATGGTATGAGGAGGCTTGGAACAACAGAGGGTATGTAGTCAAAATGTCAACATTCAGAATGTTGACATCGACATAATATCGACATTGTTAATGTTGATAGGCACAATGTCGATAGTCCATGTTAGTGTTAGGGTTATGCTGCAATTAGGGTTAGGCTGTAGTTATGGTTAAGCTAGATACACACACTAAGATTATCTGTCCAATCTGGCTGTTTGAAAAGAAAATCTGGTAATGTATGTGAGCAAATGACAATCAACCATTTGTTGCCAAACGTTAGAATGTGGACAAAAACAGTTATTCTGACAAATTGGTTAATTCAAACGGATTTAATCAATTTGTCTGAACAATAATTTTTGTCTGTTTTCCAGCGTTTGGGAACAAATGGATGATTGTTACTTGTTCCTATACATTACCAGATTTTCATTTCAACCAGCCAGATTGGACAGTTAATCTTATAGTGTGTACCTAGCTTTAGGTTGTGGTTATGGTTAGACTGTGGGTAGGGTTAGGCTGCAGTTAGGGTTAGGATTAGGCTGCACTATGGGTTAGACTGTGGGTAAGGTTAGGGTTAGGCTGCAATAAGAGTCAGTGTTAGGCTGCAGGTAGGGTCAGGCTGCAGTTAGGGTAACAGTTAGGCTGCGCTAAGGGTTAGTGATAAGCAGCATTTAAAGTTAGGGATAGGGTTGGGCTGCAGTTATGGTTAGGGCTATGATTAGGCTACATTTAGCTTTAGGGTTAGGCTGCAGGTAGGGTCAGGTTGCAGTTAGGGTAACAGTTAGCCTGCGCTAAGGGTTAGTGATAAGCAGCATTTAGAGTTAGGGCTAGGGTTGGGCTGCAGTTAGGGTAATGGCTATGGTTAGGCTGCATTTAGGGTTAGGCTGCAGGTAGGGTCAGGTTACAGTTAGGGTAACAGTTAGCCTGCGCTAAGGGTTAGTGATAAGCAGTATTTAGAGTTAGGGCTAGGGTTGGGCTGCAGTTAGGGTTAGGGCTATGGTTAGGCTACATTTAGCTTTAGGGTTAGGCTGCAGTTAGGGTTAGGCTGCAGTTAGGGTTAGGTTTCAGTTAGGGTAACAGTTAGGCTGCACTATGGGTTAGTGATAAGCAGCATTTAGGGTTAGGGCTAGGGTTGGGCTGCAGTTAGGGTCAGGATTAGGCTGCAGTTAGTGTTAAACTGCAGTTATGGTTAGGTTGCAGTTAAGAGTCAGGATTATGCTGCAGTTAGGGTAAGGGTTAGGCTGTGCTAAGGGTTAGCGATAAGTTGCAATTAGTGTTAAGGTTGGGGTTAGGCTGCAGTTAGGGTATGGTTATGATTATTGGCCCTGATTCAGGTTGAATCGCAACTGCAATCACGGCTGCGATTACGCATGCAGTCTGACTGCGATGATATGCCAATCCATTGTGAGCGCTATGCCATCGCAGCACTACATAAGGATGCTCACCTTACCTTACACACATCCGTAATACTTTGCAAGACTGTGAAACCATTGGTAACATCGAGTACCATTACAGCCTCACGCACACTTGCACAAGCTCTGACCTTACTCAGAAATTGGTAACCTTCCAGTACACAGTGAGAGCTCAAGCTGCATATGGCATCGCAGTGGATAATTTATACATGCCCCTGCAACAGCGTTCAAACGCCCTGGCAAGCTTGCGTATAGCTGACCACCACCCCTGTCACCTCCCCAAACGGTACTTCCTATCAATCACTCTGTGTTGGGTCTGCAATAGCAGTCCTGATCGCAGTGTCTGGTTTGCGCACACGCACACTGAGAAGCATGTGCACAACGCAACAATCGGCCGATAGCGTGCGTAATCACAGTTGCAATCCAACCTGAATCAGGCCCATAGTTAGAGCTTAAATGCATTAAAAATGTTATGTTGGCATGATGACTGTCCCTGACATTGATAGAGGTGCAGGAGTATGAAATAAAATATTGGAAACTTATTTAAGGTGGGAAGTCCAAAAATTCTGGTAGCAGTGTGAAAATTAGTTTTAAAAATGTAAATGATGGATTTCTCATAAAAAAAATGTGTCTAACTCATACTTGCCTACATCCTGGCTGCTTCCTCCGGGAGGAAGCAGCCAGGTCGGTTTAGCAGGGGAGCGTGGGCCTCTATAGAGGGGGCGTGGCCGGACACATTACCAGTGCTTAGGGGCGGAGTTGGGGGCGGAGCCACACAATCGCGTCATTTAGGCTCCGCCCCCGCTACACAATGCCGATATTTCCGGCATATGATGACGCGAATCGCGTCATCAGCCCCTCCGCAGCGGGGGTTTAGCGCTACATTGCGGGGGGACTGAAGAAGTCAGGAGAACTGCCTACTTTTCCGGGGGGCCGGGAGCGGCACCCGATTTTCAGGAGGCTCCCGGCCAAATCGGGAGAGTAGGCATGTATGGTCTAACTAAAATTAGTAAATAGCTTCATGGTTAATCCAGGAAATTCCTATGACAGCAATTATAGCAGAAGTAAAGATTTATTCCCCTGTGAGTTTAAATTGTCACTCACTATATCAGTATAGCTTACATTTAGAATACAGGTTGAATATGGTGGATTTGTGTAACTGAGAAATTAGCAAGAATATGAGCTGTGCTTTGAAGCTTGAAAACTGTTATTCTCTATGTGACATAAAGATGAGGATTCAATGAGCCTTAGTAAAGGGAGGATTAAAGGGGCCCTTTCTGTACATGCTATCAAAGGCTATTCTCCACTAACTCTGTAGGATATTCTACACTAATCTAGAGTCAAACAGAATTGTGACCTATGGCCCTAAATCCCTCTGTGGTTTTAATAATAAGAAAATTATGCAAAAATCCTATGAATCATGCTGCCAAGGGGGTCGTTGCCCATGTGCAACGAGCAAAAGCTACTGTAATAATATTATCTGTTAATCTAAAGACTGTCAAAGGAGTATTTAATGGCTCTATAGCCAATTTTAGGGCACTTGAGAACCTGCAAATACTGTACAGGTAGCATTTCCATCCAAGAGGGGCAATCATGAATACTTAGTAGTCACCAAGGTAAAGTAAGTAAAACTGGACAGACTGATTGATTTAAAATGTTGTACATGTATTTTTCTAATCATAGATATAGGCTGAGATTTGCTTTCATGATGTCCTTTACTGTAGGTACTGCAGGTTTACTGTCAATCAGCACGGAGCATGCCACCAAAGATTACACAATGTGCCATTAGGACAGAACAGGACATCAGAACAGGCTATGCTCATTGTCTTCATTGCCGAACCTCAAATACACTGCTCCTCTGCATCCAGCGGAGTTACCTGGCAAAGGACTTATAATATAAGCAATTTCCTAGCAACAGCCATTTTTGTATCAACATTTCTATGTTTCACAACTAATAGGTGGTACTCTCACAGCTAGGACATGGAATTCTCATGTTGGCAGTAATCCCAATGAATTTTCCTTCCATGCATAGACCCAGCAATAACTGCCCCTTCTTGAGAGAGTGATGAACACTGTAGCTCCACACTCATGTTTACCAGCACTCTCATACAATCATGTATAGACTATCGCAGACATTCTCTCTTATGACTGATTTTAGTCATAATCTATAGTCCCTTTGGTTTTCCCCACCTATTGGCACAGCTTTCAGTGAGATCCTGTACTCTCTCTTTAGATTATCCCTTTCCTTGTTGTAACCCCCCAACCCTACTGCCCTTCAACACGTAATGCATTGATCTTCAGGATGAAAAGCTCATAATGTAATTTCTGGAGCAGAGACCATACAAGATATTCAGGTAGTGAAGTTTAAGTTGTTCTTTCATTACTCTGTACTAGATTTACTAGATAATTTACACTGCATTACAGCAATAAGACCTTTCCCCTCTCTCACTAAAAGAGGTATTAAGCAGAGGCGTAACTATGGTGGGGCAAGCATGGCACGTGTCCTGAGCATTGTTGTAGGCCTAGCAGAGGGGGGTGCCACCGACAAGTACAGGTACCCACAGCAATGTTCCCTGCGTTGCAGTTCTGGATAGCCCACTGACGCCCCTTCAAGTTACTCACTGTGCTCCCATCCCACTGGCTCCGACCCCACCCAGATTAATGACATAGCAGGTCAAGCGCCCACCTGCTGCCACTTTTAAAATCCATTATATACTTACCACCTTCTGTGACAAATCGGGGCTGGGAGACAGCACGGCAGTGTTTGCACTGTTTTATTTTATTAAAGATTGACGTCTTCCATAAAACTGCACTGAATGCTAGGAGGGGATCTGTGTGTTTGGGGGGGAAAGCAATATTTTATGCTAGGGGGAGATGTGTGAGGGGCTGACTTCTATGTGAGGGGGCGACATCTATGCTAGGGGGAGATCTGTGGGGGGGACTTCTATGCTGGGGGAGATCTGTGTGAGGGGGAATTCTATGCTGGGGGAGATCTGTGTGAGGGGGGAATTCTATGCTGGGGGAGATCTGTGTGAGGGGGGAATTCTATGCTGGGGGAGATATGTGTGAGGGGGGACTTCTATGCTGGGGAAATGTGTGTGAGGGGGTGACTTCTATGTGGGGGGACTTCTATGCTAGGGGGAGATCTGTGGGGAGGGACTTCTATGCTGGGGGAGATCTTTGTGAGGGGGGAATTCTATGCTGGTGAAGATCTGTGTGAGGGGGGAATTCTATGCTGGGGGAGATATGTGTGAGGGGGGACTTCTATGCTGGGGAAATGTGTGTGAGGGGGTGACTTCTATGTGGGGGGACTTCTATGCTAGGGGGAGATCTGTGGGGAGGGACTTCTAAGCTTGGGGAGATCTTTGTGAGGGGGGAATTCTATGCTGGGGAAGATATGTGTGAGGGGGACTTCTATGCTGGAGAGATGTGTGTGAGGGGCTGACTTCTATGTGGGGGGACTTCTATGCTAGGGGGAGATCTGTGGGGGGACTTCTATGGTCGGTGAGATCTGTGTGAGGGGGCTTCTATACTGGGGAGATTTGTGTGAGGGGGGACTACTATGCTAGGAGGAGGTCTGTGTGAGGGCGTGGACTTCTATGCCCTGAGGAGGTCTGTGTGAGGGGGGTACTTCTAAACTAGGGAGAGATCTGTGTGAGGAGGGAAGTCTATGCTAGGGGGAGATCTGTGTGAGGGGGGACTTCAATGCTAGGTGGAGATCTGTGTGTGATGGGGGACTTATATGCTAGGGAGAGATCTGTGTGACCCCCTCACACTTCTATGCTAGGGAGTGAGGGGGGACTTCTTTGCCAGGTTGAGATCTATGTGGGAAGGACTTCTGTGCTGGGGGAGATCTGTGTGAGGGGGGGACTAATGTGGTAGGGAGAGATCTGTGTGAGGGGAAACTTCTTTGCTAGGGAGAGATCAGTGTGAGGGGGAGAATTCTGTGCTGGGGAGATCTGTGTGTGTGGTGGCAATTTCTGTGTTAGGTGGAGATCTATGTGAGAGGGGACTTCTGTGCTATGGGGAGAGCTGTGTGTCAAGGGGGATCTGTGCTACAAAGAGATCTGTGTGTGGGGAGATTTGTGCTAGGGGTGGAGATCTGTGTGTGGGGAGAGCTATGTGTGAGGGTGGAGCTGCGCGTGATGGAGGGAGAGCTGAAAATTAATTTATATATAATATATTAATACGGGGAGCCAAACTAGTATCTAGCCTAGGGCCCTGTGAGTTTTAATTCACCTCTGTCTCCACCCCACTGTCCAGATGTGGTGACTGGGAGATGTAACAGGGGTGGGCGGGTCACATAAGCACAATGTCATGGGAGGGGTAAGTAGGATGAGATGGGGAAATAGCCTGCCGGAACCAGCATCATTGGGTATGGGGTGTAGACAGAGGCATTATAAATTTGTGTAGGGATCCCAATCAAGAGTGTCCCGTGCCCAGATGCCCGGAACCAGAGTGGGGCTCGTGGCTCGATAAGCACGCCAAACTGAATGTCTGATGTCATCTGTAGCGAGGATTCAGAGCAGTCTGCGGTGTCAGGACAAACCAGAACTCTCAACGTCAGCTCAGCTGCTTTCTGTCTGCAATTTTGTTGTGCTTGTGTGCACTGAGCTATTTTGATTAAGAGAATAAGACTGTCTGACTACTGTGAGGAGCCTGGTCCTGGACGGTTCGTGACAGCAGCTCTGCTGTAGATAAACTCTGTGCTGGAGTGACACATGAATGACTAGAGTATATTGTATGTTGATCTGGCTTTTTTAATGTATTTTACAGTATGTGAACCTGGCTTTTTCAGTGTATTTTATGTGAACCTGGCTTTTTCAGTGTATTTTTGTGGACCTGGCTTTTTCACTGTATTTATGTGGATCTGGCTTTTTCAGCGTATTTTATGTGAATCTGTCTTTTTGAGTGTATTTTTGTGGACCTGGCTTTTTCACTGTATTTATGTGGATCTGGCTTTTTCAGCGTATTTTATGTGAATCTGGCTTTTTCAGTATATTTTATATGGGCCTGGCTTTCTCAATGTATTTTATGTGATCCTGGCTTTTTCAATGTATTTTATGTATTTAATGTATTCTTAGATATTTGCCTTCTAGGCTGGTGATGTAACTATGTGTGCCCCTTCCCTCTCCCCAGTGTGTGGTGGCCTCTGGTCTACTGCCCCAGTAGACCTGTTGTTAATCTGGCTCTACTGGCTATGCAATTTGCAGCTGGGACACACATTTATAGATATTTGTTGCTTTAGTTTTAACAAAACCGGCCTGTCACTGGGACCAGTATAGTTACTCTACTGGCCATTTTAAGTCTCTTTTTAATATGCTGCCTAGTTTAAGCAGATGAAAAGCATATACTACGGATTAGCAAAAGAGCAATCAACTGACTTTCTTCCTTAGCAAACACCAGTAAAGAGTTGACATTGCAGGCATTTAATTCTCTCTCTGCACATGGCTACATAACTGCTTGTACACCATTGGTCTATTTGGTATTATAATTATTGAGGACACTTTTAACATAATAAATTACAATTACTTATGTTGCACAATAAGCATTACAACAGTTGTTTCCATTTACTGCATATATAATTTTTCTTTCCCATACCCAGCAGACTAACTAAAACCCCCAGTCTATTCCTAGCCCACACCCTATTTCTTTACTCTTCTGTTCATCTTACTGTACCTGGATAATCTTAGCAAGGAAATAGATTTGGTGAATACAGATTGGAGAAGTACAGTAGTACAAGGTTGCCAATGAGAAACTAGAGATGAGCAGTTCTGCTTTGCTGAAAACCGAACACACCCAAATATTGGGGTTCTGCCAAAACCATATCATTTCAGGGTGGTTTTACCAAAACAAAGAAACCAGAAGCAACTTCTGCCAGAGACAATAGATACTGTATTATGTTATTGAAAGCAATAGTCTGTGACAAATTTTGTCAAGCAATTGTCTAATTTTTTAAAGGACTATTGTCGGAATGGCTATGAAGTCCCTGAATAGACGGTTCATATCACGACGCCAGCAGCCCGAGGGGAGAAGATCCCGTTAGGGCAGGTAAGTACTATATCCCTCTCCCTCCCCTAACCCTAACCCTCCCTTAGTGGTGCCAAACCTCCCCACCTAGTGCTTAACCATAACCTCCCCCCAGGGTGCCTAACCCTAACCCCCCTCACTGCACTCTAAACCTAACTCTCCTGGGGGGGTGCCTAACCCTAGCCTACCCCCATGGGTGCCTAACCCTAGTCATCCCCCTAGGGGTGCCTAACTCTACCCTCCCCCTCAATAACCCTAACCCCGCTACACTCCTTAAAGCTAACCCTCCCTCGCCCTGCAGCTAACGCTAAGGAAGCCCCGGAATAACCTTGTTCGGTCCGGTGTCCGGATTCAAATAGGCGTCGGTTTTTCGATGCCTATCTTAAATCCCTTGTTGGGATTCGGATGTCGGTATTGAGATCTTATAACTACATCCCCTATTGTCTGTATATTACCTTCAGTTATTCTACAGACTGTAAACAACTGGATGTTTAAGGGTTTATTAAGCATTAACAATGGTGACAAACAAAAAAAGCCTCATAGCACCATATATAGAGAACTATGGGGGCAGTAGTTCTTTAGGTAACTTTTAAAACACTATTTATAGAGAAATAATAAATAGCTGTTCCAGTGTTCCATTCTCCAGCTGTCACTTTATCAGGATTTATGGCTTGACAAATAAGCACCTAAACATATTTTTAAACTCTTTGCTATAAGGAAATAAAAGGCAAATACTGATTTATATCACTCATGGAAATTGCAAAATGTAGTATTCTGCGATAAAATACAAATACATGCAACAGAAGACCTGCATTCAGTCATGCACAGTAATATTACCAAGCTGCTGTCACTACATGAAGAAATGTAAATGCACACAAATCTTTCAAAGGTATGAAGAAGCAATCTCTGTTGTTTCTGTTTCAGTCTGATAAGCAGCAACCAACTGATATCCAACATCTCTACCATATGGAATCTTACCTCTATCACATATTTCAGTTATAAGTCACAGTTGCAGAGTATAGCTCACTCTATTTAGAAATCAAACATTATATAGGAATTTAATAGAACCAGGTTTACATGGAATGTATAAACACACTTTAAAAGCAAAATGCTGTAGTATTTTATTTTTTGGGGATGTCATATTTAAGAATTATAAAAAAAAAATATTGACTGAGAACACTTTAAAAACAAAGTGCTGTAGTATTTTTGGGGGGGAATGTTATGTTTAAGAATGATAAAAAAAAAATGTTTTTTTAATGAGGACACTTTAAAAACAAAATTCTGCAGCATTTTTCTTTTAGAAATGCCATATTAAAAAATTATTAACAAAAAAGTTTTGTTATTGACTGCAGACAGAAAAAAGCATTACTTTTTACAGTATATGATTGTAAAAAAAAAGTAAGAATAAAAATCCAGCCTTGCTAAATTCTGTAAGACTATCAATACCATCCAGTGCTTTATGGCGGGCATTAGTATGTGAATAGCATAGTCTAACCATATTCAAGATCTTTACTGTTAGATTTTTAAAATAGCTTTAGCAATGAGTGTACAGATAAGTCTACGACATGTGCATAGAATTAATTCCTTACTTCCACTTTTGACCTGATTCCTATTAAGTAAAATATAACTGTTAGCCTTAGTCTTATCACACTGTTTTAAACAGTTTCGAAGTAAGGAGTTTGACAAGGTGTTAACATTATTTTGGACCATATTTGACACATTTAGACACAGTTCAGTTCAGATTTCTTGACACTTTTTTTCAGTGAGCTAAAAAAATCATCCAAACACCATAGTAGCTGTTTGCATTAACCACTTGAGAAATGGAAGGTTTTCACCCCACCATACCAAGACTGAATTTCACGTTTTAGAAAGGACCAGTTGAAATGGGAAAAACAATTTTAATTTTAATAATATGAATAATTTAAGCTAGGGTTTTTATTGGTAAATATAGGACTTTCTTAAAACACCAATTTTTTTAGTCTATAAATATTACCTAGAGAAACAATCAGAAGAATAGGGAGAGAATAGTTTGTCTTCACAGTTACTTTAATGTAATTAGTGAAATGTACCACCCTGAGTACAGTGGTATCAGGAATGTGTACTTTATATATTAACTTAGAATAAGAATAAATTAACTTACTTTGTTTCGAATATTTCCCCTCCCTTGGTGATATGTCAGATATGCAAATACTGTAGGTCCAAATCACATATGCAAATGTCCTTATAGTAGAAGTAGGAGAATTAAGGCTGAGCGTTTACCAATCAAAATTCGAGGGTGGATAATTTTTTACGCATTTGGAGTAACATATGATGTGATCTTTGCTGCATGAGTGTGTTACACCAATGCAAAATGCGCCCGCATCACCCAAAATGTTTTGTTGGGCTGGGAAAGGAGTGTCAGGGAGTGTTATGGACATATTTTTTTACATTATTTTATTTTTGATTACATGTTTTAATTTTATTTTTAATTTATTACTCTGGAGGCACTGAGAAGCAGAACGGATTTGATGCATGCCCCAATTGCTCAGTAGAAATGTTACATTAATTCAGATCACTATTAACAATGATCTATTGTTACTGATAGGCAGGAGAATTACAGATTGAATTTCTTTTCTCTCATAAGACCAGATCCAGTGGCATCACCTGTTTCCACGGTAATCCCAACATGTTAACAGTTCTTTTACATAAGGGAAGGCAGCATTAGAGCCAATGGGTATCAAAGACAAAAAAGAAGATGCAGTGATTATATAATTGTAATTATACTAGATAATACAAAATAAAATCTAGCAGTACAATTATTTGCATCTACCTTAACATTGCATAACATTTTTTAATGTTGCTCTTGTGAGTAGGCAAATTACCCTTTCCCTTTCATGGTTTGAATGCTTATCTATAGGGTCAATGCCTTCTTCTTGCTTACACCCTGTCAAGCACACGCTGCTTTCAGAGATAGTATGCTATTACACTCAGCATGGCTCCAATTTAAGCTGAACGCCTGTTATATTCTGTCAGCACACAGTGGATTTTAACAAGGTGTAGACAGCCTTAGCAGTTGGGAAGTATTTAACTTCTTATACAAACCATATCCCAAAACACTAGCACCTTTAAATCATTTCTGGCAACAAATGGCTCATCACCCAGGCATGGCCACCAGCTTCTGCTCCATAGCTACCTCTCTTCTGAAAGAGCATCACAAGTTGCTGGGTAACCTGGACACTTATTGTTATTATACTGATCATATGGCAGAGCTTAGGAAGAGGTTGGCCTTCTAGACATATCTCCATTGGTTAATGACAGTTCAAATAATCTCCCCTACTCCCCACTTGTGATGGATATAGTCTCTTGCTTCCCAGTTTCTGTTCCTCTGTTTTCCTGTATACTCTATGTTAACTTGGATTGCTTTTGGATTTTGCTGTTCTCTCCTTCCCTATGTCACAACCCCGGCTAGTTTTTACCTTTGCTTTGAGACTTACCTCTGCCAGCTGCTCCGTGGATCTGTGTTTGTAATTCAGCTGGGAGATCTGCTCTGAATCATGCTGGTTGTAACATTTCTATGTGTGCAGACTGGTCTCCTTCCCACAGTGATTAGCCACCTGGACTCTCCTCTGTCTGTGAGCATTGCTAGTCTTAATTGGAATAGTAGGTGTGGTCCTGATTCTCAAGGGCTGCAGAGATGATTACTCCCTCTGCATGTTGTGCCTTCCACCACTCAGAATACTACTGCCAGACCACCTGAGCATATCCTCCAATTGCTGCCAGACCCAGTATATATACATCCTCCCCTGATAGCATTCTGTGCCTGAACATCTCATTACATTCCATGGTGTACAGCTTATGCTATAGCTGTACCTCTGAGTACAAGTGTATCCCAGGCTCCTGCTGGTTCCTAGACCAGTTCTATCTGAAAACCTGCTGTGTCCAGCAATCCTGCTACTGCCATCTCCATTCGGCTTCCCAAGCAACAACCAGTAGCTTCCATGCTACCATCTATCATCTACGGCTCCCAAGCCGCAACCAGTAGCTTCCACGCTACCATCTATCAACTTTGGCTCCCAAGCCGTGACCAGTAGCTTCCACGCTACCATCTATCAACTACGGTTCCCTAGCCGCGACAAGTAGCTTACTCGCTACCACCAACCATCAGTAGCTTCCAGGCTACCATCTATCAACTACGGCTCCCTAGCTGCAACAAGTAGCTTCCACGCTACCATCTATCATGTATGGCTCCCAAGCCACAACCAGTAGCTTCAACGCTACCATCTATCAACTTTGGCTCCCAAGCCGCAACCAGTAGCTTCCACGCTACCATCTATCAACTATGGCTCCCAAGCCACGACAAGTAGCTTCCTCGCTACCACCAACCATCTGCGGCTCCCTAGCCGCACCAAGTAGCTCCTGCACTACTATCGCTCACCTCACGGCTCCCTAAGCTACTCCAAGTAGCTTCCAAGCTACTCTCAGTCTCCTTACGGCTACCCTGCTGCACCTAGTAGCTCTCGTGCTATCACCGTTCACCTCATGGCTCACTAGCCACACCAAGTAGCTCCCGAGCTACCACCACTCACTTTACGACTCCCTAGCCACTCCACGTAGCTCCTGTGCTTCCGTCAGTCTCTACACGGCTTCCCAGCCACACCAAGTAGCTTCTATGCTACCATCCGACTGCAAGCCCATCTACTGGTACCCTGTCCAGCTCAGAAGCCTTCCTGCCGGTCCCAGTCCGGTCCCTCCAAGTTCCTTCTGGTGCCACTCCAACGTTTCAAGTTTCCAGTTCCAGTCATTCATCATCAAAGGCAGTTCTCACTGCTATCCAATTCTTATGTTAAAAGAGCTATTCATGTTACCCATGGCTCCAGTCAAGTTGGTCTCTGCTGAATCCGGTTCAACACCAGAGTCAGGTAAATCACAAACACCAAGTGTGACACCCTAACTTTGGCTAGTTTCTATCTTTCCCTTGTTTTCTGTCTGCCCTGACCTCAGAACATGTTTTGACTCTTTTTGTCTGCCGCCAACCCTAACCCAGGACTATATACTTATTAATCTTGTCTGAAGCTACATTAGGTCAACCTGATAATTTTCCCAGTTAAACAGGATCCTCTTGTGTTCTTTCAACTCCTTGTGGACCACCCTCAAGTATTTTGTCTATTATCCATTTTTCAAATAAATACCCTGAACTTATAAAGCTTTATGATACAGGAGGCTTATTAACTCTCTACAGGTATAGATCATAATACATTGGAGGATTTCCCATTCAGCTCTTGTATGACCAAAAAGTGCCGTTTGAAACTCCTGAATTGCATGCAGTTTAAGGTAAGCCACCATAATTAATTAATTAAAAAAAACTTGCTCCCCTGCAATAACAGGCCGAGCTACTTAGCATCAGCTCCAGTGCTCCAGGGACATTTGTTCAGGTCACATAATGCCTTGTTCAAAGGCAAGTAGCAACTGGCCCCTTGACTGGCAGGTACCAGAGTAAACTGAATGCCATATCTGTGTACTATTAATGATTACAATTTATTATTATACTGCAATATTTATTATTACAAAACATATAGGGGCACTGTTAATGAATAAAACCTATACTGTTGATTTTATCAAACATACAGGTTGTGGTTTTTATTAGATTTCCATGCCTGGAATACTAGGGGGGGGTACAAAACTAATTTCCATAGAGCCAGGCATCCCAGAACTTTACTGGTAGTTTATCTTCTTAAATCTGGCAATTTGTATTCTTTACATGCAAAAAAATCAGGATGGCAATTTTATGGTGGATTGAGCTTTATTCAAAAAGTGACTTAAATGTGACTTAAATGTAGCCCCAGATCCTAAGTGCAAAAGTAATTAAGGATCTGTGCAACATTCCTCATTTTCTTGGCAACTGTTTGAAAGTGCACTTGTCCTGATAAATGCATAGGATGTCAGTAAGCAGAGTATATATTAATTATTTGATGCTCCCCTAAGGCTGGAAGTGTTGGGATTTTAGGAAAGGTGTTTGTCAATATTTAAATATCTATTTAAAACTGTTTCAGACAAATTATCCCTTAGAGCACGTATTTCCAAAATTCAAGCTGACCCAAGGGAATCAGGGCACATAAATGGGTCTCAATGTGGGGACTCTCACATTTCCAGATTTCAACCCCCACAGCTACACTGAGAACTGCCAATGAATCAGAATGAATGATTTCACTTATGGTGCATACACACGTAGTGATTTTAAAGAACGATTTGAACGACAATAATATCGATATCGTTATCGTTACCATTATCATACAAATCGTTCATTTACAAGGACCCTACCAACTTACCGTCGACCAGCGATGAGCGGCCACATATGGACGATAACGGTATCATCCAACAGCCGTGCATGCTGGTCAACTTGCTCAATATCGAGCAAGTCACTATAGGGACCCGCGATCGTTGATCACAGGTCACTATAGCCATCAGTAAAGTATGTGGTGTGCTGGGTGATCGATATCAATCACCCAGCACACCAAGGAGGGTGCATAACAATCAACCAGAGATATCGTATCACTGGCTGATTGCTACGTGTGTATGCACCATTAGATTCAGTGCCAGATTATCACTGTACCACTGCCGAGCTCAGTTTCATGAGTGAGACATGATGAAAGTCTCATCTTCTGCAGCTCAGTTTCACCTTCTCTGAGCAAGGCTCAGAGTCCGGAGCAGTCTGCATGCCCAAGCCTACCAAAGAAAGCTGTGTTATGATTCCTGGAGGGAATCAATGGTATAAATGTAGAACAAACTGATGACAGCCTTGAGAGCTGGAATGTATTGTACTAGTTGTGACGAGGGCAAGAGGTGTGATGCAGTCTGTGGGCTGTAGGAGCAGCCTTGGGGGCTGGTTGTGGCCTTTATAGTTGTGGCCAAGGGACTAATGGTGTGAAGCAGCCTTTGGGCTGTTGGAGCAGCCTTGAGGGCAGATTGTGACCTGGGGCCCCAGGACTGTTGCAGCCTTTGGACTGATGACACTCAGGTGAGGTATGCAACAGAACATGGGGTTGCTACCAGTGCCGCCGGGATGAAAATGGCGACGGTGTGCTTAATAGTGCACCTGGAACACAGACTGGCTACCAGTGTTGCTGGGATGACACTGGCGATGGTGTGCGAGGTTGCGCACCTGGAATGCAGAGCTGCTAACAGTGCCGCTGGGATGACACTGGCGACGATGTGCTTAGTTGCGCACATGGAACGCAGAAAGCTACCAGTGCCACCGGGATGACACTGGTGATGGTGTGCGAGGTTGCGCACCTGGGATGCAGAGCTGCTACCAGTACCGCCTGGATGACACTGGCCACCGGATGGTGACAGATGCTTCTGGGATAGGAAGCACTCCATGCTGCCCAGATGGTACAAGCACATGTGTGGATGGGATGCAGGTGGAGCTGCCTGGATGGAGTAAACGGCACACACGAAACACAGCTAGACTGACTCAGGAACTCGACTGACAAGCAGGAGACAGGAACCGGAAGTACAAAAAAACTTCTATCACCGGCATGGAGTGATGGACTGGCTGGAATTTAACAGGAACAAGGCCCAAACAGAGCAAGTCTCCCTTAATGATAGACCAGTGTGCAGCTGTGAACAGACAGGGGAATTAATTAGCATGCACCTGACACTGCACACAGACAGGCAGTAATTAATTCAGTGCTTTAGGCTGGAAGCTGCAGATCCTGACAGTACCCCCTCCCTGATGAGGGGCTAAGGAACCCCTAGCTCCAAGTTTTTCTGGAAAATCTTGAAAAAATTTTCCCATACCCCTTCCAATGGACCAGGAATTGAAGGAACCCCCATGAGAATCTGGGGTCCAGAATTTTCTCCACCACCTTGGACAAGGATGGGTGGAGGTCTTGCTGGCCATCTAAAGCTGTACCTGAGAGGAGGACACCAGCTTGAGTAAGGAGCAGTGAAACGTATTGTTAATCCTCAGGTTAGCAGACAGCTTCAGACAGATGGCCACAGGATTGATACGAGAGATAATCCTAAATTGTCCAATTAATCTGGGCCCTAAATTCTGCTATCATTGACAGATATTAATATTCTTGGAAGACAACCACACCAAGTCGCCCACTTTGAAATTGCATGGTCGTCGATGTTTATCCGCCCATATCTTGGCACGACCTTATGCTTTCATCAGACATTGGAAAACTTTTTTCCAAACAGACCATAGCCTCGCCACCGATGTGGAGGATGGCATACCAGCTGAAACTGCCTTAATGGAGTTTGCTCTAGGGTGCAGCCCAGAGTTACAGAAAAAAGGTGAAACCAATGAAGAAGAGTGACAAGAATTATTAAATGCAAATTCTGCAATGGGAAGAAGAGACACCCAGTCATTCTGGTACTTGGAAACGAAGAATCGGAGATACTGCTACAATGACTGGTTCATCCGTTCTGTCTGCCCGTTTGACTGTGGATGGTACCCAGAAGATAGGCTGATATTGATACCCAGGGCTGAGCAGAAATTCTTCCAAAACCACACCACAAGATGAGTCCCTCAGTCGGAAACGATATCCACCTTGGACAAGGATGGGTGGAGGTCTTGCTGGCCATCTAAAGCTGTACCTGAGAGGAGGACACCAGCTTGAGTAAGGAGCAGTGAAACGTATTGTTAATCCTCAGGTTAGCAGACAGCTTCAGACAGATGGCCACAGGATTGATACGAATTATTAAATGCAAATTCTGCAATGGGAAGAAGAGACACCCAGTCATTCTGGTACTTGGAAACGAAGAATCGGAGATACTGCTACAATGACTGGTTCATCCGTTCTGTCTGCCCGTTTGACTGTGGATGGTACCCAGAAGATAGGCTGATATTGATACCCAGGGCTGAGCAGAAATTCTTCCAAAACCACACCACAAGATGAGTCCCTCAGTCGGAAACGATATCCATCGGCTGCCATGAAGTCTGAATATGTGGAGTACAAATACCGAAGACAATTCTTTAGCAGAAGGCAGTTTGGCGAGTGGAACTAAGTGAACCATTTTGCTAAAACGATCGACAATTGTCCAGATTACAAAGCAGCAGGAGGAAGATGGTAGGTTCATGATGAAGTCCATGGCAATGTGGGTCCATGGCCTGGAAGGAGTAGGAAGAGGAAGCAGGAGCCCGGACAGAGCTGTGCGAGGAGACTTGTTGCGAGCACAGACATCACATGCCAAATCAAATTCCTGAGTATCTTGACCTATAGATTGCCACCAGACTGAATGGGAAAGTAGTTTTTGCAATTCCTGGGTGCTCTTATGGCTTGGAAGAATGGAAGTCCAAGAGCACTTCTTTCCAAAATCTTTCCAAAATGAACAAGACCCCCAGTGGTGTTTCTGCTGGAGCTTCCGACTGGCAGGTACAAATAAGATCCGTTTCAGAAAAAATGGAAACTTCTGCACAGAAATAGTAATAGTGAATATATTCCTGTCCCCCAAATAGACAAATGTTTTCAAATTATTCTGTAAATTTCTTATCTGTATTTATTTACAGGATATTTATTTTGGGGATGTGGTGCTACCAAACTCATTAAACATAGTATCAAAACACAAAAAGGAGAGAATGAGTTGTTCTGGTGCACTCTAGGATATTTTTCACAGTAATGGTATACCACTAATAAATCCTATAGTTTATAAAATTTAACCTTTATTATTTGTATAGTAAAAAAGACATAAGAAATGTCTCAAATGTTAATGTCGAAATATTAAAAATTAAAGAGTGAAGAAGAAGTTTATTGAAAAGTGAATTCAAAAATTATTAAATAGTACTTATTCTTTATTCGTCGCGTGTGTGTGTTTGTTTTATTATATAAATGCCTTTTATTGGTCATATATATTCCAACGAGAAGAGCCTGAAGTGTATTTATTATTATACACCAATGTTTTGTTTGATTCAATTTGTTATTTGTTAAGTATCAGTTTTGTTTCAAACAGTGTTGATTGTATCAGTTTTTAAAGATACTGTAGATACTTAGAATGTTGCCTAAAAGGCAGCAGATCAAATCAATGTGTTATATAATTTGTAATATATCTCTCAAAACATGTTTTTATCTGATAAATATAATGTGATCACATTGACACTGTTGCCAAATTGGTGCCTGTTTCGCTATGATGAGATCTCCAACACTTCAGCTGGAAGTACGTGTGTTAGGTTCCTTGTAGGGATCTATGTTTTAAATATATTAGTACTTATTTGTGGGATTATTGCTGCCCAATAACTATAAATAATATCCCTTAATATACACACACGTTATGCAGAGGATATAGTTTATTCGTCTGTGTTGATGGTATTGGATCTATGCATTATATGGATCCCCCTCTGTCTGAATTCAGTCTCATTCTGTGTTAGTTACATTCCCTTATATGCAGGCACAGAAAATGTATGGTTCGCACCACAGATGTTTTATTGTTTGCCTATTGGGACTGATTCTATATATTTCCAGCTAGACACGCTGTCCAATAATCTAATATAGATGTTAGATGTTTTGTTAGATCGCCGCTGATATATTGTAGCTATATTATATATAAGTATTTTACAGCGGGTGTCGCGGGTATGTTATGCCTGATAGATAATTCTATCAGCCTCCCGCGAGACACGCTGTCCTATGGCTGTATTGCATGCAGGTATTTCACAGCGGGCATTTCGGGTGTATTATACCTGATAGTTAGATAATTTTATCGGCCTCCCGTGAGACAAGCTGTCTAATAGTACAGCGGCTGTATTGTATGCAAATATTTTTAGTGGCAGGTGTTATGCCTGGTGATTGAATAATCCTATCGGCCTCCCATGAAGCAATACTTTCTAATGGTATAGCGCTAGTGTGGATACTCTGTTAGGTCACCGCTAAGAAGTAGCGGCTATGTTCTTATCAGGCATTTTAACAGCTGGTCCGGGGTTGCTGCTTTGACTCTGGTCTCCATAATATTGTGGTGCCCTCTCCAGAGAGTAATAGAGTTATAACAGGTGCCATTTTGGATCATCTGTGCAAACATATAATCATACAAATCAGTTGCCTCTATGGTTCTTGCTCTCTATGCCTAATTGTTCTCCAGGGGTCCTGCCGGTCTATTGAGGTGTCCTTATAAGCTGAAGCTGACTATGTCTCTCTGATACAGCTTTTTGCGATGACCCCGATGCCCCTTTGAAACTTATCAACATGCAGATTTAATCTTTCCTTCTCAATGTAATCACTGACTACAAATTTAAACCCCACCAGAACCTGTATCTACTCGACACTCCAGTTGGAGGTGCTGCTTCATTGGATCACAGAATAATACAAAAAAGAAGAAGGAAATGTCCATTGCGGTGCACTAATCAAACAACATAACATAAAACATAACTTTTATTAATTAATGAATAATATAAGGACTAAAAAGCGAAATATTAAAGAGGGAATGGTGATATGTGTGTTTTGAATGAGTGTATTAATAAAAAAGCGTGCGCTCCTTTTACACTATGTATCCTGATGTTGGTATTATTAGACTGGTTAGCAAGTGTAATCCAGGGTAGGTAAAAACCTTATCCTCTTCTTACTAGGATCCATATATGGGAATATTATATAATCTATATCATGTAGGTTAATATTGGCGTGACATGTGGGATCTAGTTCCCTAGCAGATATTTGTTGAATTATCTACATTCCAATAAGGACTAAATTGTTCCCTTTATAGCAAGTAATATAATACTGTCCTTTTAATATCACAGCCTACGCTACCTGAATTGTATCATCAATTGGAGCATGTAAGGATTGCCATTTCACTGTTTTAAATGATGATAAGTGCAGAAAAACTCTCTTATTGGTGTTTGTTCATAGATTATCACCCAATTCTAATAGAGTTCGTAAAACTTCCACTATTATAATATTACACACAAATATGGTGTTTTTACTTCTGATATTAACACTTAATTATCTCTGCACATTGGTGATGTGATTCTTCTCACTATCTTCCATTTTTATAGTGATAGGCTTCCATGCTTATATCCTCAATATTCAGCCACATTTAGTATCTTGGCTCTCAAAATAGATATATATATATCACCCACATAAATGTATTCAACTTTATTCAGTGTATTTTCATCATACAAATTTTCATCAATCTATATGCAAGTGTTGCTGGGAATTACTTTATGCAGATAGTGCATGTCTATGATTTACACTATTGTGCTGAGTTCACATATCTCTCTGGTATATCCGGGGGTTCCCTCTGTGACTCAGCACCGCACCAAACCAATGTGTCCTCAGTAATCAGAGTATTCCATTATATAGGCATGTTTTTCATTTTTTCTGCCTCTGATTTCAACAGATTCCACAGTCATGCCCACTTGCTATTCAATAGTGTGTACAGCCCTTAGCTAACAGACAGTCTCATGCAGGTAGCGCTGCCGTTTGTACATACATATTTCAGTTAAACATACATTATTTATCTTGCAGCATTTACTAACATGGTATCTTAATTAGACATAGTAGTATAAGGAGCGCCGCTGACCGACGCGGCGTTTCGCTAGGTAGCTTTATCAAGGTACCTTGGATCCTCTTCTACCTCTACTAAAAGTCGTCCTCAACAATCACCACCTGAGTCTGCTACGTCTCCGAAATCCCTACCTAGACAAGCGAGTGGTCCTCCTGTACCTTCCCAGGAGGATGAGGACACTTTGGATGGTCCAGTTACCCTGCGTTCCATTCATACTATGTTAACATCATTTAAGGTTTATATAACTTCGGAATTAAAATCTACCATTCAATCTTTAAGAGCTGATATTAGTGAAATTAGAGATCATACCGACCATTTGGAATCTAAAATGGAAGAATTGGTTGCATCGCATAATGACCTAATCTCAGCACACGATTCTCTGCAGTAGGAACTGGCCTCTGTGCGAGACAAGGCGACAGATCTGGAAGACCGTTCCAGATGCAACAACATTAAGATAAGAGGCATTGCGGACTCTGTTACAAATGCTGAGCTATATGAATATGCCATGGACCTTTTCCAGAAACTTCTTCCTGACACCTTACCATCGGATCTTCTGATTGACAAAATCCATAGACTTCCAAAATCCAAACAAGCTCTAGCCCAAGCACCTAAAGACACCCTCCTTAGAGTCCACTTCTTCCATATTAAGGAACGTACACTTAAGGCTACTCTCCCTTCCGCCTCCACAGTTGAATGTCTGGACATTCTCCAACTTTTCCCTGACATTTCTCCAGCGACTCTTGCAAAAAGACGCCTTTTCCTCCCAATTACACTGGCCTTCCATAAAGAAAATATTCAATATAGATGGGGATTCCCAACTAAACTGATTGTAACAAATAATGGCTCATATACAGTCATACACTTCCCAGAAGATGGGCCAGCTATTCTTCAAAAATGGGGTGTTACTATTAATAACCCTACCAATATACCTCCTAAGCCTATACCCCAAGAATGGTCCACGGTGCCGAGGTGATCCCTTTGAGGTGTAGTATCTCTACAGTTACTGGATGTTGTTCTACCATTCCAAGCTATATTTAGAATTCTGTTATTTAATATGCTCTTTCTGTTTTTTATTTTTCTTACCTGTAATTCCTATGTGTATTAGGTTTACGGTTTTATGATGTACTATATCTAAGATTTTTCACTTAGTTTTTCCACAGCTAAATGTGTATATTAAATTTGTGTGGCTACTTAGCAGATTGGGCTGATGAAGCATATACACAATGTTATTGGTGGACCGCTAAATATTTAAATGGATAAATGGTAGTATATGAGGTTTCCCTATATTTTGGGACTGCTTTCTAACGTTTTTCTGTCATTTTAGTGGTTACATTGCATTGAATTTTTCTTTTTTTTATATATATATAAATAATATTTGATAGGTTGTATTAAACATTGCTATGTTTGAATGCTAACTATTTTATTAATATCACAATTGAAGGAATTATTTGAAGAGGGGTATTAGGTGGTCCTCTCTTTGAGCCTCCCCCCCCCCATACTTCCAATTTTTCTGTTAGGTTCTGTTTCAATGACAGAAACTCTAGCTCCTTTATGGACGCTATTTCGGTTTGTTGTACCTTTTTGTTTTATATGCTTATTATTTTTTTTATTATCTTTTTATGCATTCAACTTATGTATTTGCTATTTTTGCGCAGGTCTAGCTATAGAAAATTCACACCACACCTATCCGATTCCTCCCCATAGTCAATTTTTTAAGTATAAATGTTAAGGGTCTTAATTCACCTCATAAGCGACGCCTTGCATTAAAATATTTCATAGATCAAAGTGCTGATATAGTGGCAATTCAAGAATCGCATTTCCCATTGCATTCCACTCCTCAGTTTACTAATAAAGCTTATCCGATCTGTTATACTTCTTGTGGTCCATTTAAGAGAAATGGAGTAGCCATACTTTTGAGCTGATCTTGTCCATTTAAAATAGAAAGTAAATGGGTGGATTGCAGTGGTAGATATATTATCTTGGTGGGGAAGATAGGTACTAAATACATCACTCTAGTGTCAATATACGTTCCTAATACAAGACAACCTAGTTTTTTTTTTTAAGTTTTTACTTAAATTACAGGAGACTAAAAAAGGAGCTCTATTTATTATGGGCGACCTTAATCTTGCACTCGATCCTAAATTGGATAAATCTTCTTCTTTAGATAAACAATCATTGAATGTGGCTTGCTCCCTAGCTCGTTCCTTTTCGCACTTATTAACCGAATTTGACCTATATAATGTTTGGTGAATCAAACACTCAAGAGCACGTGATTATACCTTTTACTCTGCAGTCCACAAATCATATTCTAGAAAAGATCTGCTCTTGACTGATAAATGGTCCCTTCAGTTCATTCCCCAGATTGATATATTACCAATTACTTGGTCTGACCATACTCCCTTACTATGGTCTTGGACCCCCTTTTCCACGTCTCCCACCTTTAGACCTTGGTGTTTACAAGAGTATATTTTATTAGATGATGTTGGCTCACGTGTTATGACTGACGCATTGACCTCATATGTAGAATTAAATTCTCCCAAAGATACTTCAGCCACGAATCATTAGTGTGCACTCAAGGCGGTTATGAGGGGGGCTGCTATACAAGCCGCAGTTAAGAGTCAGAAAATGAATCAAGAAGTACATCTCGCATATCAAGCTGATCTTTTAAAATTAGAAGCACAACATAAACAAAATCCAAAGGATTCTCTTGTTCGCTCAGCCCTACTAGAGGCCAGGAAGAAACTAAATAATTTACACCTCTCCCAAATTCAATGGGCTATCACTAAATTAAATCAGAAATTTTACTCTATTGGAAATAGAGCCAATAAACTGCTTGCTCACAAACTTAGAGGGAAAAACGCTATTAATAGAATTAAAAGTCTCTCTAACCCCAATGGATCCTCAATATCAAATCCTAAAGATATTGCTCAACAATTCGCTTTATATTATGAAAAGCTTTATAATCTTTCTCAAGATACCCATATACCTCAGCCCTCTGAATCTGTGATAAATTAATTCTTAGATTCTGTTAATCTTCCATGTCTTTCCTCTTTAGAAGCAGAAGCTGTATGTGTCCCTTGAAGTGATAGCGAAGTTTTAAGAGCTGTTAAATCCCTCAAAAAAGATAAAGCCCCTGGCCCAGATGGATTCATTAACAGCTTTTATACACATTTTCAAACCATTTTGACCCCTATTTTAGTAAATTTATACAATGATGTCTCTACTCAACCATTTCCTAAAGAAATGTTAGAAGCCCAAATCATCACTATTTTGAAGCCTGGCAAGGACCCGACACTATGCCCAAACTATAGACCAATAGCTTTATTAAATTCAGATATCAAATTATATGCAAAAATAATCACTAATAGATTGAATCCTATTCTTCCTAATTTAGTTTCTTTAGATCAGGTGGGCTTTATCTTTGGGAGACAAGCACCAGATAATAGCAGAAGAGTTTTTTCTCTTCTGGAAGCCCAAGCAGCTTGTTCCATGCCTATGGTTTTATTGTCCTTAGACGCAGAAAAAGCCTTTGACAGGCTACACTGGCTTTTCATGTCTCGGGTCCTGGCTAAGTTTGGCTTTTCTGGCTTGTTTTTGAAGGTTATCCTGACTCTTTACACTGTTCCTTCAGCTCGAGTATACAGTAATGGGTTTTTATCCAACAGCTTTAATATCTATAATGGGACTAGACAGGGGTGTCCCATTTCATCTTTAATATTTGCACTAGCTATGGAACCCCTCGCAGAAAAAATTAGATCCTCCCCCTCCTTTGTAGGCTTCACTACTGGCCATAAGCAGCATAGGATATGACTTTTTGCTGATGTTGTCCTGTTATTCATCACAAAACCAGACATTTCCTTACCTGTTCTTCACAATATACTTCAAGAATATACTGCATCTTCATACTATAAACTAAATACCTCAAAATCAGAAGCACTAGCATTCAATCTTGATCAAGCTTCCCAAAATAGTCTTCAAAATCAATACCCCTATGCCTGGCAAACATCATCTATTAAATATTTGGGGATCAATATTCCTTTAAACCCTCAAAATGTTATAAAGTGTATCTATCAGCCTTTGCTAGAACAATTCTCTGCACTTACCAAAGTATGGGTTAATTATGAAATCTCCTGGATGGGCAGTCTCTCATCTGCAAAAATGATGCTCCTTCCAAAAATTCTGTACTTCCATTGAGCCTGTTAAACAAATTCTATGCAGTTCTGTCTATGTTTATTTGGAAGGGTAAACATCCTCGTATAGCTAGGACTCATCTATTTTGGTCCAAATCTAGAGGGGGACTAGTGGCTAGTAACCTCGAATACTATGCTTGTCTCTTAGATCAGATGAAAAGACTGGTTAGCCTCTTCACCGATTAAACCATGGGTGTCTATTGAAATTTCTGCATGCCAAACTCTCCCCTTACGGGACATCATGTGGATTAAAACTGATTAAAAGCTGATAGACCCCATAAATTCCTTATTCCAAAGAGTGTTTTTGACACCCTTATAGTCTGGGACAAATTGATTTCCTCACATGGGGAATTCTCTCTTCCCTCATCTCATATTTCTATACTAGCCCTTTCACAACTGATCCATGATCTAGTATTAACTTCCTGGCATGAGAAAGGTATCACAACAGTTAGAGATCTTTATACAGACCATCAATTTAAATCCTTTCAACAATTACAAGATCAATATGATATTCCCAAGAATTACTTTTTTAAATTTTTGCAGGTGAGACACTGGGTATTCTCTAACTCTGGCCCAAATCATCTCCTTCCCAGTCCACCTCCTTATATACTTTCCAAACTGTCTACTACTGGCCATAAGAGTGGCATTTCTATGTGGTATAATATGCTTCTGACTCCGCTAGAAGATTCAAAACTTTCTATACAATCCAAATGGGAGTCCGATCTTAGTCTATCCCTGACTGAAGAAGACTGGTCTATTTTATTCATGAACATTTTCAAAATGTCCAAATGTTTGAACCATTCTGAAATGCTTTATAAATTAATTCACGGCTTATATTACACCCCAACCAAATTGCATAGAATCTGGCCAGACTGTTCTAAATTATGTTGGAGGAAATGCGGGTTGGATGGTACTCTGATACATATCTTTTGGTCTTGTCCTAATATACTCTCCTTATGGTCAGAGGTATTTCAGTTAATAACTCAGGTCACTATGGAGACTCTTCCTCAGTCGCCAGAAATTGCAATCCTACATTATTTTCCTCCTACAAAACAATTACACAATAGTATGTTGTTGGACACATTTTGATAGCTACAAGGGCGGCTCTGGCACAGTTTTGGAAGAGACCTGACCCCCCTTCTCTTTCAATAATAATATCTATAATTCAGAGAAGTTTTGAAATGTAAACCTCTGGACTTAAATATTCTACATCATCCTCGTCCCCATTGCTATAATGATGACCCTGATCTGACTTTATTGACTCATCTTCCCATACGACGTCCATAGTCGGGTAGCTTTAACACTGCCCCAATATGACATGAGAAAGGTTAATATGACTGCATACATGTATTTCCATAAATAATGGTTGTATGTATCTTTCTGTTTTGTTTTTTATAATATATTGCTTTGTATTGCTTGGTTTATCTATGTAATACTTGCTTTCTTTTTATTTTATTTTCTTTGTTTAGTTTTATTTTATTTTATTTTATTGTTTTCTATTTTATTTTACAAAATTTCAAAAAATATATTGTTTATATTATGATTGTAAATTACTGTTTACTATTGTCTTATCTGATGTATATTGGATTTTCTGTTCTATTAATAAAAATCATTTGAGTAAAAAAAAAATTATCTAACTATCAGGTATAATATACCCACAATACCTGCTATAAAATACCTGTATGCAATACAGCCACTGTACCATAGGACAGCATCTCTCACGGGAGGCTGATAGAATTATCTATCAGGCATAACATACCCGCGACACCCACTGTAAAATACTTATATATAATATAGCCACAATATATCAGCGGCGATCTAAAGAAGCATCTCAAATCTATATTAGATTATTGGACAGCGTGTCTAGCTGGAAATATATAGAATCAGTCCCAATAGGCAAACAATAAAACATCTGTGGTGCGAACCATACATTTTCTGTGCCTGCATATAAGGGAATGTAACTAACACAGAATGAGACTGAACTCAGACAGAGGGGGATCCATATAATGCATAGATCCAATACCATCAACACAGACGAATAAACTATATCCTCTGCATAACGTGTGTGTATATTAAGGGATATTATTTATAGTTATTGGGCAGCAATAATCCCACAAATAAGTACTAATATATTTAAAACATAGATCCCTACAAGGAACCTAACACATGTATTTCCAGCTGAAGTGTTGGAGATCTCATCATAGCGAAACAGGCACCAATTTGGCAACAGTGTCAATGTGATCACATTATATTTATCAGATAAAAACATGTTTTGAGAAATATATTACAAATTATATAACACATTGATTTGATCTGCTGCCTTTTAGGCAACATTCTAAGTATGTACAGTATCTTTAAAAACTGCTACAATCAACACTGTTTGAAACAAAACTGATACTTAACAAATAACAAATTGAATCAAACAAAACATTGGTGTATAATAATTAATACACTTCAGGCTTCTTCTCGTTGGAATATATACAACCAATAAAAGGCATTATATAGTAAAACAAACACACACACTTGACGAATAAAGAATAAGTACTATTTAATAATATTTTAATTATCTTTTCAATAAACTTCTTCACTCTTTAATTTTTAATATTTCGCCACTAACATTTGAGACATTTCTTATGTAATTTTTACTATACAAATAATAAAGGTAAAATTTTATACACTATAGGATGTATTAGTGGTATACCATTACTGTGAAAAATATCCTAGAGTGCACAAGAACAACTCATTCTCTCTCCTTTTTGTGTTTTGATAGAAATAAGATCCACAAGATCCCTGGTCACAGTGAAATGGATATTAGAGGTAGGGATGGTGAGTGATTGAACTGGTTGAAAACTGCAAGACAGCGCATCTGCCTTAACATTCTTGGAGCCAGGCTGAAACGAGATGACATAACTAAAACGAGTAAAAAATAATGCCCACCGAGCCTGTCTGGCATTCATCTTTTTGCCGGTCTCAATATAAGAAAGATTTTTATGATCAGTGAGCACCATGACGACATGATTCGTTCCTTCCAGCCAGTGCCTCCAATCCTTAATTGCCCACTTGATAGCCAACAACTCACGATTCCTTACATCATAATTCCTCTCTGCTGAGGCGAATTTCCGAGAAAAATAAGCGCAGGGATGGAGTTTGCCATCTTCAGGATCCTTCTGAAACAGTACGGCCCCCACACCGATCTCTGAGGCGTCCACTTCGACAACAATTGGGAGGTCAGTATTAGGATGCCGAAGAACTGGAGCGGAGGTAAAGGCAATCTTTAAGGAGCCGAAAGCTTTTAGAGCTGTGGCTGGCCAGTTTGCTACGTCTGCTCCATTCCTGGTAAGTTCCATAATAGGCATGACTATGGATGAGAAGAAGTAATAAATCTCCTATAATAAAGCCAAGGAAGCATTGTACTGCTTTTAGATTGGTAGGCTGAACCCAATCTAAGATGGCCTTGACTTTGCTCGGATCCATTGAAAATCCTTGAGAGGACATAATGTACCCCAGGAATGACACTTCTTAAACTTCAAAGTCACATTTCTCAGGTTTCACATATAACTGGTTCTCTAGGAGTTTACGCAGCACCAGTCTCACATGCTTGCGGTGTTCCTCAAGGGAGCTGGAATAAATTCGGCTATCATTGAGGTAGACCACTTTGAATCCCCCGAGATACTCCCTCAACACGTCATTAATGAAGTCCTGGAATACAGCTGGGATGTTTGACAGGCCGAATGGCATCATCAGATATTCATAATGGCCAGAACGGGTGTTAAAGGCCGTTTTCCACTCGTCACCTTTCTAATGCAGACCAGATTATATGCACCTCTGAGATCTATTTTTGTGAAGATGGAGGCACCTGCAGCTGATCGAATAACACAGAAATCAAGGGCAATGGATAGGAGTTCTTCACCATGATATTATTCAAACCTCGAAAGTCAATGCACGGTTGAAGAGAGCCATCCTTCTTTTGCACAAAAAAGAAGCCTGCTCCGACTGGTGATGTGGAAGGCCAAACGAATCCCTTCTCCTAAGCATCCTGGATATATTCTTCCATAGCCTTGCTTTCAGGAAGGGAAAGAGCATAGAGTCTGCCTGGGGGAAGCTTAGCACCGGGAAGGAGATCAATCGCACAATTGTAGGAGTGGTGAGGTGGAAGGGTGTCTGCCTTCTTCTTAGAAAAGACTTCTGCCAAGTCCTGATAAGGAGTCGGAATCCTGGAACTGATTTGGATTGGACAGCAGCAGCTAGGTGGACAGGGAGAGTAAGGCAGGTAGAGGCACAGGAATCAATCCATTGGAGAATTTCTCCAGTCGGCCAGTTGATGACAGGGTTATGTCTTCTGATCCAAGGAAGACCTAACACTAATGGAGCCAGCGGACACTGGAGTAATAAGAACGTTATCTCCTCAGAATGCAGGGCCCCAATGGACAACTGGATGGGAGAAGTTTGAGAGACCACGACAACTCTGGAATGTTCTTCTCCATTGAGCCCAACTACCAAGAGAGGTTGTGTAAAATGTTCCGATGCTAGTCCCAATGATTCGAAGAAGGAGATGTCCATAAAATTCCCTGCTGCACCGCTATCTAAGAATGCTGGAACGGACACTTGGCCACCTTTTCCTTGAATAACGGTGGGGATTAGTACTGAATTTGCTGGAGAGACAGATGCAAGGCCTAAGTGTAGCTCTCCTATGACACCTAGACCCTGCCTTTTCCTGATTTAACAGGACAATTCAAGGCTGTATGCCCTTTTCCTCCACAGTATAGGCAGAGGCCCTGGAAGCATCTTCTTTGTTTCTCTTCGGCCGAGAGCCAATAGGCACCTAACTGCATAGGTTCTCCAGGATCCGGCTGAGTTACCCAAACTGGAGACCAAGGAGCAGGTGTAGGAAGCTCCTTCTCCATTCTACATTCTCGGATGCAGCAGTCAATACAAATGACTAGATGCATGAAGTCATCCAATGTCTCTGGAAAGGTATGCTGGACAAGGATATCCTTAATCTGGTCCAAGAGACCAAGGCGGAATTGACATCATAGCGCAGGGTCATTCCAACTGGAGTCATTCGCCCACTTACGAAACTATTGTACAGTAATCCTCTGCAGCAGTTTGATTTTGTGACAGGGACCGGAGTTTCGACTCTGCTAAAGCCGCCTTGTCTGGGTCATCATAGAGGAGGCCTAGAGCGGCGAAGAAAGCATCCACCATCTGCAGAGCACTATGAGCCAGAGGCAGACCAAAGGCCGGGTCTGAGGGTCACCTTGGAGCAAGGAAATAATAATTCTGACCCATTGTGTCTCTGATCCAGAAGAAGCAGGCCGAAACCTGAAGTATAGTTTGCAGCTTTCTCAGAAGTTAAGAAAGTCCTTGCGGTTGCCAAAAAATTATCCGGCAGATTGAGTTTAGGTTCAAGGGGCCAGAGCTGAGGCAGCAACAGAAACTGAGGGGGGAGCTGCCCGTGTCTCTTCTACATGGAGAGAAAGTTCCTGGACCTTTTTTGTTAGGCCCTGTATTTGGCCAAACAGAATTTGAGCTAGGTTCTGACCTGGCTCCATGATCACAATCCGTGGCTCTACAAATTTTATGGCCAGTGATAATGTTATGATTCCTGGAGGGAATCGATGGTATAAATGTAGAACCAACTGATGACAGTACTAGTTGTGCCGAGGGCAAGAGGTGTGACGCAGTCTGTGGGCTGTAGGAGC
This sequence comes from Taudactylus pleione, assembly GCA_031769625.1. NCBI lineage: Eukaryota > Metazoa > Chordata > Amphibia > Anura > Myobatrachidae > Taudactylus > Taudactylus pleione. The sequence goes on from JAUIMM010000205.1 coordinate 3,720,138, forward strand.
AGCCTTGGGGGCTGGTTGTGGCCTTTATAGTCGTGACCAAGGGACTGATTGTGTGAAGCAGCCTTTGGGCTGTTGGAGCAACCTTGGGGGCTGATTGTGGCCTTTATAGTTGTGGCCAAGGGACTAATGGTGTGAAGCAGCCTTTGGGCTGTTGGAGCAGCCTTGGGGGCTGATTGTGGCCTTTATAGTCGTGGCCAAGGGACTAATGGTGTGAAGCAGGCTTTGGGCTGTTGCAGCAGCCTTTGGGCAGATTGTGACCTGGGGCCCCAGGACCGTTGCAGCCTTTGGGCTGATGACACTCAGGTGAGGCATGCAACATAACGCACCTGGAACGCAGAGTTGCTAACAGTACCGCCGGAATGACACTGGCGACGGTGTGCTAATTTGCACACCTGGAACGCAGAGTGGCTACCAGTGTCACCGGGATGACACTGGCAACGATGTGTGAGATTGCACACCTGGAACGCAGAGCTGCTTCCAGTGCCAACGGGAAGACACTGGCCACCGGATGGTGGCAGACGCTTCTGGGATAGGAATCACTCCATGCTGCCCAGATGGTACAAGCAGCACGTGTGGATGGGATGCAGGTGGAGCAGCCTGGATGGAGTAAACGGCACACACGAAACACAGCTAGACTGACTCAGGAACTCGACTGACAAGCAGGAGACAGGAACCGGAAGTACAAAAAAACTTCTATCACCGGCATGGAGTGATGGACTGGCTGGAATTTAACAGGAACAAGGCCCAAACAGAACAAGTCTACCTTAATGATAGACCAGTGTGCAGCTGTGCACAGACATGGGAATTAATTAGCATGCACCTGACACCACACAGACAGGCAGTAATTAATGCAGTGCTTTATGCTGGAAGCTGCAGATCCTGACAAGCAGCTACGCCCCTTTCAGGGGTTGTATTGCATCTACATGGGTGCCCCTACATGCTTGGCCTTACCCCTTCATAGAGCTCTGCCTTGGAGTCCTCTTGCCACAGGCAACATGTGTTAAAGTCATGGAGAGGGAAAAGAAATGTGTTATAGAGGTACAGGGGTCCATGTTTGTCACAAGGGAGGGGCATGACTTGCACCAATACTCCCAATGTAATGTAACCATGACCCCTTAATGGTGTAGATCAAACTCTTGTGTTCTTTAAGGGACTTTTTAACAGTGTTGATGGGTATGGCATGCCTGTAAGTCATTCAATCAATCTTACATTTTTATGCTAGATTGCGGCCAAATAAATTGACCACAATCTCCCAATGTGGTAAATGGACCAAAAAGAATTTACAGCTAATGTAGAGACTATAGGGGTAAATTTACTAAGATGGGAGTTCTATTAAGAAGTGATGTTGCCCATAGCAACCAATAAGATTCTACTTCTCATTTATCTAGCACCTTCTAGAAGATAATACCTGGAATCTGATTGGTTGCTATGGGCAATATCACTTCTTAATAGAACTCCCATCTTAGTAAATTTACCCCTAAGGGACAGATATACTTTATGCCTAGAAAAAGATACCAGCAAAAAAAACCCTAGGTGATTTTAACTGATCAGATGTAAACTGGCAGGAAGTACTGTAGGTGAGGCAGAGAATGACAGCTGGAGATAACAGGGTGTACTCGAAAAAGGAACTTTTAAAACATCATGTAAATTTATATTTTACCTTTTCACCTCCTGCAAGATCCCTGCCTTTTGTTCTCTGGAATGCTGCATTCTAATCTCATGAAATAGTCTGTAACTTTGCAATCAAACGGAATTTCACCAGCTTAGAAATTGAGGAAAATGAGATATTGCCTCTCCTCGCTTGTGCGTGCTCAGCAACTCTCATTATATTGTATGTATTCTCTTAGTGACAGACACGAGCTATGCAGAAGTGACCATACAAATACTCTAATTTAAAAGCTTCCATAATACAAAGAGGAGCTGGAATGCTTCCCATCTACTGTGCTGGTTTTCTGTTCTTTAACTAAGGTGAGCAGGACGTACCAGGATAAACATGTCTATGTGACTTGACAGCCTGCACATAGTTCCATCACCCTTTCCCATCAGTTCAAGGGCTTCATGAATAAAGATGAGAGAATCGCACTTACAGCCACAATTGTTCTGTGCGCACCTAATAAAGTTTCTTATCTGTGTTCTTAGGAGTGACCTAAGAGGTTAACAAAGTCAAATTAGAATTGCAGAAGCTAAACCTCAGCTAAATTGCAATACGGTCTACACGTGCCAACCTTCAACTAGCTGGAGAGATCTAAGTTCAGCAGGAGAGTAGAGCTGAGCCAAATTCATAATGGTTAGAGGGTGTCACGGTGTTTCCATGAGTTCTAGGTAATATTTGCTGTAATGTATGCAGCCTTAAAGGGCCAGCTAAAAATGATAAAATGGTATATATAACAGACCAATTACTAACAATCATAGATTCATATAAAATTCTAACTGATAGACTATAGACGAGATATTGTTCTACTCATGTCAGACTTCCTATCAATGATCCCATTAAAGGGTGCTGCAGACATATCACTTTAGCCACAAATAGCCATTGCAATGTCAATTAAAGGTATAATATAGACATGTAGACAAACCCGATGGTTTACGTCCATATTCAATGTTTGTTGAACTGCACATAGGCAGGACCCATACTGCTCATGTGCAGATCGCATTACTCACCTGACATCTGCAGCCGCACTGCAACCAAATGTTTGGGGTCAGGGAGCGGGCGGAGATGGGAAGTGTTTTACAAAACGGGGGCGTTTTCTGATTCAGCTCCAGTAGCCTAGCTTTGTGAGAACACTGGCCACCCTGAGTAATCTGAGGATTACTCAGATGACCGATGTTCACGCAGATGATCCAGTGCTGCATCTTTGAAATGCAGCAGCGGATCACAAAAGCCTGCAGTGGACGTCTTTCTACTCCAGATACCTCTGGCTGCTTTTGCATATTTTAGCACAGCCGCTGCGTGCAAAGACACAGCGTCTATGCCAGAGGTTCCCAAACAAGGTCCTCAAGGCTCCCCAACAGTTCAGGTTTTAGAGATTTCCATGCTTGCCCACAGGTGACTTAATTAGTACCTCAGTCAATTTGATTTAACCACCTGTTCTCAACCCTGGATTTCTCTAAAACCTGAACTGTTTGGGAGACTTGAGGACCGTGCTTTTGGGAACCTCTGATCTATGCAATACTGTCCATGTCTGAACCAGGCCCAAAGGGGAAGATTTATCAAAACTTGGAGAGAGATAAAGTGGATGGATATAAAGTAGCAACCAAACAGTTCCTGTCATTTTTCAAATACAGCCTGTAAAATGACAGTCAGAAGCAGATTGGTTAGTACTTCATATCTCTCCAAGCTTTGATAAATCTCCCCCTAAGTTCTGAAAAGCTACGGGGACCAGAGCACTATTTCAGTGATTGGCTAACCTACTGATCATTTGATTGGGTAGCCAAAGTTTAGCTCATTATCAGGTTTTTGCTCTCTGCAGTTACACATGAGGTATCAATACTGGCACTCATCGGCTGAAATAAGCACTGCAGTATGTCAGAGTGAGCACTGCATAAGAGTGAACATGGCGTCAGTTGATGTGGCGTATTTTGCTTGTATGAGTATTGGGATATGTGCACGCGACTTAAAAATATTACAAGTTATTAACTCAGTAGTCTTCAAATTTCCAACTTCTTTACACGTTCCCAAGATTTTTTATGTAATAGTTCTAAAACCACTTGGTACTAAACATTTATTTTCATCTACTGCCTCCATCTGCTAACAAGATTCAATGTCAAGATTAATTTGAAGTGAAACTTATTTTGGGAGAAATGTGGGCTCGAAGAAAGTTAATAAGTGAAAGTTACTAGCATCCATGCTCCTTGATTTCTCAAGCTTAGAAATTTCCTTTGAAACTACTTGTTGGACATTCATAGTCCACCCTTTAGAGGGGGTGGGGGTGGGGTACCTGTCACATGCCGAACCTGAATCCTGGTTCTCACTTAAGAGGATCATGGTCTGGCAAGCTCTTCTCATCAAGGGGGGTTCCAAGCTACTTTTGATTGCAGGACCCAAAGTCTGAGGCTCACATCCTGCTCCACCAGCTAAACTCATTGCCAAGTAGTCTTCTCTTCGTCTAGTTCTGCTACTCCTAGGAATGGGGCTGGATGTGGAAGCCCATGCCTTTTGTAACTGCGGTCATGTTAAGATTATCTCTCCTAATTTAAATTGCCTATAGTATAAATATTAACTCTAAGCACAATATAATGCCAGAGAACTAAATCATCTTTACTCCAGCATCCTTGTGATATCCTTCATTGACATTTTCCAATTGAGGAGAATAGGGAGGGACCAAAAACAAAAAGGAAAAAGAGAGAGAAAGAAGAAGAAAGAGAGGGGTACGAGAAGGAAAACTTGTTAAGAAATCCCAACAAAAATTTTTCAAGACGGTGATCCATCAGTGCCTACAGACAGAAACCAAGATTTCCTCTCAATCTCCTTTCTCTCTTTCCTTTGGACAGAAGAGCCTACCAGTTTGGATAAACACTTTGGAGCCAATACAGAGTGTATCCAGAACACTCTGTATTCTTCTTTAACACCTGTGGCTCCATCTCTCCAGGACTGGTACGATCCACCTCTTTTTTTTCCCGATATTCATGTGGAGGTTTATTCTCCTCCTATATGTACCTATGTTTAAGATGCCACTTTTTTGGGATTACTAATCCCTAAATGTTTATTAGTATACCACTATTTGCATGATATATATTGTATATGTTTTTTAAACGTGTGTCAAGTTCTATGTTTTATATTATACTGTCATTAATTTTTGATATAAAGAAATAAATCTGTTTTTATATGACTATACTAAGTGAGGTCCTTTGAATATATCTTGAACCTCACTTCTTGGTTGTAGCAGAGTAAAGCACCACGCATATAGGTAGAAACACATTTTCTCTTTCATTGTATCTTGAGGAATCTGCCTAACTGCTCAGGAGACTGCTGTACTATATATGCATCAAGGGGGCTCACATGTGTGTGTCACATTAAACAGAGGGTGCACCATTTGCAGAAAGGGGAAAACTTGGGGAATATGGCCGGCTGCTCAGGGTGCTGACAGGAGACTTCTGTCAGGACCCTGAGCAGCCAGCCAGATTCCTAAAGATATAGTGGGGGATGTATCAAACCTGGGAGGAAGATAAAGTGGAGAGATATAAAGTACCAACCAATCAGCTCTGAACTGTTATTTTATAGGCTGTGTTTGAAAAATGAAAGTCAGGAGCTGATTGGTTGGTACTTTATCTCTCCACTTTATCTCTACCCAAGCTTTGATTCATCTCCCCCATAGGGTGGGCGCTCCACCCTCCATCACTCTAAACGGACCGCCCACTGTTTGCCCGAGGAGATTGATGAGAAGAGGACGATCAGATCCTGGCTTGTTTGTGTTTTACAAAAAGATAAGAGAGATTAGGAAGTTGCGAACCAGATAAAAAAAAATGTAAGTCAACAGCAATTATTACTCTGGCTGCTAATGATTTTATGAGGCAGCCCAAAATAAAAATATAACAGTATCTTTTTACCAGGGTCACTGTCTTTATCAAGTTCCTAAATCAGTTTAAGCCTGTTTTTGTATCATTTTGCCCCTCTGCCAGTCCCACACGGTTGGTGCCTTTAATCACCACCAGGCAGGCATAATAATTTGACTTTTTTATTTAGCAGGATCTGGCATTCATTGTGTGTGTGTGTATATATATATATATTAGGGGTGTGCACCAGCCACTTTTCGTGTTTTGGTTTTGGATCTGGATCTTTCTTCTTGTTTTGGATCTGGATTGGTTTTGCCAAAGCCACCCTTCGGTGTTTTGGGTTCTGGGTTTTGTGCTTTGGATCTGTATTTTTTTTTAAAAGCATACAAACAGCTAAAATCACAGAATGTGTTTATTTTTCTGCTCCTATGCTATTATTAATCTAAAAAAACGTAATTTCCACTCATTTCCAGTCTATTCTGAACACCTCACACCTCACAATAGTGTTTTTATGTCCAAAAGGTTGCACCGAGGTAGATGGATGACTATGTTAAGCGACAAGAGTGGGCGGCACAAACACGTGGCCCATCTAGGAGTGACACTGCAGTGGCAGACAGGATGGCAGTTTGAAAAACTAGGCCCTTGTCGCTGCTGCTTTAAGGATGCAGGTGCAGCTACAGCCCACACATTTCACAAAGAGAAAAAAAAGAAGAATTTTTTTATTGTTTGTGGAGCGCACTTTGAGGGTTACACCACCCTTTAACAGACAGACGCACGCTTGTCGCTGCTGCTTTGAGGATGCAGGTGTGGCAACAGCCCACACAATTCACAAAGACAGAAAAAAAAAGAAGAATTTTTTATTGTTTGTGGAGCGCACTTTGAGGGTTACACCACCCTTTAACAGACATACGCACGCTTGTTTGCTGCTGCTTTAAGGATGCAGGTGCGGCTGCAGCCCACACAATTCACAAAGACAGAAAAAAAAGAAGAATTTTTTTATTGTTTGTGGAACGCACTTTGAGGGTTACACCACCCTTTAACAGACAGACGCACGCTTGTCGCTGCTGCTTTGACAATGCAGGTGGAATCTAGATGGGATTTGGAACCGGGGACACACTACCTCCATCAATTTTCTAAATCCCACTGCACTAATGGCGGATACCGGATGCATGTCTAACACCAACATAGCAGTCAAGGCCTCAGTTATATGTTTTGCTTCAGGATGACAGCTGTCGTACTTCATCCTTCTCGCTAGGGACTGTTGGATGGTCAATTGTTTAGTAAAAGTAGTGGTGTTCCTACTTCCTCTCTGGGATGATGAACAACTCCCAGCAGCAGCAACAGCACTAGGAGGAAGTGGTTCATGCTCTTTCCCTATTTTATTTTTATCGGAGAAAGTTTGGTCCTCCATTTATGTTATATTGATATATACGTGTGGCTAAGGCGCACACAAACACAGAAAATATTTTTTTATTTTTGCTGGAGAGTAGTGCACTTTGTGGGTTACACCACCTTTAAGAAATGAGCCAGCCAGCCCTTTACTTATGGGACACAGGCGCACGCTTGGCGCTGCTCCTTTGTTGATGCACGTGCAGCCACAGTGCACACAATTCATAAACACAGAAAATATTTTTTTATTTTGTTTGGAGTGTACTTTGGGGGTTACAGCACCCTTTAACAGACAAGCCAGCTGGCCCTTTACTTATGGGACACAGGCCCACGCTTGGCGCTGCTCATTTGTTTATGCACGTACAGCCACAGTGCACACAATTCACAAACACAGAAAATATTTTTTTATTCTGTTTGGAGTGTACTTTGGGGGTTACAGCACCCTTTAACGGACAAGCCAGCCAGCCAGCCCTATACTTATGGGACACAGGCGCATGCTTGGCACTGCTCCTTTGTTGATGCACGTGCAGCCACAGTGCACACAATTCACAAACACAGAAAATATATTTTTATTTTGTTTGGAGTGCCCTTTGGGGGTTACAGGACCCTTTAATGGACAAGCCAGCCGGCCCTTTATTTATGGGACACAGGCGCATGCTTGGCACTACTTTGTTGATGCACGTGCAGCTACTGCGCACACAATTCACAAACACAGAAAATATTTTTTTATTTTCTTTGGAGTGTACTTTGGGGGTTACAGCACCCTTTAATGGTCAAGCCAGCTGGCCCTTTACTTATGACACAGGCGCACGCTTGGCACTACTTTGTTGATGCACGTGCGGCTACTGCGCACACATTTCACAAAGACAGAAAAAAAATTAAGAATTTTTTATTTTGTTTGGAGTGTACTTTGGGGGTTACAGAACCCTTTAACGGACAAGCCAGCTGGCCCTTTACGTATGGGACACAGGCGCATGCTTGGCGCTGCTCCTTTGTTGATGCACGTGCAACCACAATGCACACAATTCACAAACACAGAAAATATATTTTTTTTTGTTTGGAGTGTACTTTGGGGATTACAGCACCCTTTAACGGACAAGCTAGCCGGCCCTTTACTGATGGGACACAGGCGCATGCTTGGCGCTGCTCCTTTGTTGATGCATGTGCAGCCACAGTGCACACAATTCACAAACACAGAAAAAAAAAATATTTTTTTTTGCACTTTGGGGGAGCACCCCTGATGGATAGAGCACCCCCTGGACAACACTACAGCACCCCTTTAGGACAGGGACACTGCACAGGACTTTGGAGTGGACACAGCCCCTATGGACAACAGCAGCACAGCGCAGCACAGCACAACACTACACTGCACTGCACTACACTACACTACACTACACAGCCCAGCCAGCTCTAACTCCCACCCTCCCTCTTCACTGTCCACAGCTGAGTGAGAAAATGGCGCCGACGCGGGTACCTTATATAGGATCCAAAACCCGCGAGACCCGGAAGGCGGGATGATGACGTTTTGCCTCAATTTCAGATCCAAGTCAGGCGGGAAAAGTCGAGCCTGACTCGGATTGGCCTCGGATCGGGGGGGCTCAGATTTCAGAAATCCGAACCCGCTCACCCCTAATATATATATGTGTGTGTGTGTGTGTGTATATATATATATGTATAGATATATATATATAAGGGGTGTGCACTGGCAACTTTTCATGTTTTGTGTTTTGGTTTTGGATCTGGATCTTTCTTCGTGTTTTGGATCTGGATTGGTTTTGCCAAAACCACCCTTCCGTGTTTTGGGTTCTGGGTTTTGTGTTTTGGATCTGTATTTTTTTTTTAAAAAGCATAAAAACAGCTAAAATCACAGAATTTGTGGGGTTTTCTGCTCCTATGCTATTATTAACTTCAATAACCTTAATTTCCACTAATTTCCAGTCTATTCTGAACACCTCACACCTCACAATAGTGTTTTTATGTCCAAAAGGTTGCACCGAGGTAGCTGGATGACTATGCTAAGGGACACGAGTGGGCAGCACAAACACGTGGCCCATCTAGTAGTGACACTGCAGTGGCAGACCAGATGGCAGTTTGAAAAACTAGGCCCCAAACAGTACATAATGCAAAGAAAAAAAAGAGGTGCAAGATGGAATTGTCCTTGGGCTCTCCCACCCACCCTTATGTTGTATAAACAGGACATGCACACTTTAGCAAACCAATCATTTCAGCGCCAGGGTCTGCCACAGGACTGTGGCTGAAATGATTGGTTCATTTGGGCCCCCACAAAACAAGCTGGCAATTAATCTGTCCCTGCACAAACTGGCTCTACGGAGGCAAAATGTTGTCCTCATCCTCCTCATCCACCGATTCCTCACCCTCTTCAGTGTTGTGTACATCCTCATCCTCACAGAGTATTAATTCGTACCCACTGGAATCCACCACCACAGGTCCCTCTGTACGTTCTGGAGGCTGGTCTCCCTGGAAGAGTTGAAAATCCATTTTTATGAACATCATCTTCTCCACATTTTGTGGAAGCAACCTCCTACGCCTTTTGCTGACAAGGTTCCCGGCTGCACTAAACACTGTTTCAGAGTACACACAGGAGGGGGGGCAACTCAGGTAAAATAGAGCCAGTTCGTACAGGGGCCTCCAAATTGTCTCTTTTACAGACAGACGCACGCTTGTCGCTGCTGCTTTGAGGATGCAGGTGTGGCTACAGCCCACACAATTCTCAAAGACAGAAAAAAAAGAAGAATTTTTTGTTTGTTTGTGGAGCGCACTTTGAGGGTTACACCACCCTTTAAACAGACAGACGCACGCTTGTCGCTGCTGCTTTGAGGATGCAGGTTCGGCTACTGCACATACATTTCACACAATAACAGAAAAAAACAAGAATTTTGAATTTTTTGTGTAGCGCACTTTGAGGGTTACACCACCCTTTAAACAGAAAGACACACGCTTGTCACTGCTGCTTTGAGGATGCAGGTGCGGCTACAGCCCACACAATTCACAAAGACAGAGAAAAAAAAAGAAGAATTTTTTATTTTTTGTGGAGCACACTTTGAGGGTTACAACACCCTTTAACAGACAGACGCACGCTTGTCGCTGCTGCTTTGAGGATGCAGGTGCAGGTACTGCGCATACATTTCACACACAAACACAGAAAAAAAGATTATTTTATTTTGGTTGGAGCGCACTTTGGGGGTTACACCACCCTTTAACAGACAGATGCACGCTTGTCGCTGCTGCTTTGAGGATGCAGGTGTGGCTACAGCCCACACAATTCACAAAGACAGAAAAAAAAGAAGAATTTTTTATTTTTTGTCGAGCACACTTTGGGGGTTACACCACCCTTTAACATAAAGACGCATGCTTGATGCTGCTGCTTTGAGGATGCAGGTGCGGCTACAGCCCACACAATTAACAAAGACAGAAAAAAAAGAAGAATTTTTTATTTTTTGTGGAGCGCACTTTGGGGGTTACAGCACCCTTTAACGGACAAGCCATCTGGCCCTTTACTTATGACACAGGCGCACGCTTGGCGCTGCTCCTTTGTTGATGCACGTGCAGCCACAGTGCACACAATTCACAAACACAGAAAATAATTCCTCCACCATTCTGTCAGTGGTGACAGTCTCATATGCAGTGACAGTAGACATGTCAGAAATTGACATTGTTGGTACATCCTTCAGTCCGGACCAGATGTCCAAACTGGCCCTTGACTTATGACACAGGCGCACGCTTGGTGCTGTTGCTGTTTTGATGCACGTGTGGCTACTGTGCATACATTTCGCACACAAACACAGGAAAAAAAGAATAGTTAATTTTTTGTGGAGTGCACTTTGGGGGTTACACCACCCTTTAACAGACTTATGGGACACAGGCGCATGCTTGGCACTGCTCCTTTGTCGATGCACGTGCACCCACAGTGCACACAATTCACAAACACAGAAAATTATTTTTTATATTTTTTGGAGTGCACTTTGGGGGTTACAGCACCCTTTAATGGTCAAGCCAGCCTGCCCTTTACTTATGACACAGGCGCACTCTTGGCGCTACTTTGTTGATGCACGTGCGGCTACTGCGCACACAATTCACAAACAGAAAAAAAAAAATTTTGGAGTGCACTTTGGGGGAGCACCCCTGATGCACAGATCACCCCCTGGACAACACTACAGCACCCCTCTAGGACTACAGCCTATATGGGACACTGCACAACACAGTCCAGCCCGCCCCTATAGACTTTGGAGTGGACACAGCCCCTATGACTGCAACTGACTGCACAACACAGCCCAGCCAGCCCCTATGGACAACAGCAGCACAACACAGCCCTGTCAGCCCCTATGGACTGAGTGGTCACAGCCCCTATGGACAACAGCAGCACAACACCACCCAGCCAGCCCTAGCTCCCACCCTCCCTCTTCATTGTCCACAGCCGGAGTGAGAAATGGCGCCGACGCCTGGACCTTTTATAGAATCCACTAACCCGCGAGATCTGGAAGGCGGGATGATGACGTTTTGCCTCGATTTCAGATCCGAGTCAGGCGGGAAAAGTCGAGCCTGGCTCGGATACGACTCAGATCGGGGGGCTCGGGGGGGTTCGGATTTCAGAAATCCGAACCCACTCATCCCTAATATATATATATATATATAGGCACTAATCCATGGCACTCACCATTCCTAGATTTGGGGTGCAACATGTTATGTGAGCACATTGTTTAAATAGAAATCACAGGGGCTCTGCACTCACCATAATAACTAACTAACAATAATAATAATAATAATAATAATAATAATAATAATAATAATAATAAACATAATAAACAGTGGGGTTTTGGTTCATGGCTTGATCAATGCATTTAAGCTTGCAGCCCCCATCACGGGACCCCACTATACTGCAAGTCCCTCCTCTATTGCTCAGAATTATAACATGGACATAGCCATCACATTAGTGTTAAACTCAGGGTATGCTATCAAGGTTTAAAGCTCACAGCAACTTTGCTTTTAAACGTGAGACAGTTACCAAGCACACCTGTTGCAAAGCACCTAGGAAAACAGCTGACACAAGTTAGATCAAACTAGTTAAAAGGGGTGCATGAGAAAATGTGATCACAAAAATGATTAGTTATAAAAATTAATCAAAATAAACAAAAAGCACAAATTCACGGCACTCACCATTCCTAGATTTGGGGTGCAACATGGTATGGGACCACATTGTTTAAATAGAAATCACAGGGTCTCTGCACTCACCATATTAACTAACAATAATAATAATAATAATTAGGGGTGTGCACTGGCCACTTTTCATGTTCTGTGTTTTGGTTTTGGATCTGGATCTTTCTTCTTGTTTTGGATCTGGATTGGTTTTGCCAAAACCACCCTTCCGTGTTTTGGGTTCTGGGTTTTGTGTTTTGGATAAAAAAAGCATAAAAACAGCTAAAATAACAGAATTTGTGGGGTTTTCTGCTCCTATGCTATTATTAACCTCAGTAACCTTAATTTCCACTCATTTCCAGTCTATTCTGAACACCTCAAACCTCACAATAGTGTTTTTATGTCCATAACGTTGCACCGAGGTAGCTGGATGACTATGCTAAGCGACACAAGTGGGTAGCACAAAAATGTGGCCCATCTAGGAGTGACACTGCAGTGGCAGACAGGATGGCAGTTTGAAAAACTAGGCCCCAAACAGTACATAATGCAAAGAAAAAAAAGAGGTGCAAGATGGAATTGTCCTTGGGCCCTCCCACCCACCCTTATGTTGTATAAACAGTACACTTTAGCAAACCAATCATTTCAGCACCAGGGTCTGCCACATGATTGTGGCTGAAATGATTGGTTCAATTGGGCCCCCACAAAACAAGCTGGCAATTAATCTGTCCCTGCACAAACTGGCTCTACGGAGGCAAGATGTCGTCCTCATCCTCCTCATCCACCGATTCCTCACCCTCTTCAGTGTTATGTACATCCTCTTCCTCACAGAGTATTAATTTGTCCCTGCTGGAATCCACCACCACAGGTTCCTCTGTACGTTCTGGAGGCTGGTCTCCCTGGAAGAGTTGATAATTCATTTTTATGAACATCATCTCCACATTTTGTGGAAGCAACCTCCTACACATTTCCCTGACAAGGTTCCCGGCTCCACTAAACACTCTTTCAGAGTACACACAGGAGGGGGGGCAACTCAGGTAAAATAAAGCCAGTTTGCACAGAGGCCTCCAAATTGCCTCTTTTTCCTGCCAGTACATGTACGGACTGTCTGACATGCCTACTTGGATGCTGTCACCGATGTAATCCTCCACCATTCTGTCAATGGTGACAGTATCATGTGCAGTGACAGTAGACATGTCAGAAATTGTTGCCAGGTCCTTCAGTCTGGACAAGATGTCCAAACTTGGTCCTGCCTGACTTGCATCACCGCCAGCGGGTTGCTTCAGATACCTAAGTTGTTTCCTGGCAGCCCCAGTTGCGGGAGAAAATGAAGAAGGAGCTGTTGACGTGTCACGTTCCTCTTCAGCTGACAGTGTTTTCACCAGCAGGTCTTTGCATCTCTACTGGCTTGTGTCAGCCGGAAAGAGAAACACCACATAGGCTTTAAACCTAAGATCGAGCATGGTGGCCAAAATGTAGTGGTCTGATTTCAACAGATTGACCACCCTGGAATCCTGGCAAAGCGAATGAAGGGCTTCATCCACAAGTCCCACATGCCAAGCGGAATCGCTCCATCTTAGCTCCTCCTTCACTTTCTCCAGCTGCTTCTTCAAAAGGCCGATGAGGGGAATGACCTGACTCAAGCTTGCAGTGTCTGAACTGACTTCACGTGTGGCAAGTTCGAAGGGCTGGAGAACCTTGAACAACACGGAAATCATTCTCCACTGCACTTGAGTCAGGTGCATACCCCCTCCTTTGCCTATGTCATAGGTGGATGTATAGGCTGGAATGGCCTTTTGCTGCTCCTCCATCCTCTGAAGCATATAGAGGGTTGAGTTCCACCGCATCACAACCTCTTGCTTCAGGTGATAGTGGGGCAGGTTCAAGAGTGTTTGCTGGTGCTCCAGTCTTCGGCACACAGTCACTGAATGGCGAAAGTGTCCAGAAATTTTTCGGGCCACCCAAAGCGTCTCCTGCATGCCCCTGTTGCTTTTCAGAAAATTCTGTACCACCAAATTTATTGTGTGAGCAAAACATGGGACGTGCTGGAATTTGCCCAGATGTTATGCCCGTACAATAATGGTGGCATTGTCATATATCAGAAATCCCCAGGAGAGTCTAAGTGGGGTAAGCCACTGGGCGATGATTTCCCTCAGTTTCTCTAAAAGGTTATTGGTGGTGTGCCTCTTACTGAAACCGGTGATACACAGCATAGCCTGCCTTGGAACGAGCTGGTGTTTCTGAGATGCTGCTACTGGTGATGCTGCTGTTGTTACTGCGTAAGGTAATACATCTACCCAGTGGGCTGTCACAGTCATATAGTCCTTAGTCTGCCCTGTGCCACTTGTCCACATGTTCGTGGCTAAGTGAACATTGGGTACAACTGCATTTTTCATGACACTGAGGACACTTTTTCTGATGTTTCTGTATAGGCTCGGTATCGCCTGCCTAGTGAAGTGGAATCTAGACAGGATTTGGTACCGGGGACACACTACCTCCATCAATTGTCTAAAACCCACTGCTTGTCATGGAACGGGAGAGTGCGTCGGCTTTGAGGTTTTGTGAGCCAGGGCGATAGGAGAGTTTGAAGTTAAACCTGGAGAAAAACATTGCCCACCGGGCTTGACGAGGGTTCAAGCAATTTGCAGATTTAAGATAAAGCAGGTTCTTGTGGTCTGTAAAAATGGTAATGGGGTAATGGGCTCCTTCTAGAAGATATCGCCATTCTTCGAGGGCTAGTTTCATGGTGAGTAACTCTTGATCTCCGATGGTGTAGTTTTTTTCTGCAGGCAAAAACTTCCAGGAAAAGAAACCACAGGGATGAAGTTTTTCATCTTCAAACCACTGGGAAAGCACAGCACCGACACCTTCGGAGGATGCGTCCACCTCCAGGATAAATGGCTGGGTGGAATCCGGTTGCTTTAAGATGGGAACGGAGATGAAGGCTTGCTTAAGGAGTTGAAATGCTGAGGTAGCTTCGACGGGCCACTTAGTTGGATCTGCTCCCTTACGGGTGAGAGCTGTAATAGGAGCTACCAGTGTTGAAAAACCTTTCACAAACTTGCGATAATAGTTGGCAAATCCTAGGAACCTTTGTATGGATTTTAAGGAAGAAGGAAGAGCCCAATCAAGAATGGCTTGTAGTTTTGAAGAATCCATTTGAAGGCCTGTTCCGGAGATGATGTACCCCAGGAATTGTACACGTGAGACTTCAAACAGACACTTCTCTCATTTGCAAAAAAGTTGATTGGACCGCAACCTCAGAAGGACTTCCTTCACCTGGTCTCGATGAGTTTGGAGGTCTTGAGAAAAAATCAAAATGTCGTCCAAGTACACGACCACACTCTTGTACAAAAGATCCCGGAAGATTTCGTTGACGAAAAACTGGAAGACAGCTGGAGCATTACAGAGGCTGAAGGGCATAACGAGATATTCGTAGTGCCCATCCCTGGTGTTGAAGGCCATTTTCCATTCATCGCCTGGACGGATACGAATTAAATTATAGGCCCCTCTTAGGTCAAGTTTAGTAAAAACTGTGGCTCCCTTGACTCTATCGAACAACTCTGTTATGAGGAAGAGGGTAGCGATTCTTAATAGTTATTTCATTAAGACCCCGGTAGTCAATACACGGGCGCAGCCCACCATTTTTCTTTTTTACGAAGAAAACTCCAGCCACGGCTAGAGACGTGGAGGGTCAAATGAAGCCTTTACTTAAGTTTTCTTTAATGTACTCCAACATAGCTTGAGTCTCAGGGAGAGACAGAGGGTAGGTTCGGCCTCTAGGAGGATTCTTACCGGGAATCAGATCTATGGGACAGTCCCAATCATGATGGGGAGGTAATAGGTCTGCACTCTGTTTGCTGAAGACATCCAAAAACCCACCATAAGCTTTGGGCAGGTCAGTAGAATCCTGTATGATGGAAGATCGGACAGGTACTACCTGCTGAAGGCAGCCTTTGAAGCAATTGGAACCCCAAGAGGTTATTTGCATGGTGGTCCAATCAATTTGTGGTGAATGTCTCTGTAGCCAGGGTAGTCCAAGGACTAAAGAATGAGAGGCTTTGGGAATCACTAGGAAGGACAGTTGTTTGGTATGGAGCACCCCAATGGTAAGTCTGAGTGGTGCTGTACGATGGGTGATGGTTCCACTAGTAATGCGACTACCATCGATGGCGGTTAAAGTGATGACCCAAGGCAACGCTTCTATGGGGATTTGATGTTTCTGGGCAAAGTCCGTAGTGACAAAGTTCTCTGCTGCTCCAGAATCCAGAAGAGCTAATACAGCTTTGGAACCTCGGGGAAGCTTTAAGTGAGCCTGGATGGTGGAATCAGACTTCCTATGTGATTCAATGGCAACTCCTAACTTAACCTCCCTGTCATAAGTTAGGAGGAGGCGTTTCCCGGACGAAATGGACGGATGGGACAGGATCTAACTAAGTGTTGAGGAGATCTGCAGTACATACAGAGGTTCTGTCTCTGCCTTTTCTGTCGTTCCTCAGCCGATAGATGAGAGCGGTTGACCTGCATGGGTTCTTCGCCCATAGGAGGAGAGGGTAAACGGGAAGCTGGACGTGGCCTTCCGCGGTCAAGTTTGCCTCTTTCCAAGGCACGCTCCCTGTGACGAAGATCCACCTTGTTGCAAAGGGAAATTAAATCATCCAAATTGGTTGGAAGGTCACGGGAGGCTAGGTCGTCTTTGAGTCTTTCTGAAAGGCCACTCCAGAAGGTAGCGATGCGAGCATCCTCGTTCCAATTGAGTTCTGAGGCCAGAGTTTGGAACTGGACTACATATTGACCGACGGTCCTGCTACCCTGACGGAGGCGTACAATATCAGCTGATGCGTAAGCGGTTCTTCCAGGTTCATCAAAGATCTTGCGAAACGTGGAAATAAATTCAGGGTAGTTGGAGAGCAAATGATCCGATTTCTCCCAGAGGGGCGAGACCCAGTCGAGTGCTTGACCAGAGAGCAGAGAGATGATATATGCCACCCTGGTTCTGGCGGTTGGAAAATTGGCAGATTGTAGCTCGAACTAGATTTCGCATTGGTTTAAAAAACCCCTGCATAATTTGGGGTTGCCATCGAACTTGCTCGGAGGGGAAAGCTGAAGACGAGCAGGAGATAGAAGTGGGGGAGCAGGTGACACCACAGAAAGAGAGGCGGCTTGGGAGCCAGCGGGAGCGGGATGAGCCAATAAGGACTGAATGTTGTCCAAGCGTGACGACATATCTTGGATGAACTGGATCAACTGGGCCTGAGAGGTCTCCTGTCTTTCCAGACGAGATCGTACATCCTGCGAGGGATCTACCCCAGATCCTTGACCACTTGCCGAGTCCATCTGGCCAGTGCAAACTGTCACAATCGTGGGATTTAAAGACTGTGTTCCCGGACTCGCCTTGGACCTGTATCACTTGGCGCAGACGCTCGCAGGCGGAGACTTGGTTTAATAAAGTTCCTCCGCATGAGAGGAAGCAGTGAACTAATAGGGAATTTGAGTACTGTTAGAAGTGGTGTGGTAGCTTGGAAGCCACTTGGAAAGACTGGATAGCCTTGTGTGGACGTTAGGAGCTGAGAAGCTACGTGGAGTGGCTGGATGACCGTGGGTAGACGTTGGTAGCTGGGTGGCTACTTGGAGTGGCTGGATAGCTGTGGGTAGACGTTGGTAGCTGGGTGGCTATGTGGAGCGACTGGATAGCCGTTGGTAGACATTGGTAGCTGGGTGGCTACGTGGAGCGGCTGGATAGCCGTGGGTAGACGTTGGTAGCTGGGTGGCTACGTGGAGCGGCTGGATAGCTGTGGGTACACGTTGGTAGCTGGGTGGCTACATGGAGTGGCTGGATAGCCGTGGGTAGACGTTGGTAGCTGGGTGGCTACGTGGAGTGGCTGGATAGCCGTGGGTAGACGTTGGTAGCTGGGTGGCTACGTGGAGTGGCTGGATAGCCGTGGGGAGACGTTGGTAGCTGGGTGGCTATGTGGAGCGGCTGGATAGCCGTGGGGAGACGTTGGTAGCTGGGTGGCTACGTGGAGCGGCTGGAAAGCCGTGGGTAGACATTGGTAGCTGGGTGGCTACGTGGAACGGCTGGATAGCCGTGGGTAGACGTTGGTAGCTGGGTGGCTATGTGGAGCAGCTGGATAGCCGTGGGGAGACGTTGGTAGCTGGGTCGCTACATGAAGCGGCTGGATAGCCGTGGGTAGATGTTGGTAGCTTGGTGGCTACGTGGAGTGGCTGGATAGCTGTGGGTAGAGGTTGGTAGCTGGGTGGCTACGTGGAGCGGCTGGATAGCCGTCTGGAGACGTCGGTAGCTGGGAAGCTACGTGGAGTGACTGGAGCACAGTGGGAAAGCTCACTAGGAAACTAGTTGCACTGGCAACTTGTGTCAGCATTGGGGAACCTTATATAGTGGACGCTGGGAGCTGACAGGCTGAGAGAGAAGGAGAAGACTCCTCATTGGTGGTAGTGTGTCACATGGGCAATCCAAGATGGCCATACCCATGGACCACAGGACAGTGCTTCTCAGAAGTCAGTGGGGACCAGCGACCAGCAGGAGCCAGCATGGGAGCAGCAGAGCAGCGGGACCCTCCAGAGGACAGCGGAGACTGGCCAGAGAGGGAAGCAGCGCACAGTGCTGGAGCCAGAAGACAGCGCGGGTCAGCACCCACAAAGGTAGGCGACAGGGTCTGATTCTGGGGTCTCCAGGGCGGCGTGTGACAGGGACTATCAACTCAAAAACTATTTCATGGACAGGTGTGGGCTATTGCCTCGTTATTTCATTATCAATTAAGCAGGTGAAAGGTCTGGAGTTGATTCTAGGTGTGACATTTGCATTTGGAATCAGTTGCTGTCGACTCTCAATATGAGATCCAAAGAGCTGTCACTATCAGTGAAGCAAGCCATCATTAGGCTGAAAAATCAAAACAAACCCATCAGAGACATAGCAAAAACATTAGGTGTGGCCAAATCAACTGTTTGGAACATTCTTAAAAAGAAAGAATGCACCGGAGAGCTCAGCAACACCAAAAGACCCGGAAGACCACGGAAAACAACTGTGGTGGATGACAGAAGAATTATTTCCCGGGTGAAGAAAAACCCCTTCACAACAGTTGGCCAAATCAAGAACACTCTCCAGGAGGTAGGTGTATATGTGTCAAAGTCAACAATCAAGAGAAGACTTCACAAGAGTGAATATAGAGGGTTCACCACAAGATGTAAACCATTGGTGAGCCACAAAAACAGGAAGACCAGATTAGAGTTTGTCAAACAACATCTAAAATAGCCATTACAGTTCTGGAACAAAATCCTAAGGACAGATGAGACAAAGATCAACTTGTACCAGAGTGATGGGAAGAGAAGAGTATGGAGAAGGAAAGGAACTGCTCATAATCCAAAACATACCACCTCATCAGTGAAGCATGGTGGTGGTAGTGTCATGGCATGGGCATGTATGGCTGCCAATGGAACTGGTTCCCTTGTATTTATTGATGATGTGACTGCTGACAAAAGCAGCAGAATTAATTCTGAAGTGTTTCGGGCAATATTATATGCTCATATTCAGTCAAATGCTTCAGAACTCATTAGATGGCGCTTCACAGTGCAGATGGACAATGACCCGAAGCATACTGCAAAAGCAACCAAAGAGTTTTTTAAGGCTAAAAAGTGGAATGTTATGCAATGGCCAAGTCAATCCCCTGACCTGAATCCAATTAAGCATGCATTTCACTTGATGAAGACAAAACTGAAAGGAAAATGCCCCAAGAACAAGCAGGAACTGAAGACATTTGCAGTAGAGGCCTGGCAGAGCATCAACCGGGATGAAACCCAACGTCTGGTGATGTCTATGCGTTCCAGACTTCAGTTACTTTGCAACAAAGTATTAAAAAGTGAAAGTTAGATTTAGGATTGTTTAGTTTGTCCCATTACTTTTGGCCCCTTAAAAAGTGGGAGGCACATATAGAAACCGTTGTAATTCCTACACAGTTTACCTGATGTGGATGTAATTACCCTCAAATTAAATCTGAAAGTCTGCAGTTAAAGCACATCTTATTTGTTTCATTGCAAAGCCATTGTGGTGGTGAATAGAGGCCAAAATATGAAAATTCAGTCAATGTCCCAATATTTATGCACCTGACTGTGTATATATATACAGGTATATATATATATATATATATATATATTTATATATATATATATTCATATATAGATATACTGTACTGTATTCAACACGGTTCATATTTTTATGTTCTATTAATTAAGTGTGGATCAGGTTTTACCTGTAAGTCTATCTTTTCCCATATTTTTTAGGATCCAGCTTTTTCAATTGATTTAGCATGTATCCTGTTATTCCTGTGGGTCTGGGATTTTTTTTTTTTTACTTAATACATTTTTATTAATGAAAGTGGCAATACATGTATTATATGCAACAATGATCCAAATTATAGAGTAGTGTTTATAAAGGACTATATTTAGAGAAAAAAATACAGAACGAGGGTGAGGAGGAAAGAATTAAGAAATAGAAAATACCATAAGTACATCTATAAAAGAATGATAGTACAGTACACTTATGGAGAATAACAAAAAAAACCAATTAATAATCCCGTATGTCATAGAGAGAAAATGGACTTCAATTAAGGGAGAGCCAAATTTGAAGAAGCGCGGTTAGCATAATAATCAGACCATGAGAACCATTTAACAATGGGGGACGAGAGGGACATAGAATACTTGAAACCTATAGTTTCCATATTATAACTACATTGAATCGTAGAAACAGTTTTTTGTAATAAGGGAAGATTGGGTCTCTTCCAATATTGGGCCAGAGCTGCTCTTGTGGCAATGAAGATACGTCCAATCACGTATTTGTTATGGTGTTGGACTGACAGGGGGAAATGGTGCAATAGAGCTATTTCAGGGAGACGTGTAAGGGATTCTGAGGTGACCTGTTTGATAACATTGAAAATCTCAGTCCAAAGTGGTTGTATCACTGGACATAACCAAAAAATATGGATCAAGGAACCTTCCAATCCAGAATTACTGCAGCAGAATTTAGATGAATCTGACTAAATTGAATGTGACTTAGCTGGAGTATGACATAAATCATGTACTGTATAAGTTTAAACAGCATTTCGGAATGGTTTATAGTTATACATTTGGACATTTTTAAGATATTTGTATACTGGTCTGGGATTTTTCAATACACCAATTGATGCTTCACCCCCATGGCTGCCATCAGAAATTGTGGGGCCGGGGACTGACAAAAAAGGCAAAGTGGGTAGGCAGCAGGATTGCAGATGGGCCCCCTCTCTGTCCGGGCCCGGGGCTCCAGACCCGGTGTGTCCCCCCTGATGGCAGCCCTGTCCACCCCTGCTAAAGTTCTGCACCCATCACTGCCCAAATGTTCATCACCCTCTCTCCTCTTTTCCCCAAGGGCATTCCTGAACCTATTTTTCTACGAAAGTATCACTTTTGTCTGTAGTTTGATATGTCTTCTATTTGCCTGTACAGTATGTATAGTCTAGTAATGTTTATATGTAAGAGATTTGGAACTTGTCCAGCATTGCAAGTCTTGTGGAGACAGAATTTTTCACATTTTCAATCTATTCACTGCGGCTTATTTAGTCTCCAAACATGTTTTTTTTTATATATATATATATATATATATATATATAACTGTAATACTTTTGTGTGGCACTATGATTTAAACCTTTATATAATCTGCTTGCCTTTCTTTCACAGATGAGTATTGATTGTACAGCAGAACATCACTCAGAAGTTGAGGGGATAGATTTTAAACAAGGTATAAAGCTGGAATGTACGAAATATTAATAAGTGTCATACAGTATATGTGTCATACAGTATATAAGTGTCATACAGTATACCTGAAAACAATAAACACATACAAATGCAAAATATGTAAGCAAAAGAAGAAAGTACATTTATTAGTATTAATTAAGTCTCCTAGACCAGAGCAAACGATCGGCTGCTGACCTTGTTATGTTATTATAAAAAACGTTTATATTTGGTTTTTGAGCTCATCTTGTCTATTACTACTACTACTGGTATATATAAGATACACTACAGTATGTAATTTTAAATAACAATTTGTACATTCTGTCCTAACAACCAGTTTACTGGATCATTTTCTCTCTTGAAAGTGAATGTTTTTAAAAATATGTTTATTGAATCATTTTGCTATAATACAAGAAAACTATTCAAATTACAAATCAGTTGAATAAATAATACAGTGGTTAGCAACAGCATTCAACTTGGTATAAAGTTAAACCATGTTAATGAGTAAGAAAGCAAACAGTAAGCTTTGACATATGTCAACTACTGTAAGCTAACAACATTAGAACGTATATAATGACGTTATTGCAAAGTCTCCCATTAAAAATAAAATTAAATTAATAAAGTTCTAATAGAATAATATTATTCTTATTATTATTATTATTAACATTTATTTATATGGCACAACAAGTGTTCCCAGCACCTTACAAAGTACATAAACAAATTGTAGACAAGCGACTTACAGAACAATACAATACAGGACCAGGGCATGGATAATATATATTGATACATTAGTGACCATTTGTTTAGTTATTGGATCCAAAATATCCCTCCTACCTTAACCCATTAATCATCCCTGGAAAATGGTTAACCAATATGTCTTGCTCTATTCATCATGGGAAAAACTATGTCTGCAATACCACTGTTCAGAGTGGAAGTCCTCAGTCTACTACTGGGTCGAACCTAGGAGCACATGTCACTGAATTTGTAGTCTATAGATAGTAAGAGCTTGGATCCTGAATGTTGGTTGTACTGATATACTAGTAAGAGTCCAATAACTAATAATTAGGTATAACTGATACCACACAAGGTAAATCTGCCAAAAGCGGTGAAGACATTTGATCTGGAGTTACTTGCATTATGCAACAGTGGATGCCATAGGAAACAATAGACCAAAGCTGACTGTTATAGATGACTAAAGGCTACAGTCTTAGTCTTATTGTCCTAAACTGACTCTCAGGTGACCAAAGGATATAATGTAAAATGAGAAAACATGGCAGCTATAAGTGCAAATTGAAGCCTCATGGTGCGATGATGTCTACAAATAATAAAAACTAACTAAACTTTGCAATTAGCTTCATTTTCACCCAAGAAAATATATTTCAATATTTTGTGCAAAATATAGAACATCAATTTTGAATCTTGTTCAGGGAATTTGGGAGGACCTCTGTCCTCATCAGCTTGCTGTTATTGAAACTGATCAGTTTAAATATGACAACTTGAGCATTCATCCTACATACAGTATAAGTTAGGCAACACACTCGTGGACAGCAAAATATTTCTATATGCTCATGAGTTAATTCTGTTATTAACAATTATGTGGACTGAACTAAAATTGCATTTATGAGGAAATAATGGCATCACTGAGACATGAGTCACACAGCTGGGGAGATGCCTGAAGGACATGAAAATAGAATAATGGTGCTTGACGGTTCCAAATGCTGAAGGTTGGTCGTTCCTGCTTCGTGAATACAACAATTTGATTATATTTAAAATCTTAAATGGAACTAATGGCTGAGAATATTAATTTGATTCTAAAAAGGCTGTAAAATATCAAATCACTAGACATCAACATCATAAATTCTCCCAGTAATTTCAGTTTCACAGGTTACAACACCTGCCTGGAAAACACTGTTACTGGTACAAAGTTCTGTTATAAATTCATATCTTCTATATTCTATATAAGTTTGTAGCAAAACAGATTGTTTTTAATATCATGCCGTTGGCAAGTCTACGTCTCTCTGTTGCTTATTAAGCAAAGGGCCTTTACCAGCTAAACCTTCTCTGACCTACATCTATTAGCTGGAAATTAACGGAACCAAAGCAGGACATGATTGTACATATTCATAGATTCAGCTGTCTATAATATTCAAGAACTTCTTGGTTACCTAAATGTTCCATAATAACTGAGCTACAAGGTTAATGTCAAGTCTGAATAATATTAGGGTTCATGATCTCCAACCTTAATGAACAATACAAGAGGAGTAATGTTCTGTACTCATATTTATATGTTCATCATTTATTGAAAAAACATGGCTAGGCATTCTAGTCCTCTTAATTGTTCTAATCACTAGACATAGATACTGTACAAAAAGAAAACAAAACAAAATAAAAAAATGTAAAATAAATGCACACTTGAACTAAAGCTAAATTTAGCATTGATGGGGAACATGAATCTTTATAATCAGTAATGAATCAACTGAAGTTATTATTATTATCATTATTTGTATAATTATTATTATTCATATTCATATTCATATTATTATTATTATTATTATTATTATTAATAATAATAATAATAATAAACTTTATTTATAGGGTTCCACAAATGTTCCAAGCGCTGCACACGTTTGCATTGTAGTTATAGCTTGTTCCTGTTCTTAAACATTTGTCCTACAAATGTTTTTGGTTTTTGACAATGTATTATTTTAAATGCATAAAATGCTACCAATCTTTGTTAAAAAAAAAGCCATCAATTTTTCAGTCTCATTAGCTAATGCCAGATGATCTGATAGAGCCAAAATCACTCCAGGGCTTGCGGCAGCGAGACCCTAGCGCTGGGTCTCGTCGCAACCCCGATGGTCGTGATGGTCTTGACCATCGCAACCATCATCATGGACGCTCACATAAGCTGTGGGTGGTAACCCACAGTTATGCGAGCGTCCAGGAGGACGCACCAAAAAAAAAAAAACGCCCTGATTCAGAGCGGGCACTAGTTCAGAGCGTCCGGCTCTGAATAAGGCCCTGAGCTCCTTGCTTTGAGATCTTGCCCTATACTTATAATAGAAGATATTTTGACCTTACTATTACTATAGAATGTGAATTTCTAGGCACAGTTCATAAAATGTAATAAAACCTCTAAACACAAAAAATAATAATGAAGATACAGTAAGCAAAGCAGTATTTTAGGAGACAGGGCTAAACATTTAAAGGTGTGAAGAGAATGGACCAACACCACTCAACTTGACAAAGGCGTCCTTGTGAATCGAAATGCGTTGGTTGATTGTTGAGAGTGGGGGTGCAATATCCTAACCAGAGGTCAATTCCAGCCCAGTGCAAGAAATATCTGGGTTCCATCTATTAAACATGGTAGCTATAATGCGACTGTTGTATATTGGTATCTGGTACAGAGAATTATTCCCATATGTTTTTAATCTTTTACTGTATATCAATAAAATGCTTTATGTTTTTGGATTCTGCACTATAAGTTTATTATTCTATTCTTGCTTATTAGTATCATCATCTTCATGAGTCCCCAGATGGGTGATGAAAGACACCTTTATATGCTGATCATAAGCTGTTCTGATGTAAGCAATCGTGTAAGCGTTTGGATCTTTTAAGCCGGTTTTACTTATCTAGCTGTTTCGGTCTACTTGGGGATCACTTTCTTCTGCAGTTTTGGAACTGCTGAGAAGACATTTTTATATTCCATTTGTGTACCTATGGTGAATATCTATATCAGTACTATGCTATCATATTCCTTTTGTGCTATTGTTTTATGTCTCCTGAGGATACATCTTGAGAGGCAATGCTCAGTGATCGGAGGATCTTGTTTATTGTGGTAGAACCATATATGTTGGGACAATTCTCAGCACAATTATAGTCATTTAGTGTTTCATTATACAGTACCATGCTTCCCAGACAAGCATCAAGTTATAAAGAGCATCAATGGGGATGGAAGCCATTCTGCTGCAGTGACATCCTGTAAAAAACACAAACTACTAACGGAGGACTGTAAAGGGATGAATACGCTATAAAGGGCAGTTTTCTGGTATGCAGCCTGATTATTGATTTTGCACAAGATTACTTCATAGTAACCCTACCTCACATCATTAGCCCTGTCCCCATCATCATAAAATTGTGTTACACTACTATGTTTCTTTCCTCATACCATCAGGTAACTTTGCCTTGGAAGTGAAAGAAGTGGATTACAGCTACCTGGTAAATATTAAAGCTCTCTGGATTAGTTTGTATTAGCAGAGTAGCCTAACAGTGTGGTGCATAGCGGAATGCTGTTAAGTGTAAATGTTTACCAACCAGGAGAGAATACACTGGGACAGAGTGTGTATGATGTTAAGTGTGCTGCACAGTTGATTGGTGCTTGTGGCAGTTAGTCCACATTTAGTACAGCTTAACCAGTTCTTAAGTTTATTGAACTATGTAGAAACAATAAGTATAAAGGCACAGGGATATAACAAGAGTAACTGTAGTAATGTTGTATCATGGATTTTAAAGGCACTGATGAGTCTTGTAGTGTGCCAGGTTTATGAATGCACCGGTGAAGCCACTTAACTATAGCGGTGGTGGTATAGTGTACTTGCGGTGAGTTAGCAGGCTCTGCACAGCTATTTTTGTGGATGAGTCTCAGAGTAGCATCCATTCAGCAAGAATGCCAGGAAGAAAGGTAAGCCATTTAGTCATATTAGAAGTGTCCTGTTCCCTTTAAATATATGTGTCTGTGATCTTGAGCCTGCACTACTTAGCATGTAAGTCCTGTAGCATTTAAGTCCTGGCAGCAGCAGAGTACCAGTAAACAATATTTGTTCTTGGAAAGGGGGTTGTTAAAGGTGAAGTTGATTCTGCAGGTTTAGGATCATGGTAGGCACTCTCAACAGTTATATGTTACTTATCAGGAGCTCCCTTTTTTCATATATATGTATGTATATATATATATATATATATATATACAGCAGTGGCGGACTGGGCCGGGGGGCAATTAGCTCTATTAGCAAGCATCGTGGGCCACCCACCTCCTCCTTGCAATCAGCTGTGGAGGAGTTGGACCAGTATGCAGCTCAGGGGTTTCCGCCGTGGCTGCGTTCCGACTTTAACTGTCGGAGGCAGCCGCGGTCACGTGCTCTTCTGGTTTGTACTACAGGGCTACGGATGGTGGTTATGGGCTCGCAGGGCAGCAGCTATGGGGTATGCTGCTATGGGGAATCTGCAGCTATGGGGAATCTGCTGCTATGGGGTATGCTGCTATGGGGAATCTGCTGCTATGGGGTATGCTGCTATGGGGAATCTGCTATGGGGTACACTGCTATGGGGAATCTGCTATGGGGTATACTGCTATGGGGAATCTGCTATGGGGTACGCTGCTATGGGGTACGCTGCTATGGGGAATCTGCTATGGGGTACACTGCTATGGGGAATCTGCTATGGGGTATGCTGCTATGGGGAATCTGCTGCTATGGGGAATCTGCTGCTATGGGGAATCTGCTATGGGGTACGCTGCTATGGGGAATCTGCTATGGGGTACACTGCTATGGGGTACGCTGCTATGGGGTATGCTGCTATGGGGTACGCTGCTATGGGGTATGCTGCTAAGGACATACATGCCTACCCTCCCGGTTTTCGCGGGAGGCTCCCGATTTTTCGGGTAACCCCCCGCACCCCCGGAAGGGTAGGCATTTCTCCCGCATTCTGCCCACTTCCTAGTGAAGTGGGCAGAATGAGGAGAATTCTGGCGGCGATCGAGGGTCTCCGTGTAGGGGGCGGGGCTTAAGACGTGATTCTACATGAATCACGTTGTTTGGCCCCGCCCCCTATGCAAATTTTAACCAATCGCGGCAATTTTACAGCGAGGCGGCGGGGCTTAATGGCGCGATTTGTCAGGCCCCGCCCCCATCACCCCCCCTGCTGCTTCTCTTACCCGGGCTTCTCCCGGGAAGAGCAACTGAAAAGTAGGCAACTATGGCTAAGGGGAATCTGCTATGGGGTACGCTGCTATGGGGTACGCTGCTATGGGGAATCTGCTATGGGGTACGCTGCTATGGGGTACGCTGCTATAGGGTACGCTGCTATGAAAGTGGAGAGAGAAAAACAGAGAAAAACAAAGAAGAAATAAAGGTAAGTGTATGTTTAGTATGGATTTTATAATCTTATTTTTCTTTTGAAATAAAAATATGGTGGGAGGGATGCGCCTTAACCAGCGCTATTTTACACTTACACTTTTGTATGTTAGCAGCGCTGTTTAAAATAGCACTGCTGACATACATAAGTGTACGTATAAAATAGCGCTGCTGACATACATAAGTGTTTGTGTAAAATAGCGCTGCTGACATACATAAGTGTTCGTGTAAAATAGCGCTGCTGACATACATAAGTGTTCGTGTAAAATAGCGCTGCTGACATACATAAGTGTTCGTGTAAAATAGCGCTGCTGACATACATAAGTGTACGTGTAAAATAGCGCTGCTGACATACATAAGTGTACGTGTAAAATAGTGCTGCTGACATACATAAGTGTACGTGTAAAATAGCGCTGCTGACATACATAAGTGTACGTGTAAAATAGTGCTGCTGACTTACATAAGTGTACGTGTAAAATAGCGCTGCTGACATACATAAGTGTTCGTGTAAAATAGCGCTGCTGACATACATAAGTGTACGTGTAAAATAGTGCTGCTGACATACATAAGTGTTTATGTAAAATAGCGCTGCTGACATACATAAGTGTTCGTGTAAAATAGCGCTGCTGACATACATAAGTGTACGTGTAAAATAGTGCTGCTGACATACATAAGTGTACGTGTAAAATAGCGCTGCTGACATACATAAGTGTACGTGTAAAATAGCGCTGCTGACATACATAAGTGTACGTGTAAAATAGCGCTGCTGACATACATAAGTGTACGTGTAAAATAGCGCTGCTGACATACATAAGTGTACGTGTAAAATAGCGCTGCTGACATACATAAGTGTACGTGTAAAATAGCGCTGCTGACATACATAAGTGTACGTGTAAAATAGTGCTGCTGACATACATAAGTGTACGTGTAAAATAGCGCTGCTGACATACATAAGTGTTCGTGTAAAATAGCCTATTTTACACGTACACATATGTATGTTAGCAGCGCTATTGTACACATACACCTCCATTTAAGGATGCGCCGTTACTTATGGGCCTGTGCCTTGGACTTGCCCCCCAGGCTAAAAGTTGCCAGCCAGCCCCTGATATACAGTCAGGTGCATAAATATTGGGACATTGACAGAATTTTCATATTTTGGCCTCTATTCACCACCACAATGGCTTTGAAATGAAACAAACAAGATGTGCTTTAACTGTAGACTTTCCGATTTAATTTGAGGGTAATTACATCCAAATCAGGTGAACGGTGTAGGAATTACAATGGTTTCTATATGTGCCTCCCACTTTTTAAGGGGCCAAAAGTAATGGGACAAACTAAACAATCCTAAATCTAACTTTCACTTTTTAATACTTTGTTGCAAATCCTTTGCAGGCAATTACAGCCTGAAGTCTGGAACGCATAGACATCACTAGACGCTGGGTTTCATCCCTGGTGATACTCTGCCAGGCCTCTACTGCAAATGTCTTCAGTTCCTGCTTCTTCTTGGGGCATTTGCACTTCATTTTTGTCTTCATCAAGTGAAATGCATGCTCAATCAGATTCAGGTCAGGGGATTGACTTGGCCATTACATAACATTCCACTTTTTAGCCTTAAAAAACTCTTTGGTTGCTTTTGCAGTATCCTTCGGGTCATTGTCCATCTGCACTGTGAAGCGCTGTCCAATGAGTTCTGAAGCATTTGACTGAATATGAGCATATAATATTGCCCGAAACACTTCAGAATTCATTCTGCTGATTTTGTCAGCAGTCATATCATCAATAAATACAAGGGAACCAGTTCCATTGGCAGCCATACATGGTCACTCCATGACACTACCACCACCATGCTTCACTGATGAGGTGGTATGTTTTGGATCATGAGCAGTTCCTTTCCTTCTCCATACTATTCTCTTCCCATCACTCTGGTACAAGTTGATCTTTGTCTCATCTGTCCATAGGATGTTGTTCCAGAACTGTAATGGCTTTTTTTAGATGTTGTTTGGCAAACTCTTATCTGGTCTTCCTGTTTTTGTGGCTCACCAATGGTTTACATCTTGTGGTGAACCCTCTATATTCACTCTTGTGAAGTCTTCTCTTGATTGTTGACTTTGACACATATACACCTACCTCCTGGAGAGTGTTCTTGATTTGACCAACTGTTGTGAAGGGGTTTTTCTTCACCAGGGAAATAATTCTTATGTCTTCCACCACAGTTGTTTTCCGTGGTCTTCCAGGTATTTTCGTGTTGCTGAGCTCTCCGGTGCATTCTTTCTTTTTAAGAATGTTCCAAACAGTTGATTTGGCCACACCTAATGTTTTTGCTATCTCTCTGATGGGTTTGTTTTGATTTTTCAGCCTAATGATGGCTTGCTTCACTGATAGTGACAGCTCTTTGGATCTCATATTGAGAGTCGACAGCAACGGATTCCAAATGCAATTGTCACACCTAGAATCAACTCCAGACCTTTTACCTGCTTAATTGATAATGAAATAACAAGGAAATAGCCCACACCTGTCCATGAAATAGCTTTTGAGTTGATAGTCCCATTACTTTTGGCCCCTTAGAAAGTGGGAGGCACATATAGAAACCGTTGTAATTTCTACACCGTTCCCCTGATTTGGATGTAATTACCCTCAAATTAAATCTGAAAGTCTACAGTTAAAGCACATCTTGTTTGTTTCATTTCAAAGCCATTGTGGTGGTGAATAGAGGCCAAAATATGAAAATTATGTCAATGTCCCAATATTTATGCACCTGACTGTATAGATATATATATATATATATATATACATACATACCTACACACACACACACACACACACACACACACATAGAGAGTCCAGTTATTTAGAAAATTTCCCAGTTTTAAATTTAAGCCATTCAAGTTTATTGAATAACCTGAAATTTTATTTATGGGTGCCTTGGGGAACTTGCAGGGGTGCCATGGGCTGATGGTCCAGGACCAAATCATATTACTTATGGTCAATGTAATAGGCAAAACCAGTGCTGGTGGCTACCAATCATAAAATAGCGCACATTATATAGATAAGCAGAAGCACAACTCTGTCCACCACCACAAAACTGAACCTAAGTATGACATGTAAGCACGATTTACTTATATTAATAATTTTTCCTGAATTTCTCAATGAAAAACTTTTGGCCAAGGGATGTCTTGAAAAAAATTGCTGATACTCTAGGGCACCATGGTTCAAGGAAGTTTGAGCACCACTGTACTAGAGAGTAACAAAAAAAGTTTAGGTTTTATTAAAACTATTCTCTCATATCATTCTATTCCTCCAATCCCCCTAATCTTCCTCTTATACCACCAGTCACCAATTATTTTTCCCTCTATTCTTACTGTCGCCCCCTATTCTTGCCCCTATTTCTCCCATCTTCCACCATTTCTACCCTTATTCCTCCCATCATCCTCTATTTCCCCAATATTCCTCCTGTCTTTCCCCATTCCGTAATCTACCTATATTTCTCCTCTCTCACCTTTTTAATACTGTTCTGCACTTGTTGCACCTCAATATTGGTCTCCTTCTCTCTCCTCTCAGTCTCCTCTGCCCACTTCCTCCTCTCTCCCCTGCATCTCCTGTTCTCGCTTGGACTGCTGGGGTGATGAGCGAACAGAGGGTCTTTAGTGGATGGAACTGCACAATTTTTGTTCCTCTTTCTCTGTAAATCTCCCCTTTCCATGTCTGCCCTTTCTTCCCCAGTCTCTCTCTCCTCCTGTCATATCATATCTGGCTCTCCCCATTGCCCCTCTTTCTCTATCTCTCTCTTTACCCAAGTTCTCCCATCTATCCCTGCCCCTCTTGTCCCTTACTCTCTTTCCTTTCTCTCTCCTCCCATGTCCCTCTCCCACTCGTTTCTCTATTCCCTGCTGTCTGTGCTCCAAACTAGACCAATATAGCAGTCTGTCTGTTATATCAGTTCTTGCCCACTATCACTATTATTAATACTGACAAGAACTGTCAGGGAGATGTACTAAGCCTTGAAAAGTGATAAAGTGCCCCACTGACCACATCCCTTGGTCACTTTACAGGCTCCTAATTGTCACTTTACAGGCTGTGTTTGAAAAATGGCAGTTAGCTGATTGTTGACACTTTATCACTCTCCACTTTATCACTTCTCAAGGCTTAGTACATCTAACCTTCTGTGGAGCTCCACCAGGATATCATTGTGCCAGAGAAGGGTGCTCAGTGCCAAACTCGAAATTACAGTACAGATAGAAAATAAGGAGGGGTGGAGGTGGGGCACAGTGGCTAGTGGTTTGGCTGTGGACGAAGTGGGTTAGAGGTAGGTTGCTTGGGCCCTATGTCTGTGTAGCAGCACCAAGAGCTCTGGGGATGGGGAATGACTCTCATCTCTAATGCACAACTGTGAAGACAGAATATAAGTTTGTTATATAATACATATATATGTATACAGTATATATACATATACAACATCTTTCTATAAATACAATGATATGAACTCAATAAATTAATCAATTATATATGTATATATATATATATATATATATATATTATATATATTTAAATATATATGTATATAAATGCAATAATAATGTAAAAAGTACAGAACCTATGATTAATTGATAGACAGCTAATTTGCTTTCTCGCACAGATATAGACTTGTTATTGTGTATACAGTGTGATATTTTTCTACATATTGGATCTCTGCAGTATATTACTTTTTAACTCTCTTGCTCAGAAATTACATTTGTACAGAGGAATGTCACCTACACAGGATCTTCTTAATTCTTCTTCTTAATTCAGATCCCCATTATTACTTACAGTATTACAAAACTGATCACTTCACATTGTCTTACATGTCAGTCACAAGTCAGAGGGATAGAGAGGCTCCACGCAGATTTCTTCCTGCAGCAATTAAACCGGCAATGACATGAAAGCCATGTTATTATAATTATCTATCTTTATGTTATAAAAACAGGCTGAGTAAAATAATAAAGTCAAGAGCAATATAACAAAGCAATATATACATTAAAAATAGTATGTTTCTAGTTACATACATTCATTTATTATTCATTTTGATTATCATATTAAAAAATAACATATTTTGATGATAGTTGCCATTGAAAATTAATGTTTTTAATTAAAGTTGGACAACTAACACTTTAACGAGAGAAATAAATCACAATAGCAGTAAAACCACAGAGAAAAAAAAACCTAAGCACAGTAATATTATGATTTGATAACTATGTGTAAATGAAATGCTGAAGCTGTATGGCATAGAGAGGACTATGACATTTTTTATATATTTATTTTAACAATTCTATTCTGTTCAGTGAGAGATACAGTACTTAAGTGTATAGGATCGTTTAGGTAAGGTGTGAAACTAAGCTTTATACTACCTGGGGCAAAGATTCAAGTCGGCCTCCCCCCCTCCTTAACATGTTTGTTCTTAAAGGGTATAGCAGGTAGTACATTAGGCCACATAAGTAATATCGTGTATCAGATACTAGGGGTTATAATTACTAAAGTGCAGGTTTTTAGAAGTGGAGTTGTTGCCTGTAACAACCAATCAGATTCTAGCTATTATCTTCAAGAAGGTGCTAGATAAATGATTAGTAGAATCTGATTGGTTGCTATGGGCAACACCTCTACTTCTTTAAACCCACACTTCTGTAAATATACCCCTAAAGGTATACATTATATAGGTAATATAAAAAGGGGGCTGCACATATCTCCCACCATTGGGAAATCAGGAGCTGAGGACTTTGGGACTTTATGCAATCACCGAAGGCATGTGTGCATGAAACAGGGAGTGGCCTCATTGCATCACGCCTCCGTTTTTTGTCATGCTGGGGGGTGAGCCCAGCCAGCGCCGTATCAGGACGACAGTGTGTTCTGTGCTGCACTGCCACCCCATACATTTTCAGCCACCGGAAGGGTGGAGGGCGGGGGTTTCTACGGCGTTACTCTGTGAGAGCCATGTAGCACTCCAGGAGGTCTCTTCCTGCAGACCTCCGAAGCCGGGCAGGTTGCGGCCAGTGACTTTGGAGGATTCCGCCCTGTGCGGAGGCACCGGCCGCATCACCCTCCCTACGGTCCTGAGCCCAGCACTCCGGCAGCTGCTGGGCTGCCCCCCAGCCTCCTACCGGCACTAAATTGCATGTTTTTTTTTATAAATATACCTAAAGAACTACAAGTAAACTGTAACATAAATATGCTAACAATAATGGTGCTGCCAAGTAGGCTTAGTCTTTATTTCTTGCCCTTCTCTTGCCACATCACCCACCAAAATTATTTTTAATAATGGTAAACTATTTCTTTGTGGTATATCAGGCAATAGACTTTTAGCAACCAACATGATTTATGAATTTAAAATCTTGTGGGGAATGGTGAGGTTTTCAAAATGGGCATGAAAGAGTTACCACATATTGTACAAAACAATATATTTATTGCTTTTATTTGCCATCAATAGTGCTGTGCTGAATAGACAAAGAAACATTCTGAATTTATGTGCAGAAAAGTCTAAATCAAGTAGAAATAGAATGATAGATATATAGTTTCATCCCAATCAGAACCTTTTATGGCTGCTTTCGATATGGGATCTGTCATTACCTAAAGACACGGAACACTCTATCATACTGGAGTCTTGTCCAAAGGACATCATGCTGTTTATTGGAATTTTCAAATAAATTTGTCTGCAGTTTACTGAGTGTTGCAAGAATCATTTTATATTGTTTAAAGTAGTAGGTGCAGCAGCAGGAATAACATACTAAAGGTTCTTTCTAGCCTTGGAAAGATGAAAATCTTGAGAAATGTTTCAAATTTCAGACTACAGTACATATGCCAAAATAATAGTCATCTATTCCAAAATCAAGCATTTAAAGGATCTGATTCTGAGTAGGATGGATCTCTGGCCCTGATTCAGAGCCGGACGCTCTGACAGAGCGCTCACTCTTAATCAGGGCCGGCCTTCTTGTTTTTTAGAGCGGCCTCCTGGCCGCTTGCATAGCTGTGGGTGACCACCCACAGCTATAGCGAGTGGCCAGGAAGATGGTCGCGATGGTCAAGACCATCGCAACCATGAGGCTTGCGATGAGACCCTTGTGGTAGGGTCTCGTTGCCGCAAGCCCCAGAAAGATTTCGGCTCTCACAGAGCCGAAATCTCTCCCACTGACATCATTCGTGATGTCAGTGGGGCCGCCCCCAAATGGAGGCGTTCACATGGGAACGCCTCTGTTTGGGCAGCCACCCCCCGGGCCGCCCACCAAAGGGGGCGTGCTGTCACTCAACATCGACAGCATGCCTCCTTTGGTACGAGACCCGGAGCGACGGTTTGCCCGTCGCTATCCGGGACTCACACATGCGCACGACGGAGCCGGCTCTGTTGTGCGCATGCGCACTGGGCCACCATCGACCTGCTTGTGAGCGCATGGCGCTCGCAAGCGGGTCTGAATCAGGCCCACTTTGCACAGACCCAAATAGAGAGTTTTATGGGCATATTCAATTGGGTGCGAGATTATCAAAAATCCCGCACCTGCGAGGTTTTTCCTGCAGGTGCTGGATTTTTGAAATTCAGTTTGGTGCGGGGATTTTTTTTTAACCATGTCGGGAGGTTTTTTCCTCGCACCTCCAGAGCAAGTGTGATTTTTCCTAAAATCTTTAATTTTAGAGAAAAAACTGTAGGACTTGCTCTGGGACCTCGGCAGAACCCCCCCTTAGGACTAATTAAGCAATTGGAAGTTTCCAATTAGCTTAATTAGTCCTTAAATACTCACCTTCTTCAGCGATGTCTTCTGCATCCAGAGTCGGGAGATGGCTCTTCTGCTGCAGGGTGAGTATGTCAGTGTGTGTGGTGTTTGTAAGTGTGTATGAGTGAGTGTGTGTTTGTGACCCCCGTGTATGTGTGCCCCCCCAGGTGACAGTGTGGCCCCTGGAATGGGTGTTGGAAGAACTACATCTCCCAGAGGCCTTGTCTCTCCCACCAGCACCAGGTGCCTCCCTGTAGCCCCCTCTCTATTAAGAAGATAGAAGGGAAGACCACCGGGAGCCGCAGAGACCACAGGGCAGGTAAGTGCTTTTTTTTTTACGCGGCTTGGGGTTTTCAGAGCTGAAAACCCCATGACCACTATTTTTTTAATTGGATGCCACGGATATAGGGAGCATGCATACCCACGGTATTCCAAAATTGGGCACGAGGGGCGCAACGTTTTTTCCTCGCTAAACCTCACGCCCAATTGATTCTGCCCATTGGCATACAGCTAAAGCGCAGATGTGAACTTATGCATTTTTGTTTATCTCTGTCTTAAATGGATCTTTGCCTGACCTATCTTTCCATAAAATGGATAGTGTCATGGGAGTGCTGTGGGGATGTAGCTTGAGTTTCAATGCTATTCTAAACTGTGCGTATGGAGAAAGGAACCCTGTTTCTGATGGATCTCTTGCCTTTAGCATTGGCTGTGGCAAGTGCTGATACTAAGGAAAAAACAGTGCACAGAGCGGCTGCAAGTGGGACCCTCTCATTAGCCCTACAGAAGCTGACATTGGCATAAGGTAGTAAACCAGACTTCCATGGCATCACGCAAACACAGTCTCTATGTGTCTGATTAAGAATCAGCCCAAGAGTAATCATCTGTAAGAAAATATACAAGTAGTTAATTGTAGTTAAAACAGCAAAAAAAATCACAACTCATGGTGAGGATCCACTGCAATACCGACTACAAGCAACAGATGGCAGTGCATCAACTGTACATTCTTTTTTACTTACTGTAATAGGCACTTTGCTAAAGGTCAAATGAATTAGGTCCCAGACACATCACTTTTATACAGCATTTACATTGTCCTCATTCCTACCAATCTTTGAACAAGCAAAGTTGGAATTTTGATTCTATGCTGGTTCTATAAAAAGCATCTTGTTTTGCTTGATGGTTTGCCTCACAATTAAACTTTCTCCAACCCATCGACTTCTAATTCATCCCTTGTAATTCTACAATTCCAACCCATCTACTTCAGCTTTGTTACTCATG
This sequence comes from Taudactylus pleione, assembly GCA_031769625.1. Classification (NCBI taxonomy): domain Eukaryota; kingdom Metazoa; phylum Chordata; class Amphibia; order Anura; family Myobatrachidae; genus Taudactylus; species Taudactylus pleione. The sequence goes on from JAUIMM010000205.1 coordinate 3,757,084, forward strand.
ACCCAACTTCCCAGGGCTAAACACCTTGGCTATTCACAGCGTGTTTCCAATAGCTACTCCAGCCATGTGATTTTCTACTGCTAGTTATCAGCATTTTGCTTGTGCCTCAGTAAGGACCATGCTGAGAGGTGACAATTTACAACACCACTCAGAGATATTTGAAGCAGAAATTGGCATCCTGAAGCAAGCAAATCTTGTAGCTGGTGCCTGCTATAATTGTTCGTCATCCAACTCAATCACCAAAAGACATAATCCCAGATTTCTGTTCAGGAGCAACAAATGGTGGCAACTGGTTGTGTTAGGGAGCCTAAAAATGCTGCCCCCTTGCACTTTGATGCATTTTAGTCTATTATTCCAAATGGAGTAGGAAATTCTTCTGCAGATAGAATTACAAGCAGCATCATTCCCTGCAAAATGGATAAAAGTGGAACATGTTAACTGCTAACTGGCATCTCCTTAACAAGAAGTACTGTACAATTCATTGTTAAGGAACAGCTAGGAGTTTTTGTACATATTAAAGCTGGTCCTTGACTCTCCAGCTCACTCCTCCAATGTCTTCACAGAACTGGCCCTGTTCAAGAAATGTGGTCACTTTACGATACTGAAGTTCAGAATCTTATAGCAAATACTGGATGGAACAATAAGTCACTGTTCACTATCTTTACATAGATAACACCAACTGCAAGGAGTGCCAAATTATCATTTAAAATATTTGTCATAATAATTTTAAAATGTAAAAAAAAACTTTAATACATATAAAAACTTTAATTGATTTATGTGTTTATTAATAAATTTTTTCAATTTTAACTTTATTGTGGTAGATTATTTTAATTCTTAATTTGACACTCCTTACAAATGAAGTTTTTTTTTAAAAAAAATTGAGGTAATTATTAGTCTTATTTTAAAGAGCATCATTCTGTTTATTTTATGCTGTTTTCTAAGAACTTTTTTTTGTTACTGTTGTTAGCTCTGAGTCGGTTGAGCCCTTGAAGCGGTGTGGTTCTGGAACAGGGTTGAGCCCTGCGGTGTAACTAGAATCCTGAACGGGCTTGAGCACCGCGATGCGGTGATGATAACTGTAATGGTGCAGAAGACAACTGTAACGAAAATGGGTTCGATGTCCACAGGAGTGAGAGGCAACAGGCAAAGTAAATAGTGCAGCAAAAGGTGAAACCACAGCAGTGGAGCAGGAAGCAATACTTAGGCAATGACTATGCTGAGCTCTGTAGTGCGGCTGGTAACTGGCATCAGAAGTTAAGCTGGAACATGAGCTGAGATATAGCAAAGTCCACAGCAACCCACAGGCACAGCATGGATTTGGCAGGAGTCCAAGAAAGACCTGAAAGTAACATTGCACAGACACTGAGACACAGTTACTAACAGGCTTTATACTAGAGGTCTGTGATCCATAGGAAGTTCAGAACATGTGACCCAAATGGAATCAGGGTTGAAATAATGAGTAATCTAGGAATCCCACAACCTGACAACACCTTGGAAACAGATGATCACTTTAACTCTCTATTGCCTGTATGTGAAGAATGCCAGCAAGCAGGATAGCTCCTCCAACGACCAAAATGGAACTGTGGAAAAAGTAATCTATCTTTATGTACTGAAATAGTCACAGTCCTGAGAGTACCCCCCCCCCCCATTTTTGGGTGGTCTCTGAACACCCACTAGGTTTTAAAGGGAATTTAGCATGATAATTATGTATCAACTTAGGGGAATGGACATCAGAGTCTTTAATCAAAGATCTCTCCTCCAGGCCGTAACCCTTTCAAGCTAAAAGGTATTGTAATTGATTTTGATGCTTACGAGAATCCAGAATCTTATCGATCTCAAACTCCATTACCTCAAGCAGTTGTTATGGGAGGTACTTTAGGCAAGCTGTCATGAAATCGATTAAGAATCAAGGGTCTAAGCAAGGAGACATGTAAGAAGTTAGGTACACGCATAGTTGGAGGTAGCTGTAACTTACATGCCACTGGGTTGATAATTTTTATAATACAAAAAAGACCAATATACCGGGGAGCAAACTTCAAAGTAGGTACTTTAAGTCGAAGATTTCTAGCAGGCAACCAGACATGATCCCAACAGAGTATTTAGAACAGCCAAATGTTTTCTATCAGCAAAGACTTTATAATTATGAGAGGCTTTCCTAAGACACTTATGTACCTGTCTCCCAATTCCAGGAAAATGTTGGAGGGTAGCTTTGGCTGCTGGAATGTCCACTGTAGGAATTGTTGAAGCTCAGGAACTCGAGGATGCCGACCAGAATTGGCAAAAAAAGGGCTTACACCTGTAGCAGACGAATAATGAAAGTTATGAGCAAACTCAGCCCAAGGCAAGAAATCCATCCAATCATCTTGAGAAGAAGAAATATACATTCTCAAGAAGGTCTCTAACTCCTGGTTCACTCTTTCGGTTTGTCCATTTGACTGAGGGTGATATGCAGAGGAAAACTGTAATTTAATTTGCAATGATGAACATAAAGCCCTCCAAAACCAAGCAACAAACTGGACACCCCGATCAGACACTATCTCAGAAGGAAGTTCATGAAGACGAAATATCTCTTTGATAAATATTTGTGCTAATTTGGGGGCTGATGGAATTTGAGCCAAAGGACAAAATGAGTCATCTTGGTAAAACGATACACCACTACCCAAATAACTGTACACCCCCTAGACTCAGGAAGATCTGTAATAAAATCCATGGAAAGATGGGTCCATGGTTGGGTGGGAATGGGTAGTGGATGGAGAGGATCAACTGGAGACTGCCAAGAGGACTTATGTTGTACACACTTAGAACAAGAATGTATAAACTCTTGGACATCTTTTTTCATGGAAGACCACCAATAGGACTGTTGCACAAAAGAGTACATTTTACGAAGCACTGGATGTCCAGAGAAACGAGAATTATGAGCCCAGGAAAGAAGTTTACCTCGTAACTCTGGTGCCACAAATATATTCCCAGGAGAAGGATCAGGAGAGATGGAAATTGAAGAAAAAGCCAGAGGGTTTATTATAGGGTACCTTTGATCCTCATTTTGTTCTTTCTCTTCCAACATTGAGCATGAAAATGCATCTGCCTTTTTATTCAATGAACCTGGACGATACCTGAGGACAAAATCAAAATGAGAAAAAAAGAGTGCCCAACGAACTTGTCATGGGTTCAGACAATGGGCAGTTTTCAAATACAACAAATTTTTATGGTCTGTAAAAATAGTAACAGGGTGCTTTGCACATTCTAATAAATATCTCCATTCCTCCAAAGCTAACTTAATAGCTAACAACTCTTGGTCCCCGATGGAGTAATTACTCTCAGCATAAGAAAACTTCTGTGAAAAAAATCCGCAAGACACTGTTCTGCCATCTGCAGCCACTTGAGACAAAATAGCCCCAACTCCATAAGTGGAGGCATCCACTTCTAGCATAAATGGCTTGTCAACATCAGGTTGAACTAGAATGGGGGCTGCAGAAAATGCATCTTTGAGAGTCTGAAAGGTATCCAATGCCTCTGGGGACCACACTTTGGGATTAGCCCCTTTTTTGTCATAGCAGTAATTGGAGCTACAATCGTTGAAAATGCTTTGATAAACTTTCTGTAATAATTGGCAAAGCCTAAAAATCTCTGAATAGACTTTAATGAAGTGGGAAAAACCTAATCTTGAATAGCCTTTAACTTCTCAGGGTCCATCTGAAGTTCAGAACTGGAAATGACATACCCCAAAAAGGGTATCACTCTGACTTCAAAAACACACTTGGAGATCTTACCATAAAGTTTATTAGCTCGAAGATGACTTAATACCTCTTTAACATGGGTACGATGATCAGAAAGATTCCTGGAAAAAATCAAAATATCATCAAGATAAACAATAACAAACTGATAAAGTATATCTCGGAAAATTTCATTCACAAACTCCTGGAACACCACAGGAGCATTACATAAACCAAAAGGCATGATGAGGTTCTCATAATGGCCATCTCGCATATTAAATGCAGTTTTCCACTCATCACCCTCTTTAACTCTGATCAAGTTGTAAGTTCCCTTTAGATCAAGTTTAGTAAACAGTTGAGACCCCTTAACTCTGTCAACCAATTCTGTAATGAGAGGTAAAGGATATTTATTTTTTATCGTGATCTCATTTAGACCTCTAAAGTCGATACATGGACAAAGACTACCATCTTTTTTCTTTACTAAAAAGAAGTCCGCTCCAGCGGGAGATGAAGAAGGCCTGATAAACCCCTTTCGTAGGTTATCTTGCACATATTCTGACATGGCTTGAGTCTCAGGAACAGAGAGAGGGTATACTCGACCTTTGGGTGGCATTTTACCAGGAATAAGTTCAATAGGACAATCACAGGGATGATGCGGTGGAAGTTCATCTGCCGCCTGCTTAGAAAAGACAGCAAATTCATGATAAGGCTGTGGGAGAGAAGGTGGAACATCTACTTTCACTTCAGCCAATCGTACCACAGGAATCAAACAATTTAATTTGCATTTAGGACTCCAAGAAGGAATTTGAGAACAAGTCCAATCAACATGAGCGTTATGAAGAGTTAACCATGGTAAACCAAGAACTATATCATACATAGAAATGGGTAATACCAAAAACTCTAAACTTTCTTCATGCAAAGCTCCTACCCTCAACTTCATAGACTTTGTTTGATGCATAACATATCCATTAGAAATTCTAGTCCCATTAACTGCAGAAAGGGAAAAAGAACGGGTTAATTTGACAACAGGAATTTTTAATTTCTGAACCAAAGACAATTAAATAAAATTGCCAGCTGCTCCAGAATCTAGCAATGCAGAAAACTCTTGACACGAAGAACCAAAATCAGGAATGCTCGCAGAAATTAAACAATCCTCTTTGGGGTAAACTTTGGGAAGTACCCCTAGTTTGACTTCCCCTCCATCAACTAGGATCGTTTCCCGGCCTTTTTGGACATTTAGCCAAGAAATGTTCTGAGGGATGCACAATATAAGCACAAATTAGAATGCCTCCTACGTTGCTTCTCAACTTCAGACAATTTAGCTTTATTAATTTGCATAGGCTCATCAGATGTATTATGAAAAGAGCGAGACTGGGAAAGAGAACTTTTAGAACACTCACACTCAGAGCGACTCCTCTGAACCCCTCGTTCTCGCATACACAGATCAATTTTAATACTCAATGAAATTAACTAATCCAAATTCTCAGGAAGATCCCGAGTCACCAACTCATCTTTAAGTCTCTCAGAGAGACCATTCCAATATTCTGCTCTTAATGCCTCATTATTCCATTTAATTTCTGCAGCTATAGTTTGAAAACAAACCACATACTGACCAACTGGAGCTGTTCCTTGCTTTACTCACAAAATATCCACAGATGCGGCCACTGATCTTCCAAGTTCATGAAATATCCTTTTGTAGAAACAAAAGCTTGGTAATTAGACATTAAGGCATCATATTTCTCCCATAAAGGAGAGGCCCACTCAAGAGCAGCACCAGACAGTAATGACATAATATAAGCCACTTTAACATGAGAGGTGGTAAAACTTTGAGGTAACAATTCAAAATTAATCTCACATTGGTTGAGAAATCCTCTACATGTTTTTGGATTACCATCATAATCGGTAGGAGTCGGTAAACATAAATGAAAAGCAGAAACCCCTGATGTACTTGCAATAGGAATCTTAAGTTTATCAAGACATGTAGAAAGATCCTGTAGACATCACAAAACTTGAACTTGAGTTTTTTCCTGTACTTCCAAACGAGCGGTCAAACCCTGAAGCACCTGTACCCCAGTAGCCTGTTCCAGATCCAGATTCATTTTTAGGTCTGTGCAAACTGTCACGGCTGCCAACACTTGAGACTCCTGGGAGGAGGCAGGCCTACTAGGCACAATAAACTGGGGTGGCTTTAGGAATTACCTTTTCATGAAATCTCGATAGGATGAAATAAAAGTAAATAGAATTTATTCACAGGAGAAATTTAATAGCAACGTCTCACATAAAGTCTCAGCAACACTGAGGTTCACATAAGCAATAATGAGTATCGGAGAAAACCTCCCATATAGTCTTTAAAACAGAAAAGTTAATATGGTAGGGAACCCCGAATCCAGTATGAGTCTAACACCTCAGGATGGTATAGAGGAGCTTCACCTGGGTGGAACCCTGTAGTGATGGAGATCAGGAGCAGAGTGAGCCCTGTGATGTGGTGAAAGATGGAGCAGGGTTGAGCCCTGCGATGCTGTGAGGTTGAAGCAGGGTTGAGCCCTGTGATGCTGTGAGGTCGGAGCAGGGTTGAGCCCTGTGATGCGATGAGGTCAGAGTAGGGTTGAGCCCTCTGATGCAATGAGATCAGAGCAGGATTGAGCCCTGTGATGCAGTGAGATCGGAGCAGGGTTGAGCCCTGTAATGCAATGAGGTTGAAGCAGGGTTGAGCCCTGTGAAGTGGTGTAGTTCCAGAACAGGGTTGAGCCCTGCGGTGTAACTAGAATCCAGAGCGGGCTTGAGCCCCGCGATGCAATGAAGGTTGAAGCAGGGTTGAGCCCTGTGAAGCGGTGTGGTTCCAGAACAGGGTTGAGCCCTGTGGTGTGACTAGAATCCAGAACGGGGTTGAGCCCCGCGACGCGGTGATGATAACTGTAACGGTGCAGTTGACAACTGTAATGAAAATGGGTTTGATGTCCACAGGAATGAGAGGCAACAGGCAAAGTGAATAGTTCAGCAAAAGGTGAAACCACAGCAGTGGAGCAGAAAGCAATACTTAGGCAATGACTATGCTGAGCTCTGTAGTGCGGCTGGTAACTGGCATCAGAAGTTAAGCTGGAACATGAGCGGAGATATAGCAAAGTCCACAGCAACCCACAGGCACAGCAGGTATCTGGCAAAAGTCCCAGAAAGACCTGAAAGTAACGTTGCACAGAGACTGAGAGACAGTAACAGGCTTTATACTAGAGGTCTGTGATCCATAGGAAGTTCAGAACATGTGACCCAAATGGAATCAGGTTTGAAATAATGAGCAATCTAGGAATCCCACAACCTGACAACACCTTGGAAACAGATGATCACTTTAACTCTCTATTCCCTGTATGTGAAGAATGCCAGCAAGCAGGGTACCTCCTCCAACAACCAAAAAGGAACTTTGGAAAAAGTAATCTATCTTTATGTACTGAAATAGTCACAGTCCTGACACCAACAATGTTCTGTGCCATGACAGATGGGCATTTTCAAAAGTTGAAACAGCTAGGGAGGGTTTCTTTGCCAGAGTATGAGAGGATACACATGTATAGATGTCTACATGGTAGCAGCCAAGGCCACTGGAAGAAAGAGTGTCCAAAATTTGGAAAGATCTGAGATATAGGGAAATGGCTTTACTTACTGGAACATGAGACCAGTCTGGTAAGCATTGAGGCAATTCTTCCTCTTCACTTCTTTTAGCAATTTAAGCTGTGAATCAATCTTGTCTCAGGCACTTTCTCTTTAAACACTGGTTCCTGAAGTCATGAAGGACATCATAGATTTAATCTACACCCACAGTCACTCACAGCACGAGACAGCACTCCAGAAATGTGCAGCGCATCTATGTAGCTAGGCAACCAAACCACAATATTACAGTGACATACCCATCACAAATCTGAAACACAATAACATTAAAAACAATGGTAACAATACAAATATTGAAAGTGAGTCTCATCGGCAGCTCGGATGCAGTGTAATCTAACACCTATGTAAACACGAAATAAGCGCAATGACATAGGAAAGGACACCTATTATAAGCAGGTATGAGCGATCTATATCCAAAATTGTAAATAAAAATAGATGTGGCAAAAGAGGGAAAACAATAAAAAATAAGACCACTGGTATGTCTGAAAAGCCTTAAAAAATTTAGGGATAGATATACATACTAGGGATGTGCGCTGACCCCGTGTTTTGGTTTTGGATCTGTATAGCCTTGTGTTTTAGATCTGGATTTGGTTTTTCCAAAACCGCCCATGCGTGTTTTGGTTTTGGTTTTGGATCTGTATTTTTTCTAAAAAAAATTATAAAAACAGCTAAAATCACATAATTTGGGCCTGTTTTTGTTCCTACAGTATTATTAACCGCAATAACTTTTATTTCCATTAATTTCCAGTCAATTTTGACCACCTCACAACTCAAAATATTGATTTAATCTAGTTTAGGCCAAAAGGTTGCATCCAGCTTGCTGGCTGACTAAGCTAAGCGATAGCAGTGGGCAGCACTAACATGTGGCAGTTCAGCTTCCAACATGGCACAGAGTGGCATTGCAGTGGTAGACAGGATGGCAGTTTAACTCTACGATCCTAGGAAGTTTTAAAAACCAAGAATGTTTTCTAGGTCAGTGGCCCGATGGAGTTGGAATATGTTTATGGACTGAAGACAGGGAAATGAGGGAAGAATTGCTTTGTTTTTAAATTATTTATTTTAATGTTTTGATTCTCAAAAAAATTATGAGGGAAGATCAATCTAGGATCAAGTTCTTCAGTTCCTAAAAGACATCTTTGATCTGGAAGAGGTTTTTTAATTTTATACATCTAATATAAATGAGGTGGTCTCGCTTCTTGAGGTGCTGCTAGAACATACTGTAAACAGACGTTTACTTTATACTCAGGGAGTTTGTTAGTGATAATGGTACCAAGACTTGCTTGGGATAATGACCAAGACTTTTTTTTATTTTTTGTGGATTGATAATATTAATTTTATTTAACTTTTATATTTTTTTACACGGGGGGAAGAGCACCCGTGAACGAGGCAGCAGCCCCTTGATGAACAACACAGACAGCACCCCTTTTTTATGGACAACAAAGCACCCCTGCCGAGTGCGGACAGACCACCTGCAGAGTCACAAATATGTGGACGATAAAGGTGGTCTGGCCGGTAGTGTCACCAAACAATAATAGCGCAGTTAAGTTGCTAACGCACACACACAAAAAAAGCACTTTTATTTTTGCTTACACTGGGAAAGAGCACCCCTGAATGAGGCAGCAGCCCCTTGATAAACAACACGGACAGCACCCATTTTTATGGACAACAAAGCATCCCTGCCGAGTGCGGACAGACCACCTGCAGAGTCACAAATATGTGGACGATAAATAGTGGTCTGGCCGGCAGTGTCACCAAACAATAATAGCGCAGCTAAGTTGCTAACGCACACACACACAGTATGTTTATGCTCAACAGGGGTACATTCATTCATTTATATATTTTTTTTAATGACATATACAGTAGATTATACTTTGCCTAAGGTGCTTAGATACCTTGCACCGGCCCTGACACCAGCATTAGTAACCCATAAAAATATCTGTATTCCAAGGTTGATTTCAGTAACTGGAACAGTTGATTACAGCAATCAGTACCCTTCCTACTGATCTCTGACATCCTACATTACATTTATAATGAATGTTGTTGTAATAGTGTATGATTATTGTACACTGCAACAAAAGTTTTTGAATAAGATTTTTTATTTAGATTGTTTTCAATGTATTTTTATAATGCTGAATTTTAGCCTTGTACAACTGCTACTGTATATTAAGTATCACCAGCTTGACTAAGCTAACTTTGAATGTGATAGGTTATCAACAATATAAAATAGTAACTGCTCCAAACTACAAAATCTTTAGTAGAGATGTGCGCCGGACCATTTTTTGATGGATTTGGATTTGGCTCTGATTCATTGTCCAGGTTTGGATTTGGATTTGCCAAACCGCCGTGACTGGTTTTGGATTTGGATTTTTTTCAAAAATTTACAAAAACAGCTAAAATCACATAATTGGGGCTTTTTTTCTATTACTAGAGTATTATGAACCTCAATAACATTAATTTTCAGTCATTTACAGTCAATTTAGACCACCTCACAGCTCACAATATTGTTTTCACCATTATTGGCCAAAGGCTGCAGTGAGCTGGCTTGTTACTAAGCGACAGAACAGCGGCACAGACACCGCAGTTTAAAGCACATTAATGAAACATTGACACACAGCAGACGCAGAAATGAAAGGTAGTGCAAGATGGAGTTGTCCTTGGGCCCTCCCAGCCACCCAGTGGCTGGGAGGGCCCAGCAGAGTCACAGTACTTGTATACAGTGTATCTGGAAAGTATTCACAATGCTTCACTTTTTCCACATTTTGTTATGTTACAGTCTTATTCCAAAATGGAATAAATTAATTTTTGTCCTCAAAATTCTACACACAATACCCCATAATGACAATGTGTAAAAAGTTTTTTTTAGATTTTTGCAAATTTAAAAAAAAAAAACAATAAGAATTCACATGTACATAAGTATTCACAGCCTTTGCCATGACGCTCAAAATTGAGCTCAGGTGCATCCTGTTTCCACTGATCATCCTTTAGATGTTCCTACAGCTTAACTGAAGTCCACCTGTGGTAAATTCAGTTGATTGGACATGATTTTGAAAGCCATACACCTGTTTGTGCTCTGACAGTGCATGTCAGAGCACAAACCAAGCATGAAGTCCAAGGATTTGTCTGTAAACCCCCAAAACAGGATTGTCTTGAGGCAAAAATCTGGGCCTCCATCATCCATAAATGGAAAAAGTTTGGAACCACCAGGACACTTCCTAGAGTTGGCCGGCCATCATCACTCTGTCAGAGCTACAGCATTCCTCTGTGGAGAGAGGAGAACCTTCCAGAAGGACAACCATCTCTCCAGCAATCCACCAATCAGGCCTATATGGTAGAGTGGCCAGACGGAAGCCACTCCTTAGTAAAAAGCACATGGCAGCCTGCCTGGAGTTTGCCAAATGCACCTGAAGGACTCTCAGACCACTATGAGGCAAAGATTGAACTCTTTGGCGTGAATGCCAGGCATTATGTTTGGAGGAAACCATGCACTGCTCATCACCAGGCCAATACCATCCCTACAGTGAAGCATGGTGGTGGCAGCATCATGCTGTGGGGATGTTTTTCAGCAGCAGGAACTGGGAGACTAGTCAGAATAGAGGGAAAGATGAAAGCAGCAATGTACAGAGACATCCTGGATGAAAACCTGCTCCAGAGCACTCTTGACCTCAGACTGGGGTGACGGTTCATCTTTCAGCAGGACAACAACCCTAAGCACACAGCCAAGATATCAAAGGAGTGGCTTCAGGACAACTCTGTGAATGTCCTTGAGTGACCCAGCCAGAGCCCAGACTTGAATCCAATTAAACATCTCTGGATAGATCTGAAAATGGCTGTGCACCGATGCTTCCCATCCAACCTGATGGAGCCTGAGAGGTGCTGCAAAGAGAAATGGGCGAAACTGCCCAAAGATAGGTGTGCCAAGCTTGTGGCATCATATTTAAAAAGACTTGAGGCTGTAATTGCTGCCAAAGATGCATCAACAAAATATTGAGTAAAGGCTGTGAATACTTATGTACATGTGGGGTCTTTTTTAATTCAATTAGCAAAAATCAAAAAACTTTTTACAGATTGTCATTATGGGGTATTGTGTATAGAATTTTGAGGACAAAATTAAATTTATTCCATTTTGGAATAAGGCTGTAACATAACAAAATGTTGAAAAAGTGAAGCATTGTGAATACTTTCCGGATGCACTGTACACAACCAAAGGAGTCACAGTGCTTGTACACACAGAGGACTACATCCCAAGGAGTCACAGTGCATGTATACACAGAGGGCTATGGCCCAAGGAGTCACAGTGATTGTATACAGTATACACAGAGGGCTACGGCCCAAGGAGTCACAGTGCTTGTATACAGTACACAGAGGGATACAGCACAAAAAAAAACAGGTTTTTTTTACTTTTATTTTTTTTTTTTTACTTTTTTTTTACTTTTCCTAAAAATATTATTTAACTTTAACTTTTTTTACACTGGAGCATATGGGCATGAGTACAACACAGCATACATCAGCATGTCTTGTACACACAGCCACTTGTGAGTCTGGACACAACCAGTTTAATCAGCAAAGTATAGCACAGCATACATCAGCGTGCAGTGCAGTGTGCCTCACTACCTATACACAGTCACTTAACAGCACAGCCACTTGTGAGTCTGGAGTCTGGAGTGGACACAGGCTACTACAACCACTTTAATAAGCAGAATAGCGCAGCATACATCAGCGTGCAGTGTGCCCCCGTAAAGTCACTTTACCAGCACAGCAACTCTGGACACAGTCACTTGAACATATGCAGAGAGAGATTGCAGAGCAGTGCGCAGTGTGCGAGTGAACAGTAAAATGGTGCAGAGTCCCGGTCGTGGCGCCTTGTATAGAAATGAACTCTCACAAAAATGTGATGTCGGGAGGATAACGTTCAGCCTCGAAGTGGGATCCGAGTCAGGCAGAAACACCCGAGCCTAGGCTCGGGTGGACTCGGATCCCCGGTGTTCGGAGCGGTTTGGATTCCAGAGAATCCAAACCACTCATCTCTAATTTTTATTTTTTACTTTTCCACTGATGAAATCCCAGAATCTGTAATAAAACGCATCAGTATTTAAAAGGATACCTTGAGCCAACTGTTTGTCCTTGTTGTTTATGCAGCAGTCCAGATGAATCTCTGGATACATGAATTAATATTTTTTCTAAACAAAGTTAATCACTATGGAGGATACCAGTGAGGCTCAGTGATCTTTATGAATCAATTGGAGATCTCATAACATTGTGAATGCTTTCCTGGATTGCTTTTGTGGATTGCTCTTCATACAAGCTTTTTAAAACCAACAAAGTGATAAATCAGAAATCTCAGATTCATTTACTACAGTAGTTGTCAATATTTTTATTTTGTTGAATATGGGAGATGTATCAATCCTTGTAAAGAATGGAGAGTCAGCCTCTAACCATAATTTTATAGAATGTACTAGATAAATGCTAGCTACAAGCTGATTGGTTGCTGTGGGCAACTTCTACACTCCTTAGAATGTTTGATTAATTTCCCCCTATTTACTTTTTGTCCCTTATATCCTCGGAGACCATGTATAGGCAACGTTGCTAAACAGTGAAATGAGCCAGCTCTGTGACATCAAGCCTAAAAGCTAGATAAATGTAGTGGCTGCCAACGGCATTGCCACTAAAAGCCAACAGTATGTTTATGTTCAACCTTTACAGCAAGTCTTTTTCTGCTTCTCTCTTATCCTGAAGTATTTTCTTGGCGCTCTAACCTTTTTAAGCATGTTTAAAATTTTACCTCTGACTGTCAATTACTTCATTATTAGGCGGTTGATGTTTGCACTGAACAAACTGGTATAAATTGAAAAAGTAATTGCTTCTTGCATTTGTGTTCTTCTAGTTTTTTGTAATAGGACTGAAAATATGGATATGACAGTTTGTTACACAAAATGGCATCAGTGCATTTTAATTTGGAATGAGAATTAAGAACTATATTTTGGTGAAAATTTCATAAATATGAAACAAGGATAAGAAAAGATTTAATCCTCTTTTTTCCAATCACACACAGGTATGCCCAATTACCTGATGTCCTTATAAAAGTATATGAACTGCATTTACGAGCCTTCTGCATGGGTGTAGTAGGTATTACCGCCGGCCACAAATCCCGACAGCGGAAGCCCGGCAGAGGTGAAGATCCCAACTGCTAATCAGGTAAGTATCGCTAACCTAATTCCCTACCCTAACCCTCCCTTAGCGTTGCCTAACCCTAACTTCCCCCCAAGTGCCTAACCCTAACCCCCCTCTAAGTGCCTAAACCCAACCCCCCATCCATGCAGCTTAAGCCCAAATCTCCCGGGGGGTTGCCTAACCCTAACCTCCCCCATGGGTGCCTAAACCTAACCCTCCCTTCCCCTAGCCTAAACCTAACCCTCCCAGGGGGTGCCTAACCCTAAGCCCCCCCGGGAGCCCTAAAACCTAACCCTCCTCCCCGCGGCTGTCCGTGCCCGGATTACCTTCATTTGGTATGCTGGGTGTTAGGCTTCCGCTGTAGGTCTAATGACAGGCGTTGGGATTTCAACGCCTGTCATTAGTACCTTGCCAGGATTATACAGACGGGAAGCTGGCGGTTGGCTTCCTGACTACGGGCCTGATTCAGACCCACTCGCGAGCGGCTGTCCGCTCGCAAGTGGGTCGATGTTATGGACTGAGCATGCGCACGACGGAGGGAACTCCGTCGTGCGCATGCACCAGACGCGACGAGTGAAGGAAAGTCCTTAGCTCGTTGTGTCCGATCAAAGGGGGCGTGCTGTCAATGTTGATTGACAGCACGCCCCCTTTGGTGGGCGTGCTGGGGGCGTGCCTCCCTGACGGGGGCGTTCCCACGGGAACGCCTCCCGTCAGAAGCCGGCCCACTGACATCACTAGTGATGTCAGTGGGAGTGATTTTGGCTCTGATAGAGCCAAAATCACTCCGGAGCTTGCGGTTGAAAACCTCAACCGCAGGCTCCGGCTCGCAAATTCGATGGTCGCGATGGTCTCGACCATCGCGACCATCACAATGCACGCTCGTATAGCCTGTGGGTGGTGACCCACAGCTATACGAGCGTCCAGGAGGACGCTCCATGAAAATGGAGCCCGGCCCTCATTCAGAGCGTGCACTCTGCTCAGAGCGTTCGGCTCTGAATGAGGGCCTACATCCCTTCTGAATTACTGAGACTATAGCAGGGCCAGCATTAGACAAAATATAGCATGGAATAAAAATCAGTATTTAGCATAACAGGCCCACAAAACCATAAAGCCCTTTTGATCAATATAATAACCCAATGTGCAGCGCAATACCATCTCCAGTATGTAGCTTATGACCACTATGGGCCTCCTAAGTCCTGGTTACAGGGTCCTGTGGTCTAAGGTTGATTATTGATCAAATAAGCAAGAACCAAATTCTTAGGAGGCCAAAAGTGGTTATTAGCCTACATATAGAGGATTATATAATGCCTACTGAAATATATATATATACACATATGTACACTGTATATATATATATATATATATATATATATACACGAAAAAAAGGGGTGCACTCACCAGTCTTCAAAAGTTCTTTTGTTCCAGTGGTAGAAAATATTACATAAACAGGATCAATGTTTTGGCCCAAAGCATGGACCTTTGTCAATCTTGACAAAGGTCCACGCTTGGTACCGAAACGTTGATCCTGTTTATGTAATATTTTCTACTGCTGGAATAAAGGAATTTTTGAAGACTGGTGAGTGCACCCCTTTTTTTCGTGTCTATATAAAGGACCTGGTGGTTTTTTATGGGTGGTCACCCCAGCAAGCTTTAAATTATACTACGTGAGTGTGGAAACATATATATATACAGTCAGGTCCATAAATATTGGGACTTTGACAGAATTTTCAGATTTTGGCCTCTATTCACCACCACAATGGCTTTGAAATGAAACAAACAAGATGTGCTTTAACTGCAGACTTTCAGATTTAATTTGAGGAAAAATACATCCAAATCGGGTGAACAGTGTAGGAATTACAACAGTTTCAATATGTGCCTCCCACTTTTTAAGGGGCCAAAAGTAATGGGACTATCAACTCAAAAGCTATTTCATGGACAGGTGTGGGCTATTCCCTCGTTATTTCATTATCAATTAAGCAGGTAAAAGGTCTGGAGTTGATTCTAGGTGTAACATTTGCATTTGGAATCAGTTGCTGTCAACTCTCAATATGAGATCCAAAGAGCTGTCACTATCAGTGAAGCAAGCCATCATTAGGCTGAAAAATCAAAACAAACCCATCAGAGAAATAGCAAAAACATTAGGTGTGGCCAAATCAACTGTTTGGAACATTCTTAAAAAGAAAGAATGCACCGGAGATCTCAGAAACACCAAAAGACCCAGAAGACCACAGAAAACAACTGTGGTGGATGACAAAATAATTATTTCCCTGGTGAAGAAAAACCCCTTCACAACAGTTGGCCAAATCAAGAACACTCTCCAGGAGGTAGATGTATATGTGTCAAAGTCAACAATCAAGAGAAGACTTCACAAGAGTGAATATAGAGGGTTTACCACAAGATGCAAACCATTGGTGAGCCACAAAACAGGAAGACCAGATTAGAGTTTGCCAAACAACATCTAAAAAAGCCATTACAGTTCTGGAACAACATCCTATTGACAGATGAGACAAAGATCAACTTGTACCAGAGTGATGGGAACAGAAGAGAAGGAAAGGAACTGCTCATGATCCAAAACATACCACCTCATCAGTGAAGCATGGTGGTGGTAGTGTCATGGTGTGGGCATGTATGGCTGCCGATGGAACTGGTTCCCTTGTATTTATTGATGATGTGACTGCTGACAAAAGCAGCAGAATGAATTCTGAAGTGTCTCTGGCAATATTATATGCTCATATTCAGTCAAATGCTTCAGAACTCATTGGACAGCGCTTCACAGTGCAGATGGACAATGACCTGAAGCATACTGCAAAAGCAACCAAAGAGTTTTTTAAGGCTAAAAAGTGGAATGTTATGCAATGGCCAAGTCAATCCCCTGACCTGAATCCGATTGAGCATGCATTTCACTTGATGAAGACAAAACTGAAGGGAAAATGCCATAAGAACAAGCAGGAACTGAAGACATTTGCAGTAGAGGCCTGGCAGAGCATCACCAGGGATGAAACCCAGCGTCTGGTGTTGTCTATGCGTTCCAGACTTCAGGCTGTAATTGCCTGCAAAGGATTTGCAACAAAGTATTAAAAAGTGAAAGTTAGATTTAGGATTGTTTAGTTTGTCCCATTACTTTTGGCCCCTTAAAAAGTGGGAGGCACATATAGAAACCATTGTAATTCCTACACCGTTCACCTGATTTGGATGTAATTACCCTCAAATTAAATCTGAAAGTCTGCAGTTAAATCACAACTTGTTTGTTTCATTTCAAAGCCATTGTGGTGGTGGATAGAGCACAAAATATGAAAATTCTGTCAATGTCCCAATATTTATGGACCTGACTGTACATATATATATATATATATATATATATATAAAACCAATGATCTCAGAGGGCGCTAGAACAGTATTGAAAGTATTATATTTTTGTTTGTACACAATGTTTAATCCATAACAACACGGTGTGGGTTGCGCTTAATTCTCTTGATACCATCAATCAACTCCAGAAGGATGAGCTTGATTATTTCATGGGCATCTGTAATTATACCCACTCACCATAAATAAGTCACCTAGAAAATGAGGTCAAATGGCAAAATATTAATAAATGCCAATAAAACTTCTTCCAGTGTTAAATGTTTTTAATATAACAATAATTGTTCATACATAAAATGTCAAGCTTAATGTTACTTTGTAGATTATTGAAATTTGTGATTCTTTGGACTTGACACTTTTTAAAACTTAGCAATTAGCTACGGAATAAAACCCTATGCATTTCATCCCCTTGGGGACTTCATCAGGGGTAATAAAATAGGATCACAACACTTCATATGTGGTCACACTGGATCTTGTAAATATGCCTCACAGATCAATGGAGAATAGATCTTTTACACAGGCCTTAGCCAATAAGATAACAACTGATTCATTTGCAAAGTAAAAGCCTCAGAAAATAATGAAGAGTCTCCAATTCAGTGTAGATTAAGTCCTTTGTGCAAGCTTTAGCATATAACTGGTCCAGTTCAATAGTACACCATGGGGAAATTACACAGTTCAGCTGTTTTCTAGCGCCCTCTGTTATTACTGATTTTATATTGCTTTGTGGGGTTCGACTAATAGAGGACTCACTAAAGGCCCCCATACACGGTGAGATTCAAAGTTAGTAAGATCAGTTGTACGCAGTGGTGTAACTAGGGTATTTGGAGTGCAGGGCAAATTTGAAAAGGGAGCCCCCCCCATGTGCGCGCCCAAGGCGCACGCGTCAAAAAATGTGCGTGGTCACTTAAAAATGGGGCGTGTCAACATGATACACCCCTTTATTTTCAAACTGAACATTCCTATCCATATGCACCTTAACCCCAGTAGTACCCCTTATACAGTACCCCCAGTATGCAGTTGTGGTCCCTCTCATGCAGGCCCATAGTAGTGCCCCTTATACAGTATCCCCAGTAGTGGTCCCTCTTATACAGCCCCCAATTAGTTCCCCTTACTCAGTACCCCCAGTAGTGGCCCCCCAAATGCAGTGCCCCACGTAGTGTTCCCCCTTATGCAGTGCCCCCAGTAGCAGTCCCCACAATGCAGTGTGCCCAGTAGCAGTATCCCCTTATGCAGTGCCCTTTATATGGTGCCCCCAGTAGTAGTCCCCCCCTATGCAGTGCCCTTTTATATAGTGCCCCCAGAAGTAGTTCCCCCCATGCAGTTTTCCCAGTAGTGGTCCCTTTATGCAGGCACCCTGTAGTGATCCCCCCTATCTAGTGCCCCCTGTAGTGGTCCCCGCAGTGCCCCTAGCAGTAAGCCCCTTATATAGTGCCCAGCAGTAGTGTCCCCCCCTCCCATGCAGTGCCCCCAGTAGTGGTCCCCCTGATGCAGGCTCCCAGTAGTGACCCCCCCAGTGGCCCTTCCTATTATTGCCCCCAGTAGTGGTCCCCCGAGTGCAGTGCCTCTAGTAATAGGCCCCTTTTCGAATGCCCCCAGTGGTAGTCCCCCCAAGTAGTAGTCCCCAGTAGAGTAGCCCCCCCCAGTAGAGGTCCTCCCAATGGCACCCCCAGTAGTAGCCACACCTCCCCCAGTAGAGGTCCCCCCAGTAGTAGCCAACCCCTCCCCCATTGTGCAGATAGGTTAAAAAATAAATAAATATATATAAAAATATTCTTACCTGATTCCATGCTGCTCCTGCTCCTGTCCGCGTTGCCGCTCCCACCCACCAGTCTGCCCAGGCTGGCGCGCTCAGCATTATGGGACTGATGTCATGATGTCATGACATCATGACGTCAGTCCCATTACCCACTGCAGGAGCCGGACGGAAGTGGGTGCTGCAGCAGTCAATGACAGTCTATCTGACTCTCATTGGCTGCTGTTTAACACACGCATCGCCGCCAGCGCTGAGTCTGCCTACTAGCGCTATTGGGCAAGCGCTCAGGGGGAGGGAACAGGCTCAGGCGTGCAGCACAGCACCGGCGCTGGAAGCCTAGCGCCGGTCCTGTGCAAAAGTGTAGCGCTGACCGCACTCATTGCGGTCGGCGCTACACTGGCTATCTAGGGCAGGCGGGCCGGTACCGTGGCCGGCAGTGCCCCCCCCCCGTGCCACCGGTCCAACGGCGCCCAGGGCACGAACCCTGCTCGCCCTGCCCTAGTTACGCCACTGGTTGTACGATTTTCCTTGAAATTGTTCATAAGATGTGTTCAAATGGTGTACGATTGATCATTAAGATCATAGGATAAGATGCATAGAAGTGTATCACATTGTAAACAATCAGTTGAGATCTCTCTGCAAAACCATCTAATCTGCGATCCAACTAGACGACGGCAGGGACACGCATCGGGGTCGCAGAAGACTCAAAATACAAATATTTTCAAACTATTGGTCTGTCCAACCTGCAGAAACTGCCAAAATCATGTTAAAAATCATCCCGTGTATGGCCACCTTTAGAGGTGCAGCATTATCAATTTTTGGCACAAGATAACGGTTCTTTTCTTGTATTAAATATACCTATATATCTATATATCAGGGTTAGCAAAATACGCGCTATATCGCTTTTTTACGCGCTACAGGTACTTGGGGACCCAATTTTAAAAACTAAGCGGGTCCTGCAGGACCCGCTATGTGCAGTGCTGCAGCAGCCAATTGCTATCAGCAGCGTCTCCTCACCCAATAGCCTCCGGCGTCTCCTCAACTAGTTCCCTCCTCTCCAGCCCTCACAGTCGCTAACCACGGACATCGGCCACCCCAAAACCCCGTCCCCGCCCCCTCTCCCCGGGAGCAGGGACACCGTCCATGGAATACCAAGCCCCGCCCACTGCACAGGAGCAGCATCAGCAGCAAGGCAGCGTCTGTAGCCCTGCAACCCCGCTCCTGCTCCCAGGCTGAACTCTGAGCAAGTCAGAGCCAGGAGCAGAGCACTCAGCGCAGCATGTCTGGGTCACACACTCCCGGGCCCACAGCAGCGGACTCAGAGCAGGTGAGAGCCAGGAGCGGAGCTAACCACGGACATCGGCTGCCCCACCATCCCGGCTCCGCCCACTCCCCGGGAGCAGCGGCAATGTCAGTGAAACGCCAAGCCTCGCCCACTGCACAGCAGCAAGGTAGCGTTTGTAGCTCTGCAACCCCGCCCCCACTCTCAGGCTGAAATTAATGCAGAGCAGGTCAGAGCTGGGAGCAGAGCACAGCATGGTGACCACAGGAAGTCCGGGTCACACAATCCCAGGCCCACAGCAGCGGACTCAGAGCTGGTGAGAGTCGGGAGCGGATCACAGCACGGTGACCAGAGGAAGTCCGGGTAACACACCCCTGAGCCCACAACAGCGGCACCACTCCATTCCCCATGCTGACAAGATTGTTTAACAGACCTAAGGTAGGAATTCCCCTTTACTTTCTGACTGCTTTCTCCCCTTGCTCCCTCCCTACCCCCAGCAATGCCTGACCCTAGCCCCCTCCTTGGCCCCAGTACTGCCCTAGCTACCTTTGCCCACTCCATTCCCCCAGTACTGCATGCCCCTAACCTTCTTATCCCCCAGTGCAGCGCCACCTGCTTTCTATTATTTCTCCCTCCCTACCCCTAGCACTGCCTGCTACTAGCCCCCTACTTGCCCCCCAGCACTGTCATAACTGCTGTCTGCACCTACTCCTGCCCTTACTCCCCTCTACCCCCAGCTTTACACCAACTTCTCCCTGCCTATACTCCCAGCTCTACCCCAACTGATATCTGCCCCCAGCACTGTCCGACCTGCTGCCTTCCCTCACCCACCATAAAATGTGATGGGACCCAGAAACTGTGGAGTAGGACCCCAATTTTTTAAAAAGAGGGGTCCCTGGGACCCACAATTTTTTTTGCTTAGCATGCTCACTGTATGTATATGTATATAGAAATATATATATATATATATATATATATATATATAAAGTGAAACTGATAAAAGAGCGACCAATGTGCTAATAAATACTTTGATAAAGTGCAAAATAAATCAATAAATAATGTGCAAATATGCAAGACTGAAAATATGTGCAAATAAACACAAATAAATGTGGTAGCGAATTATTATAAAGTGCATATAATTTTGTATAAATGACAAATATAAATAAGATAAAAAAGGGGTAATTTATTACAAATAACAGCTGACCCTAATATATAGGGCAGTACAATACAATTAAAAAGTGGAAAAAAGCACATATAAAAAACAATAAAAGGGGTAGGGATAAGGAATAAGAGCTTATCTGGATCGCAATTAGGTAAGTTCATGTAAGGCTGGAACCAGGAGTCTCCAACGCGTTTCATCCGTAAGGTGGACTTCTTCAAGGGATGTACCTCTCCTGTCTGGGACCTGATATATATACCCCTTCAATAAGGATGGTGGGAGGTGCTTACAATTATGACCACTTCCCTTTTTTTTTTTTTTTTACTAAAAAGGTTATTCAAACATCGTGGCTAATACATAGCTAAGGTAAAGTTCATTTATATAAGTAGATCGCTTCCACAGTGTGTGATTTTAGATACTGAAACTAGTTTTTTTGGTGTTTTATGCGGAATGAGCCTAGTCGTCACGTGATGTCCGCTTCCTCACTTCCGCCCTGTTTGATGCAGCCTCTTGCGTCACTTCCGCCCATTCACTCGCGTGAATGGGCCAAATTACTGCATGAGTGCTCCATGAATTTAATGAAGCTCATAGTTACAGAGAAAAAGAAGAGACACATTTTAATTGAAGAAGAGCTCAAAAGTAAAGAACCCATGATGGAGAAATTTCAGGAAGAACAAGGTAACCGAGGAGGTTCTGAACAAAAAGATGGAAAGGATAGAGGAAGAGGTGATTAAGAACAAAAAGAAGAAATTTAGCAGGTACAAGTATGACTATGAGAATAACCAGACAAAGAACTGGTCCAGATTTCAGCACCAGAAACAAGAACATATCTCATGGTATTGTTCAACAAAACCACCTGCTTGGACTGTCAAAGGTCCCAAGTCTAGTAACAACTATAGATTCCCACAACCAGTAACAAGAGACCCCGTAAGTACATGGAACCGTTTCACAACCCTCGACAGGGTGGATATAGAAGATACTACAGATAATTTTTTATCCCCTACTCCGGTTTGCTCACAATTGGTAATGAACCAGAGGACATTGGTGAAAGAGAATACAAAACAAGCTTCCCCTCTAAAAAGAGGATTCTCCGGAGGGGGAAAGAGGAGGTGGACGAAAGGAACCTCAACTTAAAAAGATACCTCCGTTAGAAGTAGATCCGACAAATAAAGGTATCTCTCTACACATGTACTAACTTCAGCTGAAATTTCATTGTTAAGCAGGAGCCTTACATTTGCCCCAACACAAAAACCAAACAAATTCCAGATGTTTATAGACCTTAACAAATGTATCAGGAGACTTACACTCAAAAGACATTTTGCAAGAAAAGAAACAGCTGTCTTAACCAATTTCAACTCCTCTAAGTCAAACTTAAAACTCCCTTAAAAGTTCTATCCATTAGAATCCAAAGGACATCATATCAACATATTCTATGACCCAGTAAAAAAAGATCTTCTTGAAGCAACTATGGAATGCACCAAATCAAATCTTACCAATGAAGAAAAACATTCTCTAAAAGTTCTGAAAAATAATGAGGATCTGATATTCAAATCAGTGGACAAGGGAGGAGGCCTGGTCATCCAAAATCAGGAGGATTATGAGAAAGAAGCAAAGAGACTCTTAGATGATGTTAAGTCTTATAAACCACAGCCGAAAGATCCCACAGATTAATTTTTGATTGAATTATGAAGCATTTTAGTGTCTGGGCCTGCATAACAACATTCTAATGAAAGATGAGTACCAATACCTCCTCAATAGCACACCCACTATACCAATATTGTACTATCTGCCCAAGATTCACAAAAGTATGGACTGCCCTCCAGGCAGACCAATCATAGCAGGCATTGAATCATTAACAGCCCATCTATCTGAGTATGTGGACGTCTTCCTGAATCCCCACGTGAAAAATTTGACCTCATATTTGAAAGACACGACTAGTGTGTTACAACACATGGAAAATTTCAAATGGAAGACCGAATATAAATGGGCTACTATAGATGTACAGTCGCTCTATACATCTATAGTACATGAGAAAGGCATTGAAGCATGCAAGAAAATCTTAGAAAATGATTCTACACTAAATGATTCCCACAAAGATTTTATCTGTATTTTAATACATTTTTTCTTAACTCACAATTATTTTACATTTTTAGATCAGTTTTACCTACAGATTTGTGGTACTGCTATTGGCACAGTTTTTGCACTGAGTTATGCGAATATTCTAATGGGCCAGTGGGAAGAGGAACATGTGTAAAACAACAATCCATATTCCAACAAGATAAAATTCTATAAAAGATACATTGCTGACATTATTATAGTGTGGGATGGTGAAGAAAGTGATTTTGAGCAATTTATTAATCATATACATTAAAATTATTTTAATCTCAAGTTCACCTTTAATATTAAGTATAGCTAAGGAAGATAGAAAGGAGATAGGAAGGGCGCTGTCAAAGCAGCTCGTTCGAAAGGGGTGTGTCAAAACCCCAAATAACACAGAAAAGAGAAGAAATAGGATCGAACAGCGCTATATAATAATGGCAGTATAAATACTAATCTAACACCAAATGGCTCCAAATCTAGTGGAACAACACCTAAATCTTGTACATATTGACAGGTAATAAATATAAATGGTTCCCTGAATTATAATTCAATACGGCTTGGTTCAGAATTCAAACATTTAATAATAGAATAGTTCTAAAATGAATAATAATAACAATCACACAAAAAATAAAAATAAAAAACAGCAGCACATAGAATAATAATATTCCAACATATAAATAAAATGCATGTATGGACTCAAATCATGCAAATCTCTTGTCCATATAATCCACTGGAGTTGTGGAAATCAGATATAAATGTCACAATGTCACAAGTGGACAGCCACCCACATGGAGAGAAACGGAGTTAGATGGGGCAATCCGGATGATTATCCAGCAATAATAAGTATATTACCAGCCCACAGAGATGATCCGGTTAATGGCTGGTCCAGTTTGCCAACAAGGGCAGCCGCTTTGTGGCAAAGGTGATGAAAATGTATGGTGCTGGTCCGGAACTTCCCAAAAACGTCTCCAAATCAATCCTTATATTCTGGGGTGCTGTAAGTCCAGTGGTGCTAAACGCGTTTTGTTGTGGAACCCCCCACAACTTCGTCAGTAGCTCAATAAAATAGTTCTCTCCAAATGGGGTTTATATACCCTAATAATAATTGTAAAATGAGTGCAGCTGTACACACCCTAATTGGTCTGAACCAAGCCGTATATATATTTATATGAATCACTATGCACATGATCTAAGGGAACTCAAATAAGAATGAAGAGCATATTTAATTCTTATTATACAAAGATAATGTAGTACTTACAAAGTCAATAACACACTTGCGCTCCAGTACTTCTGGTTCGCGTGACTCAGAAGTTAAGATATGGTCACGTGAATCACCGGAAGTAATAATCAGTGATCCAAACATGTCAGGGATCATGTGATGTAAACACAGACAGCGTGCGCCTGTATCCTGACCGCCGAATAGTAGCGGTCACGTGATGTAAATATACCTACGTAGTAAGTTGCGTCAGTGGTCATGTGTCTCCACATGCCGCTCTACATCTATCTCAGAGACCACCCAGTTGGCGGTGGTCACATGGTGTAAACATATCTAATTACATAAACACATGTATTCGATGCTAATAGAAAATCCACTTAAGGTTACTTTGCTTATCCATTGATAGGAGTAAAAACAGAAATAAAACCAATTAGATGCCTAATTCTTCAATAAAGGCAAACTTTCCATATATGGAGAAAATTAAATAACAGTCCCTCCGAAAAATAACATACAAAAAATAATAATATATAAAACAAATAAATAAATAACAGATAATAAATAATAAACATAGCTAACTGAAAAACTAAATCTAAATGTTGCTAAAAAATAAATAAATGATACCACTCCTATGTATACACATAGAAAATCACATATAAGAGTGGATAGGTGGATATGAATGAGAAAATCGGTGGTGGATACCCCATCTGCATGTTGAGATGATATATCTATACAAAACACTAAAAGATGGAGTTGGATTCTACTGATTCATTGAAACCACCCGGATACAGTGAATTTAGTTTGAACATCCAATAAACCTCTTGCCTACATAATGTCCGAAATCTATCTCCCCCCCTAGACGTCGTATTAATGGACTCCAGTCCAACTATCCCTAAAGTTTGAGGATCTTTATTGTGTTTTTATAGGAAATGTAGAGATAAACTGTGTGTTCTCACACCTTTAATGATGTTCCGACGGTGTTCCATGACCTCGTTCTAAGTGATCTCGTGGTGCGGCCCACATATTTCAGACCACAACCACAAGTTATAAGATAGACAATATAAGGTGTGTCACAGTTCATAAAACTAACCAATGTATATGTGTCTTGCCCTGTACCTAAAGAAATGGTAGTTGTTTTTTTCTGTGTATGTGTACACATTGTACATCTCACTTTCCCACACCGGTGGAAACCTGGAGGTCTAATGGGTAACCACTGTTCTCTATGTTCAGAGACATCTGTCCCTGGATTGTTCTTTTTATCAGTCTTCAGCGATTCCGCGGGTCGGACCTGGTGACAGTGTCCTACGCCTCCCACTGCATTCCAGGTAATATCCATACTACTTACCCCAGAACATCACCCCGGGCATCCTGACATCCCTCACACGATTGCTGCTACTGACTTTGCAGTGCGGGACGCCGCACCAGCACACTTCATCCACCCATTTATATCAATTTCTCCAGACCCTATTCCTACTTTCATATGTAATCATTAACGCTTACATATTCAGTAGGGGTATAGAGGGCATTTACCTGCTTTTTGAATTTCTCTGTAAATTAGAAAGGATAGACACCCTTTTAAAAGTGCAGCCATACCTCATACCTTTACATCAGTCCAGTGCGCAGTAGACCTCCATTTGGCTCCTAAAAATGTGGACACTGTAATGTGTGCAAGTATGTGAATCCTGTTAGAAGAACTTTCACCAATTCTGACCAGACTAAGCAAAATAAATTGAAAGAATTCACCAATTGTATGACTACCTCTGTGATATATATGACTGAATGCGGATGTAAACGAAAATACATTGGGATAACTAAGAGACTTCTTAAGCTAAGGATCCAAGAACATTTGCGTAATATCAAGAATAAAGTTGAAAGCCACCTCCTCTCTAGACACTTTTCAGAGATACATAACTCATCTGTAGACAGTTTTTCATTTAAAGCGATAGAACATGTAACCTTGGGCCCAAGAGGAGGTGATTTAATGAAACTATTGGCTCAGAGAGAGATGTTTTGGATTCATGAACTCAATACACTGGGATATGAAATAGCCCTGTTTCTTTAATGACTCCATAAAATAAGCTGACTCATTAATTTTTAATGTAGTTATAAATTCATGTATTTTATTATGTATCCCTGAATTATGTACAGGTAAGATTGTTATTGGTGTTGTACATTTATATGTTGGTTGAAATCTGGATTATATATATATATATATATATATATATATATATATATATTTATTTATTTATTTTTTTAAATAACATTTTGATGATTTTTTATAGTTTTATGTGAGTTTTTAACATTAATGGTTTTATTATTGATTTGTACTGTAGTCCCCTTCCCCCTCCTTTTTTATCCTCTTTTATCCTAGTCTGAAAGATTTGGCATTGTGTTGGGTCCCCTAGACTCCTGTAAGTACTGCACTCGAGCAAGTACAATCAATACAAAAAGAATCCTCTTATTAATTGTTTATATAGGAGGTTGAGCTCCAACAAAATGGCATCTGGAGCTACTATAAGGACTCCAAGAGAATGGAGTCAATTACACGTGGACTAGCAGGCAGTCCTAAGCTAGTGTAGGGGATCCCTTAGTTGGAGTTATCTTGATCACCTCCGGCAGCAGCCCCGAACCAGAAGTGATGTACACTTTAGGGAAAGGTTGTGGATAGAAAAGGAGAAAAGGGAAGGAAAAAAAAAATTTTATTTTTTTTGAGGGGGACACCTGCCCGGGCGCACACTTCCGTTTCGGGTGCCCGGGTCACCGGAAGGGACGTTTTTTCCCATTTTTTGGCGCCAAAAAAGACCTAATCTTGGAGGACATACAGGTATAAAAAGCCCCCTGTAAATTTATCATGTAAGACCACTGAGGAAGTCTTGTTAAAGGTGAAATGCATTGGGAAAGCTACACCAACTCTACAAACCATCCAGACCTACCCTAAAGGGACTTATATGGACTTTTATTAGGTGTACCTGGAGGTACTACTACTGGAACTGACCACTGTGACCTATAAGATAAGCTACGTTCTCATGTTTGTTTTTGTATGTGATATGTATATTTGTGTATATTAAAAACCATATACTTATAAAACATACCACACTATGGAAGCAAATTTTTCTGCTCCAAAAAGGTTGTAGCTATCTGGTCAGCTATTCCCTGGGTGAAATCTGGCTGAAGGTTAAGACTGCTGTGGAAACCGGTCGTGTATGATCTGAAGATTGGTTCCTTTTATGCTTAATATACAAGCATATTCATGGTACGCGCATATGAATATATTTGTATCTAATTTAAGTTAACACTAACTACTACACTATCAGGTGCTTGTCCTTGTCCCCCTTTTTCTTCCTAGATTACCCGATCTACCAGTCGGTATTTTCAAGGACTAAAGCGGCCACCTGATTTAAGACAAAGATTTTCTTACTAGTGCCAACCACCATTAAGACTGAACTAATATGAGCAACAGCGCCATAGATCTACTCTCTTTATATATATATATATATATATATATATATATATATATATATATGCAGAAGTTGAGGGAGGCACTCTGGGACTTGTAATTTAAATGAATCAAAGAGTCACAATTCAGCTGAATTATGACTCTTTGATTCATTTAAATTACAAGTCCCGGAGTGCCTCCCACAACTGCTATATATCTACTTTCCTCTGGTTGTTGCACCTGGGCAATTCATTTTTCAAGACGGGTGAATGCCGGTTGTGTTTGTGCTTATATATACAGTCAGGTGCATAAATATTGGGACACTGAAAGAATTTTCATATTTTGGCCTCTGTTCAACCCCAAAATGGCTTTGAAATTAAACAAACAAGATGTGCTTTAACTGCGGACTTTCAGATTTAATTTGAGGGTAATTACATCCAAATCAGGTGAACGGTGTAGGAATTACAATGGTTTCTATATGTGCCTCCCACTTTTTAAGGGGCCAAAAGTAATGGGACAAACCAAACAATCCCAAATCTAACTTTCACTTTTTAATACTTTATTATTATTATTATTATCCTTTATTTATATGGCACCACAAGTGTTCCGCAGCGCCTTACATAGTACATAGAACTAATAGGTGAACAAGAAACAAGTAACTTACAGTACATTACAGTGCAGGACAAGGACACAACTTATATACATTGCTGAAATAGTGATTAAAGCACTCACAATAAGCTGCCGGGAGTTGGCAGTCACGTGTTAGGTGCCCTATGGGGAGTAGAGAGTAGAAGAAAATGTAAAGAGAAGCAGATGAGGGAAGAGGTCCCTGCTCATGAGAGCTTACATTCTAAGGGGAGGGGCAGACAGACATGCGTGACACAGAAGGGGAAGATAGGAAGGAAAGAGCATGAGGTGGGTTAGGATGAGTGCTGGAAGGCCTTGATGAAGTAGTGGGTCTTGAGAGCCCGTTTGAAGATTTGTAGAGAGGTGGAGAATCTGATGGGGAGAGGGAGAGCATTCCAAAGGTAGGTAGCAGCACGGGCAAAATCTCGGATGCGGGAGTGGGAGGAAGTAATCAGTTGGCAAGAGAGGCGGCATGCATTAGTTGAGCGAAGTGGGCGGGCGGGAGTGTGAAGAGAGAGAAGGTCAGAAATGTATGCGGGAGAGGATTTGGTGAGGGCTTTGTAGGCGAATGTAAGAACCTTAAATTGGCATCTGAAGGGGAAGGGGAGCCAGTGTAGGGCTTGAAGGAGAGGGGAAGCAGATGTAGAACGTCTGGAGAGGAAGATGAGCCGAGCAACAGCATTAAGAACAGATTGTAGTGGAGAGAGGTGAGAGACTGTGAGGCCAGCTAGGAGAAGGTTACATAGTCCAATCTGGATATGACCAGTGAGTGGATGAGGGTTTTAGTGGCATCCTGGGTGAGGAAGGGTCTAATCCTGGAGATATTTTTTAGGTGAAAATGGCACTACTGCGAGAGGTGCTGAATGTGCGGTTTAAAGGAGAGGGAGGAGTCTAGGATAACTCCAAGACAGCGCACTTTGGGGCTAGAGGATAGTTGTGCCATCAATAGATAATGAAATTGTGGAAAGTGATGTAGTGGAAGAGGGTGGGAAGATGATCAGCTCAGTCTTAGACATGTTAAGTTTAAGAAAGCTCTGGGACATCCACAAGGAGACAGCAGAGAGACAGTTAGAGATACGGGTAAGGAGCTCAGGGGTGAGCTCAGGGGTGGAAAGGTAAATTTGAGTATCATCTGCATACAGATGATATTGGAGGTCAAAAGGAGTTAATGAGTTCACCTAAAGAGGATGTATATAGGGAGAAAAGGAGAGGTCCAAGAACAGAACCTTGGGGAACTCTTACTATTAGTGGAAGTGGAGCGGAAGAGGAGTCATGAGAGGACACAGCAAAGGAACGATCAGAGAGGTAGGAGGAAAGCCAGGAGAGGGCAGTGTCACGTAAACCAAGAGAGTAAAGGATTTGCAGGAGGAGAGGGTGGTCGACAGTGTTAAATGCAGCAGAGAGGTCAAGGAGAATGAGCAGAGAGTAGTTGCCCTTGGATTTGGCAGCAAAGAGGTCATTGCTGACTTTCATGAGTGCAGTTTCTGTAGAGTGGAGAGATCAGAAGCCAGATTGAAATGAGTCAAGGTGGGAGTTGGAGGAAAGAAAGGTGGTAAGGCAGTTGTATACAATACGCTCAAGGAGTTTGGAAGCAAAAGGGAGAAGAGAGATGGATCAATAGTTGGAAAGTATGTTAGGATCAAGGGTAGGTTTTTTAAGAATGGGGGAGACAAGAGCATGTTTGAATGCAGAAGGGACAGTGCCAGATGATAGGGAGAGATTAAGGAGGTGAGCCAGATGGGAACAGGCAGAAGGAGACAGGTGGGAGAGGAGACGGGAAGGGATAGGTTCAAGAGGGGAGGTGGAAGGAGGGGAGGACCGGATGAGGGCCATGACTTCCTCTCCAGATGCAGGGGAGAAGGATGTCAGAGTTGGTGAGACAGAAGGGGAGGGGTGGTAAGGGCAAGGAGGGGGAGGAGTGCTGAGGGTCTGATGGGATATGATGTCCTCACGTATGGAGTCAATTTTAGATGTAAAGTAGGTGGCAAAGTCGAGGGCAGAGAGCGAGGAGGGAAGGCAAGGAGGGGAAGGGCAGAGTAGGGAGTTGAAAGTGGGGGTTGACGCTGGGGGTTTGAGGACTGGGAGGAGATGAGGTTCTTGAAATATGTTTGTTTGGAGAGAGACAGGGCAGCACTGTAGGAAGAGAGAATAAATTTGAAATGGAGGAAGTCAGCCTTAGAGCGTGACTTTCTCCACTGACACTCTGCAATTCTTGAACACTTTTGTAGGTATCTGGTGCATTTGGAATGCCAGGGTTGTGGTGTGGATCTGCGAGGGTGAGTGGTTATTGCTGGAGCAACAGAATCAAGAGCAGAAGTAAGGGAGGAATTGTACAGGGAAGTAGCTTGTTCAGGACAGGAGAGAGAAATGATAGGGGAGAAAAGAGAGTCCAGTAGGGAGGAAAAAGCAACAGTGTCAATAGCCTCAATATTACGCTTAGTAATGGTAGCCTTAGGAGTTAGAGGAGGGAAAGGAGAGAGGGATAGGTTAAAAGAGAGAAGGTGATGGTCAGAGAGGGGGAATGGGCAAATAGAGTAATCAGAAATATCACAACGGTGCGTAAAGACCAGGTCAAGTGAGTGCCCACTCACATGGGAGGGTGAGGAGGTCCATTGGGCGAGACCAAATGAAGAGGTGAGGGTAAGGAGTTTAGCTGCAGAGGATTCTGTGGGAATGTCAATAGGAATATTAAAATCACCTAGGATAATGGAGGGAAGATCTGAGGAGAGAAAGTGAGGGAGCCAGGAAGTGAAGTTGTCAAGGAATTTGGAGGGAGAGCCAGGGGGACGGTAAATGACAGCTACTCTGAGGTTTACTGGTTGGAAGAGGCATATAGCATGAACCTCAAATGTGGGGAATGTAAGGGAGGGTATTAGCTGGTAGGAGTAACTGGTGGATAGAAGGACCCCAACACCACCACCATGGCGACCCCCAGGCCGGGGGGTGTGGGAGAAGGCGAGGCCCCCAGTGGATAGAGCAGCAGGAGAAGTGGTGTCAGAGGGTGAGATCCAAGTTTCAGTGATGGTTAGGAGATTCAGAGAGTTGGAGATAAAAAGGTCATGGGTGGGGACCAGTTTATTACAGACTGACCTGGCATTCCAGAGGGCACAGGATAGAGAGATAACATTTGTGGGGGAGATGTGAATAAGATTATCCGGGTTGCTGTAATGTGGAGGTAAGCTTAATTTTTGGGACCGATATGAAGCGAGTTTAGTGATGGTGCGGGCACCTGAGCTAGAAAGGAAACCTATAGGAGGTGGGCAGGGAGGGAGATGTGGATGGCAGTGGGGTGAAGTGACAGGGAGAGGAGTGTAGGAGGAGGGTTTGGTGGTGGGGTAGTAGGACAGAGGGGGTAGAACAGGAAGAAAGTGGAGTAATGGGTGAGGAGTGAAGAGTAGGCAGACAGAGGAGGGGGGAGAAGGGGAGGAGGAGGTGGAAGAGATAAGGGGGAAAGGATAAAGGTGGAAGCAGGGGGCAGAATAGAGGATTAGGTAGAGACTGAGTGAAGGAGGGAGTTGACGAAAACCTTGTCATGGTGTTTATAAGTAAATAAGAGGAATGAAATTTGGAAATGTAAATGAGATATGAGTGCAAGAGATTTGTAGGAATGCAAGTGAAAAAAACAGTGTATCAATATGTATGCAGATTAACAAGACTGTTATAG
Organism: Taudactylus pleione; assembly: GCA_031769625.1. Classification (NCBI taxonomy): domain Eukaryota; kingdom Metazoa; phylum Chordata; class Amphibia; order Anura; family Myobatrachidae; genus Taudactylus; species Taudactylus pleione. Next base: position 3,789,216 of record JAUIMM010000205.1, read on the forward strand.
GGAGTATTAAAAGTGGGGTTCTAATGTGTGCAGAATTTGAAAAATAATGCAGATTGTAAGCAGACAGAGGATGTGAGGCTAGGCAAGAGAGCTGAGATAAAGGACAGTGTTTCAAAATAGATAGATATAAACTGACATGGGAAAAAGTACGATAAGCATTGAATTGTAAGCGAGAATCAGAAGGCCAGCATTATTAATAGCAATAGAAGTGTTCTTGCCGTGATTGTACAGGGAGTCCAGTTATAGTCTGAGTCTTTAGATTGTTGAGGTTTGTTGCTTGATGGACCTTTTCTCCTTCTGTTTCTCCTCGGTTTAACGCAGGTCTAACGCTAGTTATGCACTTAAAAACACTGCACTTAGAAAAGCTGCACCCAGCCAAACTACTGACAATTATACAGGGATGCAGGCAAGTGTGGACACTAATTAATGAAAACCCCCAATTGGCCAGCCAGAGAAAGCTAGCAATAAAAATGGCTTAAGTCAACAATGACCACATACCATACATCTAAGGCTACAAATAAATCAAGCATTCAATTTAGTCAATAGACTGAGAGAATCCTTAATACAATTTAACTATTTCAAATCATAAGGCATTAGAAACTATAGCATAAGGATTCAGTAAAGAATAAGCTAGTTACCTATGATTATAATTAATAAAGGAGGCACAGGAGGTGAAATACTTTGCAGTCACAGTCAACTTCAGTTACCTATGATTATAATTAATAAAGGAGGCACAGGAGGTGAAATACTTTGCAGTCACAGTCAACTTCAGTTACCTATGATTATAATTAATAAAGGAGGCACAGGAGGTGAAATACTTTGCAGTAACAGTCAACTTCAGTTACCTATGATTATAATTACTTTGTTGCAAATCCTTTGCAGGCAATTACAGCCTGAAGTCTGGAACACATAGACATCATCAGACGCTGGGTTTCATCCCTGGTGATGCTCTGCCAGGCCTCTACTGCAAATGTCTTCAGTTCCTGCTTGTTCTTGGGGCATTTTCCCTTCAGTTTTGTCTTCATCAAGTGAAATGCATGCTCAATCGGATTCAGATCAGGGGATTGACTTGGCCATTGCATAACATTCCACTTTTTAGCCTTAAAAAACTCTTTGGTTGCTTTTGCAGTATGCTTTGGGTCATTGTCCATCTGCACTGTGAGGCGCCGTCCAATGAGTTCTGAAGCATTTGACTGAATATGAGCATATAATATTGCCCGAAACACTTCAGAATTCATTTTGCTGCTTTTGTCAGCAGTCACATCATCAATAAATACAAGGGAACCAGTTCCATCGGCAGCCATACATGCCCACGCCATGACACTACCACCACCATGCTTCACTGATGAGGTTGTATGTTTTGGATCATGAGCAGTTCCTTTCCTTCCCAATACTCTTCTGTTCCCATCACTCTGGTACAACTTGATATTTGTCTCATCTGTCCATAGGATGTTGTTCCAGAACTGTAATGGCTTATTTAGATGTTGTTTGGCAAACTCTAATCTGGTCTTCCTGTTTTTGTGGCTCACTAATGGTTTACATCTTGTGGTGAACCCTCTATATTCACTCTTGTGAAGTCTTCTCTTGATTGTTGACTTTGACACATATACACCTACCTCCTGGAGAGTGTTCTTGATTTGTCCAACTGTTGTGAAGGGGTTTTTCTTCACCAGGGAAATAATTGTTTTGTCATCCACCACAGTTGTTTTCCGTGGTCTTCCGGGTCTTTTGGTGTTGCTGAGCTCTCGGTGCGTTCTTTCTTTTTAAGAATGTTCCAAACACTTGATTTGGCCACACCTAATGTTTTTGCTATTTCTCTGATGGGTTTGTTTTGAGTTTTCAGCCTAATGATGGCTTGCTTCACTGATAGTGACAGCTCTTTGGATCTCATATTGAGAGTCAACAGCAACTGATTCCAAATGCAAATGTCACACCTAGAATCAACTCCAGACCTTTTCCCTGCTTAATTGATAATGAAATAATGAGGGAATAGCCCACACCTGTCCATGAAATAGCTTTTGAGTTAATAGTCCCATTACTTTTGGCCCCTTAAAAAGTGGGAGGCACATATAGAAACCGTTGCAATTCCTACACCGTTCACCTGATTTGGATGTAATTACACTCAAATTAAATCTGAAAGTCTGCAGTTAAAGCACATCTTGTTTATTTCACTTCAAAGCCATTGTGGTGGTGAATAGTGGCCAAAATATGAAAATTCTGTCAATGTCCAAATATTTATGCACCTGACTGTATATGCTGTCAATAAACTTCTGGGCCACTAATGGCCACCCATTCTTGCCTAATCAATGCTTGGAGTTTGTCAGAATTTGTGGGTTTTTGTTTGTCCACCTGCCTCTTGAGAATTGACCAGAAGTTCTCAATGAGATTAGGGTCTGGGGAGTTTCCTGGCCATGGAACCAAAATTTTTATGTTTTATTCCCCGAGCCACTTAGTTATCACTTTTGCCTTATGGCAAGGTGCTCTATCATGCTGGAAAAGGCATTGTTCATCACCAAACTGTTCTTGGATGGTTGGGAGAAGTTGCTCTTGGAGGATGTTTTGGTACCATTCTTTATTCATGGTTGTGCTCTTAGGCAAAATTGTGAGTGAGCCCACTCCCTTGGCTGAGAATCAACCCCACACATGAATGGTCTCAGGATGCTTTACTGTTGACATTTCACAGGACTGATGGTAGCGCTCACCTTTTCTTCTCCTGACAAGTGTTTTTCCAGATGCCCGAAACAATCTGAAAGGGGATTCATCAGAGAAAATAACTTTACCCCAGTAGTCCAATCCCTGTACATTTTGCAGAAAATCAGTATGTCCCTGATGTTTTTCCTGGAGATAAGTGGCTTCTTTGCTGCCCTTCTTGACACCAGGCCATCCTCCAAAAGTCTTTGCCTCACTGTGTGTGAAGATGCACTCACACCTGTCTGCTGCCATTCCTGAGCAAGCTCTGCACTGGTGGTGCCCCTATCCCGCAGCTGAATCAACTTTAGGAGATGGTCCTGGCACTTGCTGGACATTCTGGGGCACCCTGAAGCCTTCTTCACAACTACTGAACCTCTCTCCTTGAAGTTCTTGATGATCCGATAAATCGTTGGTGCAATCTTACTAGCAGCAATATTCTTGTCTGTGAAGCCCTTTTTGTGCAAAGCAATGATGACTGCACGTGTTTCCTTGCAGGTAACCATGGTTACCAGAGGAAGAACAATGATTTCAAGCTCCACTCCCCTTTTAAAGCTTCCAGTATGTCATTCTAACTCAATCAGCATGACAGAGTGATCTCCAGCCTTGTCCTCGTCAACATACTCACCTTTGTTAATGAGAGAATCACTGACATGATGTCAGTTGGTCCTTTTGTGGCAGGGCTGAAATGCAGTGGAAATGTTGTTTTTGGGATTAAGTTCATTGTCATGGCAAAGAGGTACTTTGCAATTAATTGCATTTCATCTGATCACTCTTCATGACATTCTGGTTATATGAAAATTGCCTTCATAAAAACTGAAGCAGCAGACTTTGTGAAAAACAATACTTGTGTAATTTTAAAAACTTTTGTCCATGGTTGTATATATACTGTATGGTCCCCAATGGTGGAATAAACTCACGCCAGGCGTGGCACTACAGGTTTTTTGTTATGAAAAAATTCTATAATGCAATAAAAACAGCATAAATACTGAGCATAAGTACACAGCATTACACAACGTTTTAGAGGACCCAGTTATCAGGATGCTGGACAATCAAAGAAGTAAAGAATAAAGACCCACCTTATATCCCCACCTGAACCAAAGTGAAGCCGGTCCCAGAGTCCAAAGGTGCTCTCCCACTTTACTAGATGCCAGGGGTGCAACTAGGAATTTAAAGGCATAATAGCAAAAGTTTGTAAGGGCACCTATGTACCATCCAGTGTGAAATATGTATACAGTATATAACACATGTAAATTTGACAAAGAATATGGGCCCCCCTAAGCTCTGAGCCCCATAGTATCTGCACTCTTTGTACCTATGATAGTTATGCCTATGCTAGAGGCGCTCCCTGTTGATGTCAGCAATGTGCATGGCAACGCCTGACACTGCCTTCGGCTCTGAGATATGGCTGTAAATATAAGCAAGAACATGTGTACACCAGTGTAGCGCTATATAAAGATGAAAAACGGAACAGTGGAAAAATAAACACAAAAAAGACTGTAAACATGGGCTAAGTTGGAAAACTATGAACAGTAATTAGGGAACACTAAACAGCTATATACAGTATATGAACATGCTTAATGAGAAAACTATGAAGGAAAGCGCTGACTTCTATAGATACAAAATATCAATAAATAACCAGACAAATCAGGTTAATAACAGGGAGGAGATGAGATGAAATATATACCAAGGGAGAAAAATGCATAATACAGGTATATTTAGGAACAGGGAGTGTTATAAAGAGCTGTAGTGTTTGAAAAGTCCTCATTAAGAGCCAAGAGTACATGATAATTGTTCAAAAGGCATTCCAATTGATCTGTTCATTAAGTCCCCTCAGTTGCAATGTGTCCAATCTGAAAATCCAGATGGATTCCAATCTGTTTAATGTGGTAATTCTATCACCCATTGCGGTGGAGGGGACACTTGATTGATGATTTGATACCAAATTGATGATAAAGAATGGTTTTTACTTCTGACATGCCGGGCTACCATTTGTTCGATTTCTTTTCTGGCTAGTGCCATCTTGATGGCCGACTGATGCAATGCCATCGTCTCCTTGAGCATACAACTAGTCATCCCTATATAAAAAAAATTCACATGGACACGTGATGTAATACATTTCGAATTTGGATAAGCAGTTCTGCGCATATCTGATTTCATATGTCTTATCACTATGTGGGTGTTTAAACGTTGACAGAGTTAGAAGGCTATTAGACCATATGAATGCCGTTCAGTCGCTAATTTGCGCTGCTAGTCACTTTAGAAAGAATTGCTTTCCAGTTTAATCGTGTGGTTCCAAAGCACAAAAGTTATTTATGTAAAAAAGTAACACGATGTAAGTTTAACAATTAGAGTAAAAAGCAATGAAATAGTACAGCCGATACATACGCCTGCGCACTGGTCCCAGTATACAGTCATCAGTCCTGAAGTCTGTGGTCGCAAAGAAGATGTGTGTACACTGGGGTCAGGACACAAGCCTATATACCTTACAGGTTTCAGAGTTAACAAAGGGTCAAATTGACAGGTTTTCATTGGTTCTTGCTTCTGGTCAATCTGGTCATTTGTCAGTTCATACGGTGTCATCAGGGGTATGGCTCAGTCTTCCAACAGTCACATTGTGTAGCTTCCCGCCGAAGAACTGGTTAAAACAGGCTACAACACTGCATACTAGTAATAACATTCTATTCAATAACTCCCTATCATCCATAACTAGCGGACACGTGATGTGACTTCTTTGCCGATAGAAATGGATGTCTGCAAATAAACAGGGATTTAGTATGATACCAAACATGACATATCCACTATATTCTGAACCTTAGATCTCATTTAAGTACATCTGACATCATAATTATTTAGCTAACAATACCTTTAATAACTCTGGTCATTAACTATAATGTGTGGGAACCATTTTATATGTGTGCGTTCGCATATGTGCATCTGTGTGTGGAATTTGCATATGTGTGTATGTATGTGTGTGTGTGTGTGTGTGTGTGTGTGTGTGTGTGTATGTGAATATATGTGTGCATTCGCATTTCTGTGCATTGGATTGCACCTACGAAAAGTAGCATCCTAGTAACACGTCATTAGACTATAGACGACAATATCATCAGATAATAATTGTAAAGCGAACATACCCAATTATTTGACTTTGACAACCACATAGCGACAACTCGACAGAGCGACAAATCTTACATATAAAATTCATTTGTCTATTTGTTTGTCTGCCCGGTTATGCATTTGGACACCTCTGCACCAATTGGGATGAAACCAAGACGAGGTGGTCCAGTTGATCCTGGACAGGTTTTGGGGGCATAGGGTCCCAGTCGGAACTCCCATTGGTGTACACTGGACAGAACTTTGACCCAGTGAGCCTGCTCTGAGCCTTCCACTGGTTAGATTTGGATGAAAACTTCACAGAGTGGTAACATTGGATCCTACATACTAGGAAGTTAAGATCCTGGTCAGACCTCCCGTTGGTGTATGCTGGGCAGAACATTGACTGGGGAGCCTGTTCTGGACCTTCCACAGGATGGATTTGGAAAAAAATGTCACAAAGGGGTGGCAATTGGTCTGAAATGCTTAATGGAGTGATTGGGGTCCCCGTCGGACCTCATAGGCAGAGTGCATCGGGGAGAACTTTGACCCAGGGAGCCTTTTCTGGGCCTTCCACTGGATGGATTTGGATGACATAACATAATGAAACTTAATAACTTGAAGAATTAAACCAGTAGCGGTGTGCACCGGCCAATTTTTGTGTTTTGTGCTTTGGTTTTGGATCTGGATCTTTCTTCGTGTTTCTTCGTGTTTTGGATCTGGATTGGTTTTGCCAAAACCACCCTTCCGTGTTTTGGGTTCTGAGTTTTGTGCTTTGGATCTGTATTTTTTTTTAAAAAGCATAAAAACAGCTAAAATCACAGAATTTGTGGGGTTTTCTGCTCCTATGCTATTATTAACCTCAATAACCTTAATTTCCACTCATTTCCAGTCTATTTTGAACACCTCACAATAGTGTTTTTATGTCCAAAAGGTTGCACCGAGGTAGCTGGATGACTATGCTAAGCGACACGAGTGGGCAGCACAAACACGTTGCCCATCTAGGAGTGACACTGCAGTGGCAGACAGAATGGCAGTTTGAAAAACTAGGCCCCAAACAGTACATAATGCAAAGAAAAAAAAGAGGTGCAAGATGGAATTGTCCTTGGGCCCTCCCACCCACCCTTATGTTGTATAAACAGGACATGCACACTTTAACAAACCAATCATTTCAGCGCCAGGGTCTGCCACACGACTGTGGCTGAAATGATTGGTTCGTTTGGGCCCCCACAAAACAAGCTGGCACTTAATCTGTCTCTTCACAAACTGGCTCTATGGAGGTAAGATGTCATCCTCATCCTCCTCATCCAGCGATTCCTCACCCTCTTCAGTGTTGTGTACATCCTCATCCTCACAGAGTATTAATTTGTCCCCGCTGGAATCCACCACCACAGGTCCCTCCGTACATTCTGGAGGCTGGTCTCCCTGGAAGAGTTGATAATTCATTTTTATGAACATCATCTTCTCCACATTTTGTGGAAGCAACCTCCTACGCCTTTCGCTGACAAGGTTCCCGGCTGCACTAAACACTCTTTTGGAGTACACACTGGAGGGGGGAAAACTCCAGTTTGTACAGGAGCCTCCAAATTGCCTCTTTTTCCTGCCAGTACAAGTACGGACTGTCTGACATGCCTACTTGGATGCTGTCACCGATGTGATCCTCCACCATCTGTCAATGGTGACAGTATCATATGCAGTGAAAGTAGACATGGCAGAAATTGTTGCCAGGTCCTTCAGTCTGGATCAGATGTCTGAACTTGGTCCTGCCTGCCCTGCATCACCGCCAGCGGGTTGCTTAGGATACCTAAGTTTTTTCCTGGCAGCCCCAGTTGCGGGAGAAAATGAAGAAGGAGCTGTTGACGTGTCACGTTCTGCTTCAGCTGATAGTGTTTTCACCAGCAGATCTTTGCACCTCTGCAGGCTTGTGTAGGCCAGAAATAGAGACACCACATAGGCTTTAAACCTAGGATAGAGCACGGTGGCCAAAATGTAGTGGTCTGATTTCAACAGATTGACCACCCTGGAATCCTGGCAAGTGAATGAAGGGCTTCATCCACAAGTCCCACATGTCGAGCGGAATCGCTCTGTCTTAGCTCCTCCTTCACTTTCTCCAGCTGCATCTGCAAAAGCCTGATGAGGGGAATGACCTGACTCAAGCTGGCAGTGTCTGAACTGACTTCACGTGTGGCAAGTTCGAAGGGCTGGAGAACCTTGCACAACACGGAAATCATTCTCCACTGTGCTTCAGTCAGGTGCATACCCCCTCCTTTGCCTATATCATAGGTGGATGTATAGGCTTGAATGGCCTTTTGCTGCTCCTCCATCCTCTGAAGCATGTAGAGGGTTGAGTTCCACCGCGTCACAACCTCTTGTTTCAGGTGATGGCGGGGCAGGTTCAAGAGTGTTTGCTGGCGCTCCAGTCTTCGGCACGCAGTCGCTGAATGGCAAAAGTGGGCAGAAATTTTTCGGGCAAACCAAAGCGTCTCCTGCATGCCCCTGTCGCTTTTCAGAAAATTCTGCACCACCAAATTTATTGTGTGAGCAAAACATGGGACATGCTGGAATTTACCCAGATGTAATGCCCGCACAATATTGGTGGCGTTGTCAGATATCACAATTCCACAGGAGAGTCTAAGTGGGGTAAGCCATCGGGTGATGATTTCCCTCAGTTTCTCTAAGAGGTTGTCGGCGGTGTGCCTCTTGCTGAAACTGGTGATACACAGCGTAGCCTGCCTTGGAACGAGCTGGCGTTTCTGAGATGCTGTTACTGGTGACACTGCATAAAGTGATACATCTACCCAGTGGGATGTCACAGTCATATAGTCCTTAGTCTGCCCTATTCCACTTGTCCACATGTCCGTGGTTAAGTGGACATTGGGTACAACTGCATTTTTTCGGACACTGAGGACACATTTTCTGTTGTTTCTGTAGAGTCTCGGTATCGCCTGCCTAGTGAAGTGGAATCTAGACGGAATTTGGAACTGGGGACACACTACCTCCATCAATTGTCTAAATCCCACTGCACTAATGGCGGATACCGGATGCACGTCTAACACCAACATAGCAGTCAAGGCCTCAGTTATACGTTTTGCTTCAGGATGACTGCTGTCATACTTCATTCTCCTCGCTAAGGACTGTTGGAGGGTCAATTGTTTAGTAAAAGTAGTGGTGTTCCTACTTCCTATCTGGGATGATGAACGACTCCCAGCAGCAACAGCAGCAGCAGCAGCGGCAGATGCAGTAGGAGGAATCCCGGATAGGAGAGTCAGTCATGCCAGTGACATGGCCTGCAGGACTACTTCCGATCCTGACTAAGGAGGAAATTTACGAGGAGGGAGTTGACGGTGTGGTTTGCAGGCGCTTGGATACAACAGGACGAAGGGATTTAGGTGTCCCTGGACTGCTTACGGTCTTAGCCAAAGTTTCTGAACTTGACAGTAACTTTTTACGAACGCGCTGCAGGTGACGTATAAGGAATGATGTTCCTAGGTGGTTAACGTCCCTATCCCTACTTAGTTCACCTTTACATATGGTACATAAAGACAGTTGTTGTCCGGATTTGGATAGAAATATTGCCAGACCAAAGAGGTGGAATGTTTGGTCTTCTGCCCAGGCATGACCGTGATGGGCTTTTTCATCCCACGGACAACAACTGTCTCCCCAGAGCCTGATTTAAACAAACCACATCACCATCAGAATCCTCCTTGCCAACTTCCTCCTCAGCACCAGCTACACCAGTATCCTCATCCTGTTGTACTTCAACAGTGACATCTTTAATTTGCATATCAGCAAGTGGACTGTGGGTGCTCCTTTCAGCACTTGCAGGGGGCGTGCAAATAGTGGAAAGAGCCACCTCTTCCCGTCCAGTGCTGGGAAGGTCAGGCATCGCAACTGCCACCACACTTGGACTCTCCTTGGGGATTTGTGATATCTTCTTAGAACGCACAGTTCTTCACTGTGCTTTTGCCAGCTTAACTCATTTGATTTTTTTAGCGGGAGGAGGGCTTCCATCGTCATGTGAAGCTGAACCACTAGTCATGAACATAGGAAAAGACCATAGCCGTTCCTTGCCACTCCGTGTCGTAAATGGCATATTGGCAAGTTTACGCTTCTCCTCAGATGATTTAAATGTTTTTTTTAAGGTCATTTTCCTGAACTTTGTCATTTGGGATTGTATATGCCCTCTACTATGACATTAGGCATCGGCCTTGGCAGATGATGTTGATGGCATGTTATCGTCTATGTCATGACTAGTGGCAGCAGCTTCAGCACTAGGAGGAAGTGGTTCTTGACCTTTCCCTATTTTATTGTTATCAGAGAAAGTTTGGTCCTCCATTTATGTTATATTGATATATACGTGCGGCTAAGGCGCACACAAACAGAGAAAATATTTTTTTATTTTAGTTGGAGACTAGAGCACTTTGTGGGTTACACCACCCTTTAAGAAATTAACCAGCCGGCTCTTTACTTATGGGACACAGGCGCACGCTTGGCGCTGCTCCTTTGTTGATGCACATGCAGCTACAGTGCACACAATTCACAAAGACAGAAAAAAAAGATTTTTTTATGGAGCAGTCTTTGAGGGTTACACCACCCTTTAACAGACAGATGCACGCTTGTCGCTGCTGCTTTGAGGATGCACGTACAGTGCGCACAATTCACAAACACAGAAGAAAATATTTTATTTTTGTTGGAGTGCACTTTGGGGGTTTTATCACCCTTTAACAAACAGACGCACGCTTAACGCTGCGCCTTTGTTGATGCACGTGCAGCCACAGTGCACACAATTCACAAACACAGAAAATATTTTTTGATTTTGTTTGAAGTGCACTTTGGGGGTTACAGCACCCTTTAACGGTCAAGCCAGTCAGCCCTTTACTTATGACACAGGCACATGCTTGGCGCTACTTCATTGATGCACGTGCAGCCACAGTGCACACAATTCACAAACACAGAAAATTATTTTTTATTTTGTTTGGAGTGCACTTTGGGGGTTACAGCACCCTTTAACGGTCAAGCCAGCCCTTTACTTATGACACAGGCGCACGCTTGATGCTACGTTGTTGATGCACGTGCGGCTACTGTGCACACAATTCACAGACACAAAAAAATATATTTTTTATTTTTTTTGGAGTGCACTTTGGAGGTTACAGCACCTTTTAATGGACAAGCCAGCCGGCCCTCTACTTATGACAGGCGCACGCTTGACGCTGCTCCTTTGTTGATGCACGTGCAGCCACAGTGCACACAATTCACAAACACAGAATATAATTTTAAATTTTTTTTGGAGTGCACTTTGGGGGTTACAGCACCCTTTAATGGACAAGCCAGCCAGCCCTTGATTTATGATACAGGTGCACGCTTGGCGTTACTTTGTTGATGCACGTGCGGCTACTGCGCACATAATTCACAAACAGAAAAAAAAGCTAATAATTTTTTTTGGGAGTGCACTTTTGGGGAGCACCCCTGATGCACAGATCACCCCCTGGACAACACTACAGCACCCCTCTAGGACTACAGACTATATGGGACACCTGACAACACAGTCCAGCCAGCCCCTATAGACTTTGGAGTAGACACAGCCCCTATGGACAACTGACTGCACAACACAGCCCAGCCAGCCCTTATGACAGCAGCACAACATAGCCCAGCCAGCCCCTATGGACAACAGCAGCACAACACAGCCCAGCCAGCCCCTATGGACACTGTCCACAGCCGGAGTGAGAAATGGCGCCGACGCGGGGACCTTTTATAGAATCCAAAACCCGCAATATCTGGAAGGCGGGATGATTACGTTTTGCCTCGATTTCAGATCCGAGTCAGGCGAGAAAAGTCGAGCCTGACTCGAATATGACTCGGACCGGGGGGGTTCGGATTTCAGAAATCCGAACCCGCTCATCCCTAGTTATCAGGTACTTAGCTAGTATCTATCTATCTATCTGTCTGTCTATCTATATATCTATATACATACCCCCTCCCAACTAAGTCCCTACCTTCCCCTCATGGCTCTGTCACTCATGCCTCACCCTCTCCCCACTGTATACTTACCCCATTGTTCCCAGCACAGAGCTGTCCTGTGCCCTCACCGGCTGGTCTACCCAGTCGCTGCAGTGGGAGTCATTGGCTTCATCTCCCACTGCACATGTTGGAGAAAGGTCAGATCTTAACCAATTAGATATAAATGTTTACTGTATAACAGCTGCATAAGTAACATCAGATAATGGTCCATGCCTTTTCTCTGTTTTAGCACCGACAACCAGGGAATGAATATTGTAATCCTGAATCCATATTTTTGTAATAAAATGTAGATATATATACAGTCAGGTGCATAAATATTGGGACATTGACAGAATTGTAATATTTTGGCCTCTATTCACCACCACAATGGCTTTGAAATGAAACAAACAAGATGTGCTTTAACTGCAGACTTTCAGATTTAATTTGAGGGTAATTACATCCAAATCAGGTGAACGGTGTAGGAATTACAACGGTTTCTATATGTGCCTCCCACTTCTTAAGGGGCCAAAAGTAATGGGACTATCATCTCAAAAGCTATTTCATGGACAGGTGTGGCCTATTCCCTCGTTATTTCATTATCAATTAAGCAGGGAAAAGGTCTGGAGTTGATTCTAGGTGTGACATTTGGATTTGGAATCAGTTGCTGTCGACTCTCAATATGAGATCCAAAGAGCTGTCATTATCACTGAAGTGATCACAGTGCTTGCGGCAGGGTATGGTCAACCTTAAGAGCTCCGATCGCATCCGATGGTACTCGATGTACCAATGGTTTCAAGCACTTCCAGGAGATGACGTGCACAAGTGGGTGTCTTATGAATGGCTGGTGGGCGTCTGCATACACATAGTGATCGCACGCCAAGACATAGCGAGCGTGCTAATGCGTTGCCGTGCGATCGCCTGCCTTGCTGGGCGTGCACTGGATTTGCATATGCATCGAGCGAGTGTTCACATCTAGCGAGAGGGTCTGAATGAGCTCCCTACTACAGTGAGTAGTAGAGGGGTAGGGTGCATCGAAAAGGTGTATTGATAAAGTGAAGTGAGAGACATGAATGAATATGGATTTGATGGTGTGAACAATTGTAATATATTTAATATTTGCCCCAAATGAGTTATACCCCTTTTACACCGGAGCTAAAACCCAGGCTTTTGAAGGGTTAACCCGGGCAGCTCCCTGGTGTAAAAGGGCAGAGGGTTGGATCGCCGGGTCGAGTGACCCGGCAATCCAACCCAGGTTACTAGCAGGGTCTAACACGGGCGTAGCCCGTGAAACCCTGCTATGGGAACAGCGCACTCCAGGTCACGATGACCTGGAGTGCGCTGCTAGCCGGCCGATTGGTCCGGCTTCAGTGGTGCTTGGAGATGACGTCATCTTCAAGCGTCCACTTTCATTCCGCAAAAGACGGGTCTATGCAGACCCGACTGCGGTGTGAGCGGCGCTGACTCGGGAATATCCCGAGTCAGCGCCGGCAAAATTCCGGGTCTGATCCGGATAGGAACTTTGTTCCAACTCCGGGTCAGACCCGGAATTTAGGTGGAAAAGGGGTATAAGTGAGATGTGAGTTAGCTGGGCACATAGGCTACAACTTCTGTTGCTGTCCCTAATTTTCCCTTAGGATATAAATAAAAAATTCTATGTTTAAAAAAAATGTTCAGGGAACTTTTGAATTTAATGTCAAAATAGATAAAGTTACAATAACAGGAAAATATGTTGACAAGATATCTTAATTTGCCTTCTGAAAAACATAAAGACAGCAGCTTTGCTTAGACGATTGCTATTTTCCTAATTATATATTGATGTTGTCCAGGACAAAACTAACTGTAAGTAAAATATTTACTCATACGTTCTGTGGAAGATTAGCAGATAATGCAGTCTTAGCAGGCACAGTGCAAAACATTTATTTTTCCATTTTATTGCTTTTTTCTCTAATTGGTGTCATGGAAACCAATCTTTGTTTAGTAGTCACATACAAGCTTGAAGGTCTCTGCTAAATGCTTTCAGTTGTAGTTAGTCACACACAGACAAAGCTGTTTTCCTCTAGTACAAGCCATGCTCAGTCCTCTATCTGAAATGTGACAACACACATTTAAAGGCACCTTGATGAGTAATCACACCATAGGTGACTGCTTTTTTATATTAGTTTTAAAGGGAATATGTAAAAAATGGTCCAGTGTACAGTGTGTTTTCTGTGCTTTTTTTCTTCAATTAAACTTTTTTCCTCTCATGATTGAACCCAAGAGGCTAATTTATCATTCAAAATATTAGAGCTGTAGCACAAGAGATATCATAGATATCTCCTACTTTAATTAAGGACCTGTAGAACACCATTTTGAAATGGTGATGTAGTCCAAAAGACCAAACTCTGAAATGCTTAGCCCTTTCGGGCCTGGCACAAAAGCCAACACCAACTTTAGATGGTTTAGCTTTGGCAGTCTATAGGCCACCTTTTTGTCAAAGAGCGATCTTCAATTCCTCCCAGCAGACAATGGGCCTGATTCATTAAGGATCGCTATTGCGATCGCAGCTCCGTAATTGCACGCAGGTCTGCTGCGAAAATGTGCTAATGATTGCAATTGCAATACTTTCGCACTGCCAGCATAGAGACGCCCACTGCCACCCACTACCGCTATCTCACATCCGTAATACCTTGCAAACCTCCATAAACATTGGTAACATCGAGTACCATCGGCCCCTCATGCAGAATTAGGAGTTTTGCACCTGAGATTTGTCTGCTTCTGTGCCTGCAATTAGTCTCATCAGGTAGCACCTCCCATTATATATATTCAGGTTGTACAGTCCAGGAATCTTTCCCATATACTCCATTTAATGTGCTTTATTGCACATCTAAGGGAAAGGAGACGTCCTCAGTCTGGATTAGCACCCTTCTTTATTGGTTTAAAAGCATGGAGTCTGGTATAGTATACGCACAGTGGTATTAGGCACAATTCTAGGTAAGTCCTACAAGTTATATACTGTAGTGCAACTTTGGTTCATTTTTGGGGAGTGCGTCCCCCTGGATTGCTTTGGTTGATCTGTTTCAGGGCACTGCATTATAACATATTATTCTTTTGTAACACATTTTAACCCTTCACTGTTTGTTTATTATACTCGTACATGTATTTCACATTTTTATTTTCATTCTTTATATGCAGCTGTGGCTGCTCTTAACTATCTCTTTACACTGCACTTTTCTTACTGTGGCGATGCCCTGGGGCAACTTAGCTGGGCCAGTTTGGGGGGGTCCTGCGCTCTGGATTTGGATCCTAGTATGTTAGGGAATCTACCCTAAAGAGGTTACCTGGATGTGGTGGGTAGGCCCATAAGCTTGGCCATGATTATGCTAAAAACCTCTATTGATTGCAAAATATTATTGCATTTATATATTATCAAAAATTTGGAGTTGTGCACCTGAGATTTGTCTGTTTCTATGCCTGCAATTAGTCTCATCAGGTAGCACCTCCCATTATATATATTCAGGTTGTGCAGTCCAGGAATCTTCCCCAGAATTACAGCAGTCCTGACCTTACCTAGAAATTGATAACCTCTTAGCACGCAGTGAGTACTCAAGCTGCGTAGGCAATCGCACTGGATAATTTATGCATGTCTATTCAACAGCATTCAAACGGACAAATACGCCTGCGCTTCGCCAACCACACACCCGTCACCAACACCAAACACTCACTGCCTGTCAATCACTCTGCGATGGCTCTCCATGGTCTATGTGATCACAATGCTATCGCAAACATACACATTAGGATATATGTATTCACCTTCTATTTGCAATTGTTCTGCATTCAGGATGAGATGGCTTTCAGACTTGCATGTGTTTCAGAATCAGGCTTACTGTTTTTGGTGATCACCACATCCATATCATGGCCAAAACTAAGATTTTTGTCACCCGGGCAAGGCAGTAACTTGGCGCCCCTTCCCCCCCAAAAAAAACAAAGAGGGCATTCTCCCAAAAAGGGTGTGTAGTTTTGTGATACAGTAATGCCCCTTACACATTATGCCAAACAAAGTTCTGCCCCTTATAACACATTAGCCACACAGTAATGCCCCTTATAACATTATGCCACTCAGAAATGCCCCTTACACATTATGGTATAGTAATGCCCCTTACACATTATGCCACACAGTAATGCCCCTTATAACACATTATGGTACAGCAATGCCCCTTACACATTATTCCACATAATAATGCCCCTTATAACACATTATGCCACAGCAATGCCCCTTACACATTATGCCACATAGTAATTCCCCTTACACATTATGCCACACAGTAATGCCCCTTATAACACATTATGGTACAGTAATGCCCCTTACACATTATGCCACACAGTAATGCCCCTTATAACACATTATGACACAGTAATGCCCTGTACACATTATGACGCACAGTAATGCCCCTTATAACACATTATGCCACAGTAATACCCTTGCACATTATGACACACAGTAATGCCCCTTATACATTATGCACCCCCCGTGACTTACCTCCCCCTGTGTGCCTCCAGCAGCAGGGCTCAAAGTCAGACAGGCTGATTCAAGCTGCAGCGCACAGATGTTTGAGGGCTGCTGCTGCCCTTCCACCTTATCTCCCCTATGCCCGCTCCCAGAATGCCATGCGAGATGACATCACGTGGTATGTGACATCAGAGCCGTAACTAGACTTTTTGGTTCTCTGTGCCAGAAAGAGCATTGGCGCCCCCTCATTTTTCAAAGGGACATAATACACCCAAAAAAGTGTTATGGCCTCATGGGGATGGGCCAGGAAAGAGATAGGAGAGGCCAGGAGATGCTAGGGATGAAATAAGAGGAAGCTACAAGTGAAGATGATAATAAACAGAAAATTGACAGGCCCAAACAGCGCCCTCTGACCTGTGGTGCCCTGTGCGATGGCACCGGCCACACTACCCTAGCTACAGCCCTGTGTGACATCATCATACCCAGCACTGGCATTCTGCCACACAGTAACTGTTCATACATCAGAATAGATGGCACAGATGGGGTGACTGTGGCTGCGCCCCCTCAAATCAGGTGTCTGGGGAACATGCCCCCCTAGCTCCCCCCTAGTTGTGGCCCCGTCTATATCAAATAAATGCTAGTAGCCACAATCTGTCCATGAGCCTGATTCAGAGATATCGTTAATGCTGCCATGGCTGCAATATTGAATGCAGCGACTGTGCGAAAATATGCAAATACCACAGCTACCGAGATTTGTATGGAAACGCCCACCAGCAGCATTGCAAATCCAAGTGACTGCATTATCGGACTTGTGAGTAACTCTATGTTTGCGCAGAATGGATGCTGGAACTGAGACAGCTGAGCTATTTTTACTGCGTCCGCCCCAAAAATGGTCACGACACGTCTGCGTTTGAATCGCCACCCCCCACAAGCGGTCCCTGCCTGTCATTTGCAAATAAGTGACTACGGTAATGAAACTTGATGCAGTGCGCCCCAGACGCATGTGCAGACCATTGATAATCGCTCAACAACATAAATATTGGTATTGTATCAATCTTCTGAATCAAGCCCTATGTTCTTCTGACACGATTAGACCTCTTTGGGCCTGATTCAGACCCACTCATGAGTGGCTGTCCGCTCGCAAGTGGGTCGATGGTGTGCACTGCGCATGCGCACGATGGAGGGAGCTCCGTCATGCGCATGCACAAGACGCGGCGGACGAAGGACTTTCCTTCGCTCGTTGTGTCTGATCAAAGGGGGCGTGCTGTCGATGTTGATTGACAGCACGCCCCCTTTGGTGGGCGTGCCGGGGGCATGCCTACCAGACGGAGGCGTTCCCAAGGGAACGCCTACCGTCAGAAGCCGGCCCCACTGACATCACTAGTGATGTCAGTGGGAGTGATTTTGGCTCTGATAGAGCCAAAATCACTCCGGGCCTTGCGGTTGAGAAACTCAACCGCAGGCTTCGGCTCGCAGTGGCGATGGTCGCGATGGTCAAGACCATCGTGACCATCAACCTGCACACTCGTATATGTTGTGGGTGGTGACCCACAGCTATACGAGCGTCCAGGAGGACGCTCCATAATTATGGAGGTGGGCCCTGATTCAGAGCGAGCGCTCTGGTCAGAGCGTCCGGCTCTGAATCAGGGCCATTGTGTTTTCTCAATTTGTCGCATGTTTTTGTTTTTTCTAGATATGTTTTTTACTTTTATTTGTATAAATCAGCCCTGGTAATTTCTAAGCTTTATTTTTTATTTCTTTTTTTAATAAGTTGTTTCTTGTACCAGTCATTTTCTGGAGCCGAGCCAAACAACAAAGTTCATCTTTTCCATCACCGGCACCTCAAGAATAATGTGCCATGCAGCCATTAGCTAATGACATTTATCTGACATTTTCAGTGCTGGTGGCAAATTTCTCTGCGATAGACTGGAAATGCATGATGCTTTAACAGAAAACGTACAGTAATTAGAGGAGGAAAGCAAGGCATCAACAGTTATCTAAACAAGCTTCCCAGAATAAAATGGTAACAATCATTGTAGTTTGTGTATCCTTAACACTTTTTAATAACATACTGGAGACAGACCAAGCAGTTTGCGTTACATTGATCTCACTGAGGGACATTTGCTATGTACAGGTGGTAGCAGGTGCATCACCGGCAACAAAGTTACCATCATGATATCAGCGTTTGATAGCGTGCCCACTAAATTTGCGTGCCAATTACAAGTTCTTTTCACAACATCATGTACATGAATAATTTACAAGGAAGGTTAAATAGTTTGGAAATGACAACACATCTGAATGCTGTGGTGAAAGAAGCTATGAAAAGAAAAATAACTAGTTCAACCTTTCTCCACTCTGTTAAATGTCATATTCCTGTTTTATGTCATACGAATAATTGCTAGAACGTACGTACTTTTTTTTTTCACTGTTGCCTAAGTTCACATGATATCTGAAAACCAGTTATGCTGGGCATACACGGCCAGATAAAATGCCTGTCAGACCGACAGACATTTTATCTGGCAGCCTGCCAGCCGCAGATGTCGCCGGCATACACTGTGAGATTTCTCTCACTGTGTATCAACCCGACATCTGCGCTCTGCCCTCGGGAGAGGAGACATTTCCCTGTTCCCTCCGTAGGAAGGAACACAGGAAATGTCTGTCTGCCGGCCGCAGCTGAGCGTACACTGCCCGATGCGGCCGACAGTTTATCGGGAAATATCGCATCGGACAGGTATGCTGGACAATCCAGCATGCCCGACCGAGCAATATTTAACCCTCGGTCGCCCCCCCACACGCTACAATTATCGGGGCGATCCGCCAATATCAGGCGGATCGCCCCGATAATTGTAGCGTGTATGGCCAGCATTAGATTTACTTGAAGATTATTTCAAAATATTACCTTGTGCTTTTTTACTGAGATAGATAGATAGATATATATGAGATAGATAGATAGATAGATAGATAGATAGATAGATATGAGACAGAGATACGATAGATAGATAGATAGATAGATAGATAGATAGATAGATAGATAGATAGATAGATAGATAGATAGATTAAATAGATAGATAGATGAAATTGATATGAGAAAGAGATACAGTAGATAGATAGATAGATAGATAGATAGATAGATAGATAGATAGATAGATAGATAGTTATTAGATAGATAGATAGAGGGATGGGGAGATAGATATATAGATAGATAAAATAGATATGAGAAAGAGATACAGTAGATAGATAGATAGATAGATAGATAGATAGATAGATAGATAGATAGATAGATAGATAGATAGATAGATAGATAGATAGATAGATAGAGGGATGGGGAGATAGATAGATAGATAGATAGATAGATAGATAGATAGATAGATAGATAGATAGATAGATAGATAGATAGATGAAATTGATATGAGAAAGAGATACAGTAGATAGATAGATATGAGATAGATAGATATGAGATTGATAGATAGATAGATAGATAGATAGATAGATAGAGGGATGGGGAGATAGATAGATAGATAGATAGATAGATAGATAGATAGATAGATAGATAGATGAAATAGATATGAGAAAGAGATACAGTAGATAGATAGATAGATAGATAGATAGAGGGGTGGGGAGATAGATAGATAGATAGATAGATAGATAGATAGATAGATGAAATTGATATGAGAAAGAGATACAGTAGATAGATAGATAGATAGATAGATAGATAGATAGATAGATAGATAGATAGATAGGTAGATAGATATGAGATAGATAGATAGATAGATAGATAGATAGATAGATAAATAGATAGATAGGTAGAGGGATGGGGAGATAGATAGATAGATGAAATAGATAGATAGATGAAATTGATATGAGAAAGAGATACAGTAGATAGATAGATAGATAGATAGATAGATAGATAGATAGATAGATAGATAGATAGAGGGATGGGGAGATAGATAGATAGATAGATAGATAGATAGATAGATAGATAGATAGATAGATAGATAGATAGATGAAATTGATATGAGAAAGAGATACAGTAGATAGATAGATAGATAGATAGATAGATAGATAGATAGATAGATAGGTAGAGGGATGGGGAGATAGATAGATAGATAGATAGATAGATAGATAGATAGATAGATAGATAGATAGATAGATAGATAGATGAAATAGATAGATAGATGAAATTGATATGAGAAAGAGATACAGTAGATAGATAGATAGATAGATAGATAGATATGAGAAAGAGATACAGTAGATAGATAGATAGATAGATAGATAGATAGATAGATAGATAGATAGATGAAATTGATATGAGAAGGAGATACAGTAGATAGATAGATAGATAGATAGATAGATAGATAGATAGATAGATATGAGATAGATAGATAGATAGATAGATAGATGGGGAGATAGATAGATAGATAGATAGATAGATGAAATTGATATGAGAAAGATACAGTAGATAGATAGATAGATAGATAGATAGATAGATAGATAGATAGATAGATAGATAGATAGATAGATAGATAGATATGAGATAGATAGATAGATAGATAGATAGAGGGATGGGGAGATAATACAAAGAATCTTGGGTCTGTAGGGAAGGGAGGGGGAACGGCTAAAATGACACAAATCACGGAATTTGGTCCCGCCCCCTCCCCACAGATCTGCGATTTGCTGCATTTTACCGAGACTGGGGTGGGGCCTAAAAACATGAAGAGCCTGGACCCGCCTCCGAAGCTGTCAACTGCATCCCCTCTCCGGGCTGCTCCTGGAGAGGAAAAAATTAGTCGGCAAGTATGGTAGTAAATATTAACTACATTATAATTTTCTAATTGACAGTACATCAGCCTCACCCAACCCACCAGGACAGTTTTTGTATAGTGCTAACAGCAGTTACAATAATGAAACTGCTGATGCTAACACTATAAGGAGGAATGTAATAAACTGAAATATTTCAGCGGCTTTTAAATTCACCAAAAAGAGTAGTTACATTTGGCCTCAAAGTTGCTGGATGTAACAATGGAGTCACCAACCTGGATGCGATGTGTGGCGGATTGTAAGGCCACAGATCGCCAGCATTCAGTCCAGCCTTGTTTTCAGCACTTCAGGCTGATATTGGAAAAATTGTGGGGAAAAGGATCAAGACTGATTCTGGCAGCTTTTCTGGAAACTTTGCACATACTCAACGTAAAATAGGCAGAATCGCAACAGTTTCAAAATAATTGGAGGCTATTCTTATCCTCCAGAGATTGTATTATGAAGCAGAACTGTTATAAAAATGTCTCTAGCTTCCAAAAAAGGCTGCAGAATTCACAAGAGGTGAAACAAAAATGGCGGCAACAATGACAGTTGAACTGACTGAGTTAAGCAGTTGACCTGAGACATTATTCCACGATATCTTTAGGACAACCCTGTCCCTGGTAGGAAATTACTCCTATACCTCTGTAATTTTGCCTTTGTAAATTGTTTAGTGGTTTTACATTTCTGGGAAGATGATTGTATGGGAAGAAGTGCACATAGCGGATGTATAGAGACAACATGTGTAACTACCACCCACATGCCTAGACTGGACATATACAGGTACTGATTTTGCATGGAACTGTGTGTCTTCTAACCTTAATAATCCTTCTCAGATGTGGCACTAATCAGGACTTACTGTAGGGGCCTAATCATTATTACATAATTATCACTAGTGATAATTATATTTTATACTCGCTGCGAGTTTAAAAAATGTTTTGGAGGCATTCATCATTCCTCATTAACAAAAGTATCACTTCCGAAAAGCTGCTCTTTTTGTGGAGCCAGCTTTTTGGAAAAGTTATACTTTTTCCATTTATCTGTGCTCTCAGCTTGTTGCCTCTGCCATGTGTCTCCCCTCTCCCAGCCTCTGCGTACCTCCTCTCCCCCAGTCTCTCCTCTCCCTGAGCTCCCATGTCCACAGCCTGTCCCCGGTTTCTCCACTCTCCCTGCACCTGCTCTCACTACATACTTGCCTACCCTCCCGAATTAGTTGGGAGCCTCTCGAAAATTGTGTGCCGCTCCCGACCTCCTGGGAAGGCAGGCAATTCTCCTGGCTGCCGCCCACCCCTCCTATCCCCCCCGCATTTACCTTAGCAACTCACGCAGCAGGGGGGGCGGTGACACGATTCTCGTCATTTTGGCTCCACCCCCTGCTTCACAATGCCTGTAATATCGGCATTGTGTAGTGGGGGCAGGGCTAAAATGACGTGCTTGCATGGCCCCTCCCCTGCTTCACCCACAAATTTATGTCATCTGACCGGCCCCGCCTCCTCACGATGGCCACGCCCCCTGTCGATCTGGTTGGGGCAGCCAGAAAGTCGGCAAGCCTGTTCACTAGCTCCCCGCATCTCCCATTTCACTGGCTGCCTCTTCTTCCCATGTCCCCCCCTCACTGCCCCAACCTCAGAGTCCTATCCATGCCTCCTCAGTGGCTGGACCACTTCTGCATGTCTCCAGTTTTCTCAGTGCCCCCCCCCCCCCCCGCAAGTGTCCGATCCGGGATCCTCCCCATAGTCCTGACCTCCCCCACCAACGCATCCTCTCCCCAGGTTCCCTCTTACTTGTGTCTGTGTCTACTGTCGGCAGTGAGTCTAGAAGAAGCTGTGTGGCCACATGTCTGCAGAGCCCCAGAGTTCTCAGTTCCGGGGCTCTGCAGTGCAGACACTGAATAGATCCCTCTGCTGTGGCTGGTATGTGAATCTTCATAGGCTCCTGTGTAAATAGCAGCTTGTTAAGATTATCGGGGGCTGAACGCCAGGATGACATTTAGTAAGACCATCAAGTTCCGAA
This sequence comes from Taudactylus pleione, assembly GCA_031769625.1. NCBI lineage: Eukaryota > Metazoa > Chordata > Amphibia > Anura > Myobatrachidae > Taudactylus > Taudactylus pleione. Next base: position 3,812,290 of record JAUIMM010000205.1, read on the forward strand.
AAAAATGCTTTCATGAAAAATAAGTGATGATGAATAGGCAGGGCCGTAACTAGGGTAGTGCCACCAATGCCATGGCACAGGGCAAAGCAGTGCAGGGGGTGATGTTCAGTCCTGTCAATTTTCCTGATTCTTATCATTCTCACTTGTAGCTTCCTCTACTTTTATCCCCAGCATCTCCCGGCCTCCCCTATCTCTTCCATGGCCCTTCCCCATGAGGCCATGGCCATTTTTGGGTGTTTTAAGTCCATGTGATATACATACTAGACAAAATGAATACTTATGATGTGATATATAAATTTATATATATATATATATAATGAATATATGGAGGTTTGTGTATTATATGTAGTTTAAATAGAGCACTTTCTGATGCATATTGCTGTTGTTATATATAGGACATTGTCAGTGTCGGACTGGGGCATGAAGGGCCTACTGGGAGAATGCAGTGATGGGGGTCCATACTTAGGAGTGTGGCCAGCCTTCAGAGGGGGGTGTGGCCATCCTCCATAGTGGCTTGGCTAACCATTAAAGAGTATATTGTTTGTGCCCCTTTAAAAAAATATATATTATTATTATTATTTTTATCCTTTATTTAAAGGCCACCACAAGTGTTCCGCAGCACCTTACAAAGTACATAAACAAATAATTTGACAAGCGATTTACAGTACAATACAATATAGGACAAGGACATGGATAATATACATTGCTACATAAGTGACCATAACACCTAGATTTGCAACAGAGCGTAAGCAGCCAAGTGTTAGGTGCCCTGGTGGGGGATGAGAAGTAGATGAAAGTAAAATAGGGAGAAGCACAGAGGGGAGAAGGCCCTGCTCATTAGAGCTTACATTCTAAAGGGGAGGGGCAGACAAACAGGTGTGACACAGATGGGGTAAACAGGGAGGAAGGAGCATGTTGCAGCAAGTTGGGAGCTGGTAGGCTTTGATGAAGTAGTGGGTCTTGAGAGCCCGTTTGAAGGATTTTAAAGAGGTGGAGAGTCAGATGGGGAGATATATAGTAAATACTGATAGTGCATGCATGATAATGTACCAGATTCATAATAGCAATAGTTTTTTTTTAAATACACTATAGTCCTGTGTCCATTTTAATGTAATCAATGTATAATTCAAGTGTACAGTCAGGAACCTGATCCCTAGATGAGGGGGTGGGCCCTCAGACAGTGGGGCCCACTGGGGGTTTCCCCTTTACCCCTGTGGACCAGTCCGACCCTGGACATTGTGATGCATATTGCTGTTGTTACAGTATATATAGGACATTGGGATGCATATTGCTGTTGTTACAGTATATATAGGACATTGTGATGCATATTGCTGTTGTTACAGTACATATAGGACATTGTGATGCATATTGCTGTTGTTACAGTATATATAGGACATTGGGATGCATATTGCTGTTGTTACAGTATATATAGGACATTGGGATGCATATTGCTGTTGTTACAGTATATATAGGACATTGTGATGCATATTGTTGTTGTTACAGTATATATAGGACATTGGGATGCATATTGCTGTTGTTACAGTATATATAGGACATTGGGATGCATATTGTTGTTGTTACAGTATATATAGGACATTGTGATGCATATTGCTGTTGTTACAGTATATATAGGACATTGTGATGCATATTGCTGTTGTTACAGTATATATAGGACATTGTGATGCATATTGCTGTTGTTACAGTATATATAGGACATTGGGATGCATATTGCTGTTGTTATAGTATATATAGGGCTTTGGGATGCATATTGCTGTTGTTACAGTATATATAGGACATTGGGATGCATATTGCTGTTGTTATAGTATATATAGGGCATTGGGATGCATATTGTTGTTGTTACAGTATATATAGGACATTGGGATGCATATTGCTGTTGCTACAGTATATATAGGACATTGTGATGCATATTGTGATAGTGGTCATATGGTTTATGACAATATGATATAAGACTTCTGTACAGGATGTGGTATATATGAAGATGGGAAATTATGGAGAGAGATAAGGTGGAGAGAGCTAAAGTACCAACCAATCATCATCTAACTTTCATTTTACTGGCTGTGTATTGAAAATGACAGGAGCCGATTGGGTGGTACTTTATCTCTCTCCACTATATCTCTCTCCAAGGTTTGATCTATCTCACCCAACCCCCCCTCCTCATGTGGTAAAGGACCAAGGACCTGATTCAGATGTGGACACAATGCAGCTATTTACACAACTGAGCGATTATTGACCATCTGCGCATGCGTCACGACTGTACAGTGCACCCTGCGAGATACCTTTGCCGTGTCTAACGAGATTAGTTAAGAATAGTTATTAAATGATCAATAGCATATTTGCCTCACTATTAGAGCCTGATTAGAGCATCTCATAATAGGGATCCTATTAAATAATTGAGGATATGTTATATGATCAATGTCTGTTGTATTCATAGAGCATATCAATTGTAATATTAAATGAACCCAGTGTTTATACTGCCTGCAAAGTGAGAACATATCAAGAAGACAAATGCCATTTTCCTGGATCGATTATTTGCTGGGCAGAGAAAGAGCCCAGTTGATACAATGTGAGAACAATGCAAAGATGCACTGCAGGAAATTTTAACTGTTTATACCTTATGTAACTTGATTTAGATAACAGCTCCATGATAAAGCGTATTGTTGAATTGGTTACAGCAATTTTTATTAAATATCACATCAACAATTGACACAAAATTGCATTAATATAAATCCATTTATTATGTTTTGCTTTTCAGCTTTCCAAAGTTTCAGGAAAAATAACTTAGGTGCTTGTATTAAATATAAATTGTGATCATGTAAGTCATACTACGCAAAGATTAGGGCAGAACATTGAAATAAATAGCATTTGTGCAGAGCAGAAAATTGTAGAAAGTTTGTACATTTTTCAAAGTGCATCCAAGAATATAAACACTTCAGAATTGTAACTATAACGATACCCGCTAAACCAAGGACAAAAGCTTAACACAGAGGTACACAATATCAACACTTGTGCTTCATGCATAGGTGCAGACTTCCTAGTTTTGATATCCGACAACCATGCTGTCCAGTGGGGAAGTCATTGCACAATTCTGAAAGTGTTCTATAATTACTGAAAAACAATGGTGTATCCATATTAATGAAGAGTAACAAAGATATAAGCACAGTCTGTATCATTGATGTAATAGGACTTTAATGTGCCATGTGCCAGCCCCACCCCCTTTGCACATGATGTTACGCATAGGGGTGGGGCCAGCCAGCAGCCGGAAGAGCAGCAGTGCACAGAGCATCTATAAGACGTACAGCTGTATACATGGCAGGGTGACTGCCTGTAGTGTTCAAAGGATGCTACATGTGGCACTGCTGCAGCATTACAGGCTGCAAGATGCACAACCAGCACCAGGCTGAGTGAGTCAGTCTTGGTTGTGAAAATACGGGGGAAAAGAGATATAGGGGTCCCCCATATTTTCAACAACCAGCACCAGGCTCCTGAGCTGGTTCTGGTTGTGGAAATATGGGGGACAAAATGAGTAAGGGTCCCCCATATTATCCACAACTAGCACTGGGCTCTTTCTGGTGGGGCTGTAATGCTGCAGCTACAGGACCCGCACCCGTGGGTCCAGTCCAAAGCATTCATCACCCCATGCTAGGTAGCCCAGGCCAGGGATCCCTGAGGAGGTGGGGACCCACTCAATAGAGGGGTCCCCCCTCTCCAGGGTACCCCAGGCCTGGAATGATTGCCCAGGGTTATCCCCGGCACCTATGGGAGGTGGGTGCCAAGTTGGTTGTGTAAAAAATAGATGAAATAATATTGTCCTTCACTGGAGAGCTAGAGATCCCAGCAAGCCTCCCCCACATGCTGGTACTTGGAAAACCACAAATACCAGCAAGTGAGACATTAAGGGCACGCTGGTACCTCTAGTTCACTTGCAAAAGAAATATAAAAAAAAAGACAGGACACACACACACCATAGGATTTAGGGCCTGATTCAGCAAGGAACGCAGTTGCTAATATGCACGCAATTGGCCAATTGTTGCGTACTGCACATGCGTATGCATCGCAGTGCGCACGTGCAAACTAGCCACTGCGATCGGGACTGTGACCACAGTGACTACGCAGACCCATTGCAGAGTGATTTACAGGAAGTGCCATTTGTGGGTGGTGACATGGGGGTGGTCGGCCGAATGCAGGCGTGCCAGTGCATTTGAGTGCCATTGCAGGGGCGTGCATAAATTATCCACTGCAATGCCCTACACAGCTTGATGCCTGATAGCGTGGGTTGAAAATAGCAATTTCTGAGTAAGGTTAGGGCTTGTGCAAGTGTGCGTGTGGCTGTGATGGTACTCGATTGTACCGATGTTTTCGCAGTCCTGCTAAATATTACGGCTGTGTACTAAGTAAAGTGGGCATCCTTATGTAGTGCAGCAATGAATTAGCATACTATCCAGCGAGACTGTGAGACTGCGTGCGTAATCACTATTGCATTCGCAGTTGCATTCCATAGTGAATCAGGCCCTAAGTCTTTCATTACACATACAGCACACTCACTCATTCACTCACCTGCACTCACACTACATATTTACCTTGTCCCCAGCGCCAGTCTGTCCACTTCTCCAGTAGAATCCAGATTGGTGCCTGTAAAAAAAAAAAAAACATACTCACCTACCCTTTAGTTCCAGTCCTCTTGTTCCCTGTATGCATCCATGGTCTTGTTAAAATAAAAAAAATTAAAACCGCAGACTCACCAGGCCCGATGGTTGCCCACTGCGCATGCAGGGCGCCCGGCATGCGTGTGTGCAAGCCCCGCTGAGCGACTGAAGTTCAGTTGCTTCGGAGCTTGCAACAAGACGGGGCGGCTGTCAATGTTGATTGATAGCTCGCCCTGTTTTGTGGGCGGGTAGGGGGGGTGGCAAGACAAATGCAGGCATTACTTTAGGAACACCTGGCATTTGTAGGAAGGCTGACTGACATCATTACTGATGTCAGAGCAGGAAATCCACTCTGCCTTGTGGCAGCCTAGACCCTACCGCAGGATCTTGTCGCAAGGCCGATAGTCGCGATGGTCGCGATTGTCTCCTGGCTGCTCGCACAAGCTGTGGTGGTCTCCCACAGCTTTGCGAGCAGCCATAGAAAAAAAAATGCCCACAGACCCACAAGCAGCCAGCGGCTGCAAGTTTGTCTGAATCAGGGCCATAGTACCATCCTCTAAGGATGGTAAATCACAAATGACACTCCAGCCACTGCATTTCCCATAGAAATGCATTGGCTGAACGTTCATTGGCTTATAGAGGCAATCCTTCACCTCTCAGCAAATGAGCAGGTCCTCCCATTCTCTTCATTGGTGGGAATGCACTTTAGTAACATTGCGGTTCCCACCATTGAAGTCAATGGGAACCGCTCATTGCCAGATAGGTGAAGGCTCTTCTTTATCAACCAATGAACATGTTTCTTGGCCTAGAAAATGCCACTACACCGACTATCCACTTAACTACAGATACGTGGACAAACTGTACAAATCAAACTAAAGATTACTGTGACAGCCTACTGACAGCAGCAGCATGTAACAACCAACACCAACTCATTCACAGGCAGGCTACTCTCTGTATCACTGGCTTCACTAAGAAGCATACCAGTGTCAAACTGTTGGAAAAACTCAGGGATGCGATAGTAAAATGGCTTACCAGCTAAGATTCTCCTCAGAATTTTTAATTTCCAATAAAATAACTAAAATTGTATGAGCATCACATTTAGGTGAATTTCAACACATACTATGTTTTGTGCATGTAAAAAACTGTTATGACATATCCGTGTAGGAAATTATTGCTGTGGTCCATAAAATATCTTCATCAACCGCATGTAGGATATTGAAGCAGCTGCAAGAAAAGTAAAATTTGCCATGTCACTAACTCAAGCAAGAGGTAGTAACAAGATGGAATTCCAACCTTTATATGCTTCAGCGACTGGAGGACAGCAACAAGCCTTCAAGATGTACACATCAAGCCAGAAGATAGAGAAAGGAAGGTCATGTTATTGTACTGCAGCAAACTGGAGAATACTATCAGTTTTATGCAATATACTGAAACCATTTGAAATTGTAACCAATTAAGTGAGTTCAGAAGCAGCCAGCCTGAGTCAGGTCATGCCCTTAATTAAACTACTGTACTGAAAAAGCAGCTAGAGAAGCTGAAGGAGGAGATATAACTAAACAATTCTACTAAGAATGTTGGACTTGTACATTAAGTTCTTTATTGGCTTCGCCAAGACTTAAGAGTTTGCAACATCTTGCAAATGGATCACTACATTTTGGCAACCATGCGTGATCCTAGGTTTAAGTCGTATGTAATATCTTTCTTTCCAAATTACAGGCATCACAAGGATACAAAGACTCCCTTGTGAGCAAGTTTCCAGCTCAGGTGACACATGACACAACATCTCCTGCTTCAGTTTCTCCAGCTTTGGCCACCTTGCGTATTGGTGTAAAGACTACTAGCCTGTTACTCCATCTCCATTCACATGTACTGGCCTGTGGCCTGTGATTTGCTGGTTGTAAAAGTGTGATATTATTATCTTTCCTACTAGGCTCTTACTCTGGCTTGAATTGCCTGTATCGGCCTGAGGCCTGTGATTTTCTGTTTGGATTCAGTTTGCATTTGAAAACTCACATTTGGGAGCTTCGTTTTTAATAATTTGTTCCAGATTTACTTTTACCTTCCACTAAATACTTGACCTCTAATCACCGTTAATAGCCTTTAACACATGATTTAATTATTTGGAGTAAGTTTGATGGTGATTTAGTTTTCTACTAGACATTACTCCAGCAACAATCACATGTACTGGCTTGAAGTCAGTAATTCCTGTTTTGAGAGGTGTGTTTGTGATATATTATATTTTTTTCTACTAGGCTTTCACTTTGTTCTTGATTAATGAAAACAGTTTATATGGTTGTATAGTTTATTAAACTGCCATCCTGTCTGCCACTGCTGTGCCACTGTTTCATAGATATGCTATAATTTTTTAAACTGCCATGTGTTTGTGCCGCTGCTCTATTGCTAAGGCTAGCCACCCAGCTTGCTGCAGTGTTTGGCCAATATTGGTAAAAACAATATTGTGATTTATTAGGTAGTCAAAATTGACTGGAAATGACTGTAAATTAATGTTATTGGTGTTAATAATACTGTGGGAACAAAAACAGACCTTCAGGATTGAAACCTTGGGGAGCCAGAGTATCAAAATCATATATTAATTTTATTTTCATGTTTTAATAGCCTAGTTTCCTTATTATTTATACTCCAGTTATCTTTCACTATAGTGACCCCAAAAAATCATTACACATTGAATTATTATGATCATATTTAAAATGAAGGGAGAAGAGGTGACTCTCTAAACCTTTTCTTACATTTTTATATGTTCCACCCATCTCACTTTTAACTTATGTATCTAGTGGCTTTGCCAATATTTAACATATCACATAAGCAATGAACTGCGTATACCATATGACATAACTAGAATTACAGGACATTAAATTATGTATCTTATATCTATGTACCTTTACATCAAATTCTGTTAATTTAAAATTCACCATATGGTAAGATTTACACGATTGGCACATAATAGAAACATTTATTTCTCGGTAAACCTCTTTGTGCCTCTGTATAGCATGAGCTAGAAACCAGCTTATCTTTCAAGTTAGGGGCCTTTCTATATTTAAATTGATGCCTTACTGGCAGGATATTTTTAAGACAGGAGCTCTAAGTAAGATCCCCCCGTTATTTAAAAAGATCTCCACACGTTTATGATACCTGGTATGAGTATATTGGGTATTAAAAGCCATATGAAATATTGCTCTCTTTTCTATCATGGTATGGTCATAATAATGTGGATCATTCCATGGGCCTGATTCAGCAAGAAACACAGTTGCTAATACGCATGCAATCGGCCGATTGTTGTGTTCTGTGCATGGTAATGCATCGCAGTGCACGTATGTGAACCAGTCATTGCAATCAGGACTGCGAGCGCAGTGACGATGCAGACCCATCGCCGAGTGATTGACAGGAGATGCCTTTTGTGGATGGTTATGGGGTAAGTTCAGCTGAATGCAGGCGTGGCAGTGCGTTTCAACGCCGTTGCACGGGCATGCATAAATTAGCCACTGCGATACCATACGCAGCCTGAGGTCTCACAGCATGCGATGAAGTAATTCCTGAGTAAGGTTTGACCTGCCTTAACTGTGCTTATGGGTCCGATGGTACTCGATTGTACCAATGTTTTCACAGTCTTGCTAAACATTATGGATGTGCATGTAGGTGAAGTGGGTGTCCTTATGTAGTGGTGCGGCGGCGTTCCGATCGCTATGGATTAGCATATATTCGTAGTAAAACTGCGTGCGTATGCTATATTGCGATCCAAGCTGATTCAGGCCTTATGTCTGTTACCTCAGATATAGTCTTATTTAATCCTTATATATAGCCTTTATCTATAAATGTACCCTATAATTATTTTGCCTCTTTTATAAATGAGTCCTTTAGAGAACAATTACAGCGAAGGCGCATGAGCTGACCATTAGGAATATTAGCCAACCACTAAGCTGGGATCTGTATTGTGCTAGTAAATAAATATAGTTTCTGAAATTAAACTATGATTAGTATCCCAACACCCACAGATGTCCTGGTATAAGCCCAAGGGAGAGGTTCACATTTATTTAGCAGGCCAGATTCCCTTAAGAAACAAAGCCCCATGCTGCAGAATGTGAGTGGTGCTGTTGCCCAGGGTGCAGTGCCAAGGGGGAAGCACCATTGCTGACCTGGTGGCATCTCTATATGGCTTGCAGGGTAATTGGAATGGCACTTTGCAGTCTAGAGAGGTGATGCAAATTCATCCAGTGTCCCATTAGGATGCTCTGGGTGCTCAGCTTCTTCCTGGTCCCGCATCATGACATCCCTAGATATGAGTGGCGGCCCCAGCCCATGGTGCATTATCATCCTGCTATGTCCCTGCCAAGCCATGTGTCTCCATGCCATAACGGCATTAGAACAAAGCTGGTAACACCTAGTGGATACTGGAAAATTTGAGAGAACTCCATGTTTCTTGTTCCCTTCTTGATTTAACCACTACCAGCTGAAGTACTAGTTCTGGTTTCACTTTTGGGTGCAGACATGCATTTTTTATATTTTTTATCAAAAAAGCAAGAGCAGTCCTCAACCATTCTCATAGATCCTTCAACACCATAAAAGCTATTTTTTGCTGCAGACTTGTGGTGACATTCGTCATTTGAAAACCGATGGGGATTGACAGTGGTTTTGATCTGTAATTCACCATTGATCAGAGGCAGATCCCAATGAGTGGAAAGCTCTGTCAAAGCCACCGCTTTGTAAATGTTGTCGAATATGTTAAATTAGTAGTATACAGGTTGAGTCTCCCATATCCAAATATTCAGAAATATGGAATATTCCAAAATACGGAATATTTTTAGCATGACTGAGATAGTGAAATCTTTTATTTTTGATGTTTCAATGTACAAAAATGTAGAAAAACTTTGTTTAAAGTGCAAAATTATTAAAAATAAAGTATAAAATTACTTATAGGCTGTGTGTATAAAGTGTATATGAAACATAAATTAATTTCATGTATGTACACAAACTTTTGTTTGAGCCACAAAATTATTGAAAGTATTGTATAAAATAACCTTCAGGCTGTGTGTATAAGGTGTATATGATACATAATTGCATTCTGTGTTTAGATGTGGCCCCTATTTCTAAAACATATGATATACAAATATTCCAAAATACAGAATATTCCGATATCCAAAATATCCTTGGTCCCAAGCATTTTGGATATGGGAGACTCTACCTGTATATAATATATGCCCCAAATTGGCATTGCTGAGCTATGGGCGGACCCATGGAGAAATTAGTTGGATGTCTGCTGCTAGTTGTTTTTTGCTTTGTTTGAGGATCAACACACACCGGACCACCAACTGCACATCCTGCCCTACCACTGCTCTGCAACTCATTTTGGGACACAGCATTATACGCACTCGGATTCCAGGACATCGTTCATCTGTGCAAAGGACTGAATTACCAATTGGACTCTGCCTTGACAAGTCTTGTAAATCCAATATTGCTTGGTGCATATTATGAAGCCCCATTTCCATCAATATATTCATCAGAGTAACTAGGCTAACGTATTGACTGGTGGACAATATATTTAGTTTCAAATGGATTAGATGGTACTAATATCCTCCAAGCTGTATAAAAAAAATGTATATACTGCATTTATATATCTAAAGATATATTTATTAGAAATAAATTGATTATAAACTTTTTAATTTAACTTTACTGTGTAATTAGGTATTTATTTTATGATTTATTTATGTACACACACATCATCCATTATAGCTGTGGATTTCTTTTATTTTGTACTTTTCTAATCAGCCTTACATTATCCTTAAATTTCAAAGGTATTCAGTAAGTCGACAATGACTATGTACTGTAGACATGTCAACACCGGAATGTTGAATATCACCATTTGGACATAGTAAATATGTTAACATACTAATGTCAATACCTGCATCATATCAACACACTTAAATTGTTGAAAAATGATATGTCATAATATTATCTAAATCATAGGATTATGGTTAGTGTTAATGTTAGAGTTACGGCTAGTGTTAGTGTTAGGGTTAGTGTAAGGGTTATTGTTAGCTTTATGGTTAGGGTTAGCATTAAGATTATTGTTAGCTCTAAGGCTAGTGTTAGGGTTAGCACTAGGGATAGGTCTAGTACTAAGGTTGGAATTAGGGTTTATTTTGAAAATTGGTGTCAACATTGTGAGCATGTCGACTTTATGTCAAAGTAGAAATTGTACATGTCAACATAATGAACATTTTGGCATGTACTCTGTCTACATTGAATACCTGTCAACATTATGTATTTGACAGTATGATTGTCAACATTTTGAATGTTGAAAAATCATACCTGACCTAATTTCTAGTGGTACAAATAAATATGGGTGGAGTTCAGTTTTAGGATTTGGAAAAGCAAGATACTTTAAATTACGTTTATACTGTACTAAGGACTTAATCTAGGTTAGCTTGTGGACTAATGTTACGGTACAGGTAGGTTGGGGGATATCATTTTAGTGTTGGTACAGAATTATCCCATAAGGTTAATACTTGAGATCATTTGTGATAAGCAGTCATGGCATTATATAACACAAAAGAAGAAAAACTCATAATAATACCACTTGTCCTCTTAACCAGATAGGACTTTATAAATAATGCATAGGTATTGTTGTAGAGTTTGCCAGAGATAATATGGCATCTCAATTTACAGCATCGAGCAGTTGACCAGGGGTCACATAGCAGGATCCTGGTGATTAGCTGACCGAAGTCACAGAGGAGCTCACTGGATCATGGATCACTGGTCCACTGTGTGCAGGTAAGTGTTTTTTATCTTTAAAAAAAATGTTCTTTACTGTAATCAGCTTGTGATCTATTTAGACACACAAGCCTGATCACATGCATCAGCTCCCAGCTCTGCGTGTCAGAGCAGAGCAGGAGTCAGTGAAATGGTGGAAAACCCTTATGCCATCTCCAGGTGGCGATATTATCACAAAGCTTCTCCCATTTTTATTTTACAATTCATATTTAGCAAATCTGAGCATGTCATATTTCCTATTACAATTATAGAAAATGTGATCTGCTTACTAAATAAAATTGATAATTAGGGCTTGGAGTAGAATTTTGGGAATTCTCCTACAATTGCCCTTTAGTACATTTAGGTATTTACAATATTTTAGTAAAAATAATATAAATAAATATTCCCAAAATGTACATATTTAATTTTACATTCTGAAGAGGAGTGTTTTATATGTATATATTGCTGAGTTTCTCTTTGTAATGAGGCCAGGGAACAGAAAATAATGGTCCACTCTACAACAGAGTCCATTCTGAGCCCTCAAGAGTAGCTTGCTTTCTTTTGGTGAGTAGATGTTGCATTATTATGTTACCAAAGGGATATGGTGTCATATATTTAACTTTTCAGATGTTGTGCAGTAGCTTAGTCAATACTACTATAAAATTACAGAAATTTACAAATAAAACCATGCAGGGAGAAATTATCAAGGGTCCACTTGATGTTCTGATGGCATGAGGAGAGGTCTCAGGCCATTGTACACCAGTTTGTTGACTGTCAATTTATTGCTTATAGTTCAATTACATCTTTCAACTTTCCCATGAGCTTGTCAGTGGTAAGGGATGTGCAGCTGTTGGTCCAGCAAAGTGGGTTCCTTGCTCAAAGGAAATCATTTAAAGTATCCGAAACCTATGCAAATTCCTGCACCGATTTCCTTTATGTTATGCTAGCAGCCTATGAGGCAGTACAATAGGCCTCTACCCATCTTGAAACAAATCATATACTAGAATAAATTGTAACATTCTTACCTTGGAAAGTTGGATAAAGATAATTAGTATTTTCTGGAAAAATCCTACAGTAGTTTGGAGATGAGAAGGTTCTGTATATACTGGCTGTCTTAGATTATGGCTCACACAGATTAGACAGCCTTCACAGTGTGTGCCAGCAAAAGTGAAGAGTGCAGAGGTATATCAGTGGTCTTTATCACACCTACCTTACCCATCTAGCTCACATATATTAATATATGTGACTGTTCAGCCAGAGCAGGTAGGACGGACTTTATGGCTATTGCTTATCCTTCTTTACTGCATCACAGTCCTGGGGCATCAGTGACACATGCTCTGACCGGGATGTAGTCAGGAAGCCGATGGTCTAAATGCTGACCACCGGCTTCCTGACTGTCTAATCCTGGCAGGGGTCTAATGACAGGTGCCGAGATCCTGACACCTGTATTTATCCCGCTCTGGCCTTCCATCTGTAAATCTGGAGTAGAACAAGTTGGTGTATATGGTGAGCTATATTACTTACCTTTTTCCCTTTGACTCTGCCCAGAGTCACTAATGTGCATCATTGTAGCCTAGATTCACATTTCTGTAGTATAATTTTACCGGGAACCAGAACAGTTTATTCTCATTTAGTGAGATGAGAGAATGTGATGTGTTTGGTGAGAAGTGAGGAAAGTGGAATAGCTGCAGACTAGTAATGCCCCAGTTACATCATTTTTGTTTTGTTTGTAAATGTCATTTTAAGCACAAATCATATGTGTCACATTGTTAAATTTCAGTGGCCAGCAGATTGGGAGTTTACGACATATATGGCCCTATAGGTACACAAACAAATTTTTAATTTAAACATTATAGGGAAATTTCATTAAGAATTATTTGCAAAAATCACTAATCAAGAAGTAAGCAGACATGACCAGTGATCCAACTGTAGACTCTTTATTAGGGAAAACAAAAATAAATGTATCTCAGAGTCAGCATAGAGTCTGAACCAACCTATGCTGTAATTACACAACCTCCACACTTTCCACTGTCACTGGGTAGAATTGAATCACAAAATTTGTCCCACATTGTTCTTCTCCATCTCTTCCCAAACTACAACACACTCTGCCCACCCAGAATGTTGCCCTGACTCTCAGTAAACCATCATTTGGCAAACTACTGTAAAATGTTAACCCATTAAGTATTAGGCACATGAAGGAAGCCATTTAAAACATAAGAATATATAAAGTATAATAATATATATTGATTATCTAAGTTTATCCATGTCCCCCAAAATCTATATTATAGTAGTGTCAATTTGCAAATGCTACATGACCCATATAGTCACATCTCAGCCCAGCCTCCATCTTTTGTTAAAAACAAATCTAATTTTTTTATTTATTTTTTTGCTCATCTATTTTATTTAATATATATAGTCTGTTGCTTTATGTTGTGCATGTCACTGGCTTGTGGATTATAAACTCCATGTTAGTGACCTAAAGCTTTAAATGGTGATAAAGGAAACATATATTGTTTCTGTAGCAATAATGAACTGCAGCTGACAAGGGTTATTTTAGAGTAGTGTACTGTATGATACATTTCATAAATATGTGACTATTACTACACCATTTGGAATTTTATGTTTTGGCTAATTCTTTTGGCTAACTGAGCATGCTGTGTTCTTTCAATCAAATTAAAAATTATATTGTATATCAATGATACACTGTAAGCCAAAACTTAACAAGTAAACCTATTAGATATGAAAAGTTCATGCTCAACTTATACTTAAATTAAGAAAATATGAAATACATTTGACTTGTAACTATGAAACAGTAAATAAGCACAGTGTTATAAAATATCTGGTGGGTCGCTTGGTGCAGTTAAATTGCAATGTCTGTGGCATCCCAAACTGAGCTATTCGGCATGATTGGAGGATAGGTGTATGTAGAAATATCAGGTGGAAGTAAGGCAAGTTAATGACATGTCTCTCAGTTGGAGTAGAGATGATGACACTGCTATACATGCTCAGCTTTAAATCAGATCCATAGGTGAGCAGGAAAACAGGTTGTCGACGGAAGCAGCTATTTCCCTGACTGGGACTTCTTATTGCGAACTTCCTGATTTCAGTAAGCGGAGTATAAATGTGTGAACACGAAAATCAGAGCTTCAGAATGATTTACCATAAATCCCTGCCACTCATGCAGCAGTGTAATCCCCTTAAAATGTTAATTCAAAGCAGTACTACTTCCCCCTTAGTGTTGTTAACATTAATGTAACCCTTAGAACTTTAAATGTACAGCTTGTTTGACTCTCAAGTTTTGACTCTCACTTATTTACATATTTCAAAGAAGTAGGGGGACGTCGATGATGATTTTATTTCAAGTGGCAAGTTTATGGATTTTATAAATGTAAAGGCATATATTTATGCACACTCTAACACAAACAGTGTCATAATGAATGCAGCGAGTAAAGCTACATCTGTGGTAGTGTTAAAAGCTTGTCCTTTTCAGTGGTGAAAATACTTTTTGGTGCCTCATAAGTCAATAAATGCTTTCAAGGTTTCTCTGTTCACAGCAGCAGAAAATCGGTTTACAATCCAAAACGTATAATAAAATGTTGTTTCAGGAGTGTAGACTAACATAATTGCACCTAGCTCATAGCAACACCTTGATACTGCATGATTCATCCAGCTCTTAAACAAAACAAGACCTCTAGCCGCACACATCCATGTACAGTGGCATGAAACCAGGTACAGTTATAACGTAAGCATTTATGTGATGTCACAACCAGTGGCGTCCCTCCTCGCGGTGCACCCAGTGCGGGGAGAATTGCAGTGTGCATGAACCCCCGTTTTAGTCACTCCGGGGGTCCCTGAGGTCCACTCTGTGTGCAGTGCCGGCTCCCTCACTGTGTCAGGAGCCAGGTGCTGCACGTAATGCTACAGTGCTGTCACTGAGAAGGAGTCGGCACTTTGGTGTCACCCTTCGGCAGGTGACACCCGGGTGCGGCCCACACCTCCCGCCTCGCACCCTTGTGACGCCACTGGTCACAACTGAGCAGAAACATCCAGAAGTGTATTCTTGTTGTTGTAAATAAATCACAGGTCCTGATGCACAGTTGGCATCATTTGCACTCCCACAGCGCAGGCACAATAAAACTTTCACTAAAAAAGTTGCAATTGCGTGTATATGCAAAGCAGCAACTTTTGCACGTTACCTGCAGGTCGGTACCAGTAGCTTATGCACCCACAGCTTACATCAGGTATATGTCACTTACACTGAAGCTCGTTTTATAAACCGTTTACTTTGTTTGCAAAATACACATTTGCTATTTGGCATCAATAAAACTTTAAATATCTCTCGACTTACATCAGAAACATTTCCCTATCTTGCATATGAGGAAAATAAATAAATTGCTTAAATAACCACCCACTAATTGCAGCTGTCCCTGGCCACACAGAAATGTTATGGCTTTCTCAGGTTATGTGCCTTTGTCCCAGTCTGCCTGTGTTCACAATTGCACAAACTCATCTTTTTTTGTACCCAGTCTATGTTGGAATACCCCTTCCCACATAATCTGGTCTCTCCAGATGCTGACTGGCATAATTGGCAAAAGCACACAAATCTGCCTAAGTACGTATGTGTGTGTCTACTTTACTTTTCTTTCTAGATACCCATCTCTAACTGGCATAGTACTCACTCTGCATTAGGCCTAGTGATGTATGCAGGATAAGGGCAAAGGGTGTGTCCAGGACATAAATTAATAGACTATTCACCTCCAGTACATAGACTAGCTTTCATTTTCACCCCTTCCTCCCCTCCCCCAGTGACATAGTCTACCCGATCAACCCCCATCGAGGCATACACTACTCAACCTCACCCGGGACATACACTAAATGACACCCTTTTGGATAAAGGGACATAGACTAATCACCACCCCCACAGAACATACACTATCTGACCCCCCAGGACATACATTATCTAACCACCATTCCCAAAGACTAACTGCCACTTCCATCTGGAACATACACTGGACATAGACTACACAGGGTCCCTACCCTGGAACACAACCCTTCTGGGACATGGACTAATTGTCACCCCTCTGGCACATACAATACTGACCCCCTCCTGGACATAATCTACCCAAAAAACCACCCAAGGGACATAGACTAACCACTGCTCCTAGGACATAGAATAACTGCCATCTCCATGGGGCATACACTGCCCCTGAACTACTGCCCAGATATAATCTAACCACCACCTCCTGGGACATTCACTACCCGATCAACCACAGACATACAATAGACTACTCAATACCCCTTCCCGGGACATACACAACCTGTCCACCAGGACATAGATTACACACCTGAGCTGCTGCTGTTGTCTCCTCCCCACATCTCAGTTGGTTCCCAGGGAAGAAGCAGCTTCGTTTTGAATCAAAGTTGGCCATTGTGAAACTGCTCTATTCTGATACAGCAGTTTCACATCAGTCATCTTGGATTCAAAACTAGGCTGCCTCTTCCCTGAGAGCCAGCTGAGATACAAAGAGTCACCCCATGCACCCACAATGTTTTGCTCTTTCAAAATGCATAGTAACCCTATTGGTGATCTATGAATGTTATAATGACTGCCCACCAACCAGTGAGTCCTGACCGGCGATGTTTGGCAGAGTTTGGGGTGGCAGTTGGTGTGACTCCCCTATTTGAATCTTGGACTGTACTGCAGCCCCTACTCTGGAACCACCACTGCATATTACGCATTCAGAATCCGGCTGCAATCAGACCTGTGCGCGACTGAGGTTCAGGCCCATAATGCACGTGGCACGATGTATTGCAGAAGCAAAATCCAATGTTTACAAGTTTACTAAGAATGCTCTAACTTTTATAACTGTCATTTCGCCTATGTAAACATTTGAATTCTAAAAGATAAAAAGATTTGCTATCATTTAGCAATCCTCTGCAATTTTGTTAGGAACTTTACAGCAATTTTTTATTTATTTTTTAATTGTCTGCAAAGTTAATCATCCAAAAATCGTTTCTCGCCTGTGCCTCCTCAGCTGATTTTATTTAACACCA
This sequence comes from Taudactylus pleione, assembly GCA_031769625.1. Taxonomy (NCBI): domain Eukaryota; kingdom Metazoa; phylum Chordata; class Amphibia; order Anura; family Myobatrachidae; genus Taudactylus; species Taudactylus pleione. The sequence continues at coordinate 3,829,773 of JAUIMM010000205.1, forward strand.
TGCTTTATAATGATTGATCATCCCCTGAACCAGCCAACCAGTAGACACGCCTCTCAGTCTTTATTGCGCTATCCTTGGAAATAATCTCGAATGAACCCAGTAGGACACAGAGAAAGGGCCACCAGCTCATCTCATCTGTGCCAAATGTTCTCTCTATCAAAGTGTAGCCTACAGGTCCTTTAAATTTTACAAGCTCATTTTCTTCAACCTCTTTTTTTTTTATCTCTTCCAAACATTTCTATCATCATTTTCTTTCCTATTTCACACCATGTTGGCAGATTTGCCCAAGGATGTCCTGGGCAGCTTATGCAAATGTAAAAGGTAATTTGAACTGCTGTGAATTATGAAAAGAGTGCCTATGACTGTAGGCTATTGGAATCAGTACAATTTTTACTAAGGAACAGTGTCAAAAGAGAACAATAGATTGCCCTATTATTCACCTTCTATGATAGCACAGAGTAAGGAAGAGTAAAAAAAAAAACGTAAAGTCGAGAATTGGAATGCATCACTGCACACAGCAGGTTACGAAGGGGTAAAGACAGTTGAAAGGAATACTAACACAAAAGCCTAGTCTACAGGATATATATATATATACTGAATACAAATAGGCCATACTGCGTAGGAAAAAAAAAAAACTGGAAGTAAGTGCACCTGATCGTATAAATGTTTTCTTGTGTTTCATTCAATATCCCCAGCAGGTAAATGGTATTGAATTGTATCTTTTTGTGTGTGCGTGTTTTGTTGTTGGAGCAGATGCTTAATATAATATACAGTACTCTACCTGCCACACACTGCTGAAGGGGAGGGGAAGGGGAATCTGTATTTATTTATGCATAGAATCTCTTTAGAATTAGAATCAGTCTATGCAAATGCTAATAATCCATGGGCACTGCACATTTCAAGTGGGAAAAGGAACTGTGATTTACTTTAAAACATCAGCATATTTGACATATACTTTACATTTTCATGAAACGGATAAGAGCTATCTCTCCAGGTACTTGCGATCATAAACACAGAGGGTTTTTCATTTAGTAATAGATGTAATAGGTAACTGAGGATGTTTCGCAGATGCGTTACAGAATTCCTTTGTATTTGATCATTGTCTTTAAGAATAAATCTTGCCACATAAAATATGCGACATAATTATGTTTCAATCATATCCCACTACCGCTGTGTGCAGGGCTTCCCTGAGATGCCTTACAATAGAAACACTATTTCTGTCCCATTTGCGAAGAGTGATAGGCAGATAAGAGTATATTGGCAAAACCTATGATGTTGGTATAGGTGTCAACGGTGTGCGATGGAGGTCAGAACATATACAGAGGGTTCCACTTACATCTAGCCTCCTGGCACGTTAAACAGCCCTTCTAGTCGCGCCATGCCGTGGTGTGTCTCAGTAGCGCAGAGCGTCTTTTCGGGCATCTTTTTTACCTTCATATGCATCTTATCCGCACAACGATGCAAATAGATAGCACAAGCAGATTCTGCTGATTAAAATGATATGCAGCATGCTTATGTTCTCTGTGCGTCTGCGGGTGTATCTGCATGCTAAACTCTACGTTACAGTGTTACAGCCGCTGGATGTAGCATTTCGCATCAAATACACCGGCACACGCTCAGAGGAGCTCATTCAGACCCGCTTGCTAAATGTAAATGCTCGCTGCTTCCGATGGTATGCGGTGTGTATGCATTGTGCGCATGCACCTTAGCGAAAGTTCACAATTCGTTCCCTCGCTGTGCATAGACAGCCCAGCCGAATGAGTGACAGGGGAAGCCGTGTGTAGGTGGTAACAGGGGCGGACCATTAAAAACGGGGTAGTGGAGGTGCAAACGCAGGCATGCCTGTGCATCTCAATGGCGTTTTAGAGGTGTGCATAATTATAAGACAGCATCATAGTACACGTCACCTGGCTAGTTTATATACTGAAGTGCTCGCAGTGTTTGCGGCAGGGTATGGTCAACCTCAAGCGCTGCGATCGCATCTGATGTTTCCCAATGTACCGATGGTTGCATACACTTCCTGGACATGACGTGCACAAGTGGGAGTCTTAAGACAGGCTGGTGGGTGTCTGCATACACTATGTGATCCCTCTCTAAGAAATACTGGGCATGATAACGCATTGCTGTGCGATTGCACTGCCTACGCAATTTGCATACATATCGTGCAAGCGATGTCTTTCAGCCTCCCCCTCTGTGTCAAACACCCACCCCCGTGTCAATCAGCCTCCCATTCTGTGTAAATCAGCCTCCCCTTCTGTGTCAATCAGCCTCCCATTCTGTGTAAATCAGCCTCACCTTATGTGTAAATCAGCATCACCCTTTGGGCGGAATTCAATTGTTTTCGCGCCCCGCATCTCCCGTCTAAAGTGACAGGAGATCGCGGGCCGCTATGCAATTGTTCAAGATTTTCGTGCTGATCGCGCCCATAGAGGTCAGGTTTAGCCGCGTAAAGCAGCTAAACCCGACCAAAGTGCTGGGCGCGATCGCGAAAAGTGATGTTTGGGCGCCCAAACATGTCACTTTTCACACATTTCAGCTCTCATCCCCCAGGGGCTGGGAGCTGAAATGTAGCGCTGGCAGCTCATCGTGCCCGACAGGAGCAAGAATTGAATAGCTCCGTCGGGCGCGATAGGAGCTGGAAAGAATTGAATTCCGCTCTTTGTGTCTCTCAGCCTGCTCCACTATGTCAATCAGCACCCCCCTGTGTTAATCAGCCTACTCCTATGTCTCTCAGCCTCCTCCTCTGTGTCAATCAGCATCATTGCCACTGTGTCTCTAAAGATGGGCATCCACTATACAATTTTCTGCCAGATATCTGTCCAATCTGGCTGGTTGGAATGAAAACCTGGTAATGTATGGGAGCAAATGACAGTCCATCATATGGTTTTAAACACTGAAAAAAGGACAAAAAAAATTGTTCAAATTTGTTCAATTCGTGTTTTACCCAATTTGTCTAAACAACCATTTTTAGCTATTTTCCAGTGTTTGCGAGCAAATGGACAATTGTCATTCCCTCCCATACATTACCAGGTTTTCATTCCAACCAGCCAGATTGGACAGATATCTGACAGAAAATTGTATAGTGGATGGGTATACAATCGGGAAGCCGGCTGCCTTAATATCAGCAGCCGGCTTCCCGACTGTCATATCCCGGTGAGGGATGAAATGCCGGGTGTCTAGATATAGGCGCCTGACCTTTCCCCGACGCCGGGAGACAGGCGCCCAGCATCCCGATTGAAGGGATGCCGTGCGCCGCGAGCAGACAGCCGCGGGGGGCGGAGGGGTTAGGTTTATGGCACCCGGGGGGGACTTAGGGTTAGGCACCCCCCCGGGAGGGTTAGGGTCAGGCTAGGGGGAGGGAGGGTTAGGGTTAGGCACCCCCGGGGGGGACTTAGGGTTAGGCACCCCCCCGGGGGATTTAGGTTTAGGCAGCGGGGAACGGGGGGGATTAGGGTTAGACACTTGGGGGGCAGGTTAGGGTTAGGCACCCCTAAGGAGGGTTAGGGTTAGGGGGTTAGGTTAGGTTAGATAGTACTTACCTATCCATGATCGGGTTTTCCATCGCTGTCGGGCTTCCGCTGCCAGGAACTCTGCTGCTGTCAACCAGGCGCTGCCGGGAATCGAACCGCCGACTATGCGGCTGGTGGTATTTCATACCGTTTCCAGTGGATGCCCAGCTTAAGGCAGGCTCCATCATCCTCTGTCTCCCCAGCACGTATCTTCATCTCCAGCCTCCCCAATTATCCAGCAATTATCCAGCCAGGGGTTAACAGTAATAATAAAAGGCCTCCAAATGTGACAGACTGTTTCTCCCTCCAAGCACAAGAACAAGAGCCATGCTGGAGCTACTGCATTAGCAATTTAGCTGCACTGCTTTTAGCTATTCACACAGCTTACAGTGTGACAGTGCTGCTCTCCAGACTGTGACAACCACCCTCTCTATCAGCTGGGTTACTGACCAGTGTGCCAGGCTGCAGGAGCTTCACCAGGAACTTTCATTCATCCATGTCACCAACCAAGACTCTAGAAGACAAGGTATGCCAGTGCTCAGGCTCTAATGTAGCAACTCCACAGACTTTTCATGCTGCTGGCAATGTCTCATGGGATTTGTAGTTTATCTCTTCCTGGTCAGAGTGGGAGCAGTATAAGATAAACTACAAAACCCATGTCACTCCTCCTCCTTCTCTGGCCAGCGTGGGTGCCTCGGGCTAACAGCTGACTGCCTGCCTGCTTGTGCTTGTGACTGCTGCGGGCGGGTCTTGGCTGCCGCCCACAGCTTAACTATGCTTGGCTCTGCTCTCCCCCATCTGCACTGAAATGCACCCTACAGGTACAGTAGGTGGGCAGAGCCGGGGCTGTGTTTTACGGGGGGCGATCACCCTTATCGCCCCCCCCCTGGATCAGCCACTGTCACTGACCCATCTATACATTACACTACATTACTGACCCCTCTATAACCTACATTACATTACTGACCCCTCTATATCCCACACTACTGACCCCTCTATACCCTACACTACATTACTGACCCCTCTATACAATACACTATATCACTGACCCATCTATACCCTACACTACATCACAGACCCCTCTATACCCCACACTACTGACCCCTCTATACCCTACACTACATTACTGACCCCTCTATACCCTACACTACATCACTGACCCCTCTATACCCTACACTACATTACTGACTCCTCTATACCCTACACAACATTACTGATCCCTCTATACCTACATTATAATTCTGACCCCTCTATAGCCTACACTACATTACTGACCCCTCTATAGCCTACACTACATTACTGACCCCTCTATACAATACACTATATCACTGACCCCTCTATACCCTACACTACATTACTGAACCCTCTATACCCAACACTACATTACTGACCCCTCTATACCCTACACTACATTACAGACCCATCTATACAATACACTACATTACTGACCCCTCTATACTCTACACTACATTACTGACCCCTCTATACAATACACTATGTCACTGACCCCTCTATACCATACTGACATTACTGACCCCTCTATACCCTACACTACATTACTGACCCCTCTATATCCTACACTACATTACTGACCCCTCTATACCGTACACTACATTACTGACCCCTCTATACAATACACTATATCACTGACCCCTCTATACCCTACATTACTGACCCCTTTATACCCTACACTACATTACTGACCCCTCTATATCCTACAATACATTACTGGCCCTTCTATACAATACACTACATTACTGACCCCTCTATATCCTACAATACATTACTGACCCTTCTATACAATACACTACATTACTGACCCCTCTATAACCTACACTACATTACTGACCCCACTATACCCTACACTACATTACTGACCCCTCTATACCCTACACTACATCACTGACCCCTCTATACAATACACTATATCACTGACCCCTCTATACCCTACACTACATTACTGACCCCTCTATACAATACACTATATCACTGACCCTTCTATACCCAACATTACTGACCCTTTTATACCCTACACTACATTACTGACCCCTCTATATCCTACAATACATTACTGACCCCGCTATACAATACACTATATCACTGACCGCTCTATACCCTACACTACATTACTGACCCCTCTATACCCTACACTACATTACTGACCCCTCTATACCCTACACTACATTACTGACCCTTCTATACCCTACACTACATTACTGACCCATCTATACAATACACTACATTACTGACCCCTCTATACCCTACACTACATTACTGACCCCTCTTAACCATACACTACATTACTGACCCCTCTATACTCTACACTACATTACTGACCCCTCTATACAATACACTATGTCACTGACCCCTCTATATCCTACACTACATAACTGACCCCTCTATACCGTACACTACATTACTGACCCCTCTATACAATACACTATATCACTGACCCCTCTATACCCTACAATACTGACCCCTTTATACCCTACACTACATTACTGACCCCTCTATATCCTACAATACATTACTGGCCCTTCTATACAATACACTATATTGCTGACCCCTCTATACCCTACATTACTGACCCCTTTATACCCTACACTACATTACTGACCCCTCTATATCCTACAATACATTACTGACCCTTCTATACAATACACTACATTACTGACCCCTCTATAACCTACACTACATTACTGACCCCACTATACCCTACACTACATTACTGACCCCACTATACAATACACTATATCACTGACCTCTCTAAATCCCACACTACTGACCCCTCTATATCCTACACTACATTATTGACCCCTCTATAAAATACACTATATCACTGACCCCTCTATATCCTACACTACATTACTGACCCCTCTATACCCTACACTACATTACTGACCCCTCTATACCCTACACTACATTACTGACTGCTCTATAACCTACATTATAATTCTGACCCCTCTAAACCCTACACTACATTACTGACCCCTCTATACCCTACACTAGTGACCCATCTATACCCTACACTTCATTACTGACCCCACTATACAATACACTACATTACTGACCCTTCTATATCCTACACTTCATTACCGACCTCTCTAAGCCTACACTACATTACTGACCCCTCTATACAATACACTTTATCACTGACCCCTTTATACCCTACACTACATTACTGACCCCTCTATATCCTACACTAGTGACCGATCTATACCCTACACTAAATTACTGACCCCTCTATATCCTACACTACATTACTGACCTCTCTATACAATACACTATATCACTGACCCCTTTAAACCCTACAATACATTAATGACCCCTCTATACCATACACTATATCACTGACCCCTCTATACCCTACACTATATCACTGACCCCTCTATATCCTACATTACAGACCCCTTTATACCCTTCACTATATTACTGACCGCTCTATAAGCTACATTATAATTCTGACCCTTCTATATCCTACACTACATTACTGACCTCTCTAACCCTACACTACATTACTGACCCCTCTATACAATACACTTTATCACTGACCCCTTTATACCCTACACTACATTACTGACCCCTCTATACCCTACACTAGTGACCCATCTATACCCTACACTAAATTACTGACCCCTCTATATCCTACACTACATTACCGACCTCTCTATACAATACACTATATCACTGACCCCTTTAAACCCTACAATACATTAATGACCCCTCAATACCCTACACTATATCACTGACCCCTCTATACCCTACACTATATCACTGACCCCTCTATATCCTACATTACTGACCCCTTTATACCCTTCACTATATTACTGACCGCTCTATAAGCTACATTATAATTCTGACCCCTCTATATCCTACACTACATTACTGACCCCTCTATATCCTATGTAAAGATAAGAGAAAAAGAACTCCTTGTATGAGGCACACCCCTGATAACACAGAGAGAGGAGAAGAAAATACAAATAGCATGTACTCTAGATAGAAAAAATGGATTATATTAAAATTTAACCTTTTTTAATACAACTATAAAACCTAATGTTGACCGATAGACAATAATCAATCTGCAACCAAAGTATACTAATACAGCATTAAACCTGCAGATTATTCTGCACAATCAATCTTTAAATGCATGTACCAAACCAGCCCATATCCTAATATTCCTGAGCCAGTATAACGGCTGCAGTAGCTGGTTGAAGAGGCATGAATTGGATTCAAAATAATGACATATAATAAATCATAGAGGTATACAACCTCTTATACCTTGGCGAAGATATAACATAAACAAATATGACAATACAATGTGGACACAACACATAATTAAAAAGCTGTACACCAAACCCACATATCACTTAGTGGCAATTCACTGGTATAAGATACTAAGAGGCGTCCCTCTATTTAGATTTTGTGGAGAATATATATAATATCTGTATAGATGTGAAAGGTAAAGTGTGTGTATTTATGGGTCAGATTCTGCTGTTCCACGTCATATGTATATATAGAGGACGTGGAATGAGTTTCCGGGCTTTCTGGAGAAAGCCCGCTTCTGGCGAAACGCGCGTCGGTCTTCCAGCTGGGGGATCCCAGTGCGCACTGAGGATCCATTCACCGCATACCCCTTTGGAGAAATTTCTGACAGGTACTGTCCTAATATCTTCTTTCCCTGCTCTCTCATTAGATGTCTATGCTGTGAATTCCTGCGCTGCTAATAGCAACAGGCTTTTCACAGCAAGATTGACACTAACAGTAGAAGCAGGCTGCACTGTTTCCATGTGTGCTGGGTGCCAGTGAAACTCATTCCACGTCCACTATATATATATATGACGTGGAACAGCAGAATCTGACCCATAAATACACACACTTTACCTTTCACATCTATACAGATATTATATATATTCTCCACAAAATCTAAATAGAGGGACGCCTCTTAGTATCTTATACCAGTGAATTGCCACTAAGTGATATGTGGGTTTGGTGTACAGCTTTTTAATTATGTGTTGTGTCCACATTGTATTGTCATATTTGTTTATGTTATATCTTCGCCAAGGTATAAGAGGTTGTATACCTCTATGATTTATTATATGTCATTATTTTGAATCCAATTTAATGCCTCTTCAACCGGCTACTGCAGCCGTTATACTGGCTCAGGAATATTAGGATATGGGCTGGTTTGGTACATGCATTTAAAGATTGATTGTGCAGAATAATCTGCAGGTTTAATGCTGTCTTAGTATACTTTGGTTGCAGATTGATTATTGTCTATCGGTCAACATTAGGTTTTATAGTTGTATTAATAAAGGTTACATTTTAATATAATCCATTTTTTCTATCTAGAGTACATGCTATTTGTATTTTCTTCTCCTCTCTCTGTGTTATCAGGGGTGTGCCTCATACAATGAGTTATTTTTCTCTTATCTTTACATACCATTATACATACTCCAGGGAGCACCCCCTGTCTCTTTTGCTATCCCTATTTTTTAATACATCATATGTGAAGAAATACTCCTGTGCAACTGTACTTTCCCCTTTTTCCCTTTTTCCCTATCTGTATGGCCCTCTATATCCTACACTACATTACTGACCCCTGTATACAATACACTATATCACTGACCCCTCTATACCCTACACTACATCACTGACCCCTCTATATCCCATACTACTGACCCTTCTATACCCTACACTACATTACTGACACCCCTATACCCTACACTACATCACTGACCCCTCTATACCCTACACTACATTACTGACACCTCTATACCCTACACTACATCACTGACCCCTCTATACCCTACACTAGATCACTGATCCCTCTATACCCCACACTACTGACCCCTCTATACCCTACTCTACATTACTTAACCGCTCTACCCTACTCTACATTACTAAACCTCTCTATACCCTACACTACATTACTGACCGCTCTATACCCTACACTACATTACTAAACCTCTCTATACCCTACACTACATTACTGACCCCTCTATACCCTACACTATATCACTGACCCCTCTATACCCTACACTACATCACTGACCCCTCTATACCCTACACTACCTCACTGACCCCTCTATACCCCACACTACATCACTGATCCCTCTATACCCTACACTACTGACCCCTCTATACCCTACTCTACATTACTAAACCTCTCTATACCCTACACTACATTACTGACCACTCTATACCCTACACTACATTACTGACCCCTTTATACCCTACACTATATCACTGACCCCTCTATACCCTACACTACATTACTGACCCCTCTATACCCTACACTACATTACTGACCCCTCTCTACCCTACACTACATCACTGACCCCTCTATACCCTACACTACATTACTGACCCCTCTATACCCTACACTATATCACTGACCCCTCTATACCCTACACTACATTACTGACCCCTCTATACCATACACTACATCACTGACCCCTCTATACCCTACACTACATCACTGACCCCTCTATACAATACACTATATCACTGACCCCTCTATACCCTACACTACATTACTGACCCCTCTATACCCTACACTATATCACTGACCCCTCTATACCCTACACTACATTACTGACCTTTCCATACATGCAACTACATTACAGACCCATCTACATCCTACACCAATGGTTCACAATCTTGGTTCTCAGGACCCCACAGAGTTCACGTTTTCCAGGTCACCTAGCTGGTGCACATGTGTATTTATTACTCACTGACACATTTTAAAAGATCCACATAAGGAGCAAATTTTTTTCACTTGTGATTCTGTGAGGGGACCTATAAAACATGCACTGTTTGGGGTTCTGAGGACAGAGTTTGAGAACCTGTGCCTACTATAGTAATAGGCCACTGATTGGCTGTGAGAGGCCTGTTTGTTAGCCAATCAGCAACCTGGCTGTTGATTGACAGCCAGGCCACTCACAGCCAATCAGTGGTCAGTTAGTATAGTAGCAGCCACTGATTGGCCCAGGAAGTTCATGAAACCATCCAAACTCCAGGGTGCTACTGGAGAAGAGGACAGGACACAGGGGACAAGGTGAGTAGAGTGTGAGTGTGAGTGTATGTAATAAAATGTTACTTTCTGTGGTGAATGTACTGTGGTTATTCACGTATTCTTTACAGGGTGGTACCGGTGCCGGCTGCCTGCTGGCACTTGTGATTCTAAAAGTGCTAGGACCTGTAGTCTCACTGTGAAAAATAATATTACACTGTTATTATTAACACTATTACCCCGGCACCCACCGGCCAGGGGTGCAGGAAAGAGTCCTGGGCTTCAGTCCAGGCCTTGGTTGCTCAGTAGAGGTGGGACACCTTTATTGGGGGTCCCCACCTGCCCTGGGATCCCAGCCTGGGCTGACTAGTTTGGGGTGTTAATGACCTGGTGATAGGGTCCACCTGCTGGGCATTACTCCAAGGCTAGAGGAGCCAGGGGCTGGTTTTAAAAATGTATTTCTATTTGTGCATTCACCCGTGTTCTGTATAGAGTCTCTTGATTTCTCACACAAGTTTGCCTTAAGTAAATTTGCGAGTTTAAAATAAATGGACAAACACTCCCATGATTGCAATCTTGGACCAACATGATTTATAGTAAATTTACCCCCCCAGGTGTAGGATCAATATCATTTTTCCTACAGTACTTGTGGGCCATGAAAGAAAGAAGATTTATATGCAAGCTTTGAGTCATGGAACACTATTTAAAAATGTTTAAGGGAAAAACAAGAAGTTATGAATGTGGAATTGAATGGCCAATATATCATGTGTGCGTCGGCCATTGTGTACAAATGATATGTCTGTGAATGACATCATTCACAGATATATCGCATTGGCTGTGCAGCACAGCCGATAGCAGATACGTGCTGTGTATATGGGCAGTTAGACGACTGCTCATACACTTGCTGCCCAGGCCCAGGGAAAGGGAGCGTGACCTAATCGCAGGAGACTTGGCCATGCCCCCATTGAAACAAAATAAGAAAAAAAACTTTTTGCACCCCGGGGAAGGGGGCACTGCAAGCCTCTAAGTCTGGTGCAAATCCAGGAGGAGGGTACGATCAGTGTGATCGCTGACCACACAGGCAAAGGAGAGTTTCCCACTGCAGCCCAGCACCCAGCAGCATGTGCTGGGCTGCAGACAGGGATGGGGTGCTAGACCAAGGCCCCCAAACTCAGCAAACTCAGGCCCAGGTAATTAGTACCCGCCCCACATCCTCTCAGCGCCCTCTCAGTCAATCTGCAGATATATTTTTCAGATGTGTACTCAGTTTTAGAGTCTGCAGATAAGCACTTGGTAGGTTGAAATGAACCAAAAGTCAATGGCAAAAGCTCTAAAGAGATAAGTCCAAGGTGACACAACAACCTCACAAAAACAACTTCTCGGTTGTTGGGGGCACACAATTATACAGCTACCAAGAGGGAACTGTTGCTAGAATAAGCATACCTCCTTATAGCCAAATCCAAAGCATTAACATACAAGGCCAAAGACAAGGTGAGGCTGTGAATGAGCAGTAGTAAACAAAATGCTAAATGAGAAGGTCTTTAACGCGTTTCTCCACCTTTGTAAATATTTGCAATCTCATATTTTATCATTACGAGTGCAATAATTTGTTATATTATTCCAGGACAACCTTTATGATTATTAATATGATGGGCATAACAACTTTAGGGGACATTAACGGTACAACAAGTGCAAGTATACACTAGTGACCATATCCATTCTGGCACTTGTACAGTAGTTCCAGCATGCAAGAACATTCAAGGGCTTTCAGTGCATGATAGCACTTGTAATGCCACAAGTACTGTACTTGAACTATATTTGGGTAATATTAACTTGGTTAATATAGGGTCAAGGCCATAACTACGGGTGTGCAAGCGGTGCCACCACCCAGGTCACAGGGTCCTGGGTACAGCACGATCACTGGCTCCCATCCCCTGCATCTGGTTAGCAGAGTGCCTGGAATGGGATCCTGTAGCCAGTATTGCTGGACGTTCCTGGCATGCACCCTGCAACCTATACAGCTGCCAGGATCATCCTTCATTTACAGGTGCATTCAGTTTATAACACTGTGTGATCTACAATATATGCTTCTTATTTCTGAAAAAAATAATACAATAAAATTAGGATTGCAGTTTCAGATCAGGTAGTATTCATTCATTTATGTGCGGCTGCCATTTAGTAAAGCACATAGTTTACAGCATACTTACCCACTCTCCCGGAAGTTGTGGGAGGCTCCTGAATTTTCAGACAGCCCCCTCACATCCCCAAAAGAGTTTGGGATAACATCCCTTTTTTTTACTTATTTACTGAGTGGGCTATATTGGATCAACAGAGGAGTAAGGGTTTAAATAAATCAAGAATGCCATGGATGAGGAATTAAGAGCATCCATTTATTAAAAATAGAACACGCATCAGTAAGTAATTTAGGGTACAATAAGAAAAAACGTTTTTGAATACATCCCACTAGGCAGGATCTGACAGGGTTCCTGTTTCGATTAGGTTTAGGACAGAGATGAGCGGTTTGGATTACCTGTAATCCGAACTCACCCGAACTTCAGATATCCGAGTTAATCCGAGCAGTGGCTCGGGTCTACCCACCTGACTCAGAATCCACTTTGAAGTAAAACATCATCCTCGCGGCATCAGATTCTCACAGGTTTTGGATTCTATATAAGTCATCATGGCTGTGACTCGGTGCCATTTCACTGTCAGGCACATTGCTGTATACTGCACTGTACTCTGCTGTACAGGCTGTGCTGTGTTCACTTCAAACTCACAAATGGCTGTGCTGCTCTGTATAATCAATGTGTATAGGGGTGGCATGCTGCTGTATGCTGCACTGTACTCTGCTGTATTTGCTGTGCTGTGTTCAGACTCACAAGGGGCTGTTCTTCTCTATATAGTAGTCAGTGTGTATAGGGGGCATGCTGCTGCATGCTGCACTGTAGTCTGCTGTATTGGCTGTGCTGTGTCCAGACTCAAAAGGGGCTGTGCTGCTCTGTATAGTCAATGTGTATAGGGGGCATGCTGCTGTAAGCTGCGCTGTACTCTGTTGTATTGGCTGTGCTGTGTCCAGACTCACAAGCTGTGCTCTGTATAGTCAACGTGTATAGGGGCCTGCTGCTGTATGCTGTCCTGTAGTCTGCTGTATTGGCTGTTCTATGTCCAGACTCAAAAGTGGCTGTGCTGCTCTGTATAGTTAGTGTGTATAGGGAGGCACGCTGCTGTTTGCTGTGCTGTACTCTGCTGTGTTGGCTGTGCTGTGTCCAGACTCACAAGCTGTGCTCTGTATAGTCAATGTGATTAGGGGCATGTGGCTGTATGCTGCACTGTACTGTACTCTGCTGTAAATTCAATAGGCTGTCCTGTGTCCAAACTCATTAAATGGCTATGCTCTGTATAGTCAGTGTGTATAGGGGCACTCTGTTGTATGCTGTACTGTACTCTGCTGTAAATTTCCTGTGCTGTGTCCATCTACAGTGGTTGTTCGCAAGCAGCACTACATTGTGTATTGTTACTGTCAGTTGCAAAAAAAAGTAAAAACATTTTGAAAAGTTAAAACTAATTAATTAATAAAAAGATTATTTTAACTTTAGGTTTGCACAAACTGTGTGTGCTGTACCCCTGTACGTTGTTATTATTCACATACATAATAAAATAAAACCCCTTTGAATTATTTTAACTTTAGGTTAGCACAACCCATGTGTGCTGTACCCCTGTACATTATTATTATTCAAATACATAATAAAATAAAACCCCTTTGAATTGCCACAGTGAGAGTTGAGCTACAAAATTAAAAATAAAGATATTCTTCTTACTATTGTTTTGTTTTAAAATAAAGATATTCTTCCTACTACTGTTTTGTTTGTACTGCTTGGTGCACTTTACCCTAGTGTGCTTTGTTCATGTGTATATATAAGCCCTGTGACTCTACACTGTTTTGATCTGAGCTGCAAAGTTAAAAAAATACAGATCTATTGTTGTTTGTACTGTTTGGTGCATTTTACCCTAGTGCGCTTTGTTCACATACATACTGTATACTGTATATAGTAAGCTCTCCCTGTGACTCCACTCTGTTTCGAACCAAGCTTCAAAGTAAAAAAAATATAGATCTATTGTCGTTTGAACTGTTTGGTGCACTTTACCCTAGTGCGCTTTGTTCACATGCATATATAAGCCCTGTGACTTCACGCAGTTTTTAACCAAGCTGCAAAGTTCGAAAAAATATACAAGATCTGTTGTTGTTTGTACCGTATGGTGCCCTATGACTCCATGCAGTGATCTGCAAATTGAAAAATGCATAACGTACAGTTTAGAGAAGAGCATCCAAATACTGTTGCTGCATCTGCTGCCACCAGTCATGATGACGACACATAGTCCATCAAGATCATCTACCAAAGCCGACGCTCAAGGGCATAATGGGTCTAAAATAAAAGAAACAATATAAAGTGCTACAAAAACACATCATATAAAGGCAAAGAGTAGTGTAGAAAGAACATAAAATTACCAACATGCCATTCACCACAAGCAGTGGCAAGGAAAGACTGAGGCCTTGGCCATTATTTATGAGTGGTGTTTCTGCAAGTTTAAGTGAGGCATCTTACTCTGCCTCTCATGATGATGCAAGACCTTTTCACTCAGAGTGTAGAAGAGGTGTAAAATAATGAAAACCAGTAAGGCAGTAGAACAAACTGTGAGTTCAAAAACATAAATGTCACAAATATCTGAGGAAAGTCTAAGTGTGTCCACGAGTGTTATGTGCGAGCCTGACTTGTCTCATACTGTTGTACTCGCAGAGAAGCCACCTTCCACCATTTCTGCTCCTTCTGCAAATGTGGGGATGAGCAGCACAAATATAGCTGATGACATCGAAATTGAGGATGCCACCGAGGAAGTGCAAGAGGATGAGGGGGATATTTGTGTAGCTGATGCTGGTGCTAATGAGGATGTTGAGGATGAGGATGTTGGTGTAAGTCAGGAACCAGTGGAAGCAGCTCTTGGTCATGCTAAGAGGAAGGTCATTGTCATGTCTGCGCATAAAAAAAATGCACCTCTTCCTTTATGTGTGGAATTATTTTTACCCAAATCCTGACAACAATTGTCAAGTCATCTGTAGCTTTTGTAAAACCACTGTAAGTAAAGGAAGGGACATTAACCATCTAGAAACCTCCTCCTTGTTACGTCATTTGCAGCAAGCTCATGAAAAAATTTTTACAACATCAGAAACTGGTGCTAAAAAAATAACAACAAGCAGTCCAGCATCAGCTAGCTCCATTCTCTCAACTAGATCCCTGCACCTGCAATCTCTACCGCCAAGAACTTCATCCTCAATATCCTCAGTAATGATCGGAGGTAGTCCTGTATTCAATTTGTTAAGGCTAGGTGACTCCTCCCCTACCCAGGATTCCTCAGAAAAATCCTTCAGCACTATGCCTGCTGCTGCTGCTGCTGTGGATGGATCTTCATTCCAGAAGGGGAACAAGAAGACTGCTATTTTTAAAAAAAAACAACTGATTGTGAAAGAATCCTTTGCAAGGGGAAGAAAGTATGACATCTCTCACTCAGTTGCATAGTGGATCATAGATGCCATCACAGCTATGCTAGTATTAGATCTGCATCCAATATCCCCCATTAATGCAGTGGGTTTTACACAGTTAATTGTGTCCCCATACCAAATCCATCTCCATTCCATTTTACCTGAAAATCCATTGTCATGCTCCACTCACAGCACTTTGGTCAGGTATCTGCTACAAGTGGAAAATGGAGAAAGGTACACCGCTATGGCCCAGAGGAAGTACTTTGGAGAAGTACTAATACGTATTCTATACCTTTTGGTACAGAGTTGGCACAATGGGGATTGCTTCCAGTAGTGGTACAGAACGACAAGAGGGAATATCCGCTGAGGAGTAGGATACTCTTCTGGCACTTCAGGGTGGTGGTTGCGCTGACTGCACAGAGTGTGGATACTGGTGCACCATTACTGCAGAAGGTGATTCAGTGGTTGAACTTGATCAGTGTGTACAGAGTACATGATGTGCGAATCCAGATGCACTGGAGAGTGGTTCCGAAGTTGAACCCAGTTGTGTGTACTGAGTACACAATGTGCGAATCCAGATGCACTGGAGGATGGTTCGGTAGTTGTACTCAGTTGTACTCAGTTGTGTGTTCTAAGTACACAAGGTGCGAATCCAGACGCACCTTAGGATGGTTCAGTAGTTGTACTCAGTTATGTGTACAGAGTACACAATGTGCGAATCCAGATGCACCAGAGGGTGGTATCGAGATGATATCTGGCAATAACTGGAGAGTGAGGAACAGGAACCAGGAACAGGATGACAACAAGCATACACCAGTAGTGATGACATTGCACAGGAAACTTCCTGGTGTCCAAAGCCCAGTTATATACCCTAAGGTAGCAGTTCATTGGAGATCAGCGTCAGCTGACCGAGACTACGCTACCATTGGTTGAAGGAACAGTCAGGTGAGAAAGACTAACATGACGGCACCCATGAAAGCAACCTCGGAAACCAAGACACGGAGCCATAAATGGAAGTCAAAGAGCACATACTGTAAGGCAAAATCCTCACGTCACCCGCTGCCACGCCTGACGTCTGACTGCATAAGAAGTCAGGGGAAGACGGTGCTGGGGTGAGTAATGGCCGATCCTAGGCCAAACCCTGACAGCCATATCTCGGCATTACCAGGAAGTTACAAAAAAAACAAATTATTGGCCTACAAAATGCAAATGTACCCACTGTCTACTTAACCACAGATATGTGGAAAATTGGTAGTGGCCAAACTGAAAATTACATGACTGTAATTACATTACTTAGGATTTGTGATATCTGCCACCAATATTGTGAGTGCATTACAGCTGAGTGAATTCCAACATGTCCCATTGCTTGCTCACAAAATCAACTTGGTGGTACATAATTTGGTCCACAAAATTTTGAGACATTTTTGCAATTCAGCATGTAGAAGATTGCAGCAGCTGCAAGAACAGTTGAATTTGCCCTGCCGCCAACTAAAAGAGGTGGTAACCAGGTGGAATTCCACCCTTTATATGCTTCAGTGGACGGATGAACAGCAAAATCCATCCATAGCTATACAACAAGCTATGACATTGGGAGAGGAGGGGGAGTGTTCCTTAGTCCAAAGCAGTGAAGAATGCTTTCTGTCTTGTGCAAGGTGCTCAAATCCTTTGAAGTAGCCACCTGTGAAGTGAGTTCAGACACTGCTAGCTTGAGTCAGGTGATTCCCCTAATTAGGCTTTTGGAAAATCAGCCCGAGAAATTGATGGAGGAGATGAAACAAGCAATTCTGCTAAGTATGTTGGTCTTGTGGATCAATTCCTTTATTTGCTTCATCAGGATCCAAGGGTTGTTAGTATATTGAAATTGGATCGCTACAATTTATACTAGATACTAGATTTAAGTCATACATTGTGTCTTTCTTTCCAACTGACCCAGATCTTAAGAGATGCAAAGAGCGCCTGGTGACCAAGTTGGCAGTTCAAGTGGTACACGACACAACAATATCTCCTCCTTCAGTTTTTCCGGCAGCTGCCAGGAAATAACTCAGCTTTCCCAAAAGACCCAGTGGTGATGCAGATGAGTCAACACAACATTGTGACATCTTGTTGGGTCTCAAGCTGGGCATCCACTATACAATTTACTGTCAGATATCTGTCCAATCTTGCTGGTTAGAATGAAAACCTGGTCATGTATGGGAGCAAATGACAGTCGATCATGTGGTTTTAAACACTGAAAAAAGGACAAAAAATTGTTTATATTGGTTACATTTGTGTATTTTAACCAGTTTGCCTGAACAACCATTTTTGGCTATTTTCCAGTGTTTGTGAGCAAATGGATGATTGTCATTTGCTCCCATACATTACCAGGTTTTCATTCCAACCAATCAGATTGGACAGATATCTGACAGAAAATTGTATAGTGGATGCCCAGCTTTATAGAATTGCCAAAGATTATTGACAAAGCTACCATTACTCCATCTGATAGGGTCACCATCTAAAGGATGGTGGAGGACTATTTTCATGACTCCATACAAATAGGCATGTCCCTTTGACTACAGGAAAGGAAAAAAGGCCATATGAGGCCCTTTTACAGACTTGCTTTGCATTACTTAAGCTGCCTACCTTCCAATATAAACTCAGAAAGAGTTTTCAGCACAGGTGGGAACTTTATCAGCGATAGGCTAGGAGGCTACTATCTCAAAATGTGGAAGAGATGACTTTAATCAAAATTATCTAGAAATTCCATGGGGAAGACCTTTACCACCAATTATGTAAAACAATACAGAGGTACATGTACTGGTGAATTCTAGCAGGATTTAATTAATATTGTATGAGGATGGTGTATACACTGAATAGGATGAGGAATCAGATGAGTAGAATTACCTCTTCCAACTGTAGAGAGGATTAACAGTACTGTTAGCTGCCTTTAGCCCAAGCTTGTTTTGTGGGGGGCTTAAACAAAGCAATCACTTCAGCCACAAGTGGTAGTCCCTGTTGCTGAAGTGATTGATTTGTTAAACTGTGCATGTCCTGTTTAATATGTACACCAGAAGGGCCAGTTTGAGTGCCCAAGACTATTCCATCTTGCACCTCTTTTCTTTGCAGTATGCACTGAATGGGGCATTGCTGACTGTCTTTTTGCATAGACACCAAACATTTTTATAGTTTATTAAACTGCCATCCTGTCTGCTACTGCAGTGCCACTCTTGTTTCCTGGATGTGCCATGTTGGAAGTTAAACTGCCACAGCTGCTGAAATCTTCTACATGCAGTTGAATGCCAAAAATGACCAGACATTTTTATGGCCACAGATAGCATCTTCTGCATGCCCCTTTCATTTTTTTAAAAAAATTTGAATCACCAAGTCATTGGGTGGGTAAAACATGGGACATGTTCACCCAGTTGTAATTATTAATTAATTTCTGCCTTGGCAGTCTAATGTGAGCTGACATTCCTGTGGTCCTGTGTGAAATGGTGCCTAAATTACTACAAGAGGGACTTTTATCGAATCCAAAACCCTTTAAATCCAATACTGGGAAGGTGATGTTTTGCCTCGATTTTGAATCCGAGCCTGATGGGAAAACCTCAGCCGGGGCTTGAATCCCATCGGATCCCCCTCCTCCTCTTCGTAATCAAAAAATTGTATTAAATATACAAACTAATCAATCCTTCCTTCCTTTCCCTGCCTTCAAATACATACATACTCAATCTCTATCAGGCTTCTTGATTAATGAAAACATTTGCTTCCTGATGTGCCATGTTGAAAGTTGAACTGCCACATGTTTGTGCTGCCCACTGCTGTCACTTAGTTTAGTCAGCCAACTAGCTCGGTGCAACCTTTTGGCCTAAACTGGATAAAAACAATATTGTGAGCTGTGAAGTTGTCAAAATTGACAGGAAATTAGTGGAAATTAATGTTATTGAGGTTAATACTCTAGGAACAAATAAGGCTCAAATTATATGATTTTAGATTTTTTTTTGTCAACTTATAGAAAAAAAATTCAAAACCAAAAACCAGTCACGGCGGTTTTGCAAAACCAAAACCGGCCGACGAATTAGAACCAAAACCAGCAAAAATGATCAAGCGCACATCTTTAGTTGAGGATCATTTCATTAAGCTGACCACCCCCATGGCAATTTACTGTATTGGACTTTAGTATGAGGACACCTATGCTTGCAAAAATGTATATATATTTAAAATAAACTGTATAGATTATATCATAATCTATAGCTTTCAAAGTTGCATTAAAAATAACTACTTCTTGAAATGTTTTCTGTTTGCTATTTGTTTTCCTCATGTCATTGCCTGCTGTTTGGTCATAAGAACTATGGGAAAACAATTGTTTTTCTGAATCAACTTAAATTCTAGCATTGAACTTCAGATGTGTTTAAAGCTGCAGAATACTGATTGCATGAAATTCCTTTTCATGCACCCTAAACTTTATTTGTCTGTTTTGCTACTGATGCCAAATAGACATTTAGTTTTGGTTTATTATCCATTATTGCTTGTGAGTTTCATTCCAAATAACAGCATGACAGATTCTTCCATTCACATGTACATGCTTCACATATCTTACAGGTGACCGTGCCACAGCTTCAGCACTTAGAAAAAAATATTTTCAAGGACATTAAATAATATTTTTCCAAACCTGTTACCCAAAACTAGGTAAATCGCAGGTTTTTGCTATTGATCACTAGAAATCATGATAATACTCTACCTCATCACTTGGTTCTTCTTTAAATAACATTTAAAAAAATTTTGTTTTTAGAACCGTCTGTTCTCAAAGTATAAACAAACATTTTACACTGTCGATTGGAAGACAGCACTGAAGATACAAGAATATTAATCCTTTCAATGTTGAATGCATCAGTATTGCTCATCTGAGATTTGTAGCATTCAGTATGGGTTGGATATGGGTTGCCGCTGTCAAGGTCCCAGCGATCAGAATCCCAACGCTGGGATCCTGACAGGGTTAGCATACCGACACTAGGTCGGTATGTTAACCCTCCCTCCCCCTCTCCCTACCCTAACCCTCCCTTCCTGGTGCCTAACCCTAACCTCCCCCCTAGTGTCTGAACCTAACCCCCCTCCCCGCACCCTAAACCTAACCCTACCTTCCCCTCCCCATAGTGCCTATAACTAACCCTGCACCCTAACCCCCGATACTTACCTTCGGGATGCCGACGGTTGTTATTTTGGAGCCTGCTGTCGGGATTCCGGCGCCGGTATTTAGACTGTCAGCATCCTGTCATCCGGGATGCTGACTATATCCCTTCAGTATGTATAGCTATAAATTCAGTATAAATAGCAATAACAACAAGCAATTACCAGCAGAAATGAATTACTTACCTGGCACAGTCACATCCTATGCAACTATGCCACCCCACCGCGTCCCTTGTCTGTTATGGAGCGGAGGAATTCCGTTCTACACATTATCTCCTCCACCTGCTACCGCTACTTCAGAGTGATTTTGCTGACATCACTCCCAAAATCTCGCCCCAGAATGCCATATGACCAGTACTCTGGGGTACATGTGCTGTATACCAAAAGTACCAGGAGTTCCCCTCTGAGCACTAGTATGCTGATCTCTGAATGTGGAGGGATCAGATGCAGCAGGGGGGAATGATGATTAGTCCCCCCTGCCTCATGCTCCGCGGCGCTCAGCATTAAGGTGAGAGGGTGGGATATGCCATAAGGGAAGAGAAGTAATGGGGGGGCTCTTTTGGCACTGGAGGGAAGTAGGAGGGTGGGTTATGCCCAACAAAAGTTTTTTTGGATTGGGGGAATATAGTAAATATATCAACTATGTATAAGGTGACAAATAGGGGATATTCCAATACAATGGGGGTTCATTCACACTGGGGGTTGAAGGTGGGGACTCTGCCACTGTGATCAGTTACCATTAGGGGTGAAACTGCTGGGGATCTTTCATCACGGAGACAGGGTGGGGGCTATATCCACTGGGGGGGTGGGAAGTGATTTTACAATGGGGCCCTATGGACAAAACACCCCTTAGATAGATAACCATGTTTTGGTTTTCGTGTTGGTTTTGGATCTGGATCTCCCCTGGTTTTGGATCTGGATTGGTTTTGCCAAAACATCAAGCCACGTTTTGTTTTTTGGTTTTGATTTTGGAACTGGATTTTTTCTTAAAAAATCACAAAAACAGTTAATATTACATAAAATTGGCCTGTTTTTGTTCCTACATTATTATTAACAACAATAACATTTATTTGCACTTGTTTCCAGTCAATTTTTATCACCTCACAGCTCACTGTATTGATTTTTTTATCTAGTTAAGGCCAAAAGGTTGCATCCAGCTAGCTGACTTCAAACTGATTGATAAATAGAGTTGAGGACTGTGCAAAGATGATGGCTGGGGTACCCCTTAAAGATTGAAGAATTGATAGTTGGTGCAGTGACTGGCTGAAGAAAGAAGAGTTGATATTGATAATTGGTGCAGCCACTGGCTGAAGAATTGATAGTTGATAGTTGGTGCAGCCACTGGCGGAAGTAAGAAGAGATAATACTTGATAAATTGGCACAGCCCCTGGCTGAAGAATTGATAATTGGCGCAACCACTGGCTGAAGTAAGAAGAGTTGATACTTGATAATTGGTGCAGCCACTGGCTGAAGAATAGATAGTTGGCACAGCCACTGGCTGAAGTAAGAAGAGTTGATATTGATACTTGGTGCAGCAACTGGCTGAAGTCAGAAGAGTTGATACTGATAAACTGGTGCAGCCCCTGGCTGAAAAATTGATAATTGGTGCAGCCACTGGCTGAAGAATTGATAACTGGTGCAGCCCCTGGCTGAAGAATTGATAATTGGTGCAGCCACTGGCTGAAGTAAGAAGAGTTAATATTGATTAATTGGTGCACCCCCTGGATGAAGAATTGATAATTGGTGCAGCCACTGGCTGAGGAATTGATAGTTGATAGTTGGCACAGCCACTGGCTGAAGTAAGAAAAGTTGATATTGATAATTGGTGCAGCCACTGGCTGAAGTAAGAAGAGTTATAGCTGGTGCTGCCACTGGCTAAAGTAAGAAGAGATGATACTTGATATTTGGTGCAGCCAATGGTTGAGGAATTGATAGTTGATAGTTGGCGCAACCACTGTCTGAAGTCAGAAGAGTTGATAATAATAATGGGTGCAGCCCCTGGCTGAAGAATTGATAAATGGTACAGCCCCTGGCTGAAGAATTGATAATTGGTGCAGCCCCTGGCTGAAGAATTGATAATTGGTGCAGCCACTGGCTGAAGAATTGATAACTGGCGCAGCCACTGGCTGAAGTAAGAATAGTTCATATTGATAATTGGTGCAGCCACGCGCTGAAGTCAGAAGAGTTGATATTGATAAATTGATGCAGCTCCTGGATGAAAACTTGATAATTGGTGCAGCCCCTGGCTGAAGAATTGATAATTGGTGCAGCCCCTGGCTGAAGAATTGATAATTGGTGCAGCCACTGGCTGAAGTAAGAAGAGTTGATACTTGATAAATTGGCACAGCCCCTGGTTGAAGAATTGATAATTGGCGCAGCCACTGGCTGAAGTAAGAAGAGTTGATATTGATAGCTGATGCAGCCACTGGCTAAAGTAAGAAGAGTTGATGATTGGTGAAGCCACTGGTTGAGGAATTGATATTGATAAATTGGTGCAGCCCCTGGCTGAAGAATTGATAATTGGTGCAGCCCCTGGCTGAAGAATTGATAATTGATGCAGCCACTGGCTGAAGTAAGAAGAGTTGATATTGATAGTTGGTGCAGCCACTGGCTAAATTAAGAAGAGTTGATACTTGATAATTGGTGCAGCCACTGGTTGGGGAATTGATAGTTGATAGTTGGCACAGACACTGGCTGAAGTCAGAAGAGTTGATATTGATAAATTGGTGCAGCCCCTGGCTGAATAATTCATAAATTGTGCAGCCCCTGGTTGAAGAATTGATAACTGGTGCAGCCACTGGCTGAAGACTTGATAATTGGTGCAGCCCCTTGCTGAAGAATTGTTAGTTGGCACAGCCACTGTTTGAAGTAAGAAGAGTTGATAATGATAATTGGTGCAGCCACAGGCTGAAGTCAGAAGAGTTGATATTGATAAATTGGTGCAGCCCCTGTCTGAAGAGTTGATAGTTGGTGCAGGTCCTGGCTGAAAAATTGATAATTGGTGCAGCCCCTGGCTGAAGTAAGAAGAGTTGATATTGATAGCTGGTGCAGCCACTGGCTAAAGTAAGAAGAGTTGATACTTGATAATTGGTGTAGCCACTGGTTGAGGAATTGATAGTTGGTGCAGCCACTGGCTGAAGTCAGAAGAGTTGATATTGATAAATTGGTGCAGCCCCTGGCTGAAGAATTGATAATTGGTGGAGCCCCTGGCTGAAGAATTGATAATTTGTGCAGCCACTGGCTTAAGTAAGAAGAGTTGATACTTGATAAATTGGCGCAGCCCCTGGTTGAAGAATTTATAATTGTTGCAGCCACTGGATGAACTAAGAAGAGTTGATATTGATAATTGGTGCCGCCACTGGCTGAAGTAAGAAGAATTGATACTTGATAAATTGGAGTAGCCCTTGGCTGAAGAATTGGTAGTTGGCATAGCCACTGGCTGAAGTAAGAAGAGTTGATATTTATTTATAATTGATGCAGCCCCTGGCTGAAGAATTGATAATTGGGGCAGCCGCTGGCTGAACAATTGATAATCGGTGCAGCCACTGGCAGAAGTAAGAAATGTTGATACTCTATAATTTGGCGCAGGCCCTGGCTGAAAAACTGATAATTGGCGCAGCCACTGGCTGAAGTAGAAAGAGTTGATATTGATAATTGGTGCAGCCACTGGCTAAAGTAAGAAGAGTTGATACTTTAAAATTGGTGCAGCCACTGGCGGAAGAATTGATAGTTGATAGTTGGTGCAGCCACTTGCTGAAGTCAGAAGAGATGATATTGATAAATTGGTGCAGCCCCTGGCTGAAGATCGATAATTGGAGCAGCCTCTGGCTGAAGAATTGATAACTGGCGCAGCCACTGGCTGAAGTAAGAAGGGTTGATATTGATAATTGGTGCAGCCACTGGCTGAAGTCAGAAGAGTTGATATTGATAAATTGGTGCAGCGCCCGGCTGAAGAATTGATAATTGGTGCAGCCCCTGTCTGAAGAATTGATAATTGGTTCAGATGCTGGCTGAAGAATTGATAATTAGTGCAGCCACTGTCTGAAGTAAGAAGAGTTGATACTTGATAAATTGGCACAGCCCCTGGTTGAAGAATTGATAATTGGCGCACCCACTGGCTGAAGTAAGAAGAGTTGATACTTGATAATTGGTGCAGCCACTGGCTGAAAAATAGATAGTTGGCACAGCCACTGGCTGAAGTAAGAAGAGTTATTATTGATAATTGATGCAGCAACTGGCTGACGCCAGAAGAGTTGATATTGATAAATTGGTGCAGCCCCTGGCTGAAAAATTGATAATTGGTGCAGCCCCTGGCTGAAGAATTGATAACTGGTGCAGCCCCTGGCTGAAGAATTGATAATTGGTGCAGTCTCTGGCTGAAGTAAGAAGAGTTAATATTGATAAATTGGTGCAGCCCCTGGCTGAAGAATTGATAATTGGTGCAGCCACTGGCTGAAGTAAGTAGAGTTCATATAGATAGCTGATGAAGGCACTGGCTAAAGTACGAAGAGTTGATGCTTGATAATTGGTGCAGCCACTGGTTGAGGAATTGAAAGTTGATAGTTGGCGCAGCCACTGGCTGAATAATTGGTAGTTGGCGTAGCTACTGGCTGAAGTAAGAAGAGTTGATACTTGATAAATTGGCGCAACCCCTGGCAGAAGAATTGTTAGTTGATAGGTGGCGCAGCCACTGGCTGAAGTCAGAAGAGTTGATATTGATAAATTGGAGCAGCCCCTGGCTGAAGAATTGATAACTGACCCAACCACTGGCTGAAGTAAGAAGAATTGATATTGATAATTTGTGCAGCCACTAGCTGAAGTCAGAAAGTTGATATTGTTAAATTGGTGCAGACACTGGCTGAAGTCAGAAGAGTTGATATTGATAAATTGGTGCAGCACCTGGCTGAAGAATTGATAATTGGTGCAGCCCCTGGCTGAGGAATTGATAATTGGTTCAGCCCCTGGCTGAAGCAAGAAGAGTTGATACTTGAAAAATTGGTGCAGTCCCTGGCTGAAGAATTGGTAGTTGGCGCAGACACTGGCTGAAGTAAGAAGAGTTGATACTTGATAAATTGGTGCAGTCCCTGGCTGAAGAATTGGTAGTTGGCGCAGCCACTGGCTGAAGTAAGAAGAGTTGATACTTGATAAATTGGCGCAGCCCCTGATTGAAGAATTGATAATTGGTGCAGCCACTGGCTGATGTAAGAAGAGATGATATTAATAATTGGTGCAGCCCCTGGCTAAAGTAAGAAGAGTTGATACTTGATAATTGGTGTAGCCACTGGTTGAGGAATTGATAGTTGGTGCAGCCACTGGCTGAAGTCAGAAGAGTTGATATTGATAAATTGGTGCAGCCCCTGGCTGAAGAATTGATAATTGGTGGAGCCCCTGGCTGAAGAATTGATAATTTGTGCAGCCACTGGCTTAAGTAAGAAGAGTTGATACTTGATAAATTGGCGCAGCCCCTGGTTGAAGAATTTATAATTGTCGCAGCCACTGGATGAACTAAGAAGAGTTGATATTGATAATTGGTGCCGCCACTGGCTGAAGTAAGAAGAATTGATACTTGATAAATTGGAGCAGCCCTTGGCTTAAGAATTGGTAGTTGGCATAGCCACTGGCTGAAGTAAGAAGAGTTGAAATTTATTTATAATTGGTGCAGCCCCTGGCTGAAGAATTGATAGTTGGGGCAGCCGCTGGCTGAACAATTGATAATCGGTGCAGCCACTGGCAGAAGTAAGAAATGTTGATACTTGATAAATTGGCGCAGGCCCTGGCTGAAGTAGAAAGAGTTGTTATTGATAATTGGTGCAGCCGCTGGCAAAAGTAACAAGAGTTGATACTTTAAAATTGGTGCAGCCACAGGCTGAAGAATTGATAGTTGATAGTTGGTGCAGCCACTTGCTGAAGTCAGAAGAGTTTATATTGATAAATTGGTGCAGCCCCTGGCTGAAGAATTGATAATTGGAGCAGCCTCTGGCTGAAGAATTGATAACTGGTGCAGCCACTGGCTGAAGTAAGAAGGGTTGATATTGATAATTGGTGCAGCCACTGGCTGAAGTCAGAAGAGTTGATATTGATAAATTGGTGCAGCGCCCGGCTGAAGAATTGATAATTGGTGCAGCCCCTGTCTGAAGAATTGATAATTGGTTCAGACCCTGGCTGAAGAATTGATAATTAGTGCAGCCACTGTCTGAAGTAAGAAGAGTTAATACTTGATAAATTGGCACAGCCCCTGGTTGAAGAATTGATAATTGGCGCACCCACTGGCTGAAGTAAGAAGAGTTGATACTTGATATTTGGTGCAGCCACTGGCTGAAAAATAGATAGTTGGCACAGCCACTGGCTGAAGTAAAAAGAGTTATTATTGATAATTGGTGCAGCAACTGGCTGTTGCCAGAAGAGTTGATATTGATAAATTGGTGCAGCCCCTGGCTGAAAAATTGATAATTGGCGCACCCACTGGCTGAAGTAAGAAGAGTTGATACTTGATAATTGGTGCAGCCCCTGGCTGAAAAATTGATAATTGGTGCAGCCCCTGGCTGAAGAATTGATAACTGGTGCAGCCCCTGACTGAAGAATTGATAATTGGTGCAGTCACTGGCTGAAGTAAGAAGAGTTAATATTGATAAATTGGCGCAGCCCCTGGCTGAAGAATTGATAATTGGTGCAGCCACTGGCTGATGTAAGTAGAGTTGATATTGATAGCTGATGAAGGCACTGGCTAAAGTACGAAGAGTTGATGCTTGATAATTGGTGCAGCCACTGATTGAGGAATTGAAAGTTGATCGTTGGCGCAGCCACTGGCTGAAGTCAGAAGAGTTGATATTGATAAATTGGTGAAGCCACTGGCTGAAGAATTGGTAGTTGGTGTAGCTACTGGCTGAAGTAAGAAGAGTTGATACTTGATAAATTGACGCAAACCCTGGCTGAAGAATTGATAGTTGATAGTTGTCGCAGCCACTGGCTGAAGTCAGAAGAGTTGATAGCAATAATGGGTGCAGCCCCTGGCTGAAGAATTGATAATTGGTACAGCCCCTGGCTGAAGAATTGATAATTGGTGCAGCCCCTGGCTGAAGAATTGATAATTGGTGCAGCCACTGGCTGAAGAATTGATAACTGGCGCAGCCACTGGCTGAAGTAAGAAGAGTTGATAATTGATGATTGGTGAAGCCACTGGTTGAGGAATTGATAGTTGATAGTTGGCGCAGCCACTGGCTGAAGTCAGAAGAGTTGATATTGATAAATTGGTGCAGCCCTTGGCTGAAGAATTGATAATTGGTTCAGCCCCTGGCTGAAGAATTGATACTTGATGCAGCCACTGGCTGAAGTAAGAAGAGTTGATATTGATAGTTGTTGCAGCCACTGGCTAAATTAAGAAGAGTTGATACTTGATAATTGGTGCAGCCACTGGTTGGGGAATTGATAGTTGATAGTTGGCACAGACACTGGCTGAAGTCAGAAGAGTTGATATTGATAAATTGGTGCAGCCCCTGGCTGAATAATTCATAAATTGTGCAGCCCCTGGTTGAAGAATTGATAACTGGTGCAGCCACTGGCTGAAGACTTGATAATTGGTGCAGCCCCTTGCTGAAGAATTGTTAGTTGGCACAGCCACTGGCTGAAGTAAGAAGAGTTGATAATGATAATTGGTGCAGCCACAGGCTGAAGTCAGAAGAGTTGATATTGATAAATTGGTGCAGCCCCTGTCCGAAGACTTGATAGTTGGTGCAGGTCCTGGCTGAAAAATTGATAATTGGTGCAGCCCCTGGCTGAAGTAAGAAGAGTTGATATTGATAGCTGGTGCAGCCACTGGCTAAAGTAAGAAGAGTTGATACTTGATAATTGGTGTAGCCACTGGTTGAGGAATTGATAGTTGGTGCAGCCACTGGCTGAAGTCAGAAGAGTTGATATTGATAAATTGGTGCAGCCCCTGGCTGAAGAATTGATAATTGGTGGAGCCCCTGGCTGAAGTATTGATAATTTGTGCAGCCACTGGCTTAAGTAAGAAGAGTTGATACTTGATAAATTGGCACAGCCCCTGGTTGAAGAATTTATAATTGTTGCAGCCACTGGATGAACTAAGAAGAGTTGATATTGATAATTGGTGCCGCCACTGGCTGAAGTAAGAAGAATTGATACTTGATAAATTGGAGTAGCCCTTGGCTGAAGAATTGGTAGTTGGCATAGCCACTGGCTGAAGTAAGAAGAGTTGATATTTATTTATAATTGATGCAGCCCCTGGCTGAAGAATTGATAATTGGGGCAGCCGCTGGCTGAACAATTGATAATCGGTGCAGCCACTGGCAGAAGTAAGAAATGTTGATACTCTATAAATTGTCGCAGGCCCTGGCTGAAAAATTTATAATTGGCGCAGCCACTGGCTGAAGTAGAAAGAGTTGATATTGATAATTGGTGCAGCCACTGGCTAAAGTAAGAAGAGTTGATACTTTAAAATTGGTGCAGCCACTGGCGGAAGAATTGATAGTTGATAGTTGGTGCAGCCACTTGCTGAAGTCAGAAGAGATGATATTGATAAATTGGTGCAGCCCCTGGCTGAAGATCGATAATTGGAGCAGCCTCTGGCTGAAGAATTTATAACTGGCGCAGCCACTGGCTGAAGTAAGAAGGGTTGATATTGATAATTGGTGCAGCCACTGGCTGAAGTCAGAAGAGTTGATATTGATAAATTGGTGCAGCGCCCGGCTGAAGAATTGATAATTGGTGCAGCCCCTGTCTGAAGAATTGATAATTGGTTCAGACCCTAGCTGAAGAATTGATAATTAGTGCAGCCACTGTCTGAAGTAAGAAGAGTTGATACTTGATAAATTGGCACAGCCCCTGGTTGAAGAATTGATAATTGGCGCACCCACTGGCTGAAGTAAGAAGAGTTGATACTTGATAATTGGTGCAGCCACTGGCTGAAAAATACATAGTTGGCACAGCCACTGGCTGAAGTAAGAAGAGTTATTATTGATAATTGATGCAGCAACTGGCTGACGCCAGAAGAGTTGATATTGATAAATTGGTGCAGCCCCTGGCTGAAAAATTGATAATTGTTGCAGCCCCTGGCTGAAGAATTGATAACTGGTGCAGCCCCTGGCTGAAGAATTGATAATTGGTGCAGTCTCTGGCTGAAGTAAGTAGAGTTCATATAGATAGCTGATGAAGGCACTGGCTAAAGTACGAAGAGTTGATGCTTGATAATTGGTGCAGCCACTGGTTGAGGAATTGAAAGTTGATAGTTGGCGCAGCCACTGGCTGAATAATTGGTAGTTGGCGTAGCTACTGGCTGAAGTAAGAAGAGTTGATACTTGATAAATTGGCGCAACCCCTGGCAGAAGAATTGTTAGTTGATAGGTGGCGCAGCCACTGGCTGAAGTCAGAAGAGTTGATATTGATAAATTGGAGCAGCCCCTGGCTGAAGAATTGATAACTGACCCAACCACTGGCTGAAGTAAGAAGAATTGATATTGATAATTTGTGCAGCCACTAGCTGAAGTCAGAAAGTTGATATTGTTAAATTGGTGCAGACACTGGCTGAAGTCAGAAGAGTTGATATTGATAAATTGGTGCAGCACCTGGCTGAAGAATTGATAATTGGTGCAGCCCCTGGCTGAGGAATTGATAATTGGTTCAGCCCCTGGCTGAAGCAAGAAGAGTTGATACTTGAAAAATTGGTGCAGTCCCTGGCTGAAGAATTGGTAGTTGGCGCAGACACTGGCTGAAGTAAGAAGAGTTGATACTTGATAAATTGGTGCAGTCCCTGGCTGAAGAATTGGTAGTTGGCGCAGCCACTGGCTGAAGTAAGAAGAGTTGATACTTGATAAATTGGCGCAGCCCCTGATTGAAGAATTGATAATTGGTGCAGCCACTGGCTGATGTAAGAAGAGATGATATTAATAATTGGTGCAGCCCCTGGCTAAAGTAAGAAGAGTTGATACTTGATAATTGGTGTAGCCACTGGTTGAGGAATTGATAGTTGGTGCAGCCACTGGCTGAAGTCAGAAGAGTTGATATTGATAAATTGGTGCAGCCCCTGGCTGAAGAATTGATAATTGGTGGAGCCCCTGGCTGAAGAATTGATAATTTGTGCAGCCACTGGCTTAAGTAAGAAGAGTTGATACTTGATAAATTGGCGCAGCCCCTGGTTGAAGAATTTATAATTGTCGCAGCCACTGGATGAACTAAGAAGAGTTGATATTGATAATTGGTGCCGCCACTGGCTGAAGTAAGAAGAATTGATACTTGATAAATTGGAGCAGCCCTTGGCTTAAGAATTGGTAGTTGGCATAGCCACTGGCTGAAGTAAGAAGAGTTGAAATTTATTTATAATTGGTGCAGCCCCTGGCTGAAGAATTGATAGTTGGGGCAGCCGCTGGCTGAACAATTGATAATCGGTGCAGCCACTGGCAGAAGTAAGAAATGTTGATACTTGATAAATTGGCGCAGGCCCTGGCTGAAGTAGAAAGAGTTGTTATTGATAATTGGTGCAGCCGCTGGCAAAAGTAACAAGAGTTGATACTTTAAAATTGGTGCAGCCACAGGCTGAAGAATTGATAGTTGATAGTTGGTGCAGCCACTTGCTGAAGTCAGAAGAGTTTATATTGATAAATTGGTGCAGCCCCTGGCTGAAGAATTGATAATTGGAGCAGCCTCTGGCTGAAGAATTGATAACTGGTGCAGCCACTGGCTGAAGTAAGAAGGGTTGATATTGATAATTGGTGCAGCCACTGGCTGAAGTCAGAAGAGTTGATATTGATAAATTGGTGCAGCGCCCGGCTGAAGAATTGATAATTGGTGCAGCCCCTGTCTGAAGAATTGATAATTGGTTCAGACCCTGGCTGAAGAATTGATAATTAGTGCAGCCACTGTCTGAAGTAAGAAGAGTTAATACTTGATAAATTGGCACAGCCCCTGGTTGAAGAATTGATAATTGGCGCACCCACTGGCTGAAGTAAGAAGAGTTGATACTTGATATTTGGTGCAGCCACTGGCTGAAAAATAGATAGTTGGCACAGCCACTGGCTGAAGTAAAAAGAGTTATTATTGATAATTGGTGCAGCAACTGGCTGTTGCCAGAAGAGTTGATATTGATAAATTGGTGCAGCCCCTGGCTGAAAAATTGATAATTGGCGCACCCACTGGCTGAAGTAAGAAGAGTTGATACTTGATAATTGGTGCAGCCCCTGGCTGAAAAATTGATAATTGGTGCAGCCCCTGGCTGAAGAATTGATAACTGGTGCAGCCCCTGACTGAAGAATTGATAATTGGTGCAGTCACTGGCTGAAGTAAGAAGAGTTAATATTGATAAATTGGCGCAGCCCCTGGCTGAAGAATTGATAATTGGTGCAGCCACTAGCTGATGTAAGTAGAGTTGATATTGATAGCTGATGAAGGCACTGGCTAAAGTACGAAGAGTTGATGCTTGATAATTGGTGCAGCCACTGATTGAGGAATTGAAAGTTGATCGTTGGCGCAGCCACTGGCTGAAGTCAGAAGAGTTGATATTGATAAATTGGTGAAGCCACTGGCTGAAGAATTGGTAGTTGGTGTAGCTACTGGCTGAAGTAAGAAGAGTTGATACTTGATAAATTGACGCAAACCCTGGCTGAAGAATTGATAGTTGATAGTTGTCGCAGCCACTGGCTGAAGTCAGAAGAGTTGATAGCAATAATGGGTGCAGCCCCTGGCTGAAGAATTGATAATTGGTACAGCCCCTGGCTGAAGAATTGATAATTGGTGCAGCCCCTGGCTGAAGAATTGATAATTGGTGCAGCCACTGGCTGAAGAATTGATAACTGGCGCAGCCACTGGCTGAAGTAAGAAGAGTTGATAATTGATGATTGGTGAAGCCACTGGTTGAGGAATTGATAGTTGATAGTTGGCGCAGCCACTGGCTGAAGTCAGAAGAGTTGATATTGATAAATTGGTGCAGCCCTTGGCTGAAGAATTGATAATTGGTTCAGCCCCTGGCTGAAGAATTGATACTTGATGCAGCCACTGGCTGAAGTAAGAAGAGTTGATATTGATAGTTGTTGCAGCCACTGGCTAAATTAAGAAGAGTTGATACTTGATAATTGGTGCAGCCACTGGTTGGGGAATTGATAGTTGATAGTTGGCACAGACACTGGCTGAAGTCAGAAGAGTTGATATTGATAAATTGGTGCAGCCCCTGGCTGAATAATTCATAAATTGTGCAGCCCCTGGTTGAAGAATTGATAACTGGTGCAGCCACTGGCTGAAGACTTGATAATTGGTGCAGCCCCTTGCTGAAGAATTGTTAGTTGGCACAGCCACTGGCTGAAGTAAGAAGAGTTGATAATGATAATTGGTGCAGCCACAGGCTGAAGTCAGAAGAGTTGATATTGATAAATTGGTGCAGCCCCTGTCCGAAGACTTGATAGTTGGTGCAGGTCCTGGCTGAAAAATTGATAATTGGTGCAGCCCCTGGCTGAAGTAAGAAGAGTTGATATTGATAGCTGGTGCAGCCACTGGCTAAAGTAAGAAGAGTTGATACTTGATAATTGGTGTAGCCACTGGTTGAGGAATTGATAGTTGGTGCAGCCACTGGCTGAAGTCAGAAGAGTTGATATTGATAAATTGGTGCAGCCCCTGGCTGAAGAATTGATAATTGGTGGAGCCCCTGGCTGAAGTATTGATAATTTGTGCAGCCACTGGCTTAAGTAAGAAGAGTTGATACTTGATAAATTGGCACAGCCCCTGGTTGAAGAATTTATAATTGTTGCAGCCACTGGATGAACTAAGAAGAGTTGATATTGATAATTGGTGCCGCCACTGGCTGAAGTAAGAAGAATTGATACTTGATAAATTGGAGTAGCCCTTGGCTGAAGAATTGGTAGTTGGCATAGCCACTGGCTGAAGTAAGAAGAGTTGATATTTATTTATAATTGATGCAGCCCCTGGCTGAAGAATTGATAATTGGGGCAGCCGCTGGCTGAACAATTGATAATCGGTGCAGCCACTGGCAGAAGTAAGAAATGTTGATACTCTATAAATTGTCGCAGGCCCTGGCTGAAAAATTTATAATTGGCGCAGCCACTGGCTGAAGTAGAAAGAGTTGATATTGATAATTGGTGCAGCCACTGGCTAAAGTAAGAAGAGTTGATACTTTAAAATTGGTGCAGCCACTGGCGGAAGAATTGATAGTTGATAGTTGGTGCAGCCACTTGCTGAAGTCAGAAGAGATGATATTGATAAATTGGTGCAGCCCCTGGCTGAAGATCGATAATTGGAGCAGCCTCTGGCTGAAGAATTTATAACTGGCGCAGCCACTGGCTGAAGTAAGAAGGGTTGATATTGATAATTGGTGCAGCCACTGGCTGAAGTCAGAAGAGTTGATATTGATAAATTGGTGCAGCGCCCGGCTGAAGAATTGATAATTGGTGCAGCCCCTGTCTGAAGAATTGATAATTGGTTCAGACCCTAGCTGAAGAATTGATAATTAGTGCAGCCACTGTCTGAAGTAAGAAGAGTTGATACTTGATAAATTGGCACAGCCCCTGGTTGAAGAATTGATAATTGGCGCACCCACTGGCTGAAGTAAGAAGAGTTGATACTTGATAATTGGTGCAGCCACTGGCTGAAAAATACATAGTTGGCACAGCCACTGGCTGAAGTAAGAAGAGTTATTATTGATAATTGATGCAGCAACTGGCTGACGCCAGAAGAGTTGATATTGATAAATTGGTGCAGCCCCTGGCTGAAAAATTGATAATTGTTGCAGCCCCTGGCTGAAGAATTGATAACTGGTGCAGCCCCTGGCTGAAGAATTGATAATTGGTGCAGTCTCTGGCTGAAGTAAGTAGAGTTCATATAGATAGCTGATGAAGGCACTGGCTAAAGTACGAAGAGTTGATGCTTGATAATTGGTGCAGCCACTGGTTGAGGAATTGAAAGTTGATAGTTGGCGCAGCCACTGGCTGAATAATTGGTAGTTGGCGTAGCTACTGGCTGAAGTAAGAAGAGTTGATACTTGATAAATTGGCGCAACCCCTGGCAGAAGAATTGTTAGTTGATAGGTGGCGCAGCCACTGGCTGAAGTCAGAAGAGTTGATATTGATAAATTGGAGCAGCCCCTGGCTGAAGAATTGATAACTGACCCAACCACTGGCTGAAGTAAGAAGAATTGATATTGATAATTTGTGCAGCCACTAGCTGAAGTCAGAAAGTTGATATTGTTAAATTGGTGCAGACACTGGCTGAAGTCAGAAGAGTTGATATTGATAAATTGGTGCAGCACCTGGCTGAAGAATTGATAATTGGTGCAGCCCCTGGCTGAGGAATTGATAATTGGTTCAGCCCCTGGCTGAAGCAAGAAGAGTTGATACTTGAAAAATTGGTGCAGTCCCTGGCTGAAGAATTGGTAGTTGGCGCAGACACTGGCTGAAGTAAGAAGAGTTGATACTTGATAAATTGGTGCAGTCCCTGGCTGAAGAATTGGTAGTTGGCGCAGCCACTGGCTGAAGTAAGAAGAGTTGATACTTGATAAATTGGCGCAGCCCCTGATTGAAGAATTGATAATTGGTGCAGCCACTGGCTGATGTAAGAAGAGATGATATTAATAATTGGTGCAGCCCCTGGCTAAAGTAAGAAGAGTTGATACTTGATAATTGGTGTAGCCACTGGTTGAGGAATTGATAGTTGGTGCAGCCACTGGCTGAAGTCAGAAGAGTTGATATTGATAAATTGGTGCAGCCCCTGGCTGAAGAATTGATAATTGGTGGAGCCCCTGGCTGAAGAATTGATAATTTGTGCAGCCACTGGCTTAAGTAAGAAGAGTTGATACTTGATAAATTGGCGCAGCCCCTGGTTGAAGAATTTATAATTGTCGCAGCCACTGGATGAACTAAGAAGAGTTGATATTGATAATTGGTGCCGCCACTGGCTGAAGTAAGAAGAATTGATACTTGATAAATTGGAGCAGCCCTTGGCTTAAGAATTGGTAGTTGGCATAGCCACTGGCTGAAGTAAGAAGAGTTGAAATTTATTTATAATTGGTGCAGCCCCTGGCTGAAGAATTGATAGTTGGGGCAGCCGCTGGCTGAACAATTGATAATCGGTGCAGCCACTGGCAGAAGTAAGAAATGTTGATACTTGATAAATTGGCGCAGGCCCTGGCTGAAGTAGAAAGAGTTGTTATTGATAATTGGTGCAGCCGCTGGCAAAAGTAACAAGAGTTGATACTTTAAAATTGGTGCAGCCACAGGCTGAAGAATTGATAGTTGATAGTTGGTGCAGCCACTTGCTGAAGTCAGAAGAGTTTATATTGATAAATTGGTGCAGCCCCTGGCTGAAGAATTGATAATTGGAGCAGCCTCTGGCTGAAGAATTGATAACTGGTGCAGCCACTGGCTGAAGTAAGAAGGGTTGATATTGATAATTGGTGCAGCCACTGGCTGAAGTCAGAAGAGTTGATATTGATAAATTGGTGCAGCGCCCGGCTGAAGAATTGATAATTGGTGCAGCCCCTGTCTGAAGAATTGATAATTGGTTCAGACCCTGGCTGAAGAATTGATAATTAGTGCAGCCACTGTCTGAAGTAAGAAGAGTTAATACTTGATAAATTGGCACAGCCCCTGGTTGAAGAATTGATAATTGGCGCACCCACTGGCTGAAGTAAGAAGAGTTGATACTTGATATTTGGTGCAGCCACTGGCTGAAAAATAGATAGTTGGCACAGCCACTGGCTGAAGTAAAAAGAGTTATTATTGATAATTGGTGCAGCAACTGGCTGTTGCCAGAAGAGTTGATATTGATAAATTGGTGCAGCCCCTGGCTGAAAAATTGATAATTGGTGCAGCCCCTGGCTGAAGAATTGATAACTGGTGCAGCCCCTGACTGAAGAATTGATAATTGGTGCAGTCACTGGCTGAAGTAAGAAGAGTTAATATTGATAAATTGGCGCAGCCCCTGGCTGAAGAATTGATAATTGGTGCAGCCACTGGCTGATGTAAGTAGAGTTGATATTGATAGCTGATGAAGGCACTGGCTAAAGTACGAAGAGTTGATGCTTGATAATTGGTGCAGCCACTGATTGAGGAATTGAAAGTTGATCGTTGGCGCAGCCACTGGCTGAAGTCAGAAGAGTTGATATTGATAAATTGGTGAAGCCACTGGCTGAAGAATTGGTAGTTGGTGTAGCTACTGGCTGAAGTAAGAAGAGTTGATACTTGATAAATTGACGCAAACCCTGGCTGAAGAATTGATAGTTGATAGTTGTCGCAGCCACTGGCTGAAGTCAGAAGAGTTGATAGCAATAATGGGTGCAGCCCCTGGCTGAAGAATTGATAATTGGTACAGCTCCTGGCTGAAGAATTGATAATTGGTGCAGCCCCTGGCTGAAGAATTGATAATTGGTGCAGCCACTGGCTGAAGAATTGATAACTGGCGCAGCCACTGGCTGAAGTAAGAAGAGTTGATAATTGATGATTGGTGAAGCCACTGGTTGAGGAATTGATAGTTGATAGTTGGCGCAGCCACTGGCTGAAGTCAGAAGAGTTGATATTGATAAATTGGTGCAGCCCTTGGCTGAAGAATTGATAATTGGTTCAGCCCCTGGCTGAAGAATTGATACTTGATGCAGCCACTGGCTGAAGTAAGAAGAGTTGATATTGATAGTTGTTGCAGCCACTGGCTAAATTAAGAAGAGTTGATACTTGATAATTGGTGCAGCCACTGGTTGGGGAATTGATAGTTGATAGTTGGCACAGACACTGGCTGAAGTCAGAAGAGTTGATATTGATAAATTGGTGCAGCCCCTGGCTGAATAATTCATAAATTGTGCAGCCCCTGGTTGAAGAATTGATAACTGGTGCAGCCACTGGCTGAAGACTTGATAATTGGTGCAGCCCCTTGCTGAAGAATTGTTAGTTGGCACAGCCACTGGCTGAAGTAAGAAGAGTTGATAATGATAATTGGTGCAGCCACAGGCTGAAGTCAGAAGAGTTGATATTGATAAATTGGTGCAGCCCCTGTCCGAAGACTTGATAGTTGGTGCAGGTCCTGGCTGAAAAATTGATAATTGGTGCAGCCCCTGGCTGAAGTAAGAAGAGTTGATATTGATAGCTGGTGCAGCCACTGGCTAAAGTAAGAAGAGTTGATACTTGATAATTGGTGTAGCCACTGGTTGAGGAATTGATAGTTGGTGCAGCCACTGGCTGAAGTCAGAAGAGTTG
Source organism: Taudactylus pleione (assembly GCA_031769625.1). NCBI lineage: Eukaryota > Metazoa > Chordata > Amphibia > Anura > Myobatrachidae > Taudactylus > Taudactylus pleione. The sequence continues at coordinate 3,868,188 of JAUIMM010000205.1, forward strand.
ATATTGATAAATTGGTGCAGCCCCTGGCTGAAGAATTGATAATTGGTGGAGCCCCTGGCTGAAGTATTGATAATTTGTGCAGCCACTGGCTTAAGTAAGAAGAGTTGATACTTGATAAATTGGCACAGCCCCTGGTTGAAGAATTTATAATTGTTGCAGCCACTGGATGAACTAAGAAGAGTTGATATTGATAATTGGTGCCGCCACTGGCTGAAGTAAGAAGAATTGATACTTGATAAATTGGAGTAGCCCTTGGCTGAAGAATTGGTAGTTGGCATAGCCACTGGCTGAAGTAAGAAGAGTTGATATTTATTTATAATTGATGCAGCCCCTGGCTGAAGAATTGATAATTGGGGCAGCCGCTGGCTGAACAATTGATAATCGGTGCAGCCACTGGCAGAAATAAGAAATGTTGATACTCTATAAATTGTCGCAGGCCCTGGCTGAAAAATTTATAATTGGCGCAGCCACTGGCTGAAGTAGAAAGAGTTGATATTGATAATTGGTGCAGCCACTGGCTAAAGTAAGAAGAGTTGATACTTTAAAATTGGTGCAGCCACTGGCGGAAGAATTGATAGTTGATAGTTGGTGCAGCCACTTGCTGAAGTCAGAAGAGATGATATTGATAAATTGGTGCAGCCCCTGGCTGAAGATCGATAATTGGAGCAGCCTCTGGCTGAAGAATTTATAACTGGCGCAGCCACTGGCTGAAGTAAGAAGGGTTGATATTGATAATTGGTGCAGCCACTGGCTGAAGTCAGAAGAGTTGATATTGATAAATTGGTGCAGCGCCCGGCTGAAGAATTGATAATTGGTGCAGCCCCTGTCTGAAGAATTGATAATTGGTTCAGACCCTAGCTGAAGAATTGATAATTAGTGCAGCCACTGTCTGAAGTAAGAAGAGTTGATACTTGATAAATTGGCACAGCCCCTGGTTGAAGAATTGATAATTGGCGCACCCACTGGCTGAAGTAAGAAGAGTTGATACTTGATAATTGGTGCAGCCACTGGCTGAAAAATACATAGTTGGCACAGCCACTGGCTGAAGTAAGAAGAGTTATTATTGATAATTGATGCAGCAACTGGCTGACGCCAGAAGAGTTGATATTGATAAATTGGTGCAGCCCCTTGCTGAAAAATTGATAATTGTTGCAGCCCCTGGCTGAAGAATTGATAACTGGTGCAGCCCCTGGCTGAAGAATTGATAATTGGTGCAGTCTCTGGCTGAAGTAAGTAGAGTTCATATAGATAGCTGATGAAGGCACTGGCTAAAGTACGAAGAGTTGATGCTTGATAATTGGTGCAGCCACTGGTTGAGGAATTGAAAGTTGATAGTTGGCGCAGCCACTGGCTGAATAATTGGTAGTTGGCGTAGCTACTGGCTGAAGTAAGAAGAGTTGATACTTGATAAATTGGCGCAACCCCTGGCAGAAGAATTGTTAGTTGATAGGTGGCGCAGCCACTGGCTGAAGTCAGAAGAGTTGATATTGATAAATTGGAGCAGCCCCTGGCTGAAGAATTGATAACTGACCCAACCACTGGCTGAAGTAAGAAGAATTGATATTGATAATTTGTGCAGCCACTAGCTGAAGTCAGAAAGTTGATATTGTTAAATTGGTGCAGACACTGGCTGAAGTCAGAAGAGTTGATATTGATAAATTGGTGCAGCACCTGGCTGAAGAATTGATAATTGGTGCAGCCCCTGGCTGAAGAATTGATAATTGGTTCAGCCCCTGGCTGAAGTAAGAAGAGTTGATACTTGATAAATTGGTGCAGTCCCTGGCTGAAGAATTGGTAGTTGGCGCAGACACTGGCTGAAGAAAGAAGAGTTGATACTTGATAAATTGGTGCAGTCCCTGGCTGAAGAATTGGTAGTTGGCGCAGCCACTGGCTGAAGTAAGAAGAGTTGATACTTGATAAATTGGCGCAGCCCCTGATTGAAGAATTGATAATTGGTGCAGCCACTGGCTGATGTAAGAAGAGATGATATTGATAATTGGTGCAGCCACTGGCTAAAGTAAGAAGAGTTGATACTTGATAATTGGTGTAGCCACTGGTTGAGGAATTGATAGTTGGTGCAGCCACTGGCTGAAGTCAGAAGAGTTGATATTGATAAATTGGTGCAGCCCCTGGCTGAAGAATTGATAATTGGTGGTGCCCCTGGCTGAAGAATTGATAATTTGTGCAGCCACTGGCTGAAGAAAGAAGAGTTGATACTTGATAAATTGGTGCAGTCCCTGGCTGAAGAATTGGTAGTTGGCGCAGACACTGGCTGAAGAATTGATAATTTGTGCAGCCACTGGCTGAAGAAAGAAGAGTTGATACTTGATAAATTGGTGCAGTCCCTGGCTGAAGAATTGGTAGTTGGCGCAGCCACTGGCTGAAGTAAGAAGAGTTGATACTTGATAATTGGTGTAGCCACTGGTTGAGGAATTGATAGTTGGTGCAGCCACTGGCTGAAGTCAGAAGAGTTGATATTGATAAATTGGTGCAGCCCCTGGCTGAAGAATTGATAATTGGTGGAGCCCCTGGCTGAAGAATTGATAATTTGTGCAGCCACTGGCTTAAGTAAGAAGAGTTGATACTTGATAAATTGGCGCAGCCCCTGGTTGAAGAATATATAATTGTCGCAGCCACTGGATGAACTAAGAAGAGTTGATATTGATAATTGGTGCCGCCACTGGCTGAAGTAAGAAGAATTGATACTTGATAAATTGGAGCAGCCCTTGGCTTAAGAATTGGTAGTTGGCATAGCCACTGGCTGAAGTAAGAAGAGTTGATATTTATTTATAATTGGTGCTGCCCCTGGCTGAAGAATTGATAGTTGGGGCAGCCGCTGGCTGAACAATTGATAATCGGTGCAGCCACTGGCAGAAGTAAGAAATGTTGATACTTGATAAATTGGCGCAGGCCCTGGCTGAAGTAGAAAGAGTTGTTATTGATAATTGGTGCAGCCGCTGGCTAAAGTAACAAGAGTTGATACTTTAAAATTGGTGCAGCCACTGGCTGAAGAATTGATAGTTGATAGTTGGTGCAGCCACTTGCTGAAGTCAGAAGAGTTTATATTGATAAATTGGTGCAGCCCCTGGCTGAAGAATTGATAATTGGAGCAGCCTCTGGCTGAAGAATTGATAACTGGTGCAGCCACTGGCTGAAGTAAGAAGGGTGGATATTGATAATTGGTGCAGCCACTGGCTGAAGTCAGAAGAGTTGATATTGATAAATTGGTGCAGCGCCCGGCTGAAGAATTGATAATTGGTGCAGCCCCTGTCTGAAGAATTGATAATTGGTTCAGACCCTGGCTGAAGAATTAATAATTAGTGCAGCCACTGTCTGAAGTAAGAAGAGTTAATACTTGATAAATTGGCACAGCCCCTGGTTGAAGAATTGATAATTGGCGCACCCACTGGCTGAAGTAAGAAGAGTTGATACTTGATATTTGGTGCAGCCACTGGCTGAAAAATAGATAGTTGGCACAGCCACTGGCTGAAGTAAAAAGAGTTATTATTGATAATTGGTGCAGCAACTGGCTGTTGCCAGAAGAGTTGATATTGATAAATTGGTGCAGCCCCTGGCTGAAAAATTGATAATTGGTGCAGCCCCTGGCTGAAGAATTGATAACTGGTGCAGCCCCTGACTGAAGAATTGATAATTGGTGCAGTCACTGGCTGAAGTAAGAAGAGTTAATATTGATAAATTGGCGCAGCCCCTGGCTGAAGAATTGATAATTGGTGCAGCCACTGGCTGATGTAAGTAGAGTTGATATTGATAGCTGATGAAGGCACTGGCTAAAGTACGAAGAGTTGATGCTTGATAATTGGTGCAGCCACTGATTGAGGAATTGAAAGTTGATCGTTGGCGCAGCCACTGGCTGAAGTCAGAAGAGTTGATATTGATAAATTGGTGAAGCCACTGCCTGAAGAATTGGTAGTTGGTGTAGCTACTGGCTGAAGTAAGAAGAGTTGATACTTGATAAATTGACGCAAACCCTGGCTGAAGAATTGATAGTTGATAGTTGTCGCAGCCACTGGCTGAAGTCAGAAGAGTTGATAGCAATAATGGGTGCAGCCCCTGGCTGAAGAATTGATAATTGGTACAGCCCCTGGCTGAAGAATTGATAATTGGTGCAGCCCCTGGCTGAAGAATTGATAATTGGTGCAGCCACTGGCTGAAGAATTGATAACTGGCGCAGCCACTGGCTGAAGTAAGAAGAGTTGATAATTGATGATTGGTGAAGCCACTGGTTGAGGAATTGATAGTTGATAGTTGGCGCAGCCACTGGCTGAAGTCAGAAGAGTTGATATTGATAAATTGGTGCAGCCCTTGGCTGAAGAATTGATAATTGGTTCAGCCCCTGGCTGAAGAATTGATACTTGATGCAGCCACTGGCTGAAGTAAGAAGAGTTGATATTGATAGTTGTTGCAGCCACTGGCTAAATTAAGAAGAGTTGATACTTGATAATTGGTGCAGCCACTGGTTGGGGAATTGATAGTTGATAGTTGGCACAGACACTGGCTGAAGTCAGAAGAGTTGATATTGATAAATTGGTGCAGCCCCTGGCTGAATAATTCATAAATTGTGCAGCCCCTGGTTGAAGAATTGATAACTGGTGCAGCCACTGGCTGAAGACTTGATAATTGGTGCAGCCCCTTGCTGAAGAATTGTTAGTTGGCACAGCCACTGGCTGAAGTAAGAAGAGTTGATAATGATAATTGGTGCAGCCACAGGCTGAAGTCAGAAGAGTTGATATTGATAAATTGGTGCAGCCCCTGTCCGAAGACTTGATAGTTGGTGCAGGTCCTGGCTGAAAAATTGATAATTGGTGCAGCCCCTGGCTGAAGTAAGAAGAGTTGATATTGATAGCTGGTGCAGCCACTGGCTAAAGTAAGAAGAGTTGATACTTGATAATTGGTGTAGCCACTGGTTGAGGAATTGATAGTTGGTGCAGCCACTGGCTGAAGTCAGAAGAGTTGATATTGATAAATTGGTGCAGCCCCTGGCTGAAGAATTGATAATTGGTGGAGCCCCTGGCTGAAGTATTGATAATTTGTGCAGCCACTGGCTTAAGTAAGAAGAGTTGATACTTGATAAATTGGCACAGCCCCTGGTTGAAGAATTTATAATTGTTGCAGCCACTGGATGAACTAAGAAGAGTTGATATTGATAATTGGTGCCGCCACTGGCTGAAGTAAGAAGAATTGATACTTGATAAATTGGAGTAGCCCTTGGCTGAAGAATTGGTAGTTGGCATAGCCACTGGCTGAAGTAAGAAGAGTTGATATTTATTTATAATTGATGCAGCCCCTGGCTGAAGAATTGATAATTGGGGCAGCCGCTGGCTGAACAATTGATAATCGGTGCAGCCACTGGCAGAAGTAAGAAATGTTGATACTCTATAAATTGTCGCAGGCCCTGGCTGAAAAATTTATAATTGGCGCAGCCACTGGCTGAAGTAGAAAGAGTTGATATTGATAATTGGTGCAGCCACTGGCTAAAGTAAGAAGAGTTGATACTTGAAAATTGGTGCAGCCACTGGCGGAAGAATTGATAGTTGATAGTTGGTGCAGCCACTTGCTGAAGTCAGAAGAGATGATATTGATAAATTGGTGCAGCCCCTGGCTGAAGATCGATAATTGGAGCAGCCTCTGGCTGAAGAATTTATAACTGGCGCAGCCACTGGCTGAAGTAAGAAGGGTTGATATTGATAATTGGTGCAGCCACTGGCTGAAGTCAGAAGAGTTGATATTGATAAATTGGTGCAGCGCCCGGCTGAAGAATTGATAATTGGTGCAGCCCCTGTCTGAAGAATTGATAATTGGTTCAGACCCTAGCTGAAGAATTGATAATTAGTGCAGCCACTGTCTGAAGTAAGAAGAGTTGATACTTGATAAATTGGCACAGCCCCTGGTTGAAGAATTGATAATTGGCGCACCCACTGGCTGAAGTAAGAAGAGTTGATACTTGATAATTGGTGCAGCCACTGGCTGAAAAATACATAGTTGGCACAGCCACTGGCTAAAGTAAGAAGAGTTGATACTTGATAATTGGTGTAGCCACTGGTTGAGGAATTGATAGTTGGTGCAGCCACTGGCTGAAGTCAGAAGAGTTGATATTGATAAATTGGTGCAGCCCCTGGCTGAAGAATTGATAATTGGTGGAGCCCCTGGCTGAAGTATTGATAATTTGTGCAGCCACTGGCTTAAGTAAGAAGAGTTGATACTTGATAAATTGGCACAGCCCCTGGTTGAAGAATTTATAATTGTTGCAGCCACTGGATGAACTAAGAAGAGTTGATATTGATAATTGGTGCCGCCACTGGCTGAAGTAAGAAGAATTGATACTTGATAAATTGGAGTAGCCCTTGGCTGAAGAATTGGTAGTTGGCATAGCCACTGGCTGAAGTAAGAAGAGTTGATATTGATAAATTGGTGCAGCGCCCGGCTGAAGAATTGATAATTGGTGCAGCCCCTGTCTGAAGAATTGATAATTGGTTCAGACCCTAGCTGAAGAATTGATAATTAGTGCAGCCACTGTCTGAAGTAAGAAGAGTTGATACTTGATAAATTGGCACAGCCCCTGGTTGAAGAATTGATAATTGGCGCACCCACTGGCTGAAGTAAGAAGAGTTGATACTTGATAATTGGTGCAGCCACTGGCTGAAAAATACATAGTTGGCACAGCCACTGGCTAAAGTAAGAAGAGTTGATACTTGATAATTGGTGTAGCCACTGGTTGAGGAATTGATAGTTGGTGCAGCCACTGGCTGAAGTCAGAAGAGTTGATATTGATAAATTGGTGCAGCCCCTGGCTGAAGAATTGATAATTGGTGGAGCCCCTGGCTGAAGTATTGATAATTTGTGCAGCCACTGGCTTAAGTAAGAAGAGTTGATACTTGATAAATTGGCACAGCCCCTGGTTGAAGAATTTATAATTGTTGCAGCCACTGGATGAACTAAGAAGAGTTGATATTGATAATTGGTGCCGCCACTGGCTGAAGTAAGAAGAATTGATACTTGATAAATTGGAGTAGCCCTTGGCTGAAGAATTGGTAGTTGGCATAGCCACTGGCTGAAGTAAGAAGAGTTGATATTTATTTATAATTGATGCAGCCCCTGGCTGAAGAATTGATAATTGGGGCAGCCGCTGGCTGAACAATTGATAATCGGTGCAGCCACTGGCAGAAGTAAGAAATGTTGATACTCTATAAATTGTCGCAGGCCCTGGCTGAAAAATTTATAATTGGCGCAGCCACTGGCTGAAGTAGAAAGAGTTGATATTGATAATTGGTGCAGCCACTGGCTAAAGTAAGAAGAGTTGATACTTTAAAATTGGTGCAGCCACTGGCGGAAGAATTGATAGTTGATAGTTGGTGCAGCCACTTGCTGAAGTCAGAAGAGATGATATTGATAAATTGGTGCAGCCCCTGGCTGAAGATCGATAATTGGAGCAGCCTCTGGCTGAAGAATTTATAACTGGCGCAGCCACTGGCTGAAGTAAGAAGGGTTGATATTGATAATTGGTGCAGCCACTGGCTGAAGTCAGAAGAGTTGATATTGATAAATTGGTGCAGCGCCCGGCTGAAGAATTGATAATTGGTGCAGCCCCTGTCTGAAGAATTGATAATTGGTTCAGACCCTAGCTGAAGAATTGATAATTAGTGCAGCCACTGTCTGAAGTAAGAAGAGTTGATACTTGATAAATTGGCACAGCCCCTGGTTGAAGAATTGATAATTGGCGCACCCACTGGCTGAAGTAAGAAGAGTTGATACTTGATAATTGGTGCAGCCACTGGCTGAAAAATACATAGTTGGCACAGCCACTGGCTGAAGTAAGAAGAGTTATTATTGATAATTGATGCAGCAACTGGCTGACGCCAGAAGAGTTGATATTGATAAATTGGTGCAGCCCCTTGCTGAAAAATTGATAATTGTTGCAGCCCCTGGCTGAAGAATTGATAACTGGTGCAGCCCCTGGCTGAAGAATTGATAATTGGTGCAGTCTCTGGCTGAAGTAAGTAGAGTTCATATAGATAGCTGATGAAGGCACTGGCTAAAGTACGAAGAGTTGATGCTTGATAATTGGTGCAGCCACTGGTTGAGGAATTGAAAGTTGATAGTTGGCGCAGCCACTGGCTGAATAATTGGTAGTTGGCGTAGCTACTGGCTGAAGTAAGAAGAGTTGATACTTGATAAATTGGCGCAACCCCTGGCAGAAGAATTGTTAGTTGATAGGTGGCGCAGCCACTGGCTGAAGTCAGAAGAGTTGATATTGATAAATTGGAGCAGCCCCTGGCTGAAGAATTGATAACTGACCCAACCACTGGCTGAAGTAAGAAGAATTGATATTGATAATTTGTGCAGCCACTAGCTGAAGTCAGAAAGTTGATATTGTTAAATTGGTGCAGACACTGGCTGAAGTCAGAAGAGTTGATATTGATAAATTGGTGCAGCACCTGGCTGAAGAATTGATAATTGGTGCAGCCCCTGGCTGAAGAATTGATAATTGGTTCAGCCCCTGGCTGAAGTAAGAAGAGTTGATACTTGATAAATTGGTGCAGTCCCTGGCTGAAGAATTGGTAGTTGGCGCAGACACTGGCTGAAGAAAGAAGAGTTGATACTTGATAAATTGGTGCAGTCCCTGGCTGAAGAATTGGTAGTTGGCGCAGCCACTGGCTGAAGTAAGAAGAGTTGATACTTGATAAATTGGCGCAGCCCCTGATTGAAGAATTGATAATTGGTGCAGCCACTGGCTGATGTAAGAAGAGATGATATTGATAATTGGTGCAGCCACTGGCTAAAGTAAGAAGAGTTGATACTTGATAATTGGTGTAGCCACTGGTTGAGGAATTGATAGTTGGTGCAGCCACTGGCTGAAGTCAGAAGAGTTGATATTGATAAATTGGTGCAGCCCCTGGCTGAAGAATTGATAATTGGTGGAGCCCCTGGCTGAAGAATTGATAATTTGTGCAGCCACTGGCTGAAGAAAGAAGAGTTGATACTTGATAAATTGGTGCAGTCCCTGGCTGAAGAATTGGTAGTTGGCGCAGCCACTGGCTGAAGAATTGATAATTTGTGCAGCCACTGGCTGAAGAAAGAAGAGTTGATACTTGATAAATTGGTGCAGTCCCTGGCTGAAGAATTGGTAGTTGGCGCAGCCACTGGCTGAAGTAAGAAGAGTTGATACTTGATAATTGGTGTAGCCACTGGTTGAGGAATTGATAGTTGGTGCAGCCACTGGCTGAAGTCAGAAGAGTTGATATTGATAAATTGGTGCAGCCCCTGGCTGAAGAATTGATAATTGGTGGAGCCCCTGGCTGAAGAATTGATAATTTGTGCAGCCACTGGCTTAAGTAAGAAGAGTTGATACTTGATAAATTGGCGCAGCCCCTGGTTGAAGAATATATAATTGTCGCAGCCACTGGATGAACTAAGAAGAGTTGATATTGATAATTGGTGCCGCCACTGGCTGAAGTAAGAAGAATTGATACTTGATAAATTGGAGCAGCCCTTGGCTTAAGAATTGGTAGTTGGCATAGCCACTGGCTGAAGTAAGAAGAGTTGATATTTATTTATAATTGGTGCTGTCCCTGGCTGAAGAATTGATAGTTGGGGCAGCCGCTGGCTGAACAATTGATAATCGGTGCAGCCACTGGCAGAAGTAAGAAATGTTGATACTTGATAAATTGGCGCAGGCCCTGGCTGAAGTAGAAAGAGTTGTTATTGATAATTGGTGCAGCCGCTGGCTAAAGTAACAAGAGTTGATACTTTAAAATTGGTGCAGCCACTGGCTGAAGAATTGATAGTTGATAGTTGGTGCAGCCACTTGCTGAAGTCAGAAGAGTTTATATTGATAAATTGGTGCAGCCCCTGGCTGAAGAATTGATAATTGGAGCAGCCTCTGGCTGAAGAATTGATAACTGGTGCAGCCACTGGCTGAAGTAAGAAGGGTGGATATTGATAATTGGTGCAGCCACTGGCTGAAGTCAGAAGAGTTGATATTGATAAATTGGTGCAGCGCCCGGCTGAAGAATTGATAATTGGTGCAGCCCCTGTCTGAAGAATTGATAATTGGTTCAGACCCTGGCTGAAGAATTGATAATTAGTGCAGCCACTGTCTGAAGTAAGAAGAGTTAATACTTGATAAATTGGCACAGCCCCTGGTTGAAGAATTGATAATTGGCGCACCCACTGGCTGAAGTAAGAAGAGTTGATACTTGATAATTGGTGCAGCCACTGGCTGAAAAATAGATAGTTGGCACAGCCACTGGCTGAAGAATTGATAACTGGTGCAGCCCCTGGCTGAAGAATTGATAATTGGTGCAGTCACTGGCTGAAGTAAGAAGAGTTAATATTGATAAATTGGCGCAGCCCCTGGCTGAAGAATTGATAATTGGTGCAGCCACTGGCTGATGTAAGTAGAGTTGATATTGATAGCTGATGAAGGCACTGGCTAAAGTACGAAGAGTTGATGCTTGATAATTGGTGCAGCCACTGATTGAGGAATTGAAAGTTGATCGTTGGCGCAGCCACTGGCTGAAGTCAGAAGAGTTGATATTGATAAATTGGTGCAGCCACTGGCTGAAGAATTGGTAGTTGGTGTAGCTACTGGCTGAAGTAAGAAGAGTTGATACTTGATAAATTGGCGCAAACCCTGGCTGAAGAATTGATAATTGGTGCAGCCCCTGTCTGAAGAATTGATAATTGGTTCAGACCCTGGCTGAAGAATTGATAATTAGTGCAGCCACTGTCTGAAGTAAGAAGAGTTGATACTTGATAAATTGGCACAGCCCCTGGTTGAAGAATTGATAATTGGTGCACCCACTGGCTGAAGTAAGAAGAGTTGATACTTGATAGTTGGCACAGCTACTGGCTGAAGTAAGAAGAGTTATTATTGATAATTTGTGCAGCAACTGGCTGACGCCAGAAGAGTTGATATTGATAAATTGGTGCAGCCCCTGGCTGAAAAATTGATAATTGGTGCAGCCCCTGGCTGAAGAATTGATAACTGGTGCAGCCCCTGGCTGAAGAATTGATAATTGGTGCAGTCACTGGCTGAAGTAAGAAGAGTTAATATTGATAAATTAGTGCAGCCCCTGGCTGAAGAATTGATAATTGGTGCAGCCACTGGCTGATGTAAGTAGAGTTGATATTGATAGCTGATGAAGGCACTGGCTAAAGTACGATGAGTTGTTGCTTGATAATTGGTGCAGCCACTGATTGAGGAATTGAAAGTTGATCATTGGCGCAACCACTGGCTGAAGTCAGAAGAGTTGATATTGATAAATTGGAGCAGCCCCTGGCTGAAGAATTGATAACTGACCCAACCACTGGCTGAAGTAAGAAGAGTTAATATTGATAATTTGTGAAGCCACTAGCTGAAGTCAGAAAGTTGATATTGTTAAATTGGTGCAGACACTGGCTGAAGTCAGCAGAGTTGATATTGATAAATTGGTGCAGCGCCTGGCTGAAGAATTGATAATTGGTGCAGCCCCTGGCTGAAGAATTGATAATTGGTTCAGCCCCTGGCTGACGTAAGAAGAGTTGATACTTGATAAATTGGTGCAGTTCCTGGCTGAAGAATTGGTAGTTGGCGCAGCCACTGGCTGAAGTAAGAAGAGTTGATACTTGATAAATTGGTGCAGTCCCTGGCTGAAGAATTGGTAGTTGGCGCAGCCACTGGCTGAAGTAAGAAGAGTTGATATTTGTAAATTGGCGCAGCCCCTGATTGAAGAATTGATAATTGGTGCAGCCACTGGCTCATGTAAGAAGAGATGATATTGAATATTGGTGCAGCCACTGGCTGAAGTAAGAAGAGTTGATATTGATAAATTGGTGCAGCCCCTGGCTGAAAAATTGATAATTGGTGCAGCCACTGGCTGAAGTAAGAAGAGTTGATACTTGATAAATTGGCGCTGCCCCTGGTTGAAAACTTGATAATTTGCACAGCCACTGGCTGAAGTAAAGAGAGTTGATATTGATAGTTGGTGCAGCAACTGGCTAAAGAAAGATGAGTTGATACTTGAAAATTGGTGCAACCACTGGCTGAAGAATTGATAGTTGATAGTTGGCGCAGCCACTGGCTGAAGTCAGAAGAGTTGATATTGATAAATTCGTGCAGCCACTGGCTAAAGTCAGAAGAGTTGATACTGTTTAATTGGTGCAGCGCTGAAGAATTGATAATTGGTTCAGACCCTGGCTGAAGAATTGATAATTAGTGCAGCCACTGGCTAAAGTAAGAAGAGTTGATACTTGATAAATTGGCACAGCCTTGGTTGAAGAATTCATAATTGGCGCACCCACTGACTGAAGTAAGAAGAGTTGATATTGATAGTTGGTGCAGCCACTGGCTGAAGTATGAAGAGTTGATACTTGATAAATTGGTGCAGTCCCTGGCTGAAGAATTTGTAGTTGGTACTGCCACTGGCTGAAGTAAGAAGAGTTGATACTTGATAAATTGACACAGCCCCTGGTTGAAAAATTGATAATTGGCACAACCACTGGCTGAAGTAAGAAGAGTTGATATTGATAATTGGTGCAGCCACTGGCTGAAGTCAGAAGAGTTGATATTGATAAATTGGTGCAGCCATTGGCTGAAAAATTGATAATTGATGCAGCCCCTGACTGAAGAATTGATAATTGGTGCAGCGCCTTGCTGAAGAATTGAAAATTGTTGCAGCCGCTGGCTGAAGAATTAATAATTGGTGCAGCCACTAGCTGAAGTAAGAAGAGTTTATTACTTTATAAATTGGTGCAGCCCCTGGCTGAAGAATTGATAACTGGTGCAGCCCCTGGCTGTAGACTTGATAATTTATGCAGCCACTGGCTGAAGAATTGATAGTTGGTGAAGTAAGAACTGTTGATTCTTGATAATTGGTGCAGCCCCTGACTGAAAATTTGATAGTTGGTGCAGACACTGGCTGAAGTAAGAAAAGTTGATACTTGATATTTGGTGCAGCCACTGGCTGAAGAATTGATAGTTGATAGTTGTCGAAGCCACTGGCTGAAGGAAGAAGAGTTGATATTTGATAATTGGTGCATCCCCTGGCTGAAGAATTGATAGTTGGCACAGCCACTGGCTGAAGTAAGAAGAGTTGATTTTGATAATTGGTGCTGCCACAGGCTGAAGTCAGTAGAGTTTATATTGATAAATTGGTGCAGCACCTGGCTGAAGAATTGATAATTGGTGCAGCCCCTAGCTGAAGAATTGATAGCTGGTTCATCCCTTGGCTGAAGAATTGATAATTAGTGCAGCCACTGGCTGAAGTAAGAAGAGTTGATATTGATAGTTCGTGCTGCCACTGGCTGAAGGAAGAAGAGTTGATACTTGATAAATTGGTGCAGCCCCTGGCTGAAAAATTGATAATTGGTGCAGCCACTGGCTGAAGTAAGAAGAGTTGATACTTGATAAATTGGCGCTGCCCCTGGTTGAAAACTTGATAATTTGCACAGCCACTGGCTGAAGTAAAGAGAGTTGATATTGATAGTTGGTGCAGCAACTGGCTAAAGAAAGATGAGTTGATACTTGAAAATTGGTGCAACCACTGGCTGAAGAATTGATAGTTGATAGTTGGCGCAGCCACTGGCTGAAGTCAGAAGAGTTGATATTGATAAATTCGTGCAGCCACTGGCTAAAGTCAGAAGAGTTGATACTGTTTAATTGGTGCAGCGCTGAAGAATTGATAATTGGTTCAGACCCTGGCTGAAGAATTGATAATTAGTGCAGCCACTGGCTAAAGTAAGAAGAGTTGATACTTGATAAATTGGCACAGCCTTGGTTGAAGAATTCATAATTGGCGCACCCACTGACTGAAGTAAGAAGAGTTGATATTGATAGTTGGTGCAGCCACTGGCTGAAGTATGAAGAGTTGATACTTGATAAATTGGTGCAGTCCCTGGCTGAAGAATTTGTAGTTGGTACTGCCACTGGCTGAAGTAAGAAGAGTTGATACTTGATAAATTGACACAGCCCCTGGTTGAAAAATTGATAATTGGCACAACCACTGGCTGAAGTAAGAAGAGTTGATATTGATAATTGGTGCAGCCACTGGCTGAAGTCAGAAGAGTTGATATTGATAAATTGGTGCAGCCATTGGCTGAAAAATTGATAATTGATGCAGCCCCTGACTGAAGAATTGATAATTGGTGCAGCGCCTTGCTGAAGAATTGAAAATTGTTGCAGCCGCTGGCTGAAGAATTAATAATTGGTGCAGCCACTAGCTGAAGTAAGAAGAGTTTATTACTTTATAAATTGGTGCAGCCCCTGGCTGAAGAATTGATAACTGGTGCAGCCCCTGGCTGTAGACTTGATAATTTATGCAGCCACTGGCTGAAGAATTGATAGTTGGTGAAGTAAGAACTGTTGATTCTTGATAATTGGTGCAGCCCCTGACTGAAAATTTGATAGTTGGTGCAGACACTGGCTGAAGTAAGAAAAGTTGATACTTGATATTTGGTGCAGCCACTGGCTGAAGAATTGATAGTTGATAGTTGTCGAAGCCACTGGCTGAAGGAAGAAGAGTTGATATTTGATAATTGGTGCATCCCCTGGCTGAAGAATTGATAGTTGGCACAGCCACTGGCTGAAGTAAGAAGAGTTGATTTTGATAATTGGTGCTGCCACAGGCTGAAGTCAGTAGAGTTTATATTGATAAATTGGTGCAGCACCTGGCTGAAGAATTGATAATTGGTGCAGCCCCTAGCTGAAGAATTGATAGTTGGTTCATCCCTTGGCTGAAGAATTGATAATTAGTGCAGCCACTGGCTGAAGTAAGAAGAGTTGATATTGATAGTTCGTGCTGCCACTGGCTGAAGGAAGAAGAGTTGATACTTGATAAATTGGTGCAGCCCCTGGCTGAAGTATTGGTAATTGGCACAGCCACTTGCTGAAGTAAGAAGAGTTGATATTGATAATTGGTGCAGCCATTGACTGAAGTAAGAAGTTTTGATATTGTTAAATTTTGCAGCCCCTAGCTGAAGAATTGATAATTGGTGCATCCACCAGCGGAAGAATTGATAATTGGTGCAGCCCCTGGCTGAAGAATTGATAATTGGTGCAGCCACTGGCTGAAGAATTCATAGTTGGTGCAGCCACTGGCTGAAGTATGAAGAGTTGACACTGGATAAGTGGTGCAGCCACTGGCTGAAGAATTGATAGTTGGCACAGACACTGGCTGAAGTAAGAAGAGTTGAAACTGGATAATTGGTGCAGCCACTGGCTGAAGAATTGATAGTTGATAGTTAATTGTTGATGCAGCCTCCAGGTTGAGTATTAGTGGAATACATAGCTTTGATTATGAAGGAACCAGTCCTGCAACAGCCTTGATGCCTGGAACTCTTGGCAAGTTGCGGTCGTTACAGCCTTGAGGGCTGGTGATGAGTGACGACAGGTGGCCTTTGGGCCGTGTGGCAACCTTAAGGGCTGAGAACCCTTGGCTGAATGCCACTGTTGTGCAACTTGTGCCGTCGGGTTGACACAACAAGCAGCAATTGGATTAGAATTTTCTTTAAAAAAATGAAAGGGGCATGCAGGAGATGCTGTCTGTGGCCATTCCAATTTCTAGACATTCATAAACCATAACATTAAAAATGTCAGGCAGCAATGCCCCAACCAGCACATATTGGAAAGGAAAAAGGTGCAAGATGGAATTGTCCTTGGGCCGTCTGACCCACCCTTATGTTGTATATATGAAACAGGACATTCACAGTTTAACAAACCAATCACTTCAGCGACAGGGACTGCCACTTGTGGCTGAAATGATTGGTTTGTTTGGACCCCCCACAAAAAAAGCAGCCAATGCACAGTAATTGGTGCAGCCACTGGCTGAACTCAGAAGAGTTGATATTGATAAATTGGTGCAGCCCCTGGCTAGAACTTAGATGTCGTCATAGTCATCATCATCCCCATAAGTGTGTGCATCCTCCTCTTCTTCACACAGTATTAATTCATCCCCACTGGAATCCACCATTACAGACGCTTCTGTACTTTTTGGGCGTAAGTGCTGGTAAAGGTCTTCTTCATGGAATTTGTCATTCATTTTGATGAACATCATCTCTTCCACATTTTGGGGAAGTAACCTCCTATGACAATCACTGACAAGGTTCCCGACTGCGCTGAAAACTCTTTCAGAGTACACACTGGAGGCTGGGCAACTTAAGTACAGCAAAGCCAGTTTGTGTAAGGGACTCCAAATTGCCTCTTTTTCCTACCAGTAGGGAATTGGACTGTCTGACATGCCTGTTTGGATGCTATCCCTAAAATAGTCATCCATTATTCTCTGAATGGTGACCATATCAGACAAAGTCACGGTAGAAATGTCACTCATTGTAGCCAGTTCTTTCAGACCCAACCAGATGTCATGAGGTTTTGCTGACTGATCTGCATCACTACCAGCAGTGGGTCTTTTAGGCAAATTTAGTTTTTTCCTGGCAGCTGTAGAAAATGAAGAAGGAGATGCTGCCATGTCTCATTCCACTTGAGCTAACAATTTTTTCACCATAAGCTTTTTGCATCTTTTCAGATTTATGCCCATCAGAAAGTAAGACACAAGGTATGACTTAAACCTGAGATCAAGTATGGTCGCCAAAATATAGTGATCTGATTTTAAGAGATTGACCACCCTTGGATCCTGTCAAAGCGAATGAAGGGCTTGATCTACAAGTCCAAAATACTTAGCAGAATTACTATGTTTCAGCTCCTCCTTCACTTTCTCCAGCTGCTTTTGCAAAAGTCTAATTAGGGGAATTACCTGACTCAAGCTGGCAGTGTCTGAACTAACTTCACATGTGGCAAGTTCAAAGGGTTTGAGAACCTTGCACAACATGGAAATTATTCTCCACTGCACTTGACTAAGGTGCATTCCTGCTCCTTTCCCTATGTAATAGGCTATAGTGTAGCCTTGAATGGCCTTTTTCTGCTCCTCAATCCGCTGAAGCATATAGAGGATAGAATTCCACCTAGTTACTACCCCTTGCTTCAGCTGATGGCAGGGCAAATTCAACAGTTCTTGCTGGTGCTGCAATCTTTGACATGCAGTTGCTGAATGTCCAAAATGTCCAGAAAGCATCTCCTGCTCGCCCTTGTCATTTTTTTTAAAATGTTGCACCACCAAATTCATTGTGTGAGCAAAACATTGGATGTCTTTAAATTCTCCCAGATGTAATGCTCTCACATTATTGCTGGCATTGTCATAAAATCACAAATCATGAGGAGAGTCCAAGTGGGGTAAGCCATTTTGCAATGATGTCCCTGAGTTTATCTAGGTTCTCAGCGGTATGCCTCTTAGTGAAACCGGTTATACACAGAGTATCCTGCCTCTGAATGAGCTGGCATTTGTTAGATGCTGCTGCTGTTTGCACTGTTGGAGGCAATACACTTACCCAGTGGGTTGTCGCAGTCATGTAATCTTTCTTTTGCCCTGTCCCAGTGGACAGTGGGCACAACAGCATTTCGGAGGACATTAATAAGGTTTTTTTAATGTCTTTGTACAGATTGGGAATTGCTATTCTAGAGAAGTGGAATCTAGAAGGGACACATGTACAGAGGGCACACAAATGGTGGAAGGAGGATCCAAAAGGTCAGGCTCACACATGGCAACCCGCGGACACACTTGGCCTCTACTCTGGGATTTGTGATTTTTCGGAGCACACAGTTGGTTCCGGTGTTTTACTCATTTTAACAATTTAAATTTTTTTGGTACAGTACCTCTCCTACAAGAAAAGGGGCTTAAATCATCACTAGAACCACCAGTCATAAATAATAAAGGCCAAGGCCTTATCCTTTCCTTGCCACTTTGTGTAGTGAATGGCATATTGCCATTTTTTTTGCTTCTCTAAAGCTGACTTAGCTTTAGATTTTTTTTTCTTTAACAGGGTAAAAGTTTTTTTTTTCACCCTGACTTTTTGGCCTGACTGCCCTGGTACAGTGGCCTTCATAGATGGTGTTGACGGCCTTGCATCGTCATCATGACTGCTGCCGGTAGCTACAAGACTGGTATGTGGATCCTGCTCTCCTGTCATGTGACTGTCCTCCATACTCACTGCGGTCTTACAGCAGTGTCACCAAGCAATTGTAGTGTAGCTAATTTGTGGCTAACGCACACAACCAATCACACACTGGTGGGGTGGCATACTAACACGCACACACAAAAAAACAGTTTTCATTTGAACACTGGTGGTGTGGCAGGCTAACTCGCACACACAAAAATTGTTTTTATTTGAACACTGGTAGTGTGTGGCAGACTAACACACACACACAAAAAAAATATTTTATTTTTTTGCACTGGGGGTGAAGAGCACCCTTGAACGAGGCAGCAGCCCCTTGATAAATGAGACACAGGCAGCACAGCACCCCTGCGCACCTACATTGCTGAAAAGTATGGCTAACAGGTGCGCAAACACACAGAAACAGAAATAAAAATAGCAATGCTTTATTTTTTTCACACCGGAGGTTAATAGCACCCATTATGGACAGAGCACCCCCTGGACAACAGAGCAGCACAGCCAGCCCCTATAGACAATAGCCAGCCAGCCCATATGAGTGGACAGGACAACAGCCATCCCCAGTATATAACTATATATGGATATTACAGACAACAGCCAGCCCCTATGGAGTGGACTGGACAACAGCAAGCCAGCCCCAATATATAACTTACTATATATGGATTGGATATTATGGACAACAGCCAACCCCTATGTAGTGGGCAGGACAACAGCAAGCCAGCCCTAGTATAAAGACAACTTCCAGCCCCGCCCCCTAAGGGCATAAGCCCCTGACACACCAGTAGCCTAACCAGCCCCTATGCACATATGGACATAATAAGCAGCCAGCCCCTGACACAACAGTAGCCATCCCCTATGCACAGCAGAACAGCACAATACCCAGCTCCCTCAGCACA
This sequence comes from Taudactylus pleione, assembly GCA_031769625.1. Taxonomy (NCBI): domain Eukaryota; kingdom Metazoa; phylum Chordata; class Amphibia; order Anura; family Myobatrachidae; genus Taudactylus; species Taudactylus pleione. Next base: position 3,887,081 of record JAUIMM010000205.1, read on the forward strand.
GCTCCCAGATCTCTCCCTCTTCAGTCTCCACAGCCGGAATGAAAAATGGCGGCGAGCGCGGAACCTTTTATAGAATCAAAAACCAGCGAGAATCCGACAGCGGGATGATGAGGTTTTGCCTCGTTTTCAGATCCGAGTCAGGCGGGAAAATCCGAGCTGACTTGGATCTGACTCAGAACCCCTAAGTTCGGGTGGGTTCGGATCTTTGAAATCCGAACCCGCTCATCTCTAATATATTTGATAACATATTTAAATATATTTTTAAAAAGACATTCTAAACTTAATTAAATGAAAGTAAAAAAAAAAAAAATTTCTGACCGTTTTTTGTTAAATGTCAGTTAAGTAGTTAAAGATTTTATTTATTTTGTTACAGTACTATGTGATGTGTTGATGGTGGTTGTACATATACAGAGGACTGAGGGCCTGATTCAGAGCCGCTCGTAAGCGGCCGCTCGTTCGCTCTGAGCGATGTTCGCACAACTGCGCATGCGTATGGGTTGTAATACGCATGCGCGAACCAGTCATTGCGGTCGGAAATTGTGTGGTCGCAAAATAGCGAATGCCTGCTAATTTGAGTGACAGAATGAGGCGTTTGTGGGTGGTAACAGGGGAAGGTGCTTGAAAACGGGGAGTGGAGATCCGAATGCAGGCGTGCCAAACGGTCAAAACAGGCGTTTTAAGGGTGTGCATAATTAACAAAGCAGCGTCATCGACCACGTCACTTGGTTGTCTTTTAGCCTGAACTGCTCGCATGATTGCGGTAGGAAAATGCTACCACAAGCACTGCGAGCAGTTCATACGCCTTTCGATGTACTCGATTAATCTAATAAATAGCGGAGATGACGTAGGATGCGAGTGGCCAGGGGGCGTTTTTTTTAAAATAGCGAGCGCATGTTTCGTTTGCTCGTTCAGACATAGAGGTGTCAACAGACCACAAAGAGCGAGCGCTCTATTTAAATATCCAGCCCCTTTTTCTGAATGAGCGAGCGCAAATAGCGTCCGGCTCTGAATCAGGCCCTGAATACACCCAGACCCCTGAAGATAGAAAATTTGCAGGTACAGTCTGTCAGATTGAACAATATTTTAAAATTGCCAAGGTACGGAATCAGGTTTTTTTTATTAAATATAGGTTGATATTTGTTATTATCTCTATTGTTTATATTCTATCAATTTATTTTGTCATCTATGGGCATTTCCTTATTAACACTATTTTTATTCAGCTGAATAACCTGTTCATTTATAATAAATAGAAGAAGCTGCACATGGAAGCCAGCTAATGTTACTTAATTGAAAAAACTGCATGAAGTAAAAAAATGTTCATTAGCATAAATTAAGCCTAGTGAGATAACGCTCTCTCACCACTCGTGCTTCAGGAATCAGCTGCCAAAATCGAGTCTTGCAAGTGCTACCAGGAGCCTAATTCTGGAATGTTCAAGAAGGATAAATCAGTCTGTGTGCAGCATGAATAATACAAGGCTGAGCCGCAGCATGTCGAGGCAGATGAGAACGTTGCTAGCTGAGTGCGGACAGGTGGGAGTCCAGGCTGTGGCGCCATGGAAGGTGTGCCCACTGATAGTATACTGAGCCCGGTTGAAGAGTGAGGTGAGAAGATTCCCTTTACTTACTGCTCTATCTTCTTCCTCAAATCCTCTGTCGGCTCCTGTCAGCGTTGTGATATCACGTTCCAGCAGCTGCACACTGACGGTCATGGTTCTGCTCCTCTTCTCCAGTGGCACACCAGAGGTTGAAAAATGCTGGACCAAGGGGAATATTTATCAAAGGATGGTGAGAGATAAAGTGGAGAGAGATAATGAACCATCCATTTAGCTTCTAACTGTAATACCCAAAAACCCGGCTCCAACCCGAGACACTAAAAACATGTTGGAGCCAGGTTTTACCAATTTCACACCGGTGGCTGGACCCGGGTCCAACCATTCACAACAGATCCAGGTCTTCCGTGATCCTTCTACAGTGGATGCTTAGAGATGATATCATCTCCAAGCATTACTGAAGCCAGCCAATCTGCTCTTTTGAGATATAACCGGAGTCATCATGACCCGGGTCATGCCATTTACACCGCACCATTACCCAGGTTTGACCCTGGTAGCTACCAGGGTCAGATGCCCGGGTCACTCGACTTATTATTTTTCAAGGACTCTATTACACCGAGCCATGACCTGAGTAGACCTGGCAATAATCCGTTTTATTGCGGCAGTGGAGAAGGGGTGTCATTTTCAAACACAGTTGGTACTTTAATTCTTTTCACTTTGGACCTCATTCAGAGTCGGTCGAAGCGGCCGCACGGTTGTACGGGAAAAGGGGCCCGTACATTTAAATGATTCCCTCGCAAGTTGCATCCCTGAGTTAGGATCGGTAGCTGGCCGACCAAGGGGAGGAAGCGGTCGGAATTCAAAAAAATACGCCCCCTTCTCGTACGCATTGCACGTCATCTCCAGGCATATAAGGATTAATCGAGACCATCGGGAACCATCGAAACTGGTCGTAGAGCTTAAGGTTGACCATACCCTCTCTTAAGCTCTACGATCATGTCAGTGTAAAAACCTCCCATGTCACATGTGCCATGACGCTACTTTGTTAATTATGCACTCCCATAAACCGTATGCACTCCCATAAAATGCCGTTCGCATAATTAGGCACGCCTGCGTTCGGATCTCCACTCCCCCGTTTTCAAGCACCTTCCCCTGTTACCACCCACAAACGCCTCATCCTGTCACTCAAACTACCGACCCAGCTGTGTTCAAGGAGAGAGAAATTTCTGATCATAGCGGCTAGTTTGCGCACGCGCATTGCGAACTTTACGCATGCGCAGTATAGCGAACATCGGTGGCGTACGACCGTGCGGCCGCAATGACCGACTCTGAATGAGGTCCTTTATCTCTCTCCAAGTTTTGATAAATCTCTCTCTTAGCGTTAGATACACTTTACTTGAGGTTGCATCTAAAGAACAGTTCCATATATAAAAGGCAATAAACACAAATAATATCCTGCACAGGACAAAAATGTAATTCAATTTATAGACCAGCAATTTAGTACATTCTAATAATTAGTTACCAATTTTGTATATAGCTGGAGGTGCTCCTTGGAATCGAATATAATAGTACTCAGAAAAAAACTTCCATTGGCCTCGGCCAATGCGCAGCAAATGATTCCTTTGTGGGGCTCTCTTTTATAATAAATTCATTGATATAATTGACATCAGGAAATATACATAATTACAATATAACTTTTAATCGGTTCCCTCTTTAAAGAGATTGGGGATTATTTTGTCTCTGAGTGTGAAAATATGACAGAGTCACCCATCAATAAACACCCATAAATACTATATAATTGATATAATTGATATCAGGAAATGAACAGATTTAAAACTTAACTTTTAATCGGATCCTTCTTTAAAAGAAATTGGGAATTATTATGAAAATATGATAGAGTCACCCATCAATAAGCACACATAAATATCATATCCATCAATAAGCACACATAAATATCATATCCATCAATAAGCACACATAAATATATTAGACATTCTGTAATTGTGTATGAAATAATTACCTTGTGGTGATCATATTTAATCATTACAATGTATCCCCTAATGGGTAAAATAGGCAGGTTTAGCAGTTAGTACATTCACCCCCTTTCTTCATTAGTTAATTAATGTAGTAGCCCATATGCAGCCAACATACACATAAATTAGAATTTAAACATTATAATGCTTCTAAAAACGGTTTTGATAAATGTTGCAGATATACTATTTACATACAGACAGATATATTCTCGATATACTTTTGTTATATGAGAGATAGTTTGTTTTATCTCTGTCTTTCTCTCAACCATAAATGCCAGCAATTCAGTATCATGTATGAGAAACAAATAATAGACAATAAATAATAAATAAATGACACATCTAGTCATGTTGCAGCCCCTGTCTCCTGTGATTATTATTAGAGATGTGCGCCGACCCTCGTGTTTTGGTTTTGGTTTTGGATCTGGATCCCCCCTGGTTTTGGATCTGGATTTTTTCTTAAAAAATCATAAAAATAGCTAAAATCACATAAAATGGACCTGTTTTTGTTCCTTCAGTATAATTAACCTCAATAACATTTATTTCCAGTAATTTCCAATCAATTTTGATAACCTCACAATATTATTTGCTTCATCTAGTTAAGGCCAAAACTTTGCATCCAACTAGCTGGGTGATTAAAGGCCCCCTTACATCAGAGATTGATTGCAGCAATTTGCAATCGATTGAAAAAGGGAAAGATTTTTATACACAATCGATTGCAAATTGTACGATTGCTGCAATCAATCTCTGATGTATGGGGGCCTTAAGCTAAGTGACACAGTGGGCGGCACTAACATGTGGCAGTTCAGTTTCTAATTTCCAACATGGATACAGTGTGTTATACAGTGTGGGTTGGATACACCAATAGTGCACAGTGTGACAGCAGTGTCGGCAGAGTGGGGTTGCTGACGGTGTCCTCAGTACATGGAATGGCAGTGCTGCGGTGCTGACAGTGGGCCCGATTCTGACCCGCTCGTGAGCGATGAGTGCTCGCAACTGGGTCGATGGTGGCTCAGTGCGCATGCGCGAGACCCGGATAGTGATGGGCAAACCGTCGCGCCGGGTCTCGTACCAAAGGGGGCATGCTGTCGATGTTGTGTGACAGCACGCCCCCTTTGGGGGGCGGGCCGGGGGCGTGGCTGCCCAGACGGAGGCATTTCCATGGGAACGCCTACCGTCTGGGGCCGGCCCCACTGACATCACAAGTGATGTCAGTGGGAGTGCTTTCGGCTCTGTTTGAGCCGAAAGCACTCTAGGGCTTGCGGCAATAAGATCTTACCACAAGGGTCTCGTCGCAAGCCCGATGGTCGCGATGGTCTTGACCATCGCGACCATCTTCCTCGCCGCTCGCTATAGCTGTGGGTGGTCACCCACAGCTATACAAGCGGCCAGGAGGCCGTTCTAAAAATCAAGAAGGACGGCCCTGATTCAGAGCGAGCGCTCTGTCAGAGCGTCCGGCTCTGAATCAGGGCCATTGTCCTCAGTGAAGGGTAGCGGTGATGTCGGCAGTGTAGGTGTGCCAGCGATGTCTTTAGTGCAGGTTTGCTGGCTGTGTCGTCAGTGCGGGAGTGCCAGCGGTGTCCTCAGTGCAGGTTTGCTGGCTGTGTCGGCAGTGCGGGGGTGCCAGTGGTGTCTTTAGTGCAGGTTTGCTGGCTGTCAGCAGTGCGGGGTTGCTGACGGTGTCCTCAGTACATGGAATGGCAGTGCTGCAGTGCTGGCAGTGTTCTCAGTTATGGGTACCGGCGTGGCAGAGTGGGGGTGCCAGCTGTGTCCTCAGTGCATGTGTGCTGACAGTGTCGGCAGTGAAGGGGTGCTGGTGGTGTCCTCAGTGTGGGAGTGTCAGCAGTGTCGGCAGTGTGGGGGTCACTGACGGTGTCCTCAGTACGTGGAGCAGCAGTGCAGGAGTGTCGGCAGCAGTGGTGTCGGCAGCGGGGGCGTGGCGGCGCAGTCAGGCGGCGGGGGATGGCAGGCACCATCCTCTTTTTCCCTCTCTGTGTGCATTTTCAATGGGCTTAACGCTGATTGGCTGAGAGCCGTGACAGACAGACCTCGGTGAAGAGATCCAGGGTAGGCAGGGAGATCCCCGAAATTTGGGTGGGTTCGGATCTCTGAGATCTGAACCAGCTCATCTCTAATTATTATTAATACTTAATGGAAAAACAATTGGGGGAAATGCATGAACACTGCTATTCATAAATTAGCTGGCAGCAAGAACCAAAGAGGTTCAAAAAGGACAGATAAATGGTTAGGTACAGTGTGACGGCCCAGTTCCTTCTGCTTTCCCAGGTCTTCAAATTGAGCGGACCTGGGATGAGAGAGGAACACATAAAGAGTGTTGTGCTTTACACACATCAATCTCCCTGCACTAATTTAATAGAAATCTCTAATTTTCTAATCGGTGCTGTTGGGGGACTCTGCTTCTTCCATTATCTAACTTTCAATCTGATGAATCTATTTATCAGAGAAATGTTCCTGTGACAGCTTGGGTCTCTCCCACATTCTGTAGCCAAGGAGGAACCACACCCTTACATCAATTAAAGGGGCCTATCCATTAGCAGACTTGAAAGTCTGAACGTCCAGCATTCAGACCTTCAGGTGCCCGCACTGAACAGCGTTCACTGAACGTCATTCAGTGAAGGAGCCCCACCTCCTATCCCTGAACATGCCAAAACGGACATCCATCGTCAGGTTGATGGGCATGTTCAGTAGACAGTCGGGGACGGCAAGGACCCAGCATGCACGTGTTTCGCTGGTCCTTGCCGGCTATCCATTACCCGACTTTGTGAACAATGAAAAACCTCCTGGTTTTGGTCAGATTGTTCACAAAGTCGGGTAATGGATAGGCCCCTTAAGACCAGCTAAGATATAAAAACCTGTTAAGTTTAGTTAGTCAGTGGTAATGTGAGGGAGAGGTTGCACCTTAAGCAGCTCTCTCTATGCTGGACAATCTGAACCATGACTGTGCTGGGAATACTCTGCTCGTTTGAACTGCTGTCTCATGTAAGCTGTATTATTGTTCCTGAATTGTGTTTGCCTTATGTACGAAGTCATTACACTGACTCTGCCTTTTCAAGCCTGGAATAAAAAACTTACTTGTTTGCATCGTCTCAGTCTCCCATTGGTCGTCTGAACTTACCCACTACAGTCCCATTGTAGGATTTAGGGCTTTTGCTATTATATCAAAGCTCCCCTACTGCTAAAGGTTATGGTCGGCGATCAAAAATGATAGCCTTTACTAGGGGTATTCTGTGGTGCTTGCTACAATATTTCTGTCCTTGGTTGCCACACAGACACCAGATTTTAAATTTTTCTTTTCTTCAGACTAGGGGCCTGATTCAGACCCACTCGCGAGCGGCTTTCCGCTCGCAAGTGGGTCGATGTTATGGACTGAGCATGCGCACGACGGAGGGAGCTCCGTCGTGCGCATGCGCCAGACGCGACGAGCGAAGGAAAGTCCTTCGCTCGTTGTGTCCGATCAAAGGGGGCGTGCTGTCAATGTTGATTGACAGCACGCCCCCTTTGGTGGGCGTGCCGGGAGCGTGCCTCCCTGACGGGGGCGTTCCCACGGGAACGCCTCCCGTCAGAAGCTGGCCCACTGACATCACTAGTGGGAGTGATAGAGCCAAAATCACTCCGGAGCTTGCGGTTGAAAACCTCAACCGCAGGCTCCGACTCGCAATTTCGATGGTCGCGATGGTCTCGACCATCGCGGCCATCACAATGCACGCTCGTATAGCCTGTGGGTGGTGACCCACAGCTATACGAGCGTCCAGGAGGATGCTCCATGAAAATGGAGCCCGGCCCTCATTCAGAGCGTGCGCTCTGCTCAGAGCGTACGGCTCTGAATGAGGGCCTAGATCAATAATTTATATTAGCAGAGCCAGTGAAATATAACCTGTGTTTTGGACTCATAGACTCATACCTGTAAGGGGCCCATATTTTTTCAAACTAAAGGTGTCCTAGAAAACCTAGCATGAGCTTGAGAGATAAAGCATTGGTTGTATATTCCAGTGACTTTGGGAAAGAATCTTGCAGTTTATTACAAAACATTTGAAAATACAGAGGGGTCTCTACTCAGCAGGTTTATGGAAGCTTCATCCAGCACTGTAAGTTACCAGGGAATTGTTGGAAAATGTATGCACTGTTGCAGATGGTAGAGCAGAGTGAATGTACACACCAGCGGATACCCTGAATTCACTGAAAAGCCCAGTACTTAACCAGTGAAGTGGCTTATTTAGTAACTTAGTAAGTGATTGGTATGAAATACCGGCAGCTAGCAGTTTAGCCGCTGGTTCAAATGCCACCTGGAGAACCCAGACAGGAGGAGATCCCAATGCCGGCTGGTAAGTACCCTAACCCTTCCCATTCCCCCCCTAACACTAACCCTCTCTTAGGGGTGCCTAATCTAAAACTCCTGGGGTGGTGCCTAACCCTAAGTCCCCCCCCCCCTGGGAGTGCCTAAACCTAAGTCGTTGTCCCCCAGGTGTGCCTAAACCTAAACCCCCCTTCTTTTACCCTAAAGCCAACCCTCCTGGGGTGAGTGCCTAGACCTAACCTACCCCTGATGTTGCCTAAACCTAACCGTAGCCCCCTAGGGGTGCCTATCCCGAATCTCCCCCCCAAAACCTAACCCCGCTACACAGGACCGGCTCCAGGGGTTGGAGCACCCTGTGTCGGCCCTTAACAAGGCGCCCAAAATTTTGGGCGTGGCCTAATTACTATAGGCTACGCCTCCTATGTGACATTATTTGGAGGCGTGTCCGCATGGCACGCCTCCAAATAACGTCAGGCTTGGGGTAAAGCCCAGCCCTCCATCACTGGCTGGGCTTCCCCCAGCCCTCTCCCGTCAGTGAATGGATACCGCAGCATCCATTCACACCCCGGAGGTCCGGCACAGCTGCGGCGGTGGGGGTCCCCAACCTCCCGATTTGACCACCCACGGGCCACTATGGCCCACAGGTGGAACAGCGGGACAATACTTACCCGCTGAAATCGGGATGCTGGGGAGGGATGCACCCTCTATGGGTGGTGCCCCTGTGCGACGGCACTGGCCGAACACCCCTAGAGCCAGCCCTGCCGCTACACTCCCGCCGGTCTATTGCCTACTTCCTGTACAGCTGTACTCACAGTTATGCATGTAACAGACTTTCAGCATAGAGCGAAGCATACAGACCACCAGCCAGGGACTGTATGTTAGAAGTGCTGCAGGATGCAAGAGGTGACTAATGAAAATTAACCTGCGCTAATATGAATCTTATGACTTAATATGGCATAATTTTTAAAAATGCCTCAAATAAGAGATGAAACAAGTCAGTGGCATTGCTGTATAGTCTTGCTGCTATATCTTCTATACTTGCAGACACCTTTGATATTTGAGATAGAGGCCCCTGAAGAATTCTGACCAAAAGTACTGACATCCTATTCCAGTTGATTACATTGAAGGATCTTAATCAAACAGATGGCAACCAATTGAAAAATCAACCGGACTTTGCAGACTGTGAATAGACTGCACGCATATACTGAAGCTGCAGGGACTATTTAGCTAGCTCTGTGCCTGTGTAAGTTTAGCTTATTCTGAATATCTGCGAGACTAGAGCTCATTATGTAATGTACGTACAGTATGTTTTTGGATACGCAATATCCTGGCTCTTAAAGTGTCAAAAAATTTTGATACTAGATTTTTGACACCGTTGTGCGCATGAGCGAGACCCGGCTAGCGATGGGCACTCTGTCGCTCCGGGTCTCGCAACAAAGGGAGCAAGCTGTCGATGTTAAGTGACAGCTTGACCCCTTTGGTGGACAGTCCGGGGGGGGGTGGTTGCCCAAACGGAGGCATTCCCATGAGAACGCCTGTCATTTGGGGGCAGCCCCACTGACATCACAAGTGATGTCAGTGGAGAGATTCTGGCTCTGTTAGAGCTGAAATTTCTCTGGGGCTTGCGGCCACGAGACCCTACCATAAGGGTCTCGTCGCAAGCCCGATGGTCACGATGGACTTGACCATCGCGACCATCATCATGGCCGCTCGCTGTAGCTGTGGGCCGTTCTAAAAAAAACCCGGCCCTGATTCAGAGCGAGCGCTCTGTCAGAGCGACCGGGTCTGAATCAGGCCCAGAGTCACAGTTCTATTCTCCTGATGAGATCTCGGTTCTGATCTTCCAGCAGTTTGGAATTTGGATTTTAAATCTTGCTTTTGGATTGCAAAAATTACATGATCTTAGCTGTTTTTAAAAACTTTTTATCATTTAAAAAATTCAAAACCAAAACAGGGTGAGGGTGGTTTTGCAAAACCAAAACTAAAACACGATGATGAATCCAGATCCAAAACCAAAACACGGGAAAGCGGCAGTGCACATCTCTAATTTTTACATGGTCCTCCCAAATCATAATCTCTCTGTATAATTTACATCTGCCTCTGCCCCCCCTGCAGTGCAACATGGTTTTACCAAGGTGCAAAGTTACTTACTCTTTTTTTCAAAATTAGATTCAGCCACAATAACTCTAGACGGAAGGTAGTCGAAATCCAAGCTGCCAGGATGCCAGTGCTCAGAATGCTGGTGCTAGAATCCTGACAGCAGTTAGAATCCTGGCATAGGCATCCCGACGGTAAGTAGTGGGGCTAGGGGGAGGGTAAGGGATTAGGGTCAGGTACTAGGGGGAGGGTTAGGGTTAGACACTAGGGGAGAAGGGGAGGGCTGGCATCCCGATGGTAAGTAGTGGGGTTAGGGGGAGGGTTAGGAGTTAGGGTTAGGCACCAGGGGGAGGTTTATGGTTAGGCACTAGGGGGGAGGAGGAGGGCTGGCATGCGGAAGGCAAATTGTGGGGTTGGGGGGGGTTAGGGTTAGGCACTAGGGGAGGGTTAAGGTTAGGGTTAGGCACTAGGGGAGGGTTAAGGTTAGGCACTAGGGTGGGAGGGGAAGGGCTGGCGTCCCGATGTTAAGTAGTGGGGTTAGGGGGAGGGTTAGGGTTAGGCACTAAAGGGGTTAGGGAGAGGGCTGGCATCCCGATGATAAGTAGTGGGGTTAGGGGGAGGGTTAGGGTTAAGCACTGGGGGGGACGGGGAGGGCTGGCATCCCGTACCCAACCCCTCTAGACAAGTGATTCGTTTTATTCATACTATTAATTCCACTATGATCTCTTGTCTCTCACGTACTCTGAATGAAGAAAAAAAAATTTTAAGATCAGGGTTAGGCACTAGGGGAGGGTTAGGGTTAGGAGTTAAGGGGGGATTGTTAGATTTAATCACTGGGGGGGTTAGGGTTAGACACTAAGGGAGGAGGTTAGGGTTAGGCACTGGGGAGGAGAGTTAGGGGTAGGGGTGAGGGTTAGTGTTAACTTGCTTACCTAAGGGTGTTGGGATTCTGACTGTCAGGATGCCGCTGTTGGTATTCTGACCGGTGGCATCCCGATCACCGGGATCCCATCCAACCCATAGAAAAAGAGCAAGGGTAAGGGTTGTGGGTTCGATCCACTGGGAGAGGATCATTTTCTACATCTTTAAGTCTTCCTGCAAAATTTGCAGGGAATAAAGGCAAGTTGGACAAAGCATTCTTCATGACATTTACCCCTAAGACACATAACATTGTCTCTTTTGGATCTTTCAAAATACAATTATAATTAGAAAGCCAAGAAAATAAAACATTTGGGTGTCGCTCACCTATTATTATAATTCAATCTACAATTCTACCTTCTTAGAACCATTAAAGTGGACCTGGCAAAATCAAATTAAGTCCTGGCTAAGAAGACACCTCTTCCTGTTTCAAGTGCAGCCAATAAGGGTTCCCCAATCCACCTTAGATCAACTATACGAATGGTAAATCTCAGTAACAGCTCGCAGTGCCTAGGGGGGCTTTGATTAGCATCGATGTTCCATAGAAACTTCTTCTGCTAATACAGCTCAGGCATTCACAGTTTAATGCTGCATACACATGGGACAATTTTCCTGAACGATATGAACGATAACGATATTGTTCAATGATAAATTGTTCATTTTTGTGCAGTGAACGATCGACCAACAACCAACGATGCACACTCCCGCATGAACAATAACGATATCTATGGTCGACCGTACATGCAGGCCAACTTGGATGATTTTGTCAAGATTTGCCTATAAAGACATGACTTCACTTAAATATCTATCATAAATATATATCATAGATATCTACCCAAATCGTTTGCCCTGTACTACAGAAAGTGGTAGGGAAATCAATCAGCGATATCTTTGGTTGTGCAGATTGTAACGTGTGTATGCACTATTAGACAAAGATGATCAGTTTTGCTTCAAACCGCACGCACCTGAGCTTTGGGGTTCCAAGCTGGACTGAGTGCCAGCTTGGATCACTTTGGGGTTCAAAGTAAAACCAAGTCCCGACTAGAGATGTGCACTGACCATCGTGTTTTGGTTTTGGATCTGGATCTCCCCTGGTTTTGGATCTGGATTGGTTTTGCCAAACCTCACCTCTGTGTTTTGTTTTTCGGTTTTGGTTTGGATCTGGATTTTTTCTTAAAAAATCATAAACACAGCTAAAATCACATAAAATGGGCCTTTTTTTGTTCCTACAGTAATATTAACCTCAATAACATTTATTTACACTTGTTTCTAGTCAATTTTGACCACCTCACAGCTCACAATATTGATTTTTTTATCTAGTTTAGGCCCAAAATTTGCACCAAGATAGCTGGCTGACTAAGCAAAGATGCAGCAGTGGGCGGCACAAACACATGACAGTTCAACTTCAAACATGGCACATCAGAAAACAGTTTTATTACTTAAGAAAGGCCTGAGGGAGTTGGAGTATGTATGTAGTTGAATGCAGGGCATGGCCAGGAAGGGTTGATTGGTAGTAAATTTTGTTTTTTGATTCCGAAAAAACTTTATGAGGGAGAAGGGCAGGGGAGGAGGCATTTACAAAAAAAATGTGATACATTCACATCAGTCCTTGCCACAGAAGAATACTTGCTGGGAGTTGATTTTCTCATCCCAGAAGGGGACTTGGAAGAGTGCTTTGCAAAAATAGATAAACAATTAACTTAAATAATCCTTTGCAAACCTTCTGTAAAGGCATTTTCCAACCTGTACAGGGACATTAAAAAAAACAGATTTAGTTAGTGGCCTTCAAACTGCCATTGTTCCCACTATCCACTTAACCATATCACATATGTGAACAAGAGGAACTGAGCATTAAATGCAACATTTCAGATTTAATGTCTTACGTTGTGTCTTTCTTGGGAATTCTTTCTTGAGTGCCATGCCTGCTTGCTGGGAGTGGATTTTTTCATCCCAGAAGGGGACCAGGAAGTGTGCTTTCCAAAAATAGATAAACAATTGCTTTAAATAATCCTTTGCAAACCTTCTGTTCTGTAAAGGAATTTACCAACCTGTACAGGGACATTAAAAAAAGAGTTAGGTAGTGGCCTTCAAATTGCCATTATTCCCACTGTCCTCTTCTTAGATATGTGAACAAGCGGAACAGAGCATTAAATGCAAAATTTCAGTTTAAGGTTTAAGTTTTACGTTGTGTCTGGAGATCATTTAGAAAGCAGAAAAAGAGCTCCACCACAAGCAGCAGATGACTAAACTTATACACAAAAATATAAATTGATAGAACACCAGATCAGATATTTACCCTGGAAGATCTGTATGATTCATCATGGTGCCCCCAAGACCAAGATTGTGCAAATTCTTCCAAAAGAGAGACTGACACCACGGCTAAACATAAAAGTCACCTTCTGGATGTGAATTGTCTCATTTGCATGGGGAAAACCCAACCCTCAGATGAGATGGATCTCAGCCAGTGGACAACATTGAAATCACCATTAAAAAGTCACAATGGAAAACTACAGTGTGGAGAATCTTTCTTCACACTCAGGAGAGGCCTCAGAGAACATGAAAAAGATGCTCTAGATGCTGAACTTCAAGCAGTTCAAAGTTACAGACTTCAAAGTGTCTGGCTATAACACCCACCTTTGCCATGAATTACCAAAGATTATCACAAGCAAAGGATTCATCTGTCCGGAATCAGTCTGGGATGTATCTGGCTTGAATGCACTAAGACATCCAGTGATTCTGTGTTCTGTAGCCAACTTTATTCCTACCTGAATTGCAAACTGAAACACGGAATAGTGAGCACAGACAACATGGAGGCCTTTGTCATTCTGCTGCCTGCATGCCAACCAATACCTCCCAGACTACAACCACTGGGGGGACCAGGTCTTGATAATGACCATCCCCATCTGTTGCTAGGCCTTCTTCTTCCAAACCATCCATCCTGGACTTCCTGTCCAAAAAGGGTGAGCAGGGTACAGAAAGAGGAGCTAGATGTCCCCGATGACATTTTATTTTCATCTATAATAGATGATGTGGAGAGAGAAGAGCTTCAGATGTTGGAAAGAACAGGGGCTCCCACCTATTTGTCTTCCCTCCAAAGAACAGAGCTCTGTTCCTCAGGAAGTGTCTATGCTTGAACTGATAGGTAGTCTCTGTCTGTTGGTAAACACCCTTCAGGAGATGGCAACCCAAAATAACAACAACTATAATAATAATGTGTCCACTGATAAGTGATAACCAGCCTTATCCCTTAACAGCATTATACCCCATATGGCCAACTCATAACATGACACCCAGTTTGCAGCCTCCACTTCCTTATGACACTAATCCAGTCACCATGGTTGATCAATCAGCATGTGTGGTCCACCCAATTTTTGGCCTTCTACCTTCTAACATCATAACAACACACTATAACACACTAGACTTATAACCTTTGGTTTTGTTTGCGTTTTTGAATAGAACAGTTTTAGAATTTAGGATGTCCACTCTATATATGTCTGTAAATAAATATAGGCTTTAGTTTTTTAGAGCATATAACTTTATAAGCTGTTAGGATAACATTTCTGCTTGTTTAAGATTAAAAAAAAAAAACTTTTTGTAAACCAATAACTTTAAAAAAAAAGTTTTCATTGCAATATTCATGCAGCCCCTTGACAGACAGCAGCACAGCACCCATGCATAGCTACGCCGATGACAGGTGTGGCTAACACGCACACAAAAACTATTGTTCATTTTTTGGGCAGCAGCCCCCTTGACAGACAGGAACACAGTACCCTTGTGCACCTACTCCAATGACAAGTGTGGCTAACACGCACACAAAAAAATGTGTTTATTTATTTTTTGGGCAGCAGCCCCTTGACAGACAGGAGCACAGCACCCCTGCGCAGCTACACTGATGACAGTGATAGCCAGGTGTGTCTGACAAGCACAAAAAAAATTGTTTGTTTATTATTTTGGGCAGCAGTCCCTCGACAGACAGGAGCACAGCACCCCTGCACAGCTACACCGATGATAGTGACAGCCAAGTGTGGCTGACACGCACACAAAAAAAATTGTTTATTTATTATTTTGGGCAGAAGCCCCTCGACAGACAGGAGCACAGCACCCATGCGCACCTATGCCAATGATGGTGACAGCCAGGTGTGGCTGACGCACACAAAAAAAAATGTTTTTTTATTTTTGGCCAACAGCCCCTCAACAGGCAGCAGCACAGCACCCCTGTGCACCTGCGCTAATGACAGATGTGGCTAACACGCTGCACAAAAAAATGTGTTTATTTAAAATTTTTAACACTGGGCTGAACCCCTGAAAAGAGGCAGCAGCCCCTTAACAGACAGCAGCACAGCACCCCTGCACTGATGACTAGTGTGGCTAAGCTAACACTATTTTTTATTTTTTTTTCACGCCCGGTGGGTGAAGACTAGAGCACTCCTGAAGGACAGAGCACGCCATGGAGAACACAGCACTACAGCCAGCCAGCCCCTATGGACAGGACAAGTACAACAGCCAGCCCCTATGGACAGGACAATGACAGCCATCCAGCCCCTATGGACAGGACAACGACAGCCAGCCCCTAAGGACACGACAACAGCCAGCCACCCCCTCTATAGACAACAGCCAGCCAGTAACAAGTATTAAGTATTGACAATATAACAACAGCACAGCATAGCTCCCAGCTCCCTCTCTCTTCACTCTCCACAGCCGGAATTACAAATGGTGGTGAATCGCGGGACCTTTATAGAATCCAAAACCCACGAGAATCCGACAGTGGGATGATGACACTTTGCCTTGATCTGAGTCAGGCGGGAAAACCCGGGTGGGTCCGGTTCTCAGGGAACCAGACCCACTTATCTCTAGTCCCGACTCGGGTTTTCTTGCAAGTTCGGAACTCAGGATCTAAAAAACGGATCTGTATCGACTTGCCTTTCACTCCCTCCGTTGTGATTTCAGGTGCTGTGAGGTGGTCAGAATTGACTGTAAGTGATGCAAATGAATGGTATTGATGTTAGGAAGTTAGGAAAGCCAGAAGTTTATAAGGCAGGTGCAGCACCTTTAGGACAAGAAGCAGCAAAGATTAATCAAGGAGCGGTTTAATTGGCCGTACACACTAGACAACATTTTAAACAATTTTGCTGATAACGACATGATTATGACAAATTTGTTTTATCGTCCAGTGTGTATGCACTATGGCCCTGATTCAGACCCTCTCACTGATACAGGCAGCTCACAGGGTCTGTGGGCGTTTTTTTGTTTTTTTACCTCCTGCTGGTCGCAAAGCTGTGGGATCTCTCCTGCCGGTCGCAAAGATGTCATCACTCACTGGACTCTCCTGATAACCTTTTTCTGGGCTGAAGATGCTGATCGCGGGCTGGTAACAGAGCTGATACCTGGCTGCAAGAAATTTGGTAGGTACAGGGCTGCCTATCCACCCAATCTATCACCCCATACCACCACTGCCCACCAATGTATTCTGCATGCCACCCCAATCTATCATCCCACACCACCACTGCCAATCAATGTATTCTGCATGCCACCCCAATCATCCCACACCACCACTGCCCACCAATGTATTCTGCAAGCCACCCCAATCACCCAACACCACCACTGCCCACCAATGTATTCTGCATGCCACCCCAATCACCCCACACTACCACTGCCCACCAATGTATTTTGCATGCCACCCAAATCACCCCACACTACCACTGCCCACCAATGTATTCTATATGCAACCCCATTCTATCAGCTCACACCACGACTGCCCACCAATTTATTCTGCATGCCACCTCAATCTATCAATAAAATTTTAATCCAAAATTAAAAATGGTACAAACCACTAAACTTTTAAAAATGTATTTATTTAATATATACATATGAAGAAAAACCATTGTCTAAAAACTATTTATATTAACAACATGTGGAAATTATTATTTAAAAAGGTCCTCTCCACCCCCCTATTACAAAGGGTAGCAATCCATTCATTAGTAGTCCCAAATGTTCAGTTGTTTATCCGTGTTACCACGTGATGTCCATACTTATAAGTCCATACTGGCTTGTATTTTTGCAGGTTGCTTTTGCCCTTGCTTGCTATTGTCCAAATACATAAAAGACAAGGTTCACCCTCAGCTAAGTTTTGTCATTGAACGCACAAGCATTTAAAGTTAATGTTGACTACAGTTTCCTTGACATACTGGCCCTGATTCAGAGACAAACACGCTGAAAGAGCGCTTGCTCTGAATTTGGGCGTTTTTGGGGGGTTTTTTGGTGCGGCCTCCTGGCCGCTCGCATAACTGTGGGTGACCACCCACAGCTATTGCGAGCGGCCAGGATGATGGTCGCGATGGTCTTGACCATCGGGCTTGCGACGAGACCCTTGTGGTAGGGTCTCATGGCCGCAAGCCCCAGACAGCTTCTGGTGATGTCACTGGGGCTGCCCACAAGCGGCAGGCATTCGCTTGGGAATGCCTCCGTTTGTGAAGCCACCCCCCACCACGCCTACAAAACGGGGCGAGCTGTCGATCAACATTGACACCCGCCCCTTTTGTAGTGAGCCACGGAGCGAGAGAATTTCTCTCTTGCTCTGGGGCTTGCACACGCGCAGTGCAGCCGCTGCGCGTGCGCAGAGCACACCATCAACTCGCGAGCTAGCGCTCAAGGCCCACAGGTCATTGTTTTTTTATTTACAAAACACAACATTCTAACGGTAAAAATACTAATTTCCAAAAACATTGTTAAACAGCAAACTATTAAAACAAAGAGAAAAACAAAAAACATTAAAACATTAACATTAAAATCAAATATCCTAAAATACAAACAACCTAAAGTAATTTTTATTTTTATAATTACGTTTTTTAAATGGCTCCTTTTGATTGGAGGCCATACCATATATGTAACATGGCCACCCCCTTACCATGGGTAGCCATATTAATCCAATCCCTGAGACAGTACAGGCATGATGGCTCCTGCACCATTAATAGTTCCAGCGCTATGGGCCACGCGGAACACCTCACTTCATACATTATGTATACAATACTATGTAGCATGGCCTACCTATATATTTAAAGTGTTTCTTTGTTTTTAAATTTGTTCACAGATACGGTTACAGAAGGAATCGGCAATTCTGGACTGGCATCCCATAACTATATCAATCCAACGAGTGCCTCTGGAGAGTTAAGTCTAAAGATTATTCAAATAAATTTTAAAAGAATCAGGCATTTGAACAATTGGTCAACTACAGTAAAAGCCAAAACAGTGAAGCAGATGTGGCCTGGGTGAAGAAGAAGAAGATACAGAATCTGAGAACCGTGTTCCTCAAAGAACATAAAAAATATACGTATTCACAATCTGGAGTGGGAGCAGAAGAGGTCTAAAAACCATCCTCATGGTATTATAATCTTCTAATGTCCACTGTAAGGCAGGAGCCAAAACTACCACCACGTTGCACATTGGACCCATATTGTGGAGAGGAGTTTGAAGAGGAGGAAACAAAGTGTAGATTTGGTAAGTAGATACACAGGGCCTGATTCAGACCCGGTCGCAACCGGGTGCACTCGCAACCGGGTCGATGGTAGGCCAGTGCGCATGCACACGACGGAGCTGGCTCCGTCGTGCGCATGTGCGAGACCCGGATAGCGACGGACACTCCATCGCTCCGGGTCTCGTACCAAAGGGGGCGTGCTGTTGATGTTGAGTGACAGCACGCCCTCTTTGGTGGGCGGGCCAGGTGCGTGGCTGCCCAGATGGAGGCGTTCTCATGGGAACGCCTACCATCTGGGCCGGCCCCACTGACATCACAAGTGATGTCAGTGGGAGAGCTTTCGGCTCTGTTTGAGCTGAAAGCTCTCTGGGGATTGCTACCACAAGGGTCTCGTCGCAAGCCCAATGGTCGCGATGGTCTTGACCATCACGACCATCATCATGGCCGCTCGCTATAGCTGTGGGTGGTTACACACAGCTATGCGAGCGGCCAGGAGGCCGTTCTGAAAAAACAAATGCCCGGCCCTGATTCAGAGCGAGCACTCTGTCAGAGCGTCCGACTCTGAATCAGGCCCACAGTGCAAACACATACCAAAATGTTCAGTTGTATTTTTTAGAATAGTTCAATGTTTGTTGAGTACTTTATTTTATGCTATCTTCCTGCCATGGCGCTGCCCCCACTCCATTAAAATATTGTAGGTCAGGTATCTTCCCTGACCTGTTTTGCATGTACAGAGGCTGCTCCAGCAAGAGAAGTCCACCGATCTATGTCCTCGGTGTGGTATGAGACATCTGGCACAGCTATACTTCTTGCGCTTTGTTGTATGCTCTTCCGCCTTAGAAAATGATGCAGGGCACAGAATGCCAAGACAACCCACTCTATATTGTCCACACGCAGGTTGATGGCTGTGCCGGAATAACTTGAAGCAATTGCTGAGTATGCCAAACGCGTTCTCCACAATACGACGTGCTCAAGAAAGCCTATAGTTGAAGATACGTTTCTCCTTGTTCGGCCCCCTTTGCGCATACGGCTTCATGATGTGCTCATGCAGTGCAAAGGCCTCATCGGCAACGAACACAAAATTTAGTCCGTACTTGCTTTCCTCAGCAGTTGGTAAATTTAACTCTAACTTTATTATTTCACAGACATCTACACCTAACCGAGATCTAGACCATGCCACCAATGACCCAAAAGTAGTCGAGGAAAGTGAGGTGGAAATATGTGCCAGAGGCTACTGCGCAAGCGCAGGTCACTGGTAACATGGCGCACGTGCCTTGTTACTGGGGACATTTCTACTGCGCATGCACAGATCACCAGGAAAAAGGGCGCAGCACCATTTTCCAGGAGATTAGTGTTGCTACCGCAGTGCCGACTCTGGTCTCCGGAGAAGTAAGTATTAAGCCTGGGAACAGGGTGTGTGGTGTGTGCACCACACACCTTGCACCCATTATAGATACACTAATGGATTAACCTTTGCAGGACCGGTACAGCAGTATAGCAGGATCTTTAGATGAGAGTAAGGCATGTCTCGTTACAACATCAATCTGTAATTTACATGTTATATTCAATCTTATTTTCTAAATGGTGTAAATATTAGCCTGTTGTAATGATCATTTTGCATTGTGTTATGATTTTAATGACCCCTGCGTAGGTTTTCGTTTTATGCGTTTACGACCGAAAACACAATAAAGATTTATTGAATTCAGTAAACTGACCTCAACAGTTTGAACATGTGTTTTTGAAAATAAATTATTAGAGATGTGCGCCAACCCCCATGTTTTGGTTTTGGATCAGGGTTCATCTTTAAGTTTTGGTTTTGCAAAACCACCCTCACGTGTTTTGGTTTTGGATCTGTATTTAAAAAATAAAAAAAAAACAGCTAAAATGACGTAATTTTGACCTGTTAGTATGCAATCCAAAACACGAGTTCGGTTTCTAAATCTGAGTTCCGCAGAAACTGCAGAAAGATCCAAACCAGGATTCTGTACCCCTAAATTCGGTTGTTTTCGGTTCTCTGAGAACTGGACCCGCACATCTCTATAAGTTATAACTAACTTTATAAAGGCAACATACACCTAGATAGGAAAAAACCCTTACATCCTAAAGCGTGATACACACCTATACAATTATCGGGCCGATCACCCGATATTGACTGATCAGCCCGATAACCGTATAGGTGTTTTTACTTTGCAGGAGCGCCAGCAGTTAAACGGCTTCAAACGCTCCTGCAACGGTTGGATCAGGAGGTCACATCTTATGAGCTGCACAGAAATTAAGATTCTCCGACCTCCCGATCCCATAGAAGAATGTACACACTGAGTTAAAACATAGCTTGTTGTGTAGGGGGTGCATACTGATCGGATAATCACGCCAAGGATCGGAGAATTTATCTGTGTACAAGACATTGGGGGACGTTTATCAAATCTTGGAGAGAGATAAAGCGGAGAGAGATAAAGTACCAACCATTCAGCTCATAACTGTCAGTTTACAAGCTGTGTTTGAAAAATGACAGCTTGGAGCTAATTGGTTGGTACTTTATCTACATCCACTTTATCACTCACCAAGTGTTTATGTATATTCCCCTTGGCCTTGAACACTTGCAAAGGTTTCACAACCAAAAAAGCCAACCTTAATTCATGTCCAACCCTAAACACCATTAAAAAATAGAGCCACTGCCAGTGGCGGGCTGGGCCGGGGGGCAGGGTGCCATGTGCCCCCCGGGCCGCAGCGTCATGCGGGCCACGGGCCGGTGCAGTCTGTATTACTGTGACACAGACTGCACCGCGTGTGTAGCCGTCCGGTCAGCGCTACACAGCACAAACACACAGCGAGCCGGCAGCTGTGTGTTTGCTGTAATCAGCAGCCGCTGAGAGTCTGTCAGACTCTCAGCGGCTGCCGCTGCTCCCACTGCGGGAGCCATCTTCTGGGGGGATTACTATTGGGGCACTACCAAGGGGGGGATTACTATGGGGACACTACCAAGGTGGGGATTACTATGGGAGCACTACCAAGGGCGGGGGTTACTATGGGGGCACTACCAAGGGGGGGGATTACTATGGGGGCACTACCAAGGGGGGGGATTACTATGGGGGCACTACCAAGGGGGGATTACTATGGGGGCACTACCAAGGGGGTGGATTACTATGGGGGCGCTACCAAGGGGGGGTTACTATGGGGGCACTACCAAGGGGGGGATTACTATGGGGGCACTACCAGGGGGGGATTTCTATGGTGGCACTACCAGGGGGGGATTACTACTGGGGGCACTACCAGGGGGGTGGATTACTATGGGGGCACTACAAAGGGGGGGACTACTACTACTGGGGGCACTACAAGGGGGAGGACTACTACTACTGGGGGCACTACAAGGGGGGGACTACTACTACTGGGGGAACTACAAGGGTGGACTACTACTACTACTGGGGGCACTACAAGGGGAGGGGACTACTACTAGGGGCACTGCATAGGGGGGAGGGGACTACTAGGGGCACTACATAGGGGGAGGGGACTACCACTGGGGGCACTGCGAGGGACCACTGCTGGGGGGCTCTATATAAAGGGCAATACTGGGGGTACTACATAGGGGGGAGACTACACCTGGGGCCACTATTTAAGGGACATTGCATAAGGGTTACCACTATTGGGGGCACTGCATGGGGGGCTGGACTGCTACTGGGGGCACTGCATAGGGGGTACCACTATTGGGGGCACTATATAAGGGGCCTACTACTTGGGGCACAAGGGGCACTGAACAGGGAGGACCACTACTGGGGGCACAAGGGGCACTGCATAGGGGGGGATCACTACTGGGGGCACTACTGGAGGCCTGCATAAGGGTGTTATCTCCTGTGGCACACGGGGGCACTGCATATGGGCACTACGACAGGGGGCTGCCCCTAATCTTTATTTTTACCTTACATTAATCCCATATGGACCCGCCTCCTCCCTGAAACACTTGAGGGGGGGCGGCGCCGTAGCACGCACGTTCTTCGGGCACCGTGGCTACACGCTACTCCTCTGCCAGGGCCGCCTGCATGCATTTGCCCCCCAGGCTAAAAGTTGCCAGCCAGCCCCTGGCCACTGGCAAACTAAATGGATTTGATATCCTACAATATAACTTTATCTGTAATCTTTTACAGTAATTTCTAAGTCTTCACTAGGTTAATATTTCTCAAAATACATTTAAATAATTTGTGATAACTCTGACCCCATCATCTAAATCATACTTACAAGTTGTCAAGGCTCTTGCACTGCCCGGACCTCCCGCGGGAGGGAGCTGATTGTCAGCTAACAGCGGGGGGCGTGCCCGGCCATGACATCACATTTGGGGGTGGAGCCGGGGGCAGTGCCTCGTAATCGCGTCAATGTGGCCCCACCCCCTCTTCACAATGCCGTTATTTTCGGCATTGTGAAGTAGGGGGCGGGGCCACGATGACGCGATTCAGCGATAATCACGTCACCAGGCCCCCACGCTGCGGGGGTTTTGATATTAACTCTGCGGGGGGTAGGGAGGGATTCTTGCTTCCTGGAGGCTTGCTTGCCTTTCCAGGGGGCCGGGAGCGGCACTCAAAAATCAGGAGCTCCCAGCCAAATCGGGAGGGTAGGCAAGCCTGGCTCACACTCCCAAACCCCCCTTCAGCCGCTCTGTTACAGAGCACAGGTGGGCGGTCTACAGGGGCCAATGATGCGATTCGAAGTGAATTGTGACATCATAGTCCCGCTCCCCGCTATACGATGCCTGCTTTTCGGCACTGAACAGGGCCACAATGATGCAATCGTGCTGCCACGCCCCTGTACAGCCCACTTTCCCGGCCGCCACTCCCCCTCTCTACCGATCTGGCAAGGGGGCATGAAAGTCAGTATGTAAATGCTGATCCAATATGAAAAAAATATGAAAAAGACATGTACGCAAACATTTCTGTGCTATGTAAGTGTGTGCAACCACAATTTGTCTGTATGTGACTTTATTTTAGTCTCTATGATGTTTTAAGTGACAATTTAGTTGTGTCTCATGCAGTCTTCTATGACGGGGGAAAGCAGTACTGTTTTTTTCTTTGCAATGTTATGAATCCATTTTTGGTCCCCCGTTATTATAGTGCATGACTTCGGGCCTTTGCTAAAATGAAATAAATCTTTTGCCCTTCAGATTTTTGCAGCTTAAATTGTTTGTTTTTGTACACAGGCCTTAACGCACATCCATCAATGCTGTCACCTCCTGCTGCGATTTCCTTGACCAAGACAAGTCTCAGAAAGGAGCATAAAACCACTCACAAGTGCGGCACTTGCTGATGTAAGGGAAAACATAATGCATGACGATGTAATATATGGCATTGCACTTTCATGAAGACAGACACATAAGAAATCAAATACTTAATAAAACTTAGATGTATAAGAAAATTAAACTGGGGGTGATGATTTTGCAGACTTACTAGTAAAGTGATAGACATGCAGTATAGAAACTTTGAAGGTCTTTTTTCAGTAACTTCAGATATTGTTTCATAATACTTTATATACTTTAAGTCCTTTGCATATATTTCTAAGTA
The DNA here is from genome assembly GCA_031769625.1 of Taudactylus pleione. Classification (NCBI taxonomy): domain Eukaryota; kingdom Metazoa; phylum Chordata; class Amphibia; order Anura; family Myobatrachidae; genus Taudactylus; species Taudactylus pleione. The sequence goes on from JAUIMM010000205.1 coordinate 3,911,005, forward strand.
ATAAAAATAAAAAAATCTTTATTTTTTATTTATGTAACTACAGCAAATTAAAAGTGCAATCTCAGGATATACCAGATAGTTTTAACTTTAACTGACTTTGGGCCTGATTCAGAGACATACGCTAACTCGATGGTTAGTGCATATCTCCGATGGTTTAGGGTCTTCGCTTGCGCTGGACCCGTTCCACGCATGTGCAGAATAAGTCCTGTCATCTGGCTCGCAGACCCCTCAAGCCATGCTGGATTGACATGCTGTGGTGTTTGGCAGCTCAGAGTGGAGGTGTGGCTGGGCAGCATTCCAGGAAACAGGGGCATCGCCCCCTTTTTTCAGGAGGGATGGAGCAAGGGTCTGCGTTGGAGGACACAGCAAGCTGCCAGGACCCGGTAAGGCAGCGTTAAGCTTCAGCTACCGCAAAGGGGCATCCATCGGGACCATTGGTCGCTATGGTGATCCCAGGCTGCAACCTCGGTTGCAGAGCTGAGATCGCAGATGCAGCAAGGAGGCATCTATTTCCTATGGACACCTTCTACAGCCGATTGTGTGTGGCTCTGCAATTCCGTCCATTTCTGAATCAGGCCCATTGTTAAGTCACATTCCAAGGTACAGCAATTTGGCCCAGTGATGAACAATGGTGCCAGTTTCCAGTTTGGCAACACCAGAGCCGGCCCTAGCCAATTTGATGCCCTAGGCAAGATTTTGGCTGGTGCCCCCTAGCAGATAATCCCACCACCAATCTTATACTGGGTACACACTAGACGATATTTTGAATGATTTGGCCGAATCCGACGCATCGACGCGACAAATCGTGTAGTCTGTACCCACTATCATGATCCAATGCGCGCTCCCGCAGGTCATCTGTCGCATGCTCAGAACTTTTGTACATGCAGCATAGCCCCCGCTATCCCCCTGCATTCGCTCCGTCGCTGCCAGCATCGGCAAGTGTGTATGCATTTGCCGGTGCTGGCACCCCCGCCGGGCCCGTCGCTTACGCGGTCGGTACACATTAGACATAGTCTAGTGTATACTGGCCTTTAGTGTTAATACGTGGATGCCAGGAATTTTATATAAACAGGTAACAAAACTGCAGCAGATTCACATACAGCAGGCTTCCTTTCCAAAAAGTATTATATATATATATATATATATATATACCAATGCATGAAATACCACTAGCAATATCACGTTTTATGCCGGGGTGCCATCCATCTGTAATGAACATATGTAAGTACCCCTGTACCCCAGGGATCAGGCGGCACTCAGCGGACTTCCAAAGGTATCAAATAGCATTTATTCCATAAATCGACGTTTCAAGACCTACATGGTCTTTTCATCAGGATATACATTTTACTTGTGAGACAAAAATAAGCTTACCTAAATATCCCAGTGCATCAAAGGAAAATCTACCACCAGCTGCTTGCCGTGACCAGCGTCGTCTCGTGGAGCACAGGGTCCGTGACCTCATCACTGAGCGTCTAGAGCGGCCAGGAACTCCCCCAGCATTGTCTAGGAAACTGTAACTAGGCAATAGTAAACAAACATCTCTGAAAGGAGCGTGTGTTGTCAGTGGCCGCGGACCTCTGCTGTTCCCAGAGAGGACAACTGTAAACAAACAAAACTACGTGTAAAAAAGTGAACTATACACATACATTTAAAAACAAATCAAACTTATGTTAAAAAATACACAGGTCAACATAAGCGGCAAAAGCAAGAACCGTGCAGCAAATAGATGTTGTATATGGATGAGGTTAAGGAGATTTTTAAAGAATATTGAATAATATACACAGCCATTTCTAATAAGTGTAAATCAGCATTTGTTAAATCCTATATTAGATCTAAAACGTACATAAATCCATGCTATAAAAACTAATTATAATAAACATGTATTCCAGGAAAGTTTCTCATTGAGTCCACCAAGGGATACTGTATTAAGGGAAAAAATCCAACGTGCTTCCCTTTTCAAGAGCAATTTCGCCCTGTCTCCTCCTCTATTCAATGGGGGTATGTGGTCAATAATTTTATAGCTCAGATCTTTTAATTGATGCTTTGCTTCACTGAAGTGTCTGGCCACTGGTTGCTCACTTGCTTTGCCTCCGATAGCCGCTTTGATGGCCGAACGATGGAGGGCCATCCTTTCTTTAAACATTCTGATGGTCTGTCCAATGTAGCAAAGACCACACGGACAGGTTATCATGTATACCACAAAACGCGTTGAGCAAGTAACCACATGTTTAATGTTAAAGATTCTACCAGTGTGTGGATGTTTAAAGGTGGAACCCATCTCTAAATAATTACATGTGGTACATGAAATGCACCTATAGCATCCAGGCTTTTTCTTAGATGTAGAATTGTTCATTCGTTTTAGAGGGGTTATATCACTCTTCACTAGGATATCTTTAAGATTTCTTCCCTGTCTGTAGCTAACTAAGGGAGATTTATTGGATAAACCTGGCAGGTATTTGTCACTCCGGATAATTGGCCAGAGTGCCTGTTATGCTCTAGGGATCACCGAGCTTCCCAAAGTATATTCTGTGATCAAGGGGATTTTATTCCTGGTGTTCCGTATAATCGAGTTGTTCAACAATGTCGTCCTTGACATTTGCATTACTTCTTCCTTTTGTTTTAATAGTGTCTGTTTGTTGTATCCTCTCTTTTCAAATGTAGTAACAATTTGATTAAGTTCCTTTTATACTAAAGACCTGTTACTGGTGATGCGAACTGCAGGTATCATCTGGGACCTAGCCAGTCCCTTTTTCAATGCCGGAGGGTGAAAGCTACTTGACATAAGCAGCGTGTTGCGATCAGTGTCCTTAGTATATAATGATGTCTCAAATTTATTATTAATTATCTTAATGGTGACATCCAGATAGTTAATAGATGAAGTACTACATTCGAAGGTGAACTTAATAGGGGTGTTTTGATGATTGACATTAGAGATCAAATTTTTAAAGGATAATTCATCCCCTTTCCAGAGCAGGAGCAGAACTTATGTTTGCTGCGATGGCTGGACCTGTAAAGAAAAAATTCTCTTCTTGGGCAAACATGAATATGTTGGCAAAGGCTGGCGCCACGTTCGAGCCCATGGCACATCCGCTTCGTTGTAAATAATACTCGCCATTGAATAAAAAATAATTTCTAGTCAGAGTGAGTTCTAACAAAGATATAAAGAACTCTATGTCTACAACATCAAAATTCACCTTATGTATAAATGTTCTTGTGGCTTCAATGCCTTCCTTGTGTGGTATCACCGTGTACAAATTCTTGACGTCAAGTGTACACATTAAGATATTATCTGGTACAAATTCAAAAGAAGAGAGTTTACGTAACAGAGAAGAAGTATCTTTGAGAAATGTGCTCTGTGCCATAACGAAGGGTTGTATAAGGTTATCCAAGAATTGGGAAATGGGTTGGTACAAAGATCCCCTGGCAGAAATTATAGGCCTGCCAGGTGGTTGGGTCTGATCTTTATGGATCTTAGGCACAGTATACAGAAGTGGTACCATTGGATGCGATTGTGTTAATAACTTGATAATTTTTGGTTCCAAAATGTTATTTTCTTGGGCCTGTGCCAAAATATTGTCCAATTCTCTTTTATACAATACAGTTGGATCACCTCTGAGCCTTTCGTATGTGCTTTGGTCAGATAATTGTCTATCTATCTCGTGTTGATAATCTTGTAAATTCTGAATAACAATGGCTCCCCCTTTGTCCGCGGGGCGGATAATAATAGAGGGGTCCTCTGATAGCGTTTTCAGAGCCTTTTGTTCCTCCGGAGATAGATTATGAAAAAATTTTGGTTGTGCCTGTAAAAAACGGTGGATAGAGTCGTCCATTAATCTAGAAAATGTTTTTATTGAAGAATTATTAGATATTGGATCAAAGTTGGAAGAACAGTACTTATTTAGGAAAGATGTAAATGATGAAGAAGATTCCTCGGAGTTAATATTTTCTTGATATTGAAAGTATTCTTTTCGTCTCAATGTACGTGCAAATTTGTAATTGTCCAGTTTCTAATCAAAATCATTGTGTTTATTGGTTGGAATAAAAGACAGTCCTTTATTAAGTACTCTAGCTTCAATGTCTGTGATTGTTCTTGATTAAAGATTAAAAAACAGGTTTTATTCTTGGTTACTTTTTCGGAGACTTTTTGTCTGACCACCACGTCTTGTAGATTTAATGGTGGTAGTTCTACTTGCTTCCTGGTACTTACCCCTAAAGGGATAGACCGTGGGGTTGAAGGCTCATCTGAATCCTGCACCTGAAAGTCACTGTCACTTAGTGAAGACATTGGTTCTTTTCTCAATCTTTGTTTTTTATTTCTCCAATTAGGGCGTCCTCTCGATGGACCTGCTGGAGTTGGTCCAAACCCGCTCAGCCAGCGGTAAACCCGCTTTTTTTCATAATCTAAACTCACTGTGGCCCACTTTCCTTTTTTGTATTTTAATAAATCTTTTTTATATTGATCACATTGGATTGTTCATTTATTCCAAAGTTGTTGGTAGGTACTGTCATCCAATATTTTTTTATTTTTAGTTGTATAAGTATCAATTTTTGTTTTAACATTTTTAAGTTCCTTACCTGACTCCTCAATCACTAAAATCATAAGGTCCAAACTACATTTATTTATTGCTACCCATCTACGGCAGAATGCCGCACTATTACGTCCTATAGTTGGACAATTCTTTATCCTGAAACCGCGAGGTATTAGTTTAGCTCTAAAATAATCAGATAAAGTGCTGCCGTGCAATAAGTAGTCTATTTCTTTTCTTTTTAATTTAATAAGGTGGTTATATATATCTTCAGCAGAATTAGCATCCTGTAGTGTGGCCTCACTTGATTGAAATAGTATTGCAGAAATTTCTTCTTCAGAGAAACTTAATGTTTCTCCCTTAGGTAGATCCAAATTCACGAAAGACAGAGGGTCACAGTCTGGATTGATTGATTCCATATTACTACAGAAATACAAGTAGTAACAAACAAAATACAACTGTAATCCACTTGCTAGCAGAATTTTTCCAAATGCCAAAAATGTTAAAATGCCTGTGTCAAATCCAATTGTGCAAACTGCAAGTGCTTAGTGCCACAGTGCAAGTGAACAGTGCAAGTAGAAATTTCAATGTATCACTGGAAGAATCTAATTTCTTCAGTGCCTCCACTCTGTTAGGGCTGAAAAAGCCAGTCCAAAATACACCAATGCATGTAGAGGGGCACTCGCAATATCACGTTTTATGCCGGGGTGCCATCCATCTGTAATGAGCATATGTAAGGTGACCTCTGTACCCCAGGGATTCCCTTAATACAGTATCCCCTGGTGGACTCAATGAGAAACTTTCCTGGAATACATGTTTATAATTAGTTTTTATAGCATGGATTTATGTACGTTTTAGATCTAATATAGGATTTAACAAATGCTGATTTACACTTATTAGAAATTACCACATTGGCTGTGTATATTATTCAATATTCTTTAAATATCTCCTTAACCTCATCCATATACAACATCTATTTGCTGCACGGTTCTTGCTTTTGCCGCTTATGCTGACCTGTGTATTTTTTAACATAAGTTTGATTTGTTTTTAAATGTATGTGTATAGTTCACTTTTTTACATGTAGTTTTGTTTGTTTACAGTTGTCCTCTCTGGGAACAGCAGAGGTCTGCGGCCACTGACAACACACGCTCCTTTCAGAGATGTTTGTTTACTATTGCCTAGTTACAGTTTCCTAGACAATGCTGGGGGAGTTCCTGGCCGGTCTAGACGCTCAGTGATGAGGTCACGGACCCTGTGCTCCACGAGACGACGCTGGTCACGGCAAGCAGCTGGTGGTAGATTTTCCTTTGATGCACTGGGATATTTAGGTAAGCTTAATTTTGTCTCACAAGTTTAATGTATATCCTGATGAAAAGACCATGTAGGTCTTGAAACGTCGATTTATGGAATAAATGCTATTTGATACCTTTGGAAGTCCGCTGAGTGCCGCCTGATCCCTGGGGTACAGGGGTCACCTTACATACATATATATATATATATATATATATATATATATATATATTACACGTGCCCAGGCCACCGTCATTCCAGCAGTAAAGCCAGGAACTGCCAGGTTACTCACTCAGCACCAAGGAAGCAGCACCTCTCAGACTCAGTGACCAGGATTTACGAAGCAGCGGCTTCTGTAAGCCGCTGAGTCCCGGCGGCTTGCTGTTGAATAATTAAAACGGCACTCGGCTTCAGTGTACAGCACGCCGGGCTTTACACTGACTCCGGGTGCCATTTTAAATATTCACCTGAAACCCGTGGCTTACAGAAGCCGCTGCTTCGTATATCCTGGCTAGTGAGTCAGATGATGGTCCATCCAGGCAACACAGCACACTTCTGACACTGCTCCAGTGCCCATCAGCACCCCTTTCTGAGTCAGAATCACTCAGAGTCAGATCAAGCAGGCAGCAGCATGGCCAGCACCCCTCTCTGCCTAGTACCTGCTGCCCCTCTCTTACAGTTAATTTAGAGACTTACCTTAACGCCTTGAAGAATGCTTCTTTCTTCTGGCTTCTTCTCCAGGTCTGGCTGACTCTGCTCCTCACGTGCCGCGGCTACTCTGACTTCTTCCTTACAGCCACGCGCCAACTCCAAAGGAAAAAAAAATTATTGAACAAGAGCAGGGGCAAACTATGGATTTTCGGGGGGGAGGGGGGTTTCTAATATATATATATATATATATATATATATATACATAGTGCTGAAAGAGCAGCACTCCCAGTTTAACAGCTACTCAATCAGAGGGTCCCAGACCACTCAGTAAGTTCAATGTTTCAAATTTATACAAATTCTTCATCAGGAACCTGGGTATGAAATCCCGGCTGTCGGGATCCCGCTGGTCGTAAAACCTACAGCGGCATCCCAACAGCCTGAATATTGACACCCATATGGCGCTATAGTAAGTAGTTTTGTAACCCCTACCCTAAACCTAACCCACCCTCCGCGATGTCTAAACCTAACCTCCCCCCCTAGTGCCTAAGCCAAACTATTATTTGCATAAATCTCTCCAGGTGAAACAGGTGGAGTCATGTGACCGTTATAGGTATTCCCACTTTTGCAGATTTGTCTGCAGAATAATCCCCCTGGTCTGTTGCAATTAACCATTTCTTGACCAGGTATCCACTTGTCATAAAGTGCTACTACTGTATATGTAATGCTGCGGTACATATCTACTACCTGGGAACATATTCCACTTGAGCTATCCCATTAGAAAATGGTTTTGTATCTTTTAATAATATATATCTAAAAATAATCATTATTTGCACAAGCCAGCAGGGTCCACGGAGTAGGCCTAACCTCCCCCTCACTGCACCCTAAACCTAACCCTCCCTCCCCGGTGCCTAACCCCACTAGCTAACGCTACCCTCCCCCTGCACCTCGATCCTTACCTTCAGGATGCCGACGGTCTGGATACTGGTGACGGTATTAAGACCATCGGCATCCCGCACTCCGGGATGCCGACTACATCCCCACATTAACACATACATACAGACAGACTAACACATATACAGTGTACACACACTACACATACTGTATATACACACCAACATACATACACATATATACATACACACTAGCACATACATATATGCACACTAGCAGATACATACACACTAACACGTGCATACACATATACACTAACATGCATACACATATATACATACTAACATACATATATAGACTAGCACATACACACTAACATACATACACACTTCCACATACACACCAACACATATATACAACACACTAGCACATACACACTAACACATATATACACATGCTAAAACACATACATAATTGTCACTTACACTGAAGAAATAGCAGCTTGCTAATGGGGGCGGGCACATTGCATCATTAGGCTCCGCACCCTCGATGACGCGATTCGCGGGCATACATGGGCGGGGCTTATTGCATTGGCTCCGCCCCCATTGCGATACTGAAAAAGGGGAATTTAATCGGTCCATCGTAGGGGGGAGCAGGTGCGGGCCGGCAAGCGGTAGCATGGTCGCCTTCTCATCCTGTTGCCTGGATCTAGATTAGGGGTGTGCACCGACCACTTTTCGTGTTTTGTGTTTTGGTTTTGGATCTGGATCTTTCTTCGTGTTTTGGATCTGGATTGGTTTTGTCAAAACCACCCTTCGGTGTTTTGGGTTCTTGGTTTTGTGTTTTGGATCTGTATTTTTTTTTTAAAAAAGCAAACAGCTAATATCACAGAATGTGTTGATTTTTCTGCTCCTATGCTATTATTAACCTCAAAAACCTTAATTTCCACTCATTTCCAGTCTATTCTGAACACCTCACAATAGTGTTTTTATGTCCAAAAGGTTGCACCGAAGTAGCTGGATGACTATGCTAAGCGACACGAGTGGGCAGCACAAACACGTGGCCCATCTAGGAGTGACACTGCAGTGGCAGACAGGATGGCAGTTTGAAAAACTAGGCCCCAAACAGTACATAATGCAAAGAAAAATAAGAGGTGCAAGATGGAATTGTCCTTGGGCCCTCCCACCCACCCATATGTTGTATAAACAGGACATGCACACTTTAACAAAGCAATCATTTCAGCACCAGGGTCATTTCAGCCACACAACTGTGGCTGAAATGATTGGTTCGTTTGGGCCCCCACAAAACAAGCTGGCAATTAATCTGTCCCTGCACAAACTGGCTCTACGGAGGCAAGATGTCGTCCTCATCCTCCTCATCCACCGATTCCTCACCCTCTTCAGTGTTGTGTACATCCTCATCCTCACAGAGTATTAACTCGTCCCCGCTGGAATCCACCACCACAGGTCCCTCTGTACGTTCTGGAGGCTGGTCTCCCTGGAAGAGTTGATAATTCATTTTTATGAACATCATCTTCTCCACATTTTGTGGAAGCAACCTCCTATGCCTTTCGCTGACAAGGTTCCCGGCTGCACTAAACACTCTTTCTGAGTACACACTGGAGGGGGGCAACACAGGTAAAATAGAGCCAGTTTGTACAGGGGCCTCCAAATTGCCTCTTTTTCTTGCCAGTACAGGTATGGACTGTCTGAAATGCCTACTTGGATGCTGTCACCGATGTAATCGTCCACCATTCTGTCAATGGTGACAGTATCATATGTAGTGACAGTAGACATGTCAGAAATTGTTGCCAGGTCCTTCAGTCCGTACCAGATGTACAAATTTGGTCCTGCCTGCCCTGCATCACCGCCAGTGGGTTGCTTAGGATACCTAAGTTTTTTCCTGGCAGCCCCAGTTGCGGGAGAAAATGAAGAAGGAGCTGTTGACGTGTCACATTTCACTTCAGCTGACAGTGTTTTCACCAGCAGGTCTTTGCACCTCTGCAGGCTTGTGTCAGCTGGAAAGAGAGACACCACATAGGCTTTAAACCTAGGATCGAGCACAGTGGCCAAAATGTAGTGGTCTGATTTCAACAGATTGACCACCCTGGAATCCTGGCAAAGCGAATGAAGGGCTTCATCCACAAGTCCCACATGCCGAGCGGAATCGCTCCGTCTTAGCTCATCCTTCACTTTCTCCAGCTGCTTCTGCAAAAGCCTGATGAGGGGAATGACCTGACTCAAGCTGGCAGTGTCTGAACTGACTTCACATGTGGCAAGTTCAAAGGGCTGGAGAACCTTGCACAACACGGAAATCATTCTCCACTGCGCTTGAGTCAGGTGCATACCCCCTCCTTTGCCTATGTCATAGGTGGATGTATAGGCTTGAATGGCCTTTTGCTGCTCCTCCATCCTCTGAAGCACATATAGGGTTGAGTTCCACTGCGTCACAACCTCTTGCTTCAGGTGATGGCGGGGCAGGTTCAAGAGTGTTTGCTGGCGCTCCAGTCTTCGGCACGCAGTCGCTGAATGGTGAAAGTGGCCAGAAATTTTTCGGGCCACCCAAAGCGTCTCCTGCACGCCCCTGTCGCTTTTCAGAAAATTCTGCACCACCAAGTTTCTTGTGTGAGCAAAACATGGAATTTGCCCAGATGTAATGCCCGCACAATATTGGTGGCGTTGTCAGATATCACAAATCCCCAGGAGAGTCTAAGTGGGGTAAGCCACTGGGCGATGATTTCCCTCGGTTTCTCTAAGAGGTTGTCGGCGGTGTGCCTCTTACTGAAACCGGTGATACACAGCGTAGCCTGCCTTGGAACGAGCTGGCGTTTCTGAGATGCTGCTACTGGTGACGCTGCTGTAGTTGCTGCGTAAGGTGATACATCTACCCAGTGGGCTGTCACAGTCATATAGTCCTTAGTCTGCCCTGTTCCACTTGTCCACATGTCCGTGGTTAAGTGGACACTTTTTCTGATGTTTCTGTACAGTCTCGGTATCGCCTGCCTAGTGAAGTGGAATCTAGACGGGATTTGGAACCGGGGACACACTACCTCCATCAATTGTCTAAATCCCACTGCACTAATGGCGGATACTGGATGCACGTCTAACACCAACATAGCAGTCAAGGCCTCAGTTATACGTTTTGCTTCAGGATGACTGCTGTCGTACTTCATCCTCCTCGCTAAGGACTGTTGGAGGGTCAATTGTTTAGTAAAAGTAGTGGTGTTCCTACTTCCTCTCTGGGATGATGAACGACTCCCAGCAGCAGCAATAGCAGCAGCGGCAGCAGGAGGCGTAGCAATGCAGGATCCTCCGGAGGAATCCCGGATAGGAGAGTCAGTCATGCCAGTGACATGGCCTGCAGGACTACTTCCGATCCTGACTAAGGAGGAAATTGACGAGGAGGGAGTTGACGGTGTGGTTTGCAGGCGCTTGGATACAACAGGACAATGGGATTTAGGTGTCCCTGGACTGCTTACGGTCTTAGCCAAAGTTTCTGAACTTGACAGTAACTTTTTATGAACGCGCTGCAGGTGCCGTATAAGGGAGGATGTTCCTAGGTGGTTAATGTCCCTACCCCTACTTATTTCACCTTTACATATGGTACATATGGCAAGACAGTTGTTGTCCAGATTTGGATAGAAATATTGCCAGACCAAAGAGGTGGAATGTTTGGTCTTCTGCCCAGGCATGACCGTGATGCGCTTTGTCATCCCACGGACAACTGTCTCCCCCGGAGCCTGATTTAAACAAACCACATCACCATCAGAATCCTCCTCGCCAACTTCCTCCTCAGCGCCAGCTACACCAGTATCCTCATCCTGTTGTACTTCAACAGTGACATCTTCAATTTGCATATCAGCAAGTGGACTGTGGGTGCTCCTTTCAGCACTTGCAGGGGGCGTGCAAATGGTGGAAAGAGCCACCTCTTCCCGTCCAGTGCTGGGAAGGTCAGGCATCGCAACCGCCACCACACTTGGACTCTCCTTGGGGATTTGTGATATCTCCTTAGAACGCACAGTTCTTCGCTGTGCTTTTGCCAGCTTAACTTGTTTGATTTTTTTAGTGGGAGGAGGGCTTCCATCATCATGTGAAGCTGAACCACTAGTCATGAACATAGGAAGAGACCTTAGCCATTCCTTGCCACTCTGTGTCGTAAATGGCATATTGGCAAGTATACGTTTCTCTTCAGATGATTTAAATGTTTTTTTTCAAGGTCATTTTCCTGAACTTTGTCATTTGGGATTGTATGTGCCCTCTACTATGACATTGGGCATCAGCCTTGGCAGACGACGTTGATGGCATGTTATTGTCTATGTCATGACTAGTGGCAGCAGCTTCAGCACTAGGAGGAAGTGGTTCTTAATCTTTCCCTATTTTATTTTTATCGGAGAAAGTTTGGTCCTCCATTTAAGTTATATTGATATATATACGTGCGGCTAAGGTCCACACAAACACAGAAAATATTTTTTTATTTTGTTTGGAGTGCCCTTTGGGAGTTACAGCACCCTTTAACAGTCAAGCCAGCCGGCCCTTTACTTATGGGACACAGGCGCACGCTTGGCGCTGCTCCTTTGTTGATGCACGTGCAGCCACAGTGCACACAATTCACAAACACAGAAAATATATATTTTTTTCTGTTTGGAGTGTACTTTGGGGGTTACAGCACCCTTTAACGGACAAGCCAGCCAGCCCTTTACTTATGGGACACAGGCGCATGCTTGGCGCTGCTCCTTTGTTGATGCACGTGCAGCCACAGTGCACACAATTCACAAACACAGAAAAAATGTTAGGTTTTTTTGCCCTTACGGGGAGCACCCCTGATGGACAGAGCACCCCCTGGACAACACTACAGCACCCCTTTAGGACTGGGACACTGCACAGGTTTTTGGAGTGGACACAGCCCCTATGGACAACTGACTGCACAACACAGTCCAGCCAGCCCCTATGGACTTTGAAGGAGTGGACACAGCCCCTATGGACAACAGCAGCACAGCGCAGCACAGCACAACACTACACTGCACTACACTACACTACACTACACAGCCCAGCCAGCCCTAACTCCCACCCTCCCTCTTCAATGTCCACAGCCGAGTGAGAAAATGGCGCCGACACGGGTACCTTATATAGAATCCAAAACCCGCGAGACCCGGAAGGCGGGATGATGACGTTTTGCCTCGATTTCAGATCCGAGTCAGGCGGGAAAAGTCGAGCCTGACTCGGATCGGCCTCGGATCGGGGGGCTCGGGGGGGTTCGGATTTCAGAAATCCAAACCCGCTCACCCCTAATCTAGATGAGTGCTTCTGGGGGCTGCGGCGGCTAATGGAGGCGGAGCCGTGAGTTGTCACTCACGGCTCTGCTCCGCAAAAGGGGAGGCCGCGGCTGAGCATGCACAGCGTGCCCTCCCGCGGCTATTGTAGTCATACTTGTCTCTTGTAGTCAGAATGAGCTTCTGTGCAGAAGCTCATTCTCACCTGTCACCTGTCCACTGTGCTGCCTGATCGGAGCTGAGCTCCGATCATGGTAGCGGCGGGGAACTGCAGAGCCGAGGGATGCCCCAAAGGCATTCAAGATGCCCTAGGCATTTGCTTATTATGCCTATGCCTAGGGCCGGCTCTGGGCAACACATGTGGTTGGCCAAATTGGACAGACCCAATAATCTGATGCTTATACAGGGACCAGTTACTGTGCTTGGCACAAGCAACCAATTGCCATTCATCGGACAGTTGAGTTTATATACATACCTGGAAATGATCTAATTGATTCTGAAATTTTTCTGCTTTTGCTCAGATATTTTGGGGACATATAATTAAAGATATCCAATGCGGGTTAACTGAGGAGCCATCTGCACTCTTCCAATAGTCTAATTTCCTCCAGTTTGGAAATAATTGGTTCAGTGAAATTATACATTGGACCAATTTATTTGATCTATTGGGTTATATATGTTTTAACCAAAGTCATCAAGAGACTTTTTGTGCTCCCGGCAAGTCAAGTGTGGGGGTGTGGCCACACCCAACTGTGAATAACGAGGCCCTGTGTAAACACGGGTCATTGAAGAGGCATGGTCATGCCATCTTAGGGGGTGTGGCTCTGCTTCTGGAGCCTCCAGAAAAGCCCAGACCTGGATACTCTGTACCCACTCCACTCCCCTCTCAACATCCCTGCTTGTAAGTACAGATGGAAGGCTGGTTGTTTTTCTGTTTGCAGCTACAACATCACATCTGTGATTGTCTGAAGTTTGAGGTGTGTTAAGTAAAATTGTCTGGAATGGTTGCACAGCTCATGTTTGCACTTTTAGAGGACATAGGCCCTGATTCAGAGACGGACGCTCTGAATCTGGGCTTTTTTTTTTTGTGCTGCCTCCTGACCACCCACAGCTATAGCAAGCGGCCAGGATGATGGTCGCGATGGTCAAGACCATCGCGACCATCAGGCTTCTGACGAGACCCTTGTGGTACGGTCTCATGGCCACAAGCCCCAGAGAGCTTCTGGCTCTAATAGAGCCGGAAGCTCTCCCACTGACATCACTGGTCAGCATTCGTTTGGGGGCGGCCCCACTGGTGATGTCAGTGGGGCCGCCCCCAAATGGCAGGCGTTCCTTCGGGAACGCCTCCGTTTGGCCAGCCACCCCCCCTGCCCGCCTACCAAACGGGGCGAGCTGTCAATCACCGACAGCTCGCCCCCTTTGGTGTGAGACCCGGAGCGATGGAGCACCCGTCGCTAGCCGGGTCTCGCGCATGCGCTCAACGGAGCCGGCTCCATTGTACGCATGCCCAGTGGGCAAACATCGACCCCGGTTGCGAGCGCTCGGCGCTTGCGACCAGGTCTGAATTAGGCCCATAGCTCACAGGTATGCCTAAGTGATTATGAACACAGCAGATAAATAAAGAATGATGACGCGCTGGTAAAGGGGTTGTCAGTCCCAGTAATATAAAAGGAAATAAAAGAAATAAAGAAACCAGCGCTAAAGTACAAAACAATTACAGATGGATGGTTTATATAAAAAATACCAATTGGTAATTTATTAACCTAAAATCAGAACTTCAGTGCATGCAATAAATGTTCATATATCCAGAAAAACATACATATAATGTCTCAAAAAACATACAAACAATCAAGACGTGACAAAAACAGAAAATGAATGCTATCACTTTATACCACCTGGACTTTTGGGACCTATTTGATTTGCTGGATACACACTCTCTCCCCGGATAAAATCTTGGATCACCTTATGCAGCCGTGGACTCTTCCTTTGCTAATTGCGCTTCAGCTTTGTTTTCTACTACTCCTGGATGACAGAGGACCCTCCTAAACAGCTATTTCAGCCAGGAACTGGTAACGTTGTGCTGCTATTTCCAATCAATTGTGCTTCAGCCTGCACTTTCCAAATGCTGGATGCCACAGGATTTTCTATCAACAATTAAAATAATTTATTGATAATGTGGGATTGACACCACTGATTCATTTGGGACTATATAGAGAGAGCTTTAATTTCCACCCTTGTGTCCAATATTGGCCCTTGGTGGACATATAGTATTCATTTTCCGTTTTTGTCATGTCTTGATTGTTTGTATGGTTATTGAAACATTATATGTATGTTTTTCTGGATATATGAAAATTTATTGCATGCACTGAAGTGCCGATTTTAGCTTAATAAATTACCAATTGGTATTTTTTATATAAACCATCCATCTGTAATTGTTTTAAACTTTAGCCCTGGTTTCTTTATTTCTTGTATTTCCTTTTATATGAACACAGCAGACCCTAGTCGACCTATTAGTGACAGCAATCCTTACTGTCACAAATGCCACCGACAGAGAGATGCAGAAGAGGGCATGACATCCTAAACCAGCTTTTATGCTGTGCTGCTCTATTGCAAATTACCCCGCATAGCGACTAATATAAATCCTAATTTGCTATTTCAGAGACACAATAGTGAATGTATCAGTGTCAGGGAATTCAATTGTGCACAAATTAAAAATCTTTATATCTGTTTCCCATCTCTGAACAACATAATGTCATGAAATTAGGGTCTTAAGAACAAAAAGATCTTGCGACTGAGAACCAATGTGTGGGATGCTACAGTAAGGGCTTCTCAAGTAATCAACTCAATCTCTCACTATAGACTACAGATTACAGTAGATATTTACTCCCGGAAACAGTCTCTGACATTCACACACATACACATCTGTTTATGCCGCCACCTATTGAAAGAGAGTAATAGGACTCCAAAATACTTAGAGGGCGATTCAGAGCCGGACGCAAAGCAGCGCACTTTTGCAGCCATCAGGAGCAGGGTATGCAAATTCCACGATCGCACGGCAAGGCTTAAGGACGCATTCTATGTCTTAGAAAGCGATGGCAGAGCGAATGCACGCCGGTCTAAAGACGCCCCCTTTTCCTTTGCAGCACATCATCTCCAGGAAGTGTATGATTAATCAGTAACATCGAGAGCCATCGGAGCTGCTCGTAGCCCTTGAGGTAAACCCTACCCTGCCGCAAGCACTGCAATCACTGCAGGCTGAAGTACAACCAGGTGAAGTGTACAATGACGCCTCCATGCTAATTATGAACGGCCATGAAACGCCCTTAGAACACACAGGCACGCTTGCGTTCACACATCCACACCCCCGTGTTCAGAGACCATCCCCTGACACCACCCTCAAACGACACTGTCAGTCACTCAAATTAGCGCTCAGTCTGTGTACTACGAGCACACGTTTCCCGATCGCAGTGACTGGCTTGCACACTGCGACGCATACGTATGCGCAGATGGGCGACTATCGGCCACAGCGTGCGTTTGCAGCTTAGTGTCCGGGTCTAAATCAGGCCCTTAGTTACCCAAATGTACCCACTGATACACACTATGCTCTTTGTTAGCTAACAATTAACATACCAGCATTCAAAGGGTTAACGCATCCTATCCTAACTTATAACAAGGTTAGCATGGTCAAGCAATAAACCTTTAGATTTCTTTACAAACCTATGAGGACCAACTTTAGAAAAGGTTCAGGGCATAGGATAGATAACAAAACATATAAGAAATTACATATAAAGTGCAGACACAGTCATAAACAAAACAAAAGGATACATATTACTGACACATAATACTTATGCAATATAATCAGTACACTGGAACTAGGCAGAGATTAAATGGACAGTCCATCAATTTGTCCCCAGAGCTAATAAATTGCTAATTTATCCACAGGGTATAAAAACATTTTCCCCTTGGATTCCATTAAAGATGGTTATGTGTGTAAATACGACTCTACTAAGTGTGGGTCTAAAAATAGTCCAAAACATTTAGCATTCTATAACTTTCTTCTGATGCCTCAAAGCTTCACCAATAATACGGCATAACCTCTTGCACATATTCACATCAAATATAACACTTTTAGGACAGCTTCAGACAGCTCCAGAAGATAAGTGATTACTGTATGTTCCCCAAATATCAGTTATTTCTAATTCACACCTTTTATATATTTCTTCTTTTGGACTTTAAGTTCCATAAGTCTTGAAATATTAAGAAATATGTTTTGAAGGTTCATATATTTTTTTGATAACTGGGTTTTTTGTATTCACACTGCTTCACAGTCCCTTACAATTCTATCCTACTCGGTGAAAATGCACTATAAATTCACAGGACCATGGCAGTATGGCTAATTGACACAGATATACTAAGGGCCATCACCCAAAGTGCTGTAGCCTGGAAGGAAACTGCCCTGCTCCCCCAGTCGTCTGCTGAACCTATGTCCAGGGCCACGCTGGTCTCATCTTCTGGCTTAGACATGACCCGGAATTCCCACAGACACTGAGGGCCTGATTCAGAGCAGGACGCTCTGAACGAGCGCCCGCTCTGAATCAGGGCGTGTTTTTTTTTTTGCGTGGCAGCCTCTTGGACGCTCGCATGGCTGTGGGTTACCACCCACAGCTTATGCGAGCGTCCATGATGATGGTCGCGATGGTCAAGACCATTGCGACCATCGGGCTTGCGATGAGACCCTTGCGGTAGGGTCTCGATGCTGCAAGCCCTGGAGTGATTTTGGCTCTATCAGAGCCAAAATCACTCCCACTGACATCACTAGTGATGTCAGTGGGGCCGGACTCAGGACCCATGGGAACGCCTCCGTCTGGGCAGCCATGCCCCCAGCCCGCCCACCAAAGGGGGCGTGCTGTCAATCACCATCGACAGCACGCCCCCTTTGGTGCGAGACCCATAACGACGGCTACCCCGTCGTTATTAGGGTCTCGCGCATGCGCACGACGGAGGTGCCTCCATCGTGCGCATGCGCATTTGGGAAACATCGACCCACTTGCGAGCGCTCGCGAGCGGGTCTGAATGAGTCTGCTCTGTGCTCTCAGCCAGACCTTAGGCCCATCTCCTCCTCCGCTGCATTGTGAGCTATGGTTGGGAGAACTAACACACAAAAAGGTACCAGGAGGACATGGAGGCCAGAGCAGCTTCAGGAGGTAGTACCTGATTCACAAACCCTGAGGGTAAGAGGTAACATGTATGTTGGAGGGAGGAACACTGTTCCCTGGGATAGGAGTGATTTGTTACACCTCCCCTTGTACCTGGATTAGCCATAACCCTGTACAGAGCCCAGGTGAGGAGGTGCCTCACACCTTCCCTTGCTTCACACCTTACCTGGAGCTTTGTTAAGGCGGAGAGAGAGGTGGGTCATGGGTTAATGACTAAAGGTTGTTAGTATTGGGGGGGGCGCACTTGGCTACCTCTGTTACATATTATCAAGGGGGGGACTCCTCCGTGGTTTAGGGTGATCTCTGTATGGAGTTCCTTGGGCCTTAACCCATTTAATGCCAGCTTGTGGTGAGGAAATATATCTCTTTCTGCAAGGAAAGGGTTCCCTTGTTTAACCCCTTCACTTCTAGCTCTATGTGGGTTACCTGAGTGTGTGGGGGATGTCCCTGCTTAAGTCATTTGTTGTCGCCCCCGTCGCCTCTGCCAGGAGCAGTGTGTGTGTGAGGATATAGGGCAGTGTGTGTGAGACCACAATTTGAGTGTGAGGTGGGGGGGAGGGGGGCAAAGGAAATCCTCACCCTGGGCTTCATTTGGTCTAGAACAGGCCCAGATGCTAAGGGGTCTAGTTACTAAGCAGTGTTAGGAGAAAAGTGATAAGAAAGTAATAAGATGCCAGCCAATCAGCTCCCAACTGTAATTTTTCAAACACAGCCTGTGAGATGACAGTTGGGAGCTGATTGTCTGGCACCTTATCACTTTCTTATCACTTTTCACTCTGTCTCCTAACACTGCTTAGTAAATAGACCCCTAAGCCTATTATCTGACCGCATGAACTTGAAATATTTAGTTATAAACAGGAGAACAATAGGTTTTGGTGAGCCTTGTTGATTATGACTTTTGGATGTTAATTTGATTCCAGAAAACTGAAGTGAGGTCTAGCATTCCATTAACACCTGATTTGCTGGAAGAAAGTTAAACTAATATCAGGGTGCGGGATAACTGATGGGCTAGAAAGGAATAATTCATTACTGGCCCTATTTTTAATATTCATTCTAATCTATACATGGACTTTTTGTCATGACAATCAGGTCCACTTTAAAGGCTAGAACTGTAAATAAATAATCAAGATTCTGAGTTTTAAGACAGAGCAAACCAGCATGGTTTGCTAAATATTTAACATCAATTAATATTAATGTAAAACAGTTCAACAGAGTAATAAATAAAAAGATTTCAATCAATAATAAGTAAACAAAGCTAAATCATTTCTGACATACCGTTATTATATGACAGAAGCTGACTATACAGCACATATACCAATTTAAATATTCGGAAATTAAGTAAATGTCAAAAATGCTGTTTTCAGGGAAATGCCTATAAATTTTAAGTGTCTGGAAAACTAATAGCGAATGTTTGTAGAATGCAGATTTGTGGGGTGGAGGGGGTTAGACAAACTGATTGAATAAGAGTTAAACCTAGATGAAAATGTTTTAGGAAATTATTTTGATAATAATACTAGTACTTACTTGGTGTAACAAAACTGTGCACAGGTAACCACATAAAGGGTGCAAAGTAAACTGTTGTCTTTTTAAAGAAATGTTTATGAATAAAAGCAAATTAATAAAATAAAGAACAAGTACTGTAAACATCCTATGTAGAGGGCCAATGACATGTAAAACGAAGTTTGTTACAGTGCAAAGTTTGTAATTAAATGCAGCTATACCATAAACAAAAGAAATAACATTTAAATGCTTGCATGATTGTTTTTTATATATAATTTAGAAGGAGATGAATGAGAATGGTAGAGTTGATATAAATTATTTAATAAGAATGTGAATAATAGCATCCACTTATAATAAGATACACTGAAGTGCTACCTGACTTAAAGAGGGATGTCATAAGAGGCCAGTCTTCTATGTGAGTATTGTTCTCCTCCTCTATAGATTACTGTCTAGAAGGAAGACATGGAAGTGCGATTTGCATTAAATCTGCATTCCAAGCAAGGATACCCAAAATACCAACGCGTTTCACAAAGTGCGGATGTTTCCTGAGTAGGATTGTGGAGATTTTCATTCAACAGACCAATTTCTATAGTGAAGTGTTTGTGATTGTCGCCAGTGATGAAACTATAGAGGATACAAAGTTTGTGGTTTCTATTGGGAAGTTGTCCATTCTCAGGCCCCCATAGGCCCATGCTGTGCTCTCACAAATACAGCATGGAGACCTCTTCTGCAATAATAGAGAGTATTCAGGGATAATGGTAATGTACAAGAGAAGGCATGTCATATTTACATATCTCTATTCTTGTCTGTGTCTTTCGGCCACATCTTAAAGAAATGTTAATGGCATAGGAATATTCTATATTCCTACTTTAGAGGCTTTCTTAAAACATTCTTTACTTCCATAATGGGGTACAATGATAGAACAAGTAATGTATATACTGTGTCTCTTCTAGCTCCACATACAAGAATAATTAGTTGAAGCTGCTGTCACCCAGAAGAAAAGGAAAGGAAAGCTCTCTCATTGTCCTTCTTGCATGTAACTGAATTGTTAACTATTAAGGACTCGATTCTGAGTCACATATTGGTCCAAGTATGACCTCATCTAGCAATTTTCCTTATGCTATGCATGCGTCCTGGGCTACATACGCATGTTTGGAAATGGACATATGATTCGGCCATTTGTATGGAGCTGCTATGTGAGCGTTTCTGGGTGGCCACAACTCAAAGAAGACAATCTCGTGGTTGTGAATTGTGGGAGTGCAGCCATTACTACTAAGTATTCTGAGATGTGCACTTGCATTCTGGACGCCAAATTCAGATGGTTCACCTGCACCTAGCATGGGGTAAGGTGTAAGTGGCGATAAATGATGCTGGCTGCTATCGTATGCAGGAAAAAATGGGGCGGTGCTATCGCATAGATGAGTTTAATTGCAAAAGCATTCCGTTTGCAATCCATTAGCATTCATACAGCCGATACAGACCTATGTGCAACAAAATCAGGCCTCAAGTCCATTCATTTTCTCTTTATTGCAAATTAACCAATTCAAATCAGTGCAGGGGGGCACGGTAGGTAGCACAGCATCATATCCAAGTTTTGCTATGGGGATGGCAATGCACTCTTCCACCTCTGATTGGCGCTTTATAGACTGGAGGTTTCACTTTACTGTAAATGCCTTCTTTTCTGTTAGGGGAAAATGTAGGGAGTCCAGTTAAAAAGACATTTCCCATGATTTGTGAAGAGAATTTGCCACTTATTATAATACACCTATAAATGCCTGATTTGTAACTCCACAGCCTACTGTCATTTTCTGCTTTAGGGAAAAAAATAGAAATTGAAGTCAAAATCCCCAGTATACATTATATTCCATAGTCATACATTTTTAATTATTAAAAATTGTAAAGATTAATTATATTTAAACATTTAATCACTAAATTATTAAAAAATTGGAAAAAAAATGTTAACGTGAAGATAAAAGTACATTGTGAATTACAGTTCATTACCATAAATCAAGTCAATGTTAATAGAATGATCTAAATTCATTAAAACAACTGTAATAATCCAATAAAATCAGCAATCTATAATAACCAAAAAGGCACAAAGAAAGGCATTAGGCTAAAAAGGCTAAGTAAAAAGGCCAACAAAACCTAGTAAGTATTAAAATTACTGGAATTAAGTTGATAAGTATTAAATATATTTATTTAAGAAGGGGTGTGAGATGAAGTTATCTATTATACCTGGAAAGATATCTACTACATAGAGAAGAAGGTTAAGTTTTCTGTTACCTACTGTATGCAAATAATAGGTGCTAATCAATTGTGATGAAACACTGTTAATATATGTTTCATAATATGATAACAAGCTATTTTTTATATTATTTATGTGCACCACCACTTCTTACCATAGGAGGCAGGAGGTAGGAGATCCTCAAATTGGGAGTTTGTCACTTGGCTGTGACACCATAGCTCAGCACCACACTCTATGTGGGGGTGCTTCTGGGGCATTATAGAAATTTAAAGTAAATAAAATCTGTACGGGCTCCATTTCAAAAAGAGCAGACAACACAGGTGACTTACCTGCCCTGGTATAGAGCTGATTGGTTCCAAGATTCACTGACACCCTGGCAGTAAACGGAGACAAAGAGGTAGATGTTTCAAACTTTCTACAGTTGTCAAGTTGTGCATAGCAGCCAATCAGACTCACTCTACCAATCATTTTGTAGAATGCAGTAGATAAATGCTAGCTAGAAGCTAATTGGGTGCTATGGGCAGCTCATTCACTTGTAGTCTTTAGAAGGTTTGATACGTCATTCACTCAGACATGTACATCTAAGCCAGGGTGAAAGCCAGAAACACAGCAAGTGAACCTTGCTGAATGAAAGCAAACCATGATCTCAATCTACCTTCTGCTTTTTCCCCACTGCAGTTCAATTGAGTGTTTGTCTTTGCCTACTTTGAACTAGTACCTTAGTACAACCGTCCAAGCATTTACTACATTGGGGGTGGGAAGTATTGTTTTGTGATGAAAAGCTTTAGATTATTTAATATACAACCATGAAAATGGTCTATTTTAAGTGGTGTAACGATGGTGGGGAGGACAGGGCATGAGACCTGGGCATAGGCTTGTAGGGCACTGATTGGTGTTTTGTTGAAATCTCACTACTAACTCCCCAACACTGCCTGCAACCACTGCGTGCCCACAGTTTTTCTTTCCTATTCTCAAATAATAATTCTGTCTCAGTCTTTGCCGGGTTTCCATGGCTGGCCCCTCCCCCAGGTCCAACCACCAATGAGCTGCTTTTATTCTCCCAGAACCACCCCTCCTCCCATCTCAACTTCCCTAATCCTACTGGACTACTACCGCTTCCCTTCTCCTGTCTTCATTTACACTATAAGGCTGCTAACACCACCAGGGGCAGCCTGGGCCAGGAGACATAAGCATCCTGAACCAATCTCATATTGTTCTGTTTTGGTCTGGGCTTGTTTTAATAATAATAGAAACAATATAAGCACGCTGACTAAGCACATATGCATGGATCCTCAGGAGCCAGCGCCAGGTAGATGACACTTCACTCATTTTAGTTTTGATATAGTCTTTGCTCATTCAGGATTGTGGAACTACAAAGTTATTTTCATAGGGACAGAAAGATGGTATATTATATGGTGGAGGCCTGCAGCATATGCCACTAGTCCCACTATATGCAAAACATGATTACATATTGTGGCAGTATCACCAGAGGTGGCGCTGGTGAGCAGCAGATTCTGTGTGGGGCAGGAGAGATCCGCCCACACAGAGAAGAAAAGGATTCTGGGAAGAGGTGTAAGGGCTGCCGAGTGAACTCAGTCCAGGGAGGACTGAGGCAGACCAGTCAGACAGAGCTCACTGTGCTATCAACCCAGTGATGGCCAGGAGGCCTGAGCCTAGACCTATGAGATACAGGGAAAGCTATCCAACTCTGGGACTGAGTTATGGTACCTGCAAGGAAGCAGGCCAGACTGTGAGAGGCGGCAGCCAACAAGTTAAGGAAGCTATACCAGGTCAGGAGGCCAGTGTCCAGTCCTGCATGTGGCAGGAAGGACCACCAATCTCAGAGACTGTGAGAGACTTTCATGCAGAGTAGCTGTTTCTGTAGAGAGGGTTCAAGAAGTGAGCTAGTGCTCTAAGAAAGGGCTAGGCGTTTATTATTTTCTGTTTGTTCCTGATTATGCTGGAAGTAAAGCACCACGTTCATTTGTTTTACTGGAATGCCATGTGTGGAGTCTGATTCTGCACCTAATCACTGTACCGCTGACACTAGTCTATCAAGCTAATTACCCCAAGTATCACAATATATACTGTATACTATGCAGAGAGAGTGGCACTCAGGGACTTGGTACACAGAAAGTGAAATAGACTACAACAAGCTTCCAACATTTCTGTTGTATTTAAACAACCATCTTCACTAATACAAACATGCGAATAAACAAATACAAAATGTGCTTACCTTATAAACCCTACACCAATACAACCTCCAAGTATGACCATGTTGTACCCAAAGACTCCAGGCACATGGTGACACCTCCTCATGATGTCAGCAGGAGCCGCGTCATACATTGGTTTGTGGCACCAACAATCGTTCTACAATTTCATCTTGAGCTTTAGAAATTCTACACCGGAAA